>BLBF01000059.1:11483371-11493896 GCA_015471245.1 Laticauda colubrina | reverse complement strand
GAAGGAAGGAAGGAAGGAAGGAAGGAAGGAAGGAAGGAAGGAAGGAAGGAAGGGGAAAAGGGAAAAGGGAGGAAGAGAATGAAGGGAGAGAAGGAAGCAATAGCACTTTTATATACCGCTTCATAGTACTTTACGGCCCTCTCTAAGTGGTTTTACAGTGTCAGCCTATTGCTCCCAACAATCTGGGTCCTCATTTTTCCCACCTCAGAAGGATGGAAGACTCAACCTTGAGTCAACCTTGAGTCTGGTGAGATTTGAACTGCCAAATTGCAGGTAGCCGGCAGTCAACAGAAGTAGCCTGTAGTACTGCATTCAAACCACTGCACCACCTCAGCGCAGATAGAATCATGTGTAGCGAATACAGGTACTCCTCAACCTACAACCACAATTGAGCCCAACATTTATCTTGCTAAGTGAGACAAGCGTTAAGTGAATTTTGCTCCATTTTACCACCTTCCTTGCCACTGCAGTTTTTAATGGGCATCTGGCTTCTCCATTGACTCTGCTTGTCAGAAGTTTGCTAAGTGGATCACTTGACCCCAGGACACTGCAACTGTCATAAATATGACTCAATTGCCCAAGGGTCTGAATTTTGACCATGTGACCACAGGGGATGCTGCAATGGTGATAAGTGTGAAAAACATAAGACATAAGTCACTTTTTTCAGTGCCATTGTAACTTTGAACCATCATTAAATGAAGTGTTGTAAGTCAAGGCCTACCTGTACTTTGCCAGACAGGACCATGAAATAGCAAAGAAAGTAAAATATTGCAGATTTTTTAAATGAATCTGTCAGGCGAAAAATCTTTGGGGCCCTGAGTATTTCAACCAAGCAGTTATTTTAAAAAAATCCTATCTTTTAGTTATTAATTTGGGAACAGCAAGCTGAGAGAGAAATCCAACCTATGTCTCAAACCCAATCCTTGGGGAAATTCTTCTACACATCTGCTCAACTGAATGTGAAGGGAGAGAGTCGTGTAGGAGAATTTTCAATGAGATTGGGAGAGAAAGTATTTTATACTTACCAGGATAACTTCTCCTTTGGGCATTGTAGGAGAGCTGTGTTAATCAGAAATCTGAAGGAATCTGGAACCACCTAATCACCTTCCGAATAACAGATTTTATGAAAAAAGTTCCAAAAGTAGAGCTCACTTCACCAGATTCTGGTAGGGTTCTCTGAGATGGGTCTATGATATTTCGCCATGGCCAATTCTCCACAGCCAACTTGCCACAGCCAACTTGCTGCAGGACAAGTCACCATGGCCATCTCACCATGGGACAACTTGCTGTAGGACAACAGTTACACTAATATCAAAGATAATCAGTGGCAAGAATCAGTGGAACAACTTGCCTCCAGAGGTTGTGAATGCTTCAACACTGAAAGTTTTTTAGAAGAGGTTGGACATCCATTTGTCTGAAGTGGTGAAGGGTTTTCTGCCTCAGCAGGGGGTTGGACTAGAAGACCTCCAAGGTCCCTTACAACTCTGTTATCCTATTCTATCCTATCCTATGCATCAAGACAAATTCCTTGTGTGTCCAATCACACTTGGCCAATAAAAAAAATCTATCTATCCTATCCTATTCTGAAGACGTCGTGGAACAGAATCATTTAAGAAAGGATGCAAAAGGACAGAATGAAAGGTGAATGGCATAAAATTGAAATAAATTTTATTGATTTTAAATAAGTAAATAGAATTGTTAAACTGTCCTGCAGAGAGTTGTCCCATGACAAGATGGCAGTGGCAAGTTGTCCTGCGGTGAGTTAGCCAGGGCAAGTTGGCTATGGTGTGTTGGTTGCAGCTATGGTGTGTTGGCTTTGGCAAGTTGTCCCATTCCTCTCTGAGATGACTCCTGGTTTCTTTTTGGAATAATCTGCTCAGGGTTGAGTTGTGAGGCTGAAGCAAGTTGGGACAAAGATAAATGAAGGAAAGGACTACCATTGCTTTGGGGGAGGGATGACTTCTAGTTTGTCCTCAACACCAGGAGGCCACAAGAATTTACACTGAGGTCCACAAGCCACTTTCTCTTAAGCTATACTACATTATTTCTGGGGAGAGGAGGAAATAGTTTGCAATACCCCCAAGCTGCAGTATCCTGGTTTAGCTTTGAAGGAGCTTAGTCTGCTCATGTAAACATTTTGCAGAACTCCCTGGCTTGTGCAAACTGCCAGCCCATTAAATATTTGTGGAAATGGGTTTAATTTAGTCATTTATTTTGGCATCCCCAATTTCCTGTTTGATTACAAAAGGAGGGAGGGAGGGAGATTTTTTAGAAAATCTAAATACTCATCAGCATCTTTGCTTCAAAGCCTGCATAATGTAATAGTGCTTGGTGAGAAGGTTTTAAGCACTACAGAGACTGGGAGAAAAGAAGGCACTTTATAACCAAATTTGAAAGCTCACTGGATAGGAGCAGATTTGAAGTCCCTGTAAATAATGCATGCTTTCAAAAGACAGGCTACAAATCATGTCCTGGGCTGGTTTCTGAATGACAGACTATTTTATGAGAGACAGTAACTCAAGAGTTCATCTGTGTGCTCCTCAGTCCATATCCAAACATGATGAGGTTTGTGGGTGCCGAAAATCAGAGAGATGGCAGAGCAGTTAAATAAAAAGAAGGGTATGAACCAGGCCACACCACCATTGCTTAAAGACCTTGCACACTTAATTACAAAACAATTTTATAACCCCAGGTTTCTGTAATCTACAGGTAGATCTGGAAAAACCCAGTAAGTGTGACCAATGCTGTATTAGTTTAAGGTGTTTTGGAGGGGGAAACCTCCCTACACAATTAAAATATGTCCTATAATTGGAATTATTGAGGAACCCTCAGAAAAAAGCTGGATTAAGGTATTTTGTGGCTGCAATTCCATACAGTCAGGTGTTTAGGATACAATGGCCTACAGATAAATTCTGCCTGGGAAAGCCAAGGGAAATAATCAAAACCATGAAAAAGTAAGAGTTAGAATATTTAGGACATGTGATGCAACACCTGGAAAAATATGGCATACTTCACTTAATCCTCCAGGGAAAGATTGAAAGCAAATGAAGTCCAGGGAGAAGAAGAACATTGTGCTTTCAAAATCTAAGGAGACGGTTTGGACAAAAGTCAACAGCACTTTTTCGTGTGACTGTTGATAAAAAGGGGATCACCTATATGATCGCCAACGTCCGATGACGGATACAGCACAAGAAAAAAAAGAGAGATCAATTGCAAATTTAGCCAAACCAACTCGGCAAATTATCTGTGCTGAATGACTGGGTTCACATCTCAGGCTAGCCTAGTATGTGGTTGGCTTCCTCAGAGTTGTGAGTTCCTCCAAACTGCTTCATACAAATTTGGTGGCACAATTTGAGGTGCAGAATTTCAGACTTGTATTTCAGCACCTTGCCAGGTCTCCTGCCCTCATTCCTACCTTTTATCCCCCTCCTTCCCAAAAAAACAAGTAAACAACCATCAGTCGCCATTCTCTTTTGGTAGTTACTGCACCACCAAAGTGACTTCCTCTGGCCATGTAGAAGGTCAGAAGGCTGAACTGGGTTCCTGACCTCTCAAAGATTCCAAATTCCTGATTTATGGCTTTGGGAACTGTATGAAGTCAGCCAAGTATGTTTATTGAACAACCACGTTTAAGCAAAACTGAGCTTAACATGTGAACTCATTCACTGTGAGAAACAGATGAAACATATCCTGTCTTACCTCTTGGTTCCCATTGAGTTAACTGAGAGATATACTAATTGTAAACATTATATTTCACTCATCTAACTTATTAATTTCCCTCGTCACATTGATATTCATTTAACCCAGAAGAACTAACTGTTTTGCTCTTATCAAAAGACAGCAGAGGGAATGTTTGTCTAACAATGGATAAACAAACTTAGTAAGGGGGGGCTGTATTTGTTAAAAAAGAAGCAAAATCAAGGTTACTAATACCTGAATTAACATATCTTGTCTCTGGGGCAATGGCTATTTAATTGATAACCTGGTGCTATCAGGCAAATCAATATGCAATTTAGTAGTTTGCTTCTACCTTTCTCTTGATAATGCTTTTTTTTCCCCTGAAGGCCATCCTTTCCCTATCACCATCAGGCATCTTTTAGTAATGGGCTTACAAACATATCATGATGGACTTTTCCAAGCTTCACAGTGAAGAAAAAAATATCTCCCTCCTTTCTTTGCTCTGCTCTTTCCATACTGTTTTATTTTATTGGTTCTTCCTTTGTTCTGTCCAGGCCTGAGAGCAAAAAAGTCAATTATGGATTCATGGAGTCCTTCCTAGAGGAGAATAGTCCTTAAACAACCTTTAGCTGGTAAAGCCATCCAGGAACAACAATAGATGTGTATTAAGGCCAGCAAAAGTATCCAACCCGGAGAATCTCTCTGATTATTATATACATATATTGCTTGTGATGAGTTTTGCATCTTCTTATTAAAACAAGAAGACATCTTCTGTTGATAGCAGCTCTACTACCCTGGACTTTCTTTAGCTTAGGATAGGGGTGTCCAATCTTGGCAATTTTAAGACCTGGGGACTTCAACTCACA
Source organism: Laticauda colubrina (assembly GCA_015471245.1). Classification (NCBI taxonomy): domain Eukaryota; kingdom Metazoa; phylum Chordata; class Lepidosauria; order Squamata; family Elapidae; genus Laticauda; species Laticauda colubrina. Next base: position 11,489,352 of record BLBF01000059.1, on the reverse strand, counting down.
GAATTCCTCAGCTGGAATTCTGGGACTTGAAGTCCGCAAGTCTTAAAAGTTGCAAAGGTTAGACACTTCTGGTTTAGGCAATACAATATTAAATTTATTACATGACAAAGACCTGTATCTCCTTAGCTGGAACTTTTCTTGATTTCTATCCAGAAAAATGAATGTGGTCAGCAAGTAGGTCAAAAGCTTCAAGATTGAAGAAGCTCTAAAAATCCTGATCACTAGATCAACTCTTCAAGTTCTGGAAACCAAGAAAGCATTTTACAGTCATGATATTAGACTGTGATTAGACGTGATTCAAAATGATGCTTCATTGTGCCTTGTGGGATACTCATCTGTACATTCTCGAAGTACTAAACCACCCATCTTTTCTTTTACGTCTTTCATTTTTCTCTCCTTCAGCTTTAAAAAAATATCTGCAAAATTAGCTGCTATTTTTCTAACTGCATCTTCAAGATGATTCTGAATTTCTTTCAGCATTTTTGCGGGGTGGGGATTATGGCTTTGGTCATGCTTCTGAGTTTCTTGTTGCAAGGTAGCTGTATTGTAATTATCTTGCAGGTTTTTTTTAATCCATCCCTTTTTTATCCATTCCCAGAGGACTCTGCTTCCTTAACTGATAAAATCCTGGAAGGAATGCCTTCCCAAGGTCTTCCTCGGGGGTTGAACTGAAGTTTGGGAAACCAAGAAGGCTATTGTTCTTGAGGAACAGGATTCCACCAAGAGAAGGCATTCAATATACCCATTGGTTGTGAGTGCTGTAATTAAACTGATTAAGAACCAGACTGAAGGTCAAAGTAGTGAAGATGTGAACACAAGGGGTGTAATCAAAGCCCTACACTATTTTATGTACATTGTGGAGTTCTGATTGCATGGTTCTGATTGCCATTTGACTTCTTGGAGAAATTTTAAATAATCTAAATGATTACAGAAATAGAAAGGAAGGAAGGAAGGAAAGGAAGGAAGGCAGGAAAATGTAGCAACTTAGCATCATGTTAAAATCAGTTATACTACAAACTAGATTTCCCCCCTATAATTGGCAAGGTACCTCATGCAGAAAACGGATGATCTAAATTTTCATTAGCACTAAAACAGCTATTCCAGAAAGTAACAAGTGTTTCTCATTTAATTGAAATGTGTCTGGTCCCTCCTGGTTTCTTCCAAGTTCTGGAAAAAGTTTGTTAATTTCATTAACAAAGCAGTTTCCCAAGTCTTCCCAAATGATTAATATATTGATGGCACTTTGGGGGATGCTTGGACTTTGATAACCCAGTTTTTAATTTTATCAATTAATAAATTACATTTGATTTTACATTCATAACATGTTCATTGTTTCTATTTTTTACAGTCCTGGAAAAACAGTACACAAAAGCTATGCTGTAAATGTAGAAGTGAGATCTGGCTCACATAAAAAAGCAGCACAAGAATGCTTAAATTTTAGTCATTTAGAGTCTACTAGAATTGTCCAAGAAGTGGCCTACCAATTCTTTGAAAAAATTGACAGTATAGGTAGTCCTCAACAGACAACTGGTTGCTTAGTGACCATTCAAAGTTCCTACATACCTACTTGGGGGCACTTATGACCTAGATTCGAAGTTCTGATGGTCACTTCCTACACCCCTTCATGATCACATGACTACACTTAAGGTACTTGGTAACCAGGCCACACTTAATGGCAGTTTGCAGTTTCCCATGTTCACATGATCGTGTTTTATCAGTGTGGCTACAAACCAGCATTTACTTACAGTTTTCAGAAACCCGTGCCCAAAATGAATCATTGGTTTGCTTAATGACTGTGGCATTTGTTTAACGGCTGCCATAACCACCACAAAAAAGATTGTAAAATTGGGTTGGTCATGGTTTATCACTATCACAATGTCTAGTTTGATGAAAAGAAGGACTAGGGGCGACATGATAGCAGTGTTCCAATATTTGAGGGGCTGCCAGAAAGAAGAGGGAGTCAAGTTATTCTCCAAAGCATCTGAAGGCAGGACAAGAAGCAACAGGTGGAAACTAATCAAGGAGAGAAGCAACTTAGAACTAAGGAGAAATTTCCTGACAGTCAAAACAATTAATTAGTGGAACAATTTGCCTCCAGAAGTTGTGAATGCTCCAACACTGCAAGGTTTTGAGAAGAGGTTGGGCAACCATTTGTCTGAAATGGAACAGGGTTTCCTGCTTGAGCAAGGGATTGGATAGAAGACCTCCAAGGTCCCTTCCAACTCTGTTATTCTACGAGTAACAATCATTACAGGCAGACTCTATTATATTCATAACTTGAGAACCAGCTGTAATTTGGTTAAGTCTCTTATTCAGTCAGGTAGCGTCTGATTATCTTATTCAATTCAAAGAATGCTGCACAAAAGGTTTCCTTGTCTCCAAAGCATCATCATTGCTGAAGAGTAAATGCTTGTACATCATTTTCTCTGATGCTCAGAAAGCATCTGTTGATCAGACAGGTGTCTGCTAGAAAGCTACCTGAACAAGCAGGATGGGATCTTTTCTCCTGCACTTTGGAGAAGGGAACAGACAACATTTGAGCAAGTTCCCAAGAGGGAGATATGATGAGACAAGTGGCTGCACAATGGCAAATGCTCCATCCTTAGGTTGAACATTCTGTTTTCCTCATCTTAGCATTATCAAATCAAACAGCACACAGTTTTTCTTCTGTTGGAACTGGAGCCTTTTGAAGTGACAAGTAAACTTGAATTATAAAACAGAAAAATTTAAGTTGTCAACCTGAATTTTTTTCACTGCAAAACAAACAAAGCCATTGACAATGAAAAGTATTTTAATTGAATGGATTAAATTCTCTTGCCATATTGTAGATGGTGAGGTGAGATATAAAGCATTGCTGTAGGTGGATAGAAATATACTTATGCCTTCCAACTTATATAAAAAGGAAAAGGAATGTGGGCAAGCTAGGTTCATTAGCTTATGAATTCACATCAACCTGATTAATGTTTAGGGTTAACAAAATATCCCGAAGCGGTATCTGATTTAGTTTGCTTTGTGTTTTAATAAGAATTTATTGAAATTCACATTGTTTGTAGTAAATGGGGAAGAAAGAATTTGATTCTTTTTTGAAAAAGGGAGCAAGGGAAAACAAATCAGGCAGATGCTTTCATCTTATTTCTCTATTTCCAAGAATATTGATAGCATACTTGGGGGAAGGTGAAGAGGAAGGGTGAGTGGTAGAACATTAGGCCTTTTCTACAATTTCAAAATTGAGTAGGATAAACAGAAGCAATTTGATTGTGGGTTTCCTTCCCCAATATCTGCTGGAGAGACTCTCTCATAACAAGGAGAAAGAGGTTTGTGAAAATTGGTTATTGAGGGAAAAAAAAATCTGTCGTGTGGATTTCTGTTTCTTTAAATACCGTGGCTTGTAAAAAAAATCTTCATTTCTAATAAGTCAAAGTTTATTAGGGAAAGAATAAGCTTATCACAGCACAGCATTTCTTGGGTTTAGTTCTATTTGTTTCCCACATCTGCTGATTAAGTGCATGTATAATTTAATTTAGGTATGCCAATGAAGGCATGCAAATTCTTGTTTGCAAAAAAAAAAAAAAAGGCAAAAGAATGTTTTGGTTCAGAAATTTAATAAATCTGGGAAGAGCTCAGTTATGTTCAGACACAAAAGTGAAGAGAACAGGATAATGGCTTACTATAAGACTGTATTGGCTCCTACAGTCCCTTATTGTTATCCATGTTGGTTGGTGTGGTAGGAGCTGAAGTCCAAAACATTGGGAGAGCATCTGGTTATCTACATTGGGCTATGAGGTTGATTAGCAGGGCCTTCAGGAGTGCTCAAAGTGTGAAGACCAGCCCATGGCATATTGTTGCCTGAAGTAAATATTACAAATGATGTGAAATGATGATGCTGGACAAAAAGCTGAACTGGTCTTCAATGCTTGTAATGAACCAGAGTTCTGCCAAAAATAGGGGACAGAGGCCTATTCTTCCCTGACCTTTCGCCACTTTCTCCCAGTGCTTCATCTCTGAGGTAACAATTTGAGTCCATCATACAAGAAGGTCAGCTCTTTTACACATACTGAATGTCAGATATGGTCCTATGCACCCTAGAATGCTATCTCTGAATTTGGTGAGATCTCCTCAAAGGACTTTTAAGTTCTTCTTGAAGACCCTCGCTCTTCATCCAAGCCTTCTGTCTGTTGGTGTCCTTTTGCTTTGCTTTCATTTTCCATTCTTCCCCTCAGTTATTACAAGGAGTATATCATTTCATGCTGATTTTCAATTTAGATTGGGAGTAACAGTAGCAGTGGCAATAACAGGGATGGGACTGATGAAAATTGTGATGGATACTTATCTAAAACTATGTCTTTACTTGGGTGGAGACTAGAAGCAAGCCAAATCTTGCCTTACTTCCCTTCGGACAGCTGTTCTACTCAATACGGCCAAGCTGGAGACCGATGGAACAGGCTCAATGAACATGGCATCCATAACATAACTCTGATGTTAATTTAAATATGCAGTTTGCTCCTACAGTTGGCAGATAATAAATTTGTGACAGCACTGAAACAACAGAAGTCTTCAGAGACCGGGGTCAACTCTGCAGCTTCCTTCTCTTTCTCTTGCCTTGAATGAATCTGACTGCCATGATATGAATAATTGGGCTCTCCAGAGATTTTCACAATTGTGAGTTTATGCAGTGCCTGTTAGGCTTACAGTACAAATCCCACCGCGTAGCGAGGTGGCTTTTCAGATGGCAAAAGATCAAAGCAACGTAGTAGTATCGTTTTCTTATGCAACATGCATGCCTTCTGTTTTCCTTATTTTTAATTTATGAATGTATTCCTCGACATGGGAAGGTCTCAGAAGAGATGAGATTTCTCAGCCAAAGTTTGCTTGTTTGTTTGTTTATATTTGTTTTGGAGATCTTTTTCCCCAGAGAATTCTACCAGGTCATTTCTGTTGATCATTTGCAAATTCTACATTTTTAGGTTAGTTTAGACTTTCAAAGGGCAGACCACTGGTGCATATGAGTGGATTTTAAGGACTAATTCTTGCTTGCAGGATGATCTTGTTTTTATTACTGATGGCTATGATGGTTTTGTGTGTGTTAGTAATTTTTATAAGCCTAAAGAGATTGTCAAGACCCTTTGAGATTTCCTTTACAGCTGATAATATTGTATGTCTATGAAGAAGGAAGAAAAGCAAGCTTGATTTGGGAATTGGGATGAGATGAGAGCATGTACAATAAATACCTGAAGCCTATAAATGTTACGCCGCTATTGCAGACTATACAACACTGCACCTGAGTCATTTGAAAACTGGTGTTTTCTTAACTAAAATGGGGAAGCCCCAAGGTTTTGTGAGCCATCTTGGAGAGATTCTCATGTACAAGCCAATTCTTTATTGCAGTACATTTTATGTTAGACTGCTCTTGAAAATTATTGATCAAACTGTCCCAGATTTGAAATGCTATCAATTTCCATTGCAGAATTCAAAATGGTTGTCCAGCAAACCCCTAACCAATTATGACCCTATGACCTTTTGAAAGGCCTCCTGTTTCTTTTATCCATTGTCAGTAATTGTCAGCCATCATTAGAAATAAATGATGATGTAATAATTATAAATTAAATATTCAGCAAAAACACCCAACCCACCTGAATCCAACAATTAAGGGTTATATGGGACCTTTGTAGTAGCAGTTGAATAGACTAGAAGCATTTGAAATGTGGATTTACAGGCGGTTGTTATGTCTAAGTTGGGCTGACAAAATCAGAAATGAGGAGGTGATAAGCCACCTGGGAAAGCCAAGGGAAATCATCAAAACCATAAAAAAGCAAAAGTTAGAGTATTTTGGACATGTGATGCGATACCTAGAGAAACATAGCATACTTCACTTAATCCTCTAAGGAAAGATTGAAGACGAACCAGGTCCAGGCAAGAGAAGAAGATCATGGCTTCAAAATCTAAGGGACTAGTTTGGAGAAAACTCAATAGCACTTTTTTGT
>BLBF01000059.1:11456689-11483361 GCA_015471245.1 Laticauda colubrina | reverse complement strand
CCCTGGTTTCATGATCAGCTTTAATATTGATATTGCTGGTAAGCAGAGGAGTTTATTAGATCCAGAAATTAGAATGCCATGAGCTGTCCACATGGCTCCAACTTCCAACTGACCACTTCTTCTCCGCCCTGGCTTGCCCAGATCTAAACCCTACATTGTAGCGGACATCATCACATGCACAATGGATAGACTTGCAAAGAAACCCAACACCACCAGATGGTTACTTCAAATGAGAAAAATGTAATGAGCTACATGTTCTCAGTTTTTCCCCACCTATGAATCAGAAATGATACAGTTTGTTCACATCTATTGTTAAAGAAGAGGTGTGTGTGTGTGTGTGTGTGTGTGTGTGTGTGTGTGTGTGTGTAGAATATGCAAACTAGGCTGATTGTGTCTGACCACTGATGCTATAACAATGAATTGGCCTGTTTTCTATCGAGCAAGCCTGAGTGGCACATCACTGCTGAATGATTCCAGTGAAATTGAATTGGCCTTTTCTCAGGTTTTAGTCGTGCACCCATCCATCAAAAACAGTGCTTAACCAGAATGCAAGATTAATGACTGCCAGAGATTTAATTTGCTAATACCTGAAAGAGTCACTAATGGGGTTTGAGAGTGTTATGAAAGGTGAAGGAGGGGAAACTGACGAAAACACGATTGTGGTTCTGAAAATCAGCCTTGTATGTAAGCTCAGCCATATATTTATAAGTCTGGGAGAAGCCAGAGTCCTTTGGTGTTACTATAAACTCTCTAAAAAAGAGCTGTTTTTAATTATTTATTCTCTTTTCTCAGCAACACAAACAAATATTTTGCAGTGCATTTTGTCTTTTAATTTCCTTAAAGTTAGATAAAAGATTGGTTTTCTTTTTCTTTTTCTCAGCTTCCAAGAGAAGACACAACTACCATTCTACAGTTTGTTGCCTTTAGATTCACACAACCATCACTCTTGAATTTATCTGTGTTTCGCTCCAATAAGGCAGCACTTGTTCATTCAAAGGAATCTTTTATTTTGTTTTTAACATCTGTTTCTCCAGCTGGACTGAAAAGCCAACTGGAGCTTGACACGGGATTTAAATGCTTATTTCATTTAGAAGGACAATTCTCCCAAAACCTGCAATCTCCTAAAACAAAACATATTTTTTCCCCAGGATGAGATAAATACTATGCATTTGTAAGGATTTAATGCACAGTTCTGATGTATTCTCCATGCTTCTGGACAAACAGAAATGCAAGGTGGATATCTATGCAGGTCTGAGATGTTTTTTAATCTTTTTAGTTGGGAGAAAATCAGGACACCATACTTCAGGTATTGTGATTTTAATTTAAGGGTTATATTTTGATATGCATATCCCAAGGGTCTCTAATTCTGCATGTGCAATTATCTGTTGTGGGCTTGCTTGGGCAAAGTACGTAACGAAGTGTTTGGACAACATTCCCACTATCTTTTTGCAAACTTTCTTTCCTGCTTAAAAAAATATTACTCTCCAAAACTGATGTAACCTTGGTTTATCTCAGCCAATTATTTATTCAATATAAGGTAAAGGTAAATGTTCACCTCGAACACACATGCTAGTTGTTTCCAGCTTTAGGGGGCGGTGCTCATCTCCATTACAAAGCCGAAGTGCCAGTGTTCGAAGAAGTCTCCATGGTCATGTGGCCAGCATGACTAAATGCCGAAGGCGCAGGGAACGCTGTTACCTTCCCACCAAAGTGATCCCTATTTTTCTACGAGCAATTTTTACATGCTTTCAATTTTTTACATGCTTTTTACATGCTAGGTTGGCAGAAGCTGAGACAAGTAACAGGAGCTCACTCTGTTGCATGGCACTAGGGATTCAAACCACCAAATTGTTGACCTTTCTGATCGACAAGCTCAGAGTCTTAAGTCAGTGAGCCACTGCGTCCCTCTTACTTATTCAATATACCATGGTTTAAAAAAACATCATAGCTCATTGCCATCTTTGTCCAGCTTATGAGATAAATATGCATATCCTCTTTGCCTGCTCTTGTAGGCAGTGGAGAAGGTCTTCCCAACTTCCAGTCTGATACTATGAGTGATGTGGGGAGAATCCATTTTCAGGTGAACAGGTCTGTTAATTGAGAAATGGAGACCTAAGGAATGTGCCCTTGTAACTCATAGTAGCCTGTGATAAGTTTTTATCAAAACATCCCCATAGCAACCCCTGAATCTCAAGATACAAATGCTTCTTAACAAATAACAGAGTTGGAAGGGGCCTGGGAGGTTTTCTAGTTCAACCCCCTGCTCAGGCAGGAAACTCTACGGTATATTATGTCAGATAAATAGTTGTCCAATCTCTTCTTAAAAATCACCAATGCTGGAGCATCCACAACTTCTGAAGGCAAGTTGTTCCAGTGGTTAATCGTTCTAACTTTTAGGAAATTCCTCCTTAGTTCTAGGTTGCTTCTCTCCTTGATTAGTTTCCATCATTGCTCCTTGTCCTACCTTTAGGTGCTTTGGAGAATAGATTGACCTTCTCTTCTAACAAGACCATCAGCAGCAGATAACAGAAATGACTTAAGATCTATTCTGTTATTATTTGTATATGAATGAATCATTTCCCCTCCTTTCTGAAATGAATAACTACAGGGCTGTGTTTAACACTACTCTTCTGGAAAGGACCCACTCTAGACCCACTCCCATACACTACTAAATGTATAAATACTGCAGTCTTGAATATTGGTTGTTGGGTTCTGCATGTGATTCCATAGTGACAGTCAATGAATTAAAAAGGAAAAGAACTTACTTCTCTGGGAGCGAGCACAGCAGAAAGCCACAATGGTGGCCATCAGGACTAAGAAAGCCACCCCAGCTCCAACGGCCACACCTATGATGACTGCCATGGGCACTGACTCTGGAAGAAACAAGAAAACAAATGAAGTGGAGAAGGAATCCTTGTGTTCCTTTTTCCTTGCTCCATGCTTACTACCAAGACCTCAATTATTTATTCTCAAGTCATTATTTATTCTCACATTTGCCCATATCATTAGTAAGACTAATGTGTAACATGACAGACTATGATGAAGTGGGAAGGAACATGTGGGTTTAGCTTATTTTGGGTCACTAACCCCTGGATCTTCTGTGTTCGTCAACTTTTGGCTGCCAAGTCTGGCTAGGATCCAATCTTTTTGGGCTGCTTACTTGAAATATTGAGACCTCTGTTGAGGATAGAGATAGTGGCTTTGATAGAAGTAAAATTAATATTGTGCACTTGGTTTGGCTATCTGAGTGTATGTAGACCAAGTACATTATTTATTGAAGGATACAGGATAGGTTACTTTGTTATTTAAAGCTATTTTGCTTCAACCGGAAGAAAAGCTTTTGAAGTTTTTGAAATCCTTCTGTTGAATCATCTTTATGAGCATGGCTTGACTAAATTTATCCTTCCTAGTTCTGTTACTGATAGCAGCTTCTTCGAACTTCTATTTCATCTCACTCAATTTTAGACACATACTGTATAACAGTACTCTTCTCTGTGATTGCAATTTTGGAGAACATTGAAAGCATCCACTTCTACTTGTAAAGAAACATCTGATTACATCTGAATTTGAAGAAGCATTAAAAGGATCCCCTTCATGAATCAGTCCTGAGGATGGAGAATCTGCATGATAAGGCTTGCTGGTCTTTATACACAGTGATTTAGGATGACATCTGAGGATGCCAACATAATTCTTGGTTTTTAAGCATGCCTCCAAATCATAGTTTGGTGGTTATGTTCCTGAATGGCTCTGTGTGTGCTGTCTACTTCGTGAAATGATTATTTGTGTATTTATTTATTTTGTTTATAGTGACCACAGAGATAGACCTTCTCCAGAAGGAAGTTAACTAAACACTTCCTACTATGCTGTCACAAAATGACTCAATGTATGGGATAAAAATCCCATGGGTGAATTTTTGAAAAGTTAAATACAATTTTTAAAAAATCCTTGGTTAGTTCTTGCTTAGCTTTTGCTTTGTAACGGATTATGATTGAATGGTACTTTGAGCTGAGGGCATGCTGTCTAAATTAATTGTTGCTTGTCAAAAATGATTCTGAGGAAGTGGGAGTGAAATATAGGAACGTGGAATAAAACTAGCAGCTGTCAAAAATTCAACTTTTCTGTCATTTTACGTCTTCTCCATCTCCCCCCAATAATCCAGCCAGTGTTTAGATTTCAGAGCCCATATGGAGAGTCCCTGCACCCCCATACAAATGATTGCAAATTATATTTGTGAAAGGTTGATGAAAAAAATGGTATGTGATGTGAAAGGAAAGGAAAAAGCTTTTCCATCCTTTGGCTGCAGAAGAATCTACCGAAATAGACTTACACTCCTGGGGGATAAATAATATATTGCAATTTCTTCACCTGGTATTATCGTCTCCATCTCAAGACCAGCCTTCTATTATGTAAAGTGGTAGGTGTTGAGAAACAATAATGTCAAGCTTTGGCTGAACCCCCAGTCATTCTGTTTTGCTCTTTGTTTGAAGACTTCATTCTTGGTCTGGGGACATTTCTACTTCTGTTGAGTTCATAAAGCAGCAGTAGAAAATGGTATTCTCCCACCAGGATAATAAGAAGGGTAGATTTAACAAGTGATCCTGTTAGCTTCTGTTGCCAGAATAGGGAGGGAAAAAACATTTTTGGGCGAGTAAAATATATCAATGGCAGTCACACTTAGACTTATATATCACTTTACAGTGCTTTACAGCTTTCTTTAAGAGTTTTCCCAAGTCAGTATATTGCCCCCAACAATTTGGATCCTCAATTTTACCCACCTTGGAAGGATGGAAGGCTGAGTCAACCTTGAGCCTGGTGAGATTTTAACTGCCAAATTGCAGGCAGCAAGCAGTCAGCAGAAGTAGCCTGCAGTACTGCACTCTAACCAACTGAGCCACCGTGGTTCAAGATATCTTAGCATAACCTTAATCCCAAACTATACATGGGAAAAAGGAAACAAATATCTGGGGGAAAAAAAGATCCACTGATCAGGAGAAGAATTCAAGGGAGTATTATGTTCACATTTTTTTTTCAAACTTGTTTTAGGGTGACTAATATGATATGGAGAACCAGACATCTCCAGCTTTTCAGCGCAAACTTAAATGTCCAGCCTGAAATGTGACAGATTAAAAAAAACCTGTGATATTTAGTTCTACAAAAGACTGCATGTTTTCAAACACAGATTCTCTTGTCATTTGAAAGAAGTGGACAATTCACAAGAAAAACTTCAAAAATTGTGAAATTTAGTTTGTTGAAAGATAAAGTAGATAATTCACAAGAAAAATGAATCAGACTCATGAACCAGCTGCAACATGGAGACTTGGTGTCTATGGAGATTCTTAGTCATCCAGGTCATAGTTGTCTCAAAGGTGCTTTTTCAAGAGGCAACTGGACTTTCTGGTTTTTCTTTGAAGACTTTTCACTTCTTATCCAAGCTTCTTCACTCTTCAAAGAAAAACCAGAAAATCCAGTTGCCTCTTGAAAAAGCACCTTTAGGATATGAAAACCTGGTCTTGTTCATTCATTGTTGGGTGACTTTAAGTTTACACAGTATAATGCATTAGGCTTAGTATTGTTCTTGAAGATGCTAGAAATGTCAGCGTAAACTATTGAAGTTCACATTTGGGTAGACAAACAGTAAATATTGGTGGGAACACCTGACAACTTCATTGATTTTCCATAGGATTGCAGATATATTAAAGAAATGGTTTGGTGTATTGCTGTGATTTTGGCTTGCTTTCATGTCACCCATAATGTGTAAGATTAAACTGTCTCTCAATTGATCGCCCACTGGTCAGGTCTTGCCTCGTTTTGATTCTGGCCACTTTCATTTACTGGATTTGGAAATCATCACAGTTGCTTGTGGGGTTTGAAGAATAATTCCAGATGGAATATTGAAGAACCGGGAGATAGCTTTAGGAAACACAGAAACTCTCCACAGTGCAAAGGGAATTTGTTAAAGCCGAATGAATCAGTGGAAAGTTTTTCCTCTTATACATGAACTTTCTTTGCTTTTATAGCGGGTGTGTCCTCGGAGGTGATGCCCTACTGATTAGGAAAGTGTGGTGATGTAAGATTTTCATTATGTAAGTCTCATCAAGATATCAAATCAAGTTTGAAATTCTTTGAGCCAGTCAAGTTAATTTTTGAGCCTGACAGGCAGTCTGACTACAGATAGTCCTTGAGTTACAATTTGTACCAGAACTCCTGTCATTAAGTGATTTGTTTTGTTTGTTTAAGTGAATAATGTGGTCATTAAAGCAATTCTGGCTTCTCTCATTGGTGTTGTTTGTCAGAAGTCTCCTGGGAAGGTTGTTGCAGATACATGCTGGCTGCCAAGCACTCACATTTTAATCAGGAATACAGGTAGGGGTGGGATTCGTCCAGTTTGAACCGGTTTGGGAGAACCCGTTTCGATGATCAGCTAGCTCCAAACTGGTTCGCTCCAATGAGCATGTGGGCCCTCCCACCTGCCGGCCCCTGCTCTTTCCTGTGCTTTAATGTCCTTTTGTTAGAGCACAGCTGATTTGCGTGGCAGAGCGTTTTTCCATGCCTCAGCTGTTTTCTTCAGCTGCAGTTGAAACCTGACTTTTTCTGTGCTCTTTAATCTATTAGCTTTTATAAATGGAGATCATGCATGCAGAGCATGCGTTTGGCGTATGCACACGCATGTGCAAAGCACACACTCACCAAACCGGTTGTTATACCAGTTGAATCGCACCCCTGAATACAGGTAGTCCTTGACTTACAAGCACAATGGAGGCTCAAATTTCTGTTGTTAAGGTAGATAGTTCAGTGAGTCGTCCCCCCCATTTTATGACCTTTCTTGACTCAGTTGTTAAGTGAATCACTGCAACTGTTAGAGTTAGTAACAGGGTTTTTAACAGAATTTGACTCCCCCCATTGGCTTTGCTTGTCAGAAGGTTGCAAAAGGGAAACTGCAATTGTCATAAATACAAGTCAGTTGCCAAACAGTCGAATTTTGATCACATCCCCATGGGGAAGCGGTAATGGCCGTAAGTGTGAAAAATGGCTCACTTTTTTCAGGAATGTTGCAACTTCGGACACTAAATTAACTGTCGTAAGTCGAAGACTTCCTGTACTGCAATAGTCGTAAGTGCACGGGCTGTTCATAAATTGCTTTTTTTTTTTCAGCCCTGCCGTACCTTCAGATGGTGATGCATTATCTGTTTTCCTTTACAGTGGAAATATACGTCTCTTTTTCCTTCCAGGGTGAGAAAACGATTGTGGTTATTTCAGATCTATGACAGCAACCATTGTTATTTAAAATGCCCTCTGCTTGCAGGTGTCTCAGCAAACAATGGAGACACCAGTAGATGCCACCTGGCACTTTCCCCGTCTCTGTCTGCACTGCTGTTAGGGATCTACCATGGGTGAGAGGGAGCCTGTTCGGTTCTTAATGGCACAATTCATGCTTCTGCTTTTCATCCCTTTCCCACGCTTTTGTGTGTCTGATCAGGGAATGATTAGAGGTGTGGTTTCACAACAAAAGGACAATATCAAGGGCATGGGGCTTTATATGCGTTTTCATTCTTTTGTGTACCTGCAAATAGCAATTTGCTGCTACCTGGATTAGAAGGATGATGGGTTGGGGTTTTTTTCACCTTCCTTTTTATTTGTGTATTTTGTGTGTTGGAAAGGTTGTCCAAAGATTTAGGGTGACATTTTCAAGGCTGTTGGATAAATCAGGTGTTGCTTTCTAAGGCTAGAGTGAAACAGCGTCAGCCTCGGAGGTTTAAAACTGAGAGTGGGCCTATAGCTTCTGCATCCCTGCCAACCTGACTTTTTCTGTGCTCTTTAATCTATATTGGTGGTTCTCTTTTCTTCACTACAGACCTTTAAATACCTTTCGTGAAAAACTTCTCTTCTTTCTTCTAGCTGTTTCTAGTTCAGTGTTTTTCAAACGTGGAAACTTGAAGAGGCATGGAGTTCAAGTCCCAGAATTCTGGGAGTTGAAGTCCATCTTCAAGCTTCCATGCTTGAGAAAGATTACTCTAGCTCAGGGGTTCTCAACCTTCTCTTTACCATGCCCCCTCTTTAAATACCTTTTGTGGCCATGGAGAATGGCCACGGACCCACAAGATTTAAATCTTCGTGGAGCCCCTGTGATGAAATCACAGGCCCCCCAGAGGTCTGCAGACCACAGATTGAGAACCACGAATCTATATATTTTTGTCCATTGCTATTGATATGTTTATTGCTTGTCTATTTTGTGTGTGTGTTTGTGTGTGTGGACTCTAGCTCCCATATTCTGAAAAGTGCAGATTACAATGTGCTTGTAGCTTCAGCTTTTTCCAATATAATCCAACAGATCTGAGGCTGGTTTGCGAATCCAAGAATTCTGATAGTTCTTTTTTTTGGTGTTGGTTTGTTTGCATCTTTCTTTTTCTGCCAATGTTCAAGATCTTGATCCATCTCTTGGTCCCAGTTCCATTACATTCTTGCCTGCAGAAATAATTTGGGACCCACTTCTGCAGATTTTCAGAAAAGTTTTGCAGCTGCTTCTTCTGGCCTTGACTTAAATGGATTTTGTTGAACTGTTCTTTCACCTGTTTGAGATTGCTTTCCGGGATGGGGTGTTTTAACTTCTCCTCATTCTTACTGTTACCATTATTCTTATTTTTATAGTGCTTTTATAGCTATAAATTTATGATTATAAGCCACCTTGGGGAAATTTTGTCCTTAAAAGAGGTCTTGAAATATTTCAAGTATATCAAATGAATAAATGACAGTGATGGTCCCTGTGGGCAGAAAGGAGAAAAAAATAATAAGATGGCATCCACAACTGTGTGATTAAAGCCCTGCTCCTCCCCTTTCAATGTACAATGCATGTGTGTTTCATCCCTCTAAGGTCGACCAAATTCAAAAACCAAAGACATGCAAGCTAATACTACTTATATTATAAAGTTTAACACAGGTAGTCCTCATCTTATGATCACCATTTGGAACAGCATTTCCATTGCTAAGCGAGGTGGCTGTTACGTGAGTTGTGCTTGCTTTTATGGCCTTTTTGCCATGGTTGCTAAGCAAATTGCTGAACAAATCACAGGTCTTTAAGTGAATCTGACTTCTCCAATGACTTTTGCTTTTTGGAAACCAGCCAGGAAGGAGGGTTGTAAAAGGGACCCTGGGGTTATTGCAACCGTTGTAAATACATACTAGTTGTCAAGCATCTGAGTTTTGATCACATGACTGTAAGGATGCTGGGATGGCCACAGTGGGACACTGGCTGTATGTCACTTTTTTTCAGTGCTGTTTAGAAGTGGTATTCAGCATGTTCTGACCAGTTCTGGAGAACCAGTAGTGGACATTTTGAGTAGTTCAGAGAACCGGCAAATCCCACCTCTGACTGGAGATTTTATAGTATCCTTCCCCTGCCATGCCCACAGAACTGGTAGTAAAAAAAATTGAATACCATCACTGGTGCTGTTGTAGCTTTGAATGGCCACTCAGTGAAGAGTTGTAAGTCAAGGACTACCTGTATATCAAATATTATAGAAACAGAATCTTGCAAGTCTTAATGCACCTTCCCCCACCCTCCCTTTTTCTGTATGAGAAGCAGGGAGGGTCATGATTTGAGATGCTTTCTCAAATTGCATTCCTGTCCCAGACTCGTATTTCTTTTATCTCACCATTGTCCTGGTTGCGGTTCTTCCTCCTGTTCCTCAAGGTTATTCCTTCTGCCCATCACACACAAGAAAAGAGCAGGGCTTGGATTACATGGTGAAGAAGCCATCTTGCCATTTTAGACTCCTCCCACCACCAACACCGCCATCTCCACCATCATGAATGACCTTGACAATCATGCAGCTTTAAAGTCATGCACGGCGACTTAATTTTGGAAGCCACCTACAACGAACCTCCAGGTTCTTAATTGGGATAATCTTGGTTTTCTTTGACAGCCTGATGGATGAGGGAGACGAGGTTGAAGGGGAGAGAGTGAAATGCCAAAAGAACACAGCAACGGCCACCTGCTTTAAATTGCGAGCCTTACTCCATCTGCTAATAACCCATGGCAGATTAGGCCCAAAGGAATGTGAATTTAGGAGGAACATTTTTCCTGTTCTTGAGTGGTGAGGTGGCTTAGAGATGGAGCTCTTGCCTCATAATCGGGAGGCTGTGAGTTCGATCCTAGGTAGAGACAGATATTTCTCTCTCTGGGCACATTGAGAATATATCTGCTGAAAAAAAAAACCCTCCACATTGGTGACAGGAAGGGCATCCGGCCCAGACTCCACCCGCAAGCACTTATGGGGATTGTTAAAAGAGGATGATGATGATGATTTTTCCTGTTCTTAACCATTGTGGAATGTAGGTGGAACAGGAAAGATGCAGGCAGCCAAGGTTTCAGAGTAACACACAGGCTGATCCAGAGGTAAGTGAGAAGCACTTATGAAGGGAAGATAAGGTCTTAATAACAAATGCAAACATGGAGAGAAGATGGTTTGAGATGGGCCTCATGCAAAGAAAATAGCCCAGAGCAGAGCAGGATGATGGGATGGGAAGAAGCTTGCAAAAAGCAGTTTTCAGAAACATGGTAAACTTAAGTCAGCAAAATAATTCCTGCATTGGAACGATCATCTCTGTTTCCCCAAAGTATCTAACCATGGTTAATTCCTTGGATTCCCACAAGCTTGGCAAAAACAGTAAGTAAAGTTTCCGGGAGACAATTGCTGTTAATTTAGCGAAGAAGGGAGGTATAGGCTATACCTGAAATTGAATTTTGCTTGTGGTCGTTTTGACATGCCAGTGTTCATTTTAGAGATGAGGTTCAATCAGTGGGACATGGCTGAAAGAACATGTTAATAGGCCATTCATGGGACATTTTCCAGCTCTGGGTCTAAGATATCCTCTTCTTCGCGCACATCATCTTGGTAGTCATCGTGTGAATTTTAGTCCTATCCCATTTGGAAAAGTGGGAGGACTTGTAGGAATGGGAGAACTTTAAAGAACCTGAGGATTCTGAAGGCTAACCAACCCCTTCCAACAATGGTTCCTCTCTCAGGCATCCTTTTACCTCCTGTTAATGGATATGGCATTACTGTTTCATTGGGGTTAGCTTGGGAGATGGGGGGAGTTCAATTCAAAGAGTCACCTTCACTCATAATTCCATACCTGTTTCCATACCAGCTCCTGACTTCATTTCCGTACCTGTTTGAAAATAAAGCAAGTGTCTACAGCCAACGCCCAACTGCAACGTCAGTCAGTTATTGCTTTTGCTTTTGCCAGGGTTGACTTTTATAGAGTAAGACAAAGGTCTTTCAAACTTGACAACTTTAAGACTTGTGGACTTCAATGGCCAGAATTCCTGAGCTAACATGACTGGAGGAGGAATTCTGGGCATTGAAGTCCACAAGTCTTAAAGCTGTCAAGTTTGAAGACGCCTGGAGTAAGAGAATCCTGTGGAGGTTTTGCCCATCACTTCCAAAGGCAGCTTCAGGGTCTATGCCCCACTGGTTGCAAGAATTAGGGGGTTCCAAAATGCAGAGTTGCCTCTGGACATTGAGCAACACCTGACGGAGTGTCCATCATATTTCAAAATATACTTGGAGGAAATTGCTAGTGCGGCCTAATTTACTACCCTCTTATCCCTGCACATGGGGTCTCTTTGCAAGACTGCATATTTCTGTGAAGAAAGGAAGAAAAAGAAAGGAAGGAAAGGAAAAAGGAAAGGAGGAGAAAAAAAAAGGAAAGGAAAGGAAGGCAGAGGAAGGAAGGAAAGAAAAGGAAGGAAAATAGGAAGAAAGGAAGAAAGGAAGGAAAGAAAGAAAAGAAAAGAAAAGAAAAGAAAAGAAAAAAGAAAAGAAAAGAAAGCCTTGCTTGCGGAAACCTATTTTCTTAGGAAATGAATTTAGCTGAATGGTGGGCAAGGTATTTTAGGTTTCCATCTGCAGAATGTTTTAAAATCCAGGGGAACATTCAAACATTCAGCACTGCACTTATAGGCAAAAGGGTGATAGTCCTGGGACCGTTGTATGTATGATTAGATTGGCACTTGGAAAAGCAATTGTTGGAAACGTTATTCCCTTTCCTATAGGCTCAGCCATTATAAATCAACCGGCAGCTTTTCAACCTACATCAAAATGAGGCTGCTATTTTTGGCAGAGCTATCTACTTCCCAAGACTGCTGGGCAGTCAGCAGTCACCTGTTTTTTTTTATGAGCTCTGCAGAACAATAGTCCATCTCAAATGATCTTTAATTACATTTATCTGTATTATGAACAACTGAACAACTCCTTGCAAAGTGCTTTACTGGGATCCACTTTCTTAGCACTACAAATAGCATCTGCTTGCCCGGGGAAGTCGGCCAACAAGAAAACAATCTGCTAACTTTATTTTCACTGGGCTGAAACCAAGGCTGACTTTAAGTCCATTTAATTTCAGTTTAATATGAAAGGTAGCCTTGCTTTTAAGTGAGAACTTAATGAGAACAGTCCAAATGCCCACTCTAACTTTTAAGAGGAAGGGATGGAACTGGAGACCCTACAGAATCAATGGATAAATGATATAGGGCATTTATATATCCTGCTTGAACAAGAGGTTGGACTAGAAGACTTCCAAGATCCCTTCCAACTGTATTGTCCTGCCCTGCCCTATTCCTGGTCTTAATCCTATCCCTATCTTTACCCCTACCCCTATCCCTATTCTATGTTGGTTAAAAGGTAACCTTTAAAATTATTATCATGTTTCAATCAAGAGCATTTCCTTTTAAATTTTTTAGAATTTAGAACAACAGAGTTGTAAGGTCTTCTAGTCCAACGCCCTGCTCAGGCAGAAAACCCTGTGTCGGAGAATTTGCAACTTCTGGAGGATAGTTGTTCCACTGGTTAATTGATCTAACTGTCAGGAAATTTCTTCTTAGTTCTAGGTTGCTTTTCTCCTTGATTAATTTTCATTTTATGTGACTAAACAGGAAATATAGCCCAACCCTGTAAGTAGGTTTCATGAATTACTGTTGATTTCAACAAATGACTAAATCAGATTTGCTATACACAGTGTTATATTGCTGAGCCTATAATCCCAGGATGGATCACTAGACCAAAAATGAAATGGGAAGGGGAAATTCACAATTAAAATTTGCAGAACAGTGACTGGGTACTCATGAAAATCTAAAATAGATAACAGGGCAGGCCATTTTCTCCAAACCATTATTTAGAAGTCAAAATCTGAAGAAAGCTCATTATATCTGTAATATATAATACCCAAAGAAATTATGGTATCCAACCTCCTTTATATGATTCTAGTGCTAATGCAGAAGATCAATGGAAAGGTAAGGAGGTTTAAATGGCATATCCAGAGGTGGTATTCAGCAGGTTCTGACCAGTTCTGGAGAATTGGTAACAGAAATTTTGAGTACTTCAGAGAACCGGCAAATATCACCTCTGACTGGAGATTTTACAGTATTCTTCTGCTGCCACGCCCATCAAGCCATGCCCACAGAACCGGTAGTAAAAAAAAATGAATCCCACCACTGGGTATATCTCATTTCCCTCTTTGCCTTCCAGTATAAAATGGCTTGTCTTCTGCATGCTTGTGCTATATTAGTTCAAGCTTATTTTCCCCAACGTACACAAGTTTTGTAATTTTCCCGCCTGCCCTAATTTGTTATCTTCTCATGCCTTTTAGTTTAAGATTGTTATCTCTTCCTTTTAGAATATCTATCATTATTCCAGACAATTGCTTTAGTCTGGCAAGATTAATGCCTGGCCCAAAGAACCAAGAGTGACATGCTGACTTACTAATGGTAGTTCCTTTATTGTTGTTCACCTACAGACAGAATCTTGCCAGACTAAAGCAATTATCTGCCACCACTATAGACATAATCTTTGATTGTTAGGGTGAGTTCGACCTTGCTCTTTTCTTGCCTGCCAGACATTCCCTCTGTCTCTTTGCCCTCTGGGAAAGAGTTCTTCTCTCCTGGGATTCCAGGCTACATTTTACTACAGCTTTGCTAACAAACCTTATAAACTTTTACTTCATTGTGTTTCTACTGCTTTTGAATTCACATCCACATTTTAGTGTGGCAAGATAGGCACTCCATTCTTAACTTCTATTTAACACAACTTCAACTCTTTCGATGTTCCCTTCTCAAAGTTTTCTGTCTGGGAACAGAACTAGATTGTCTTGTAGGTCAACTAGTTGCATCATCCCATTTTTTCTACTGTGTTTATAGTGACACAAACACAAAGTCCTAATGGGATGAGCTAGAATTTTCTGAACTCATCTGTCTGTATCGAGATTCTGAAGAAACCTTTCTTCTCACTTGGTGCAATTTTGTTCTGCAAGCATGTCACTGAAACATATAGCTTTGCTTAAAACAATTTAGTCTGAATTCAATTTATATGTAAATCATGTTAGTGCACCATAAGGACAAAAAGTTAAAAGCCACCACTGAGTTTTAGTGCTTGGTCAGGGTTTGTATTTTCTACAGGAGGCAAGGCAGAACAGAAGGAAATGGGTGGGCCAAAGAGCAAAAAATTAAAGCCCTTATCTTCATCTAATTAAAGATACATATTAAATGAGATGGGAAAGAAGAAATGACCACAAACAAGGGCAGAAGCATGTCATGTTTTGTCAATGCTCCAAAGATCAGCAACAAGTCCAAGTGCAGCATATTTTTCTCTCTCTATGTAAGAGAAGATATTCCCTATATCTGATTGGCTATAGACATTAATTCCATGATTTCCTTTGAATCAATCGAAGATTGTTTGATCAAAACAAAATGAAAATCTCAACAAAGTAATGATCTCATTTGAGAAATTTGAAGAAATACAAGTTATGAATTGTGCAATATATAGATTAACTCTTTGTTCGGTACATCTAAAAATTCTAAGTAGTCTCAAACTTGGTTAATGCTCAGCAGGAATAGGTTTGATTTAGGATAAGCAGGAAATAATGAATCAGTTTACACTTTCAGATCATCATTAAATTATACAGGCACAAGCTAAGGCTTTTCCTTTCATTGCTCTTAATCAGATTATTGTTCCACTTGATCAGAGTCAGACTTTGGACATTCTTTGTCACGTTTTCCTAAGCTGAAGAGACTCGCCAGCTTTTGAAACTGCTGCTCCGTCCTCTTTGGTTCTTTGTGAATGCCTGTACTGCTATAAACATGGCCTTTTAACATTTCTCCCACTAGGAAGCCAGGCCCCAGGTATGCCAAAACCTTGTGTTTTTCATTTTATCCTATTTTAATCCTGCCTCTCTTACATTCAGTGGAAAAGCCTTCTCTCCATTCCACCCAGGGGACTCCCAGACTCCCTTTCTGGTCTCGAAATACCGCGGAAGCAATCCCCACCTTGTTCTTTTAAACGTATGATCTCGGTGTCCGAACCAAAACTGTTCCAGGCGGTGCAGTTGTAGATGGTCTGGAAGTCCGCCCGCACGATGTTGCTGATGGTTAAGGTAGAGATGACGCCTTCATCGGTGCTGACAGTTTCTACTGTGTATCGCCCCGAAGTTCCAGACTCCAAGACGTTTTCCTTCCATGACCAGGCCTGCAGATTAAAGCAAATTATAATTCCTCATGCTTTTTTCGTTACCATTCTGACCAAGGCTTCCTGAGATAGTAACAATCACATGCTGTTCCCAAAACTCTTTTTGTTTTATTTCAATGGCTGTGAATTATATGCATTCAAGGCCCGTAATGAGTCCCAAAGCAGTTTATGAACAGTCCAACAGAAGTCTGCCACAGTCTTTTCAGGATAAGGCTGATAAGCACCCATCTTTATCTCCCTTGAAATGCTGCCAATGACTAAATTGCCAATTAGCTGTACAAGGCCAAACGGAGCACAAAGTCAATAATTGAGCCCAAAAGCTATGTTGCTAAGTGAGGCAGCTTTTGCCCCCATTTTACGACCTTGCTTGCCACCATTGTTAAGTGAATCACTGCGGTTGTTACATTGGTAACACGGTTGTTAAGAGAATCTAGCACCGGGAAGAGCCGCAGTGGTGCAGTGGTTAGAGTGCAGTACTGCAGGCTACTTCTGCTGACTGCCGGCTGAAATTTGGAAGATTGAATCTCACCAGGCTCAAGGTTGACTCATCCTTCCATCCTTCCGAGGAGGGTAAAATGAGGACCCAAATTGTGGGGGCAACATGCTGACTCTGTAAAACTGCTTAGAGAGAGCTGCAAAAGTACTGTGAAGCACTACATACGTCTAAGGACTGTTGCTATTGCTACTTTTCAGAAGCTGCAAGAGGGGATCACGTGACCCAGGAATCCTGCAAACTTCAAAAATACACACCAGTTGCCAAGAATTTTGATCATATGACCATGAGGATACTGCATTGGTCATAAGAGTTGGTCATAAGTCACTTTTTCCAGTGGCGTTATAACTTTGAACCCTAAATGAACTGATGTAAGTCGAGAACCACCTGTTTATTTACTATTTCTTGACATCCATGAATAAGGAACATCAGAGAGGTAAAAATCTTATATACTATCTTAACTTTATCCACATCAACTTATTTCTTCTTGAAAGGACACATCGGAGGGTTCACCCTCCCCTTATCGCCTCTTCTGAATGAGGTTTGCTGGGTGGCAACAGGAGAAACACTTTCTCAGGGGTGGCTTTTCGGCTACAGGAAGTGGCTACAGTCAATCTGATTTTTCCTTTTTCAATCTTCCGGCCAAAAAAATATAGTTCTGTTTTAAATTGGTATATACTGCTTGATTTGCGACGTTATTCCCTCTTTCTCCCTCTGTTGCTTAAACTCTGGAAATATTTGTTTAACCCTAGGATATTGATCTAGTATCATGATAGATTGATAATATGAGCCGTGGTACAGTACTGCAGGCTACTTCTGCTGACTTCTGGCTGCCTGCAACTTGGCTATTTGAATCACCAGGCTGAAGGTTGACTCAGCCTTCCATCCTTCCGAGGTCGGTAAATTGAGGACTCAGATTGTTGGGGGTAATGTGATGACTCTTTCAATCGCTTAGAGAGGGCTGTAAAGCACTGTAAAGTGGTATATAAGTCTAAGTGCTATTGATATTTGCCTAGTAAGAGCATGATACAAATGATAAAAATGTAACCCTATTCATGGAAGAACTACAACAGAGGCCCTAAAAATGTTTGGGAAAGACAGAGATATGTTCTGACATTTTCACGAAATACTACCCAGATGGGTGAGTGGGTGGGTAGATGGGTAGTCGTGGCTGGAAAGATAGGTGAGATCAGGATGTTGAAAATGCTCCTAATGTTCTTCTTTTTAATATATGAGGTGGTGGCACAGTGGTTAGAGTGCAGTACTGTAGGCTACTTCTGCTGACTGCCAGCTGCCTGCAGTTCAAATCTCACCTGACTCTGTAAAACGACTTAGAGAGGGCTGGAAAGCACTGTGAAGTGATATAAAAGTCTTAGTGCTATTGCTATTGGTATGCCCAGTGTCATTTACACGCGGTCCCAAACTCACGATTCGGTCTGGTGGAGGCGTGCTGCGGATGAAGCATTTAATCTGGCCTTTTTCTCCATGGAGAGCATGCTGGGTCTGTGTGCTGGAGATGATAGGAGGTCCTGGGAAGGAAGAAGAGAGAACGTGATGATGAAAGAGTGCTTACAGATAGTCCTCGACTTACAACCTTTCATTCAGAGACCAAAGTTACATTGGCACTGAAAGTCCTGACTAACAGCTGCTCCTCACACTTATGACTTTTGAAAATCGTAACTGACAGCTGTTCCTCACACTTATGACTTTTGAAAAAAACTGACTTACAGATGGTCCTCGCATTTATGACTTTTTAAAAAAGCCAACTTACAGCTGGTTCTTGCACTTATGACTTTTGTAGGGCAACTAGTTGATCATATTTAGAACATCATCCTATTTCTCCATTGTGCTTATGGTGACACAAAATACAGAATGGTAATGGGATGAACTTGGAATTTCTAAACTCATTCAGCTGGGCGTTGTTTATCCTCCACAAGGTCATGTGATCAAAATTTGGGGGATTGGCAACCAGCATATATTTACGATGGTTGCTGCATCCTGGGGTTATGTTGATGTCCATTTGCAATTTACCCAGGCAGCTTCTGACAAGCAAAGCCAATGGGGCAAGCTGGATTTGCTTAACAACTGTGGCAATAATATCTTAAAAGTAGGTATGACTCACTTAACTAATGACTTGCTTCGTAACAGAAATTATGTTTCCAGCTGTGGTCATTAGTTAAAGGACTGCTTGTAGTTTGATTTATTCTTTTCTTTTCCTGATCAATGCAAAAATTGTGGTTCTTTTTTAGTTCACAATTTCATTTGAATGTGTGCCATGCAAGGCAACTGAAGCTTAACCTGCCAATTATTTGTTTTATTCTTGGGTTGAACTTGAAGAGAGTGTGGCAAAATTGGGATTCTAATTGAGAACGTCATGGGAAGGCAAGGCTCTTCTCGTCTTTGAAATCTGCTGAAAGGCTGGAATAGATGCAGTGACCAGCAGAGGGCACTACAGCACAACATACACAAAAAAAACCCTCCTTCTGTCTAACCAGCAGGGCAGTCTAAGAGGGGCAAAACCAAAGGGGCCCATTGGATTCTTAATAAGAAGCATTAGCAATCAAAATGGAAAAAGCAAAGAGAGGATGAGGTCGGGGTGCATTTCTGCGAATGCACTCTTGGTGCTTAACTCCACTCCCTAATCAGTGATGACTGGAGTAATTTTAGTGTTCCCATGTAGCAACGTTCAGCTAATGTCATGATAAATTATTACAAAGTTTAGGGGCTAGGTATGAGCAGCAAAAGGGTTTGGCTTAACTTAACTCCCATTTCCTTCCAGAATTTGGAAGGCAACCTTGTTTATTACACAAATCACAATCACCTTCCTCCAACTTTCCTATCCTCCATTCTGCTTTCTGACTTCTTCCTCACACAAATCTTTACTTTGTCCCAACTAACCAAGGGCAGGGATTCAGACACAAAGATCAATGAAGACTATGAAATAGTTTTAAGTCTTTTTTTTTTTTTTAAGATAGTTCTCCTGGGATTAACACACCTCTGTTTCAAATATTTTCTTCCAAGCTGACTTGATATCCTGAGGAATTAAATGAAGATCTCACATTCTCCCAATGTTAATTTGAGATACAATCTCTATATTCACTTCAGCCTCCAGTTTCTTTGTACAATTATAAACTGAATTCAAAAGGAGTGCACAATCTTGTGCTAATACCATTTTATATTGCATTGGCAAAGCCACACAATAGTCCAGTTTTGGTCACCATGATACCAAAAAAGGTGCTGAAACTCTGGATTGAGTGCAGAGAAGAGCAACAAAGATGATTAGGAGACGAATGATGGCAGGAACTGGGCATGGCTGGTCTAATGAAGAGAAGGACGAGAGATGACATGATAGCAGTCTTCCAAAATTTGAGGGGCTGTCACAGAGAAAGTGTGGGTGGGTGTGGAGTCAACTTATTCCCCCAACTGCCTGATGGCAGGAGAAAAAGTAATGGATGGAAGTTTATCAAAGAAAGATTTAACTTAGAACTAAGGAGAAATTTCCTAAAATTGAAAATAATTAATCAGTGGAATGGTTTACCTCCAGTACTCCATCACTGGAAGTGTTTAAGAAAAGACAGGACAGTCATTTGTCCAGAATTGCATAGGGCCTCCTGCCTGAGCAGAAGGCTGGACTAGAAGACCTCCAAGATCCCTGCCAATTCTGTTATTCTGTATTCTATTCTTTAGCTAGTTTTATTGCCCTATTGGTATGCAGTATTTACATCCAAAGGGGACAAAGGCATTCCTCTGCAAAGAGCTGTCAAAAGATCCCGTGAGATCCCCCACCATTGAGAAAGTTCAATCATCTTTACTAGTTTCACATGGAATGCCCACCAATGACATGCTTAAAGTTGGTGTCATGCCCCTGGTGGAGACTGACTCCGAGGAAGAGGAGGAACTGCCAGCAGGGAGTGGAATTGTGGCTCCAGAGGTTGTGGAGGAGGCTGGGGAAGGGCAGAGGCTGGCTGGGCAGTCAGAGGAGGACCCAGGCCCATCCTCTATCCATCCTAGGGCATGCAGGGAGGAGAGGATAAGGAAGAGACGTCTCCTCAGGAGGAGAGGACCTTGATCCTCTTCAAGGGATGCAGGTGGGACAACTGAATAAGAGTTTGGACCTGCGTACTGGCAAACGCTGGAAACAAAGCGTGTTTTATTTTGGTCTGAAGTTATCTTGGTTGTCGTCCTTCAACAGACTGTGCCTTGTTATCTCCTTGAATTTGGTAAATACTTCTCTTGTTCCATTGTGGAAATTTCATCATTGTAGTTTGTTTGGTTTTTTATTTCACCTCTATCTGCTCATTAAATTCAGACTGTACTGCTTTCTTTTGAAGACTACTTATGAGTGTTATTGAATAGTGGGGCCAAATTGGAGGCATTAAAGGACATTTATTTACATCTTGGATTTTGTTACCTTTGTGTTACACTCTGGGTCATCAGAGTTGGGTGGAACTTACTACTGAATTATTAACCCTGATAACATTAACCTAGCTGAGTTAGGGGGCTCACCTTCATTTGAACTGCTGTTTGTTTTCATTTTGCAGCCCATCCCATTAAGGTGGCACAGGTGAAGAAGAAGTAAAAGGAAAGGCAACAGGTAGGTAGAATCAGTGCAAGAGCGAAACATGCCTTTACGAGGATGATAAGGAAACATGGCCTGGGGGTGTTAATTCTTGTAAAAAAAAAAGGAACAGCTCAGCAATGTGTTTGGAGGGAGAAAATAGACTTTTTGGAATTCAGGAACGGGAGTCTCATGCCTCAGTGGGCAGAATCAACTTGTGAAAGCTGCCAATCTCTTTGTCACCTGGCATTTGGTACATGAGCATTAGGCCATCTCCAGGCAGCTAAAGCCTTCAGACAGTGTTGCCATGGATATAAATGGTGGCACGATTGGTTGCCGTTATTTTTAGGACTTTGCTGCCAATTTATTTGTGGAGCTCAGGAGCAGGAAAGGAGGAATAGAAAAACTACCTCACAAAACAAACCTAAAAAAAGAGTGGCAGATTTGTGACTTCAGGGCCTTTCTGAAATCAAATGAAGGCCAAAAAGTAACCCTGGGGGGAAAGGCATAAATGAATGATATTATTTATTTTGAAGCTGTTGCTTGTGTTTTTGGGAGAAACATTCCTTTTATTCAATAACTTTTTTATTCAGACAAGAATCTGTCCCAGTTAAACGCAACAAAGGATGGAGGTAAGAGAGGTGGTGGTTCTGCTCTGTTTCTTATCATGCATGCATTCACATGGCAAGTGTGTGTTCAGGGTTTTGTTATTTCTTTTGCACAACAGGCATTTTGATGTGTGGTTGCCATGGGAATTTCAGCTGCTGGAGGTTTTCAATGATCAAGTGTATTGTGTAGCATAGGCACCTAAAGATTTCAAACAGTTTAAACTTTTTTTCTCTTTTAAAATGAGTTAATTTAGTGACCTGAAAACTAACAATATTTCATATTTATGTTTCCACTCCAATAAGTCTCATTGTTGATCCGATAACTTTTTTTTTAAAAAAAGTACCAGACTGATAACCCAAGACACACCAGAGGTAAATTAAAATAATAATAATAATAATAATTGTGCAATCATTTTGTCTCATCCACATTTTTTAAAAAAATATCCAGTTAGGGATAAATTGAATGTTGATTTTTTTTTGTCTTCTAAATGTTCCAGCCTTAATTCTCCTTTATCCCATATCTGTATGTGTTTGGTAATGCATGTGCGTGTGTGTGTGTGTGTGTGTGTGTATTTGTACAAGCATTTATATTATGATTTGTGTGCACTTTGCTATCAGTGTTTATTAACATAATGAATGTTCCATTATTTTCTCTAATATGCACACTCATTTGGTTGAAATTTTAAAATTGTTTAGACTTCAGGTTCTGATTGAAAAACAGGTTTTAATTCCAATCGCATCAGTAATGTTAGAGAAGGGCAGATTTTAAAAGGTGAGTTTTAAACATGTAGACTAGTTTGAACATGTGAAATGAAGGAAGCCTATATTATTAATACAGTATAACTTACTGTTGAATTTATCTGTATCCAATAGATACAATTGGCTTTCATTTGTTGCCTACCTGTATTTTACTGCCACTAGTTTATGTTTTCTCTATCATAAAAGACATTTATTAAGGAGGGGTAGACAGTTGGTTCCTATTTATTTATTTACTAGATTTTTTTATTCCACCTTTATTACTTTATAAGTAACACAAGGCGGTGAACATACATAATACTTCTTTCTCCTTCTCTTTTTCCACACAATAACAACCCTATGAAGTTGGCTGGGCTAAGAAACAATGGCTGGCACAAAGTCACGGGACTCGAATTCAATCTCCTGGTTTCTAAGGCAGCACCTTAATCACGAGACAAACTGACTCTCTGATACCCAGAATGCTGGACTGCTTTCATGGTATAGAATTAGGAATGAAATCTAGGCAGTTTTCCTACTGCTTTATGCAAAATGTTCCATATGTTCTAATAAGCATAATAAGTAAAGGTAAAGGTTCCTCTCACACATATGTCCTAGTCATTTCCGGCTCTAGGAGGCGGTATTCATCTCCGTTACAAAGAGGCAGCGCTGTCCAAAAATGTCTCCATGGTCATGTGGCCAGCATGACTAAACACCGAAGGTGCACGGAACCTTCCCACCAAAGTGGTCCCTATTTTTCTACTCTCGTTTTTACATGTTTTTGAACTGCTAGGTTGGAAGAAGCTGGGAGAAGTAATGGGAGCTCACTCCGTTACTCAGTGCTAGGAATTCAAAGCGCTGAACTGCCGACCTTTCTGATCAACATGCTCAGCGTCTTCACCACTGAACCACCACATCCTAATAAGGAAAACAGGGAAACACTAATTTGCCATTGAAAATCTTCTCAATCTCTGGAATTTCTCTTTTTGAGAGTTTAGAAGCCTAGGCATAGTGAATGAGTTGGCAAGCTTAGCTTAGCATGTTAATTCCTCTTCTCCTACCTCAAATGGAGGGCTTTACATATATGAGGAGAAGAGCTGCACAGAGTTTTAATTTCCTCGTTCCCTGCCTATGCTGCACATCTAAGAGCCAATATGTTCTTATCACACAACTGTCTTGCTTGAAATGGGGATGCTGGAGTCGGGATGTTTAGGATAAAAGGACATGCCATGAACTGTCTTGGCAAGATGTTGTACAGCGAAGTATTCAATTAACTAAGTCTCCAATGTCAATCAATGTAGACAAAAGACTAACAACCCTTCATGTATCTGGAGCTCTGGTCTGAGTTATGAGCTGCTGATTCCAAAATAAAAAGAAAAACCAACACTCCAGAGGAGAACACAAAATCTGCACTTTTCCCCTGAGCTGAAGAAGTTTCTGCTTACTGTAAATGGATTTTACATGCTTTGAATAAAGCCAGAGATGTTTGTAGGTAAACAGATATTATTTCTGCTTTTTCGATACTTGCTTCTGTACTGCTGGGACAATTCTCAATTTTTCTTCCTTCTGTGCATTAACTTGGAATATTTGTGGAGGTTTCCTTTATTAACATCACTGTCTAACGTGTGGAATATAAACAGGAGAAGAATTATCAGTGGCAAGGATGCTTGGCAGCAAATTGATTGCGTTCCAGCTATCCTTCCTGGCAATAGACATTTATCCTTATTATTACATCTGGGCAGCACACAATAATATATTTCTTACTGGCAAATATCAAGGGCCTCCCCCCGCCCCCTGCACTATTTATCTGGATTGACAGAAGCTTGCATCAAAATGGATTTCTTATAAGATGTCAAGATTTGTTTCATTTCCATCTGGGGAAAAGACTTTCTTACACATAAAGGCAATGGGCAATCCTAATTGATGGGGATAAAGGAGAAGGATTAAAGGCCCTTTGTTGTTTGCAGAAAGGAGGTGGAGAAGAAATGAAACAACATTTTGGAATTGAAGTTTCTTCTTGAGCTGGCCATGGTGGACAGGAATTAAATTGTGGATCCTAATGGCTTCATCAACTGACCTATGAGGACTTGATGGTATCTGGGTTCTTTTAAACAATATATACAAGCCGTATTCAGAATTCAGTATTTCATATGGTCTTAAAGCCCATGTCACACTGAACCAACGGATGCAAAGAGGATGTAAAATGGACAAAAAACCTTGCCATCCGTTGGTTAACGCAATGTATCCGTTCTGTACTCACTGCCTCCGTTTTGCTTCCTCTCTATCCGTCCAGCATCCGTTTATGGACGTTTCATCCACTCCAAAAGTTTTGGGCTGCCTAAAACTTTTGTGTGGAAAATGTATCCAGTTCGTCCGTTCTGCATCTGCTACGCATCCGTTACGCATCCGCTTTATCCGCTAGGCATCCGTTCCGCATCCGTGCAACTCCATCCGCTTCAGCGGTAAACGGACGCAGGGAGGAAGTGGAACGGACGCAGAACGGATGCAGAACAAATGCCTAGCGGATGCAGCATGGAAACAAAGCATTTAAAATGGAAAAAACGTTCGCAGAGGGGACCTATCTCAGATATTAAGGATGTCTACCGGATGCCTAGAGGATGCCTAGAGGATGCCTAGCGGAAAACCTATACTGCCTATAAAAAGGGGGAGCAACTCACCTGCATCGCACTTTCAGAACAGCAGCCCAGCGGTGCAGACCTCTGCAGCCTTCATCTGCCTCTTCCTCTTCCACAGCATCCAGTCATGTCCACCGTGGATTGTAACAAAGTCCTTTTGGCAGCCACCATCGTTCTGCAACAGTGCGAAGCCATCTGCAGGCTCTGTGAACACTACTGTGAGAAGAAAAGGAGCCACCCAAAAAGAGTCTGGGTCCAAAGATGGTTCGCCAGTAGAGCGGAGGACGGACTGTACAACAAGCTGATGGTGGAGCTCAGGAATGAAGACACTCGGGCGTTCCAGAACTTCATGAGGATGCCGCCAGCCATGTTTGACGAAGTTGTGCAGCGCCTGACACCCAGGTTGACCAAGGCAAACAGCAGCTTCCGGCCCAGCCTGGAACCTGGGCTCAAGGTGGCACTCACTCTGCGCCACCTGGCCTCAGGGACCTCCTACAGGAGCATGCAGAACGGCTGGAGGGTGCCATCCAACACCATCAGCATTGTGGTCAGAGAAGTGGTGCAGGCCATCATCGAAGAATACAAGGAGGAGCTCCTCCAGTGCCCCTCCACTGAAGAAGGATGGAAGAAAGTTGCAGAGCAGTGGTATCAGAAGTAGAACTTACCACACACCGTTGGAGCCATAGATGGCAAGCACGTGGCCTGCAAATGTCCAGCCAAGTTGGGGTCCACTTATTTCAACTACAAGGGCTTCTTCAGCATCATCCTCTTTGCCATGGACGATGCTGACTACAAGTTCATGTACATCGATGCTTCAGGCAACGGCTCATCTTCGGATGCCCAGGTATACAACGCCAGTCACCTCAAGGAGGGGCTGGAATGCAACCTCATCGTGGGCTTCCCAGATCCAGAACCCCTGCCCAACGACACACAAGATGTACCCTACTTAATCATGGGGGATGACGCCTTCTCCCTCTCAACCTACCTCATGAAGCCCTACACCTCCAAATATCTCACCCGTGCACCATGCAGCATCGCCCAGAGACTGTGAGGAGGATCATGGAAGCTTGCTGCATCCTGCACAATCTCATGCGCACCCGCTACCCAGTCTTGTAGAACAGGCTCGTGGACCTCCAACAAGCCAATGGGGTCATGGAGCCTGGGGAATGGAGGCAAGGGCGAAACCTGATCGACACTGAGGATGTGCAAGGCCCCAACAGAGCCTCAAATGAAGCGAAGAAACAGCGCAACCTCCTGAGACAATGGTGCAACTCCTCAGCTGGAGCAGTGGAGTGGCAAGACAGGATGGTAGATGCTTAATGGATGCTTCCTTCAGCCTGTCTCATCACACAGAGGAGATTGGGCCATGTATGTTTGGTTGGCCTACAATGAACAGGGCGTTTAATAAAGAGTTGTGTTTATGTTGACATGTGTGGATAATTATTACATTATTATTGATAATAAAGGGCCGTAGGTGTGGCACCTGGGAGGGTGGACCATACAGTCCCACTATGCTTGCACTGGAGGTTTATCTATCCCACAGCTATCCTAACCCATCCCACAGCTATTACCCATCCCACAGGTATCCTAACCCATCCCACAAGCATGCAAAGGTTTAAACCATTTCTAACATTTTCCAGCAAGACTTTATTAAAAAAAAGAAATGAAGCAAGTGTGTGAATCATAGACTTTATTAACAACAAGCTATAGGACAAAAATGAGTTTCTGGCACTCCTCTTGGTCGCTCAGTCCCAGGGGTGAAGGGTGCAGGTGCTGTGGAGGTGGCTGGTGCTGGAGTGCTTGTCATCAGCTCCTCCAGAAGCAGAAGCAGCAGAAGTCCCAGCCCCAGAAGAGTGATCCCGTGCTGCAGAAGCCCCAGCAGAACCAGAGTGAGGGCCAGGGGGCAGGATGGTAGCCCTGTTCCTCTTGCAAGGGCTGGCAGCAGATGGCTGAGGCTTGCTGTGCTTCCGCATGGTTGTGGGGTTGCTGGCTGGCAGGGAGGCTGGCAGGAACCAAGGCTGGCAGAAAGGCTGGCAGGGAGGCTGGCACCAAGGCAGGCAGGAAGGCTGGCAGGGAGGCTAGCACCAAGGCTGGCAGGAAGGCTGGCAGGCAGACATGAACCAAGGCTGG
>BLBF01000059.1:11434163-11449604 GCA_015471245.1 Laticauda colubrina | reverse complement strand
CTCCTCCTCCTCCTCCTCCTCCTCCTCCTCCTCCTCCTCTCTACAAAAAGAATCATGTGAAGTGAATGAAGCTGAGAGACAGGGACTGGCCCAAAGTCACACAACTGTTTTTTTACCTAAGAGAGGATTGAATTCACAGTTTCCTGGTTTCTGGCCTGGTGCATTAGCCACTATTGTGTGGTTCTTCAACTGACTTCTAATCTGATATGTCCAAGGCCACTTTAAAGGATGGGCTGGATCAGAAAAGGCAGAGAATTAACCAAGGGATGCTAAATTTTGTGTGTGGAATAAATAAAAACAAAAACCAATGGCTAGAAATATTTTTGTGGAAATGGAATAGAGACTGCATGTGTTGCAAGGAGGTTTAATATCTGATGTCTTAAGATCAAGAAACAGATAATTGGGGAGATATTTGAGAATCTCTGCTGCTCTTTCAGAGAACTTTCTGAAACTCTGAGATGGAGGACTGGTTCCTATGTTGAGAATCTGATTAAGGTTGACCCTTAGGTATGTGAGCATTGTGGGAATGGAGGGTGGCAAGTTCCATACAGCAATACCGTATTCAAATCTGTATTATAATCTGCGTAGATATATATTAATGGGGGTGAGGCTTTTTCAGTGTTCTTGACTAATGGCATCCTTGTTGCAATCATGCATGTGGACAGTATAGGCTTCAAATTGCATATGGGAAAGATTTGGTTGCTATTCACCATTCTTTTGGACACTGAATAGAAGAAGAATTCTGTTGCTCAGAAAGGACATAAATTTAATCCCGCTGAAGGACGTCTATTAATATGCCAATTTATTTATAAAAGAAAAATGAAATTTTGGATTCCATCTATTCTTGACTGAAGCTGATAAATATATTCATGTTTTTCCAGCACTTGATTATAGTATAAAATAGCTGCTTCTATGCAGACTGACTCCTTCAAAAGGATATTATTTTTAAAGGAATGTAACTGCTCTGTTTTTATGATAGATAGATAGATAGATAGATAAGATAGATAAGATAGATAAAATAGATGGTAGATAGATAAGATAGATAGAAAGATAGATGATAGATAGATAAGATAGATGAGAGATAAAACAGATGATAGATAAAATAGATAGATAGAAAGATAGATAGATAGATACTAAGAGGGATGGATAGATGGATGGAGATAGCTAAAAGAAAAACAATAGATGATAGATGGAGAGACAGAACCACTAAGACATGCAAGACATCTTTGGATTCTGTGGCTGTGAAATGATGACAAGGGCATCCTAAGTAGACAAGAAGCTCCAGAGCAAATCTCCACCTTAGCTTGGGCTGCTCACAATGAGTGTACAATGTAGTGATAGTTTACAAAAGCCTCACCTGCCACAAAGAGATTAAATGAGCCTTTGGCCTTTAGTTAACCTGGATGTTGCTCATAATGGGAATCTGTTCAGTTTCCATTAGGGCTATTTTGTGAAGCTGCCCTTTGGAAGCAGAAATGTGCCAAGAGCTGTGAATGCCATGGAAACCTGTCCTTTTCATTTGTATTAAGCCGGTGACATAAATCAACCTTCATGACCTCTGCATAGTCAAACATTTCTGCTTCTCTTAATTTAACTATAAGGACCTTCCAATTCAACTTGGGTGACTATCACTGCCTAGTAGTCTGGCTCAGGGTGATATACCATCCCTTCCTTGGCTTGATTGCTCAAGAAGACTCCTACTAAAGCAGGATGTTACTGGATGATTTGAGCACAATGACACTGATTTCCTTTCACTCCTTTAGTCATTGAAGAGAAGTAGGCTGTTGTAAGGAGCACAGGGAATGCCCTTGAAGAACAGGAGGAATTGCTGCTGCTAAAGCAATGGTCAGATAAGAGGGATTTGAGTCCTGGCCAAGAAAATAACTTGAGAAAACATTTCAGATGAGCCTGTCTCATATGAAGAGAAAGCCAGGGAAAAGGAAGCACACTGAGGTTTCCACAGTTCTCTTTCTGTAGCCATAACAGTAAACACAGTCCTGACAAGCATTTATGTCTCAGTCTGGTCTACTTTGTGGGATCAACATGTGTTGAGGAAGTCTCCATAGGTTAGTGGAGAACCCAGGTAGAGCAGAAAAGGCTCCTCCATTCCAATCCCAAGGATGACTTCCTTTCCTATAATTCCCTGGGGCTCAGTTTGGAAATCATCCCTGTAGGTCTAGATTCTCCAAAGCACAAGAGGGCAGGACAAGAAAAAAAAAAGGAAACTAATCAATGAGAGAAGCAACCTGGAATTAAGGAGAAACTTCCTAATAGTGAGGAAAATGAACCAGTGGAACAGCAGAAATCGTGGGAGCTTCATCACTGGAGGTTTTTAAGTCACTTATCTGAAATAGTATAGGGTCTCCTGCTTGAGCATGGGGCTGGACTAGAAGACCTCCAAGGTCCCTTCCAGTTCTATTCTGCATTCTTGAGTGTGAAACTTCTCCTTTCCATAGAAAGAGGAATGCCAGTAATGAATCACAACATGCTCGTCTCTCTGGGGCTTTCTTTTCCCTTTTTAGATCACAGAAGAGAAGTTGAATATTTTTAAAATATTCTATGTATTAAAAGTCACATGCCTTTTTGATAAATTACAGAGAGTTTTCCTGAAACAAAAAGTAAGAATAAGAATGTACAAGATGAATGTAAGGCCAGCAAGGCATCAGTAAGCTCTGCAACCTGTCCTCAAACACCTGGCCAATTTTGAGCAGCACTGCCCATCATTCTTACCACACCAGAGCCCCTCTTCATCCAAACGATGGTCAGAGATGGGTTTCCAATCCAGGCACAATTGAATACGGCATCGGATCCAAGATCAACAAGAAGAGACTGTGGTTCCGTCATCATGCGTGGCCCAACTGAAATTTAAAAAAAAAAATTGTTGCAGATAGGACAGCCTCTAAAATTTAAAATAGTCATCACAGTGAATATGAAAAAGAAATAACCCCAAATGAACATTATAGCTTAAGTTTGAATGAATTGTTCTTGCTTTTGTGGCCTAAGGCCTTACCTAAATAAATGTTTATTCCAGATCTTTTGTTAGGGAAAGTATTATAATTAGGATCAATTATCTTTGGCATATGGTTCTCATTTTCTGACTTTGTTATTTTTTTTTAATCAGACTATCTCATTTTTAAAGAAGCATTCAAAAATGCATCCCTGTCAATTGGTCCATGGCTAGATTTTGCCCTGCAACACCCCACCATCACCTCCAACACAAGATGTTAAATATGTTGACCAATGTTTCAGTAATTCAGTAGTTAAGCCATACTTACAATAGACATCGACTGTTCTGCTGATGTTGGTACTGCCCAGAGCATTGGTCACCTCACAAGAGATGGGTTCAAAGAAATAGGTGAAGTCAACAATGGTCTCATAAGCATCACTTGATGCTTCCTTTATAATGTGGCCCTTTTTGGCCCACCTGTCGAGTAACAAAAAGAAAATACCAGGGTTGTGTTAAGATGATGTACATGGAGAAATCAAACTTCAGCTTTACAGAAGAGATAAGGCAGGAGATTAAAAACACAACAGAAGGTAAGCAATCGGAGATGATGCTGGATGTTAGATACTGCAGAAGTCTGATGCACATGAATACATTGCAATATGGAACCCATGTAAAATACCAAGTTCCTCCAATAATTTTCTGTGTGTCAACTAAAACTTTTGTTTTCAGTGACTTGCAGGGAGAAGGAGAAAACTGCTGGATCAGCTATTCAGTCAATCCTTGCTTTGTTTTAAATTATAGATAAGTGTAAAACTACCAGATCAGCAAAGAAAGGCACCCATGCCACACAAATTATTTATTTCATATTGAAAGTTTATATTCTGGCTTTCTTCTACCATGGAACAAGATGCAGGGCAACCAGGTGTGATGAGGCCAGTAGCTGCTCAATTTCAGTGAATTCATTGTGTACGATGCCCTGGGAATTTGCTGAGGGAAGCATCCATGATGGCTTTTGTATTCTGTTGGTCTTCTCAAGGCAATTTTTTTTTTTAATCCACTGATTTAACAGTAAAACAGTTGTGGATTCTATTTCTAAATGTCTCTGAGTGTATAGTATAGAAGAAGTCTTGTGCATAAAATAGGAAAACCTAGGTTTAAGTCCCAGCAGACCATAAAATTCATTGTGTGATTTGAGGTCAGTTGGTACTTCTTGACTCAGTTTGATTAATTGGATCATTCCAAGACTTCAGTAAAATAAGGGCATGTGAACAAGGAAATCAACCTTCCTTCTAAAAAAAAGTACAGGAGGTGACTAAAGGGGGAGATAAATAAGTAGCAGAAAACAAATCAAGTTGTTGCGGAAAAAAATCCATGAATCCTTACTCTAGAAACAGGTGGGACAATTCTTCCTTTTTTTTCTCACAGTGTTCTTTTATTTGGCAACTGAAGATCAAAGAACTGAAGATCATCAGGGACAAAACTATGTGATAAAAGAAAAGCATTTTTCCAACTCTTCATCCTTTCAGACTTGGGATAGGGAGAAAAGAGGTGATACATGACCAGTAAATTGTTCTAAATTTTCCTCTTGGATTGTGGAGTTTCATTGAAGGTTATTTGGGCTCTTTTAGATCCATGGTCCCAACTGTTCAACTCTTTCCAGATCAATTCAACCATTTTTCTTTCTCCTTCTACCAAATGTGGCACTTTCAAACATCACTGAAAATGGAAGCTGAAGGCTGAGAAAAGGATGAAGGTCATTGCTTTCTATTCTCTGCAGTTCCAATTCAATGAATGGGAATTCCAAATTATCTTGGGGCCCTAAAGGATTAGGGACTGCACTGAAGTAACACATTTGCACTGGCTTGGTAGAAACCAAAGGTTAACTGGGAAGAAGAAGAAATTGAAGAAGAAAGAAAGGATTTACATTAGCATGTAATTGATGCAACCAAGCTATTTTAATGGATGGAAGACACCTTTCTAAACATCTTAGAATACACCTGAAGTTTTTGCACTTTGGCTGCACATGAGCAACACTTCTAAGATTCTAATTCTGTGGACATTTTGCCAGGATACATCACCTCTTGCTTGCCTACAGATGGCTAAATCTGTGGATAGTTTGATTTTCAAATATGTCCATAGTAGAAGATGATGCTGAGCTATTTCCCGGGGTTGAGACCACCTGAAATGCTGATTCCAACTAAGATGTACTAGAAAGTTCATCCATCTCTGCTAACTGAACAAGACTTTCTTTAATTCAGTGGCCCCAACCTTTTTTGTACCAGGGACCAGTTTCACGCACAAACACTTTTTCAAGGACTGGCAAAATCAATTCTTCCCCAATAGTAAAGGGCTTCTTAGCTTTAGCTAACATAAAATATATATTTAAATCACAATTATTCATTCTTTGCAGCCCGGTACAAAATGATCCACGGACCGCTACCAGTCCGGGGCCCAGTGGTTGGGGACCCCTGCTTTAATTGACTCTTTTTCCCCTCCATTATGTTGTTCCTGGCAGTGAAGCAGCCAACACCAACTGTTTTTTTGTTATCTATGAAATATGTGTGTAGGTTGTGTAGTCTTTTGGCACATTGCTTAAACACAATCCCTAAAATAAGTTGGAGGAAGCTGTTGCTTAATGCTAGCAAGAACGATGTATATGCAAATGCCCATGAAGCTGAATCCCTACTATTTTCCAGTATTTGTCAAAAGGAAAAAAAAATGTAGAAGAAATAAAGTTTTTAGTGCTTTGTCTAGACCTGAATCTCTGTGTGTTCAACCATGGTTGTGTGTCTGAATAAAAGTGCCACTCCTGTTATTATCTTCATTTTTTATAGCTATATCATAGTTAAATCCACACAGACTATGCTTGGATTAAAAGAAAGAAATAATTCTAGATATTTTATAGATCTGTCTCTAAAGCCCCTGTCACACTGCACCAACGGATGCAAAGAGGATGTAAAACGGACAAAAAAGCTTGCCATCCGTTGGTTAACGCGATGTACTCACTGCCTCCGTTTTGCTTCCTCTCTATCCGTCCAGCATCCGTTTATTGACGTTTCATCCGCTCAGAAAGTTTTGGGCTGCCCAAAACTTTTGAGCGGAAAATGTATCCAATGCATCCGTTCTGCATCCTCTAGGCATACGGGGGACATCCGTTCTGCATCCATTACGCATCTGCTATATCCACTAGGCATCCGCTGTGCATCCGCACAACTCAAATCCGTTCCAGCGGTAAACGGACGCAGGGAGGAAGCAGAACGGACGCGCAGCGTTAGTAGCACGGATGGAGAAAGGATGAAAGCGGATGCAGCTCATCCTCTCTGCATCCGCTCCGCATCCGCTCTGCATCCGCTCTACATCCTCTACGCATCCGCTCTGCATCCTCTACGCATCCTCTACGCATCCGCTCTGCATCCGCTCTGCATCCTCTACGCATCTGCTCTACATCCTCTACGCATCCTCTACGCATCCTCTATGCATCCTCTACGCATCCTCTATACATCCGCTCTGCATCCTCTATACATCTGCTCTGCGTCCTTCCCACGTCCGTTCCTTTCTGTGTTATCCGCTCTGCTTATGCAAATTTTTGCCCCTTTTGAGAGCGGATAACAACGGATGGAACATTTTGCTCGTCCGTTGTGTCCTTTTTGCATCCGTTGGGCAGTGTGACATGGCCTTAAAGTGCTAAGCATGAACCATTCTTCAATTTAATTTTTTTAAAACCATTTAGAAAATTATGTAAAAGATATCAGCATATTTTCAGAAAGCTACAGCTCCACTGCTGTAAATAGTGCATTTCATAGGACATTGCGTAATAAGGGGCTTCAAGTAAACTTGGAGAAAAATGGCATGAGTTATGTAGCACGTAACTCTAAAGATTGACTCAGCCTTCCATCCTTCTGAGGTGGGTAAAATGAGGACCCATGAGGATCAATGAGATGATTGAAAGCAAGAGGCTGACTCTGTAAATGCTTAGAGAGGGCTGTAAAGCACTATGAAGTGGTATATACATCTAAGTGCTATTGCTGTTATAGGAAGACACATCACATATTGTTTTTGTTGCTGTTGCATTTAAACATCATTTTGCTTTGCTGATGGAACTGAAATGATCATGAAGCTTAATGTCTCAGTTAAATCTCAGT
This sequence comes from Laticauda colubrina, assembly GCA_015471245.1. Classification (NCBI taxonomy): domain Eukaryota; kingdom Metazoa; phylum Chordata; class Lepidosauria; order Squamata; family Elapidae; genus Laticauda; species Laticauda colubrina. The sequence continues at coordinate 11,442,515 of BLBF01000059.1, read as the reverse complement.
CATCCAAGTTAAGTCATCCAAGTTAAGGCTGTCCTAAAGGTTCTTTTCTTTGTTTTGCTTGAAGATGTTTTGCTTTTCATCCAAGAAGAAGTCAGAAGAACTAGCTTCTTGGATGAGAAGGAAAACTTCTTCAAGGAAAAACAAAGAAAATCCAGTTGCCTTTTGGAAAAAAAAAAGCACTTTTGGGATGATTATGAAGTTTGGAATTTGGGTCCATTCAAATTTGCCTTTTGTTAGATCTTGTATTTTTATTTTTTTTTGTCTCCAATGAGAGAAGATGCTTTGAAGAGGTCTTGGAAGATCTTACATGGTCTTCTTGGCAAGGTGGGTGGTAAATGTAATAAACAGATTGCAATCACCTCCATTCCATCCAAGTTTCTGGAAGATGGAGTAATAGAGATTGAGGAGTGAAGTGAGCTAAGTCAGTTTGCATTGATAGCTGGTAGAGAGAGATGGAAAGGAGTGGGGCTGCATTACTTGAGCACTCCTACTGGAATAATCATTGAATACTTGCAACCCAATATCAATGATAGTTTGAAACCTTGCAAATAACAATGAGTCTTCTAAAAAATTTTTAAGAAAAACTGTGCTGACTGGAGTTTTGGCCAAAATGTCCATCATCCTAAGCCTGATTCAAATAGCCCACATCTTTTCCCATCAGGAAACATACAAGATTACCAAAGCCATTGGATTTGATTATCATGGGAGAGAGCAGAAGGATTTGAAGGAGATTCAGCCTTTATGGAGCAGAGGGGCTTCTTTAAATCCCTATTGTCAGGTGTGAAAAATCAGGACCACACATTAGCTCCAGTTAACAAGATTTATTGCTCATGCCTATATTTTATTTACATTTATTTGTCAAATGAAAATTGTGCATTTGAACGAGCAAAATGAAAACATTTGAAATGTGATGAGGATGATAGGTATGTTAGTGAACTTATACACACACACACACACACACAGAGTTTCTTTGGAAACTCTTAAATATGGGGTGAGATCCACAAAAGTTAAGTTAGAATAAAACTGTGAAAATTAGTAGCTGAGACAACTGAATACACAAGAATCTAGTCAACTAACAGCCAGCACTAAACAGGTGCTGGGTAAGAATGAATGGAATTCAAGGGGGACTTGGATCACTTGTAGCAACAGGATGACTCCAGACTGATTTCTCTCTTGACTTCACCCCAGGCTTTGCACTCCTCCTACACCATACCCCATTCTAACAGGCTGGATTAAACTCATAGTGTGGAACTTTGCCTCTTTGCTTTAACCTTGCCTGAGTACAGATGTCATGTAGTACTGTTGGCATTTATAGGAACATTTCAACTTCCAGAGTCCAAAATAAAGAAGGACCATTATGCAAAATAGGCCCAACCTGGCTGAAAGAATTCAGTCAGAGTCTTGCCAAGTCATGCATTCAGATTGCATGAAAATCCACTTCTTTCCTCTTGGAATCCTCTCCTCTCTTCCTCCTTCCTCCCTTTTAATCAAAGGGAACATTATCCCTTTAAAAAGCAGTTGAAATAGCATCACGCTGGAAAGCCACGCTGGCATCTGAAACACTTGCAGTGGGAAAATTGTCTTTGAAGACAAGCTGTCAACTCAGCACTTGAATTAAACTGCTGTTTACCAAACAATAAGCAAACGTGACCTAATGGAACACCATCTGGCACCTTGCCACTTTAAGGATGGGTGTTGGAACTGCTTGGAAAGAGAAACTGTCAGTGTGTGTTAGACTGGATCAAGGGAGCTTGGGGAAAAAATATTCTGGCAATAGGTAAATCTGCAGGAAAAAACCCCAAATCTAAGTCTCAGAAGCTTGTTACCTTCAAATCAAGGCTTTTCTTTGCTACTGATTTTTTTTTTCCTAAAAAACAACATAGTTTGTGACATTTATTTTTCCTGACATTGCAAATAAGATGCACTAGAAGATCCTTTTCTCTTTAGCAAATCCAAGGCAGAAACAGACCTATGTTCTTCAGTCAGGTGAGAAAGACGAGACTCATTTTTGTGTATGTGCACCACAAATACACAAATACATTTCCTTCTCATTAGAAAAAAGAGAGTTGTAAAAGCATGGATCAATAGCAACAATCCCAAATGATGATCTTTATCAGAAATGCAAATATGAACTTATTTAATGCTAAACAGAGAGCAGCAAATTGTTGCATTCTTCTCACATAAAAAAAGTGATCACAGGAGGAAGTTATCTTGCAGGATGGCAAAAACAATCCATCTTCCATTTAGTTTACCTCAAAATGCTCAAAAGCAATCTCTCAACAGGACAAACAGCAGCCAGTGAATAAAATGCATTACTCTGGGCTAGAGAAAAAGAAATATGAACACCAGTATCCGTTTGCTAAAATTGAATAAAAATCAAGGCAGATTTAGGAAAGCTCTATGCAAATGAAATATTTATACATGAAACTGAAGAATAAAAAAAACATGTACTAAAGAAAGTTGAACACAATATGTTTTACCTACAGGAAATATTACATTCTCCCTCAATCTGTCTAAAAGAAGATTTCACCAATACTCCAATGGTCTCTCTGTAAATGGAAGCCCAGACTCTGTCATTGGCTTTGGAAATTCTCATCATTTGACAAATAAGAAACACAAAATACAGTCGTTCCCATAAACAATACAAGATGAATGCATGGTGAATGAGAAGGAGCTGTGCTTTGGTATCTTTTGTTTTGATCTTCAGACATGGGTTCTGTGGGTATCCATCTTAAATTGGTCTTCTGGATTATAGGGAATGAGCCTAATGAACCCTAATGAGATCTACAACAGGGGTGTCAAATTCAGGGCCCATGGAGACATCCTGGAAACAGCAAAGGTTCGGCCCATGGTGCCTCTGCAAGAGAAAACAGAGCTCGGGAGGGTCCTGTGTGGTCCTCCTGAGTTTTGTTTTTGCTGTCAGAGAGTTGCGGGATGATGTCGTTGCCAAAAACAGAACTTGGGAGCCCGTTTTCTCTGGCAGAGCATGTGAGCCACCACAGGCACCCCTGACATGAGTGATGTTGAGCTGGCCACACCCACCCTATTCATGCCCATTCCAGTCCCCTGAGGTCAAACATAACTCTGATGTGGTCCTCAATGAAATTGAATTTGACACCCCTGATCTACACCAAGCCCAAGAATGCATGCAAATCATGGTTAAGTGTGTGTGTGTGTAGGTGTGAGTGTGGAATTGCTAAGCCTTCTTCCCCTGCATGGAAAGGGCTTCAAGACATCAGGACACAAATGGAAAGTGAGAGGTGATATATATCAAGACTACTTCAATGGATAACATCATAATCATCAACATGACAAGTCCTAATGTGAATGGGGTTGGTGGTGATTGAGCAGTGGGATATCATATGCCAACTGATGACATCAGCTTTTCAAAAGGGACATATTAATAATACAGATGTAAACTCAATTTATATGCATTTATCTCCTTTCTTCAGTTATTTATCTTCACCCTTCCAATGACTGACTAGCCATTTCCATTCTTCTTCCTACTGGATGATTGGGATGTAAATGCAAATAAATCAACTTCTATCCCCCCACACCACAAATCTCTTTTTAATAATTAATTCAGTGACTACACTTTTATTTTTGATCTTCCATTCTATGTGGGAGGTGCACTCTTTCTGTCTAAGTGGCTATTTATTCCCAGCCTGACAAAGAAAAGAGATTATGCTCAATTTATAGCAATCCTATTAGATGGACACTATTTCCCAGGGGAACAAGAAGACCTAGCCACAGGTATTTTTTTTCCTAGAATGTGAAAAGGACAACCTAATACTGTGTAAAGCTCCAGGTGCTTTCGCAAGATTCAGCTGAAGTAAACAGTGTAAGGCCCTCCCCAAATTGCTGAACCAACTCTTGTTAGAAATTCTGTTTATAAAAAGTACCACACAGAGCAAACAAAGAGTACAGTCGCCATGTGCTTTACTGCTCAATTATAATCAGTGTAACAGGAAACAGGAAACTCTACTCAGAACAAAAGAACATAGAGCATATACCATAGATCCAAACTTGTAAATAATGCCATCTACAGACTGAGTACTATAGCATAGAAATACTGAACATTCCAACAATGAATTCCAACAATTCTCAGCACCTCACAAACCTGGATTGCAGTGAGGAATATGGTTAAGAACCAGAAGTTCTCCACTTCTAAAATTTAGACTGTTTCAACACACATGTGCGCCAACAAAAAAATTGATGATGGTAGAAAACCACATCCTCCCAGTCCACTTAGAAAATTGCAAATGACTATCTTTAATTACACACTAAGATCTGAATGTACCAAAGCCACCCTGAATCCATCTGGATTGAATAAGATACTATGCAATCTAAATTGAAAATGGCATAGATGGTTATTTAAAATGTTGCATACACCCACTTTAAAAGCCAATCTCATTGTACACATGTTATACTCTGACAATTAAGGTAATTAAAAAAACCCCTATGTACTGTATGGCAAACAAAAGTAAATGAAAAGCTGGAATCCATGAAATAAAAAGCGAGAGTTAATTAGTTCCCATCATCATGACTGCAGGAAGGGAGATGGGTCTGCTAATAGTGATGGGTGGGCTCAAAGGCAGAAGGAGTTCAGACAAAGCCATCAGTTCTATCATCTTCCCATTACCCTTTTTACACACTCCTTCATGTTTCTGGTATATTTTCTTTTCCTCTACTTTCCCTTTATTTTGTGTAGCATGTTGGCTTGTAGACCAACTTAGCTCTTGCAACAATTTGTTCAGATCTGAGGGAAACAGCAGGGGAAAGCACTGTCCTGATGCTTGATATGGACAAATAGCCATTGCATTTAGTTATCATTCTTTGTGTTTCTCTATCTGTTTCTACATTACCCCCCAAAAGTGTAAAAAAAATACCCAGGAGAGAGAATAACACAGAAGAAGGCAGCTGCTGTGGGAACTGTTGGCAGATGTTTCCCTTTATGGACAATGATGAACCAGTGATTAGAGGAAGGAAGAGTTTGCATCCAACAATTGAGAAATTATATTGACAGTTCTGTAAGGGATAATTCAAAGAACAGACAACAATCCCAAGACCGGCAGCTATTTCCATATTCCTGCAAATCATTTGAAAGACATGGGCTTTCTCATCTGTTACACCTGGCTGAAAATGATACATACAGATAGTTCTCAACATCTGACCACAGTTGGGACCAGAATTTCCATTGCTAAGCAAGAAGGTTATTAAGTGTAATCCCTGCTTTTACAACTTTTTTTGCCATGGTTGTTAAGGGGCCCATCGTGCACCATAAGTGCACCATTGTGCCTCCCATCCCTGTCCTATTGTCCCCATTTATTTGTACCTGTTTCCTGTGTTCTTACTCATGTTTATACTTATACCTATTATCTTGTAAATGATTGACAAATCAAACAAATAAAAATAATAAAAAATCACTGCAGTTAAATGCAGAGGTGGTGTTCAGCAGGTTCTGACCAATTCTGGAGAACTGGTAGCAGAAATTTTGAGTAGTTCGGAGAACTGGCAAATACCAGCTCTGAGATTTTACAACATCCTTCCCTTGCTATGGCCACCAAGCCACGTCCACAGAACTGGTAGTAAAAAAATTGGAATCCCACCACTGGTTAAATGAATAATACAGTTGTTAAGACTGTGTTATTTATGTAGCTGAACAGTTGTTAACAGTCTTAACTAAATAAGGAAATAAAGTATTCATCTCATCTTAAGCCAGTCCAGCTTCTTGCCTCAAAAGCTGGTTAAGAAGGTCACAAATGCTGACCCCAGGATTCTGCAACTGGTATAAATACATGCTAGTTGCCAAATGCCTAAATTTCGAACATGTGACTGTGAGGATACTGCAATGGTAATGGATACAAGGACCAGTTTTAAGTCACCAAAGTTACTAAATGAATTTATGTTTATATATTGAGAGCTACCTGCATCTTAATTTATCTTACTACCTCTGTCTTATTATATAGGAATGTCAAACAAAAATAATCATCCTCTAGTTCTATATTTGTGTTTCTCTAACCATGTCAACTTCCCATTGTGGACTTCAGCTCCCTGAATTCTCCACAGCATCCATGGCTGATTGGGGAATTCTGGGAACTGAAGTCTACAAGTCTTAAAGTTGTCATCCCTGATCAAGATGATGGATAGTTCCAACTTTGACGACCTTACTTTTGTACAGATGAATATTGTGGGGGGAAAAAAATGAGGCAGATATTCCGCCAAGGAATTTGCAGTAGACACAGAATGTTTTCCTCAGTAAAAGTGTTAACAGTTCCCAATGATCATTTCTGTTGGCATAATTTGAGATCTTATAGCTGTGAAAACCAACTGCAGAGACTTGTTCCGACAGTCTCTGAGAATTGGACATAACTGAATGGAAAGGAGGGGGGCAAACTAGATAACTGGTTCTCTTCACCCTAGTTAAGCATCAATTGGGACTGGGGGCTTGTTAATCTGTTAACCTAAACAAAGCCCCTCCCCCCCAAATCAAAACACTCATCCATTAGCTCGCAGAGTGATTCAGTAAAGGCATATCCATGGATCATATGACTGGAATGGACTTTGGGAGCTGATTTTCAAGTTCATGCAATATTTCTTTCATTTAGTGCTTGGGATTTTTCTCCTCTTCTGATGACTCCTTTGATTTCATTATCACCTATTTGACTGGTGATATGACCTCAGTCCTTTGCTCTATGATCTTCAGACATTGTGGATAAGTCCTTCTTTCATTTGCACATGTTGCCCTGCAGGTGTTTATAGAATGCCGTTGTGTTGCCCAAGGCAGTTTCTGAACTGTATCAGTTGCCCTCTCTTAGCAAGTCTTGACATGATGATCCTGAGGCTTATCTGTTCAATCACATTCAATTCTTGGCAATTCTATGGACTAGCCCTTTCCATGTTTTCCTATCTTGCATGGTTTATTTCAGTTGTTTCAGCTGGAATCAGCTTGGATGGCACCTAACCACCATGTAGTTTAGCAGACTTGCCTCTTTTTACCACTGACAATTTGAGTGTAACTGCCTTTTCTTGTGAACTTGATTGCATGACATAAATGACATATTTCTTGCATGAGATGACATACCTTCAATTTCTTGTTAGCTTTTGCCTTCTTTTCCTCTTAAACGGGGAAGTGTTTCAGGCCCAGAAGTGCAAAGTTTTACAATGTCCTTTATATCAAACAGTTGCAGAGCAAACGGTTCCCACTCAAGAAATTTCAGAAAAGAGTCAGAAAGAATTTCAAAATCCATGCATGGTTTCCTTTGTGTGTATTACTTTATTTCTTAAATACATCCCCTTAAGGATGGCTCTTTTCCTGCAACAATTTTTGTTCTTTGCATAAATTTTTGAAGGTCAAGGGATGATGTCAAGACCGTCACATTCAGGCTAACAAGACCCTCATAATAATACATAGCTCTTTATACAGACTGGCTACAATAAACTCGTTCTATGGTTTCCTCATAGCAATAGTACTTAGACTTATATACCACTTCACAGTGCTTTTGCAGCCCTCTCTAAGTGGTTTACAGAGTCAGCCTCTTGCCCCCAACTATCTGGCTCCTCATTTTACCCACCTTGGAAGGATGGAAGGCTGAGTCAACCTGGAGCCTGGTGAACTGCCAAATTGCAGGCAGCGACAGTCAGCAGAAATAGCCTGCAATACTGCACTCTAATCACTGTGCCACCATGGCTCATGTTTAGGCCTTAATCTCAAGTCCTTATACTGAAACCAACTAGATATTGTAATCAAGTCCCTATCAAGGACCACCATAGTTTCTCCCTCCCTCCCTCCTTCCTTTCTATTTCTTCTCTTCATTCAAACATGACTGCACCATCAGATGAATTTAATTTATGTTATTTGCTTTGCCTACCCTTATAATCCCTCTCCCTTTGTTTATAATCCCTTTGTTTGCTTGTTTATTTATTTATTTACTGTAGCCTCTCAGGAACATTAGAGGTTCATCTCTACAGTTCATCTCTGAATTGTAATTTAAATGGTTTGCACGATGGAGAGAAACACATTTTCATCAGGAAACAGGTTCTTGATTTCAAGCTTCAAAGGAGATTTTATAATCAACAGTGTGAATACAGTGATTAAAAGTATGTTGGGGTTTGTATGGATCTTGGCTGCAGATTTTTTTAAGTACTATAGTTGTGTACAAGGAGAAAAATAAGCATTCATAGAAAGGCATTTCTTTAGATTTAATTGGAGGGGATTTTTTCAAAAAAACATTTATCTGGATTTGATTCCCCCCCCCCCCCTGATTTGATGGGTATAAAAAATGTCAAGAGACCATTCAAAAATTTCCTTCCTTCCTTCCTTCCTTCCTTCCTTCCTTCCTTCCTTCCTTC
>BLBF01000059.1:11403358-11434153 GCA_015471245.1 Laticauda colubrina | reverse complement strand
CCTTCCTTCCTTCCTTCCTTCCTTCCTTCCTTCCTTCCTTCCTTCCTGGTTCAAAAAGCACATTCGGAAAGGTAACAGTGTGGCAAATCAGTATGTATTTGGTTATGGAATCCATCATTTCATGTGATTTTTAGAATCTCAGTCACCGAGATTACCAATCTCTTTAGAACTGACGTAAGTCCATCTCTGTAGCTCCACAGTTTTTAATATGAGTGTTTTCTAAATTTGCATTGCTATAACTATTATTTTATGCTTTTCAGCTGAGCAGTTGGAAGGTCCAGGACCGCCTTTTACAAAGAGAGTGCTCCATCACTGTTGTGACAACAGTGTTATCAGGATATAGTGCAGGTTCTTTTCCCAATAATGAATTAAATTTACTGACACAGTGGTGGAACTGGTGGGGAGGAAGAGTTTTGATGAATACTTGAGATCATATTCACAATCATGCTGAAAGGCAATATCTATCTGTTGTAAGGTGCTGAGCGAGAGACAATGTATACTGCTCCTCTGTGATAGTGTAATTTCATTTGGTCCACCCTAATTCTGTTACCAAGAGAGACACAGAGAGAAATGGAGATAGAGAGAGATTCCTTTATTATTACAGTTGGTCACACAGTCAGCCAGATGCTCAGACTGGATTTGGAATTTTTATCCACCCATCAAATCCTTTCCTGGGATAGGCAGATGTTGCTTGATGGTGTTTAAAGTTATCATTGCAAGACACACCATAAGCTGTTCTAAATAAAGCTGCCTTTTGCAATTGACTGATGGAGATTTGGTCAATGCCGATGGTGTTCAAGTGGTTCTCCGGATGTTTTTGGCTTGCACCAAGGCATCTATTATCATTGGTACCATCTTTGTTTTCATTTGGCACAGTTATTCTACTTTTATTTGTAGATCTTTGTATTTTTTCCAATTCTTTCTTTTCTATTCCCATTATTATCTATACAGCATCATGAAATCACAGCTGCTAATTCTTTAGCTGGTGTTGGACTTCATTCTCATCAAGTTCTTCCCAGGAACATGGGATGTTATGTCAGCATATTATTATTATTATGGGGGCCATAGAAGGAGCGTTCACGTCGCGGCCCCTGTCAGGTATCTGTTTACCTGCAAATCCTTCTACCACGCTACACCAACCTACACCAACAGTGTTCTACAGTGGCTGGGAAAAGTGTAGCGACACGAGAGAAGATTATTATTATTATTATTATTATTATTATTATTATTATTATTATTATTATTCCTATCCTGCCTCCTCTGCTTTAACTTTTTTGTACATGCCTCTAGGATAGGAGCTTGGGCTTCCATAAGGTCTGTGTGGATATAGTATAGACATCTGTATGGGGAAAGAGACCAGTTAGTAGCTCTGCTAAAGATGCATAGATGTGATGTGAACCAATTATACAATTCACCCAGGAACTTTTGCACCTATAATCCCATCACCCTCATGGTTCCCAAAATTTGCAGCACTACAGTTTCAAATGCAAATTTGCACAATGAATTTCTGTTTCTTATTCAAACCTGGTATGTTTTATAAGGAAGTTTCTTGTTTGAGGGAAAAAAAAGCTCTGTTTAGACTATATAAGTCTCCATAGCTCCAAAGCCTTTGGTATGAGCAATCCTAAATTTTTCATCATTCTATCTATTATTCAACACCACAGATTCTTATTTTATTTTATTTGGAATTTTGGTTTAGATGAGCATTCTTTCCCCTCCTTTCTTTAGAGCAGCGGCAGTCAATAAACCTGGCAGCTTTACGTACCAAATTGAAGTTATTGGAAATATATTTCACACATCTAAGCAAAGCAGGAAGTCTGAGATTAAACTCCTGTTGGGTTGGGCCTCAGAGCTATGCTAAGATCCAGCATCCAGAGAGGTAATATTTCTGGAAATTTACCTGCTGTATCCTCTGCCCAATGGCTGGCAAAAAATAATGTGTGACTGTTGATTGTTTTGGAGCCAATACAACTGGGCTTCCAATTTCCTCTGTTCTCCTCCATATGTTCAAGGAAAATGTGAAAAAGACAATAATACTTTTTAATAAGAGGTGTATAACAGTTTTCTATGTGCAGTGCTCTTCAGGCAAAGCAGACTACAAACCTTATCAATATCAGCCATCATGGTCTGATGTATCAAGCACTCATTCCAGTGATGGTATTCAGCAGGTTCTGACCAGTTCAGGTGAAATGGTAGCAGAAATTTTGAAAAGTTTGGAGAACCAACAAATACCACCTCTGACTGGCCCTGCCAGTCATCTGTTCTCTGCCTCCTGATTGGCTTCTTTTGTTGCCCTGCACAGGAGAACAGAGCTGCAAAGCAGGTTAATGGGGTGGGGAAGGAATGGAGATTTTACAGTATCCTTCCCCTGCCATATTTTTTAAATTATTTTAAAAATCAAATCAAATTATTGAATTGTCCTGTGCCAAATTGGCTGTAGTGAGATGACCATGGTGAGTTGTCCCATTCAGTATTGCAATGGGCAATCAGTTCATGTTTCTTAATTTTTGAATTAAGTTATGCCTTAAGTTATGACAAAGTTTGATGACAACTTCTGTATTATACAACAAGACATAATGAATGGAAACTGAGCAAGGAGAGATTCAACCTGGAAATAAGGAAAATTTTTCTGACAGTGAGAGCCAAGGGGACAGAAGTTGCCTTCAGAAGTTGTGGGAGCTTCATCACTGGAAGCTTCCAAGAAAAGACTGGACTGCCACCTGTCAGAAATGGTGAAGGGTCTCCTGCTTGGGCAGGGGGTTGGACTAGATGACCTACAAGGTCCTTTCCAACTCTGATTATATGTTATCTGTTACAAGTTACCATCTGAGATCCTACTGAGCAAAGTGATATACAGTGGTACCTTGGTACTCAGCATTCATTAGTTCCAGGAGGTGTAATGAGTACCAAAAATGATGAGTATGAAACAAATTTTTCCCAAATGGAATAATATAGTGAATCACAAGGCAGCCAACACTGACACGTTCTAGCTTGTGTGTTGAGCAGCAAAAAACCCAATGAGTTCAGGGACAAAATTTTCACACCAGAATACGATGAATACCAAATTTGATGAGCTTCTAAGTAGCTGAGTAGCAAGGTACCACTGTAGTTTACAAGTAGATGAAAATCAAAAGATTTCCTGAATAATCTTCTGTCTTCATAGTAAACAATATTATTTCATTATCTATTTCGGATAGGATCTTCTCTGTAATGACATTGAAGCATGAGGTCCTTCATCCCTACCTCACAGAATTTGAAGTCCAGGCTATAAATCCAGCGAAGATAAGAATTTTGATCCTGTACATCTGAGAGAAAGACTCATTGAATTCTATGGGATTTACTTCTGGGTAGACATGCATCATATCGCACTATTAAGTTCCATTGATTTTAAAGGTGAGGAAAGTTCATACAGAGCTTCTCCATCTGAAATGAGTTTGAGATTAACTTGATTTCAATGACATCTACAATCTTAAATTCTTTATTCTGGGGATTTAGGCAAGTTTTCAGTTTTACTCTTAAGTCCATGGTTGGATTCCTGTTAAACTTTATTGATTCTTTAAAAACCAATGGTAAGCATTTCTTATGTTACTGATAATCCTCACTTTGTCTGCTGAAAATTTATTCCAGTGGTCAGAAGTGTTTGTTTTCTCAATTTGTTAGAAGTTGCATTTTAACCAAGATAATCACCCTTTTTAGTGTGCATTTTGAAATTAGCCCATTCCTGCATATAATGTCTATGGAAATTCTCAGTCATCCAGGTTATGGTTGTCCAAAGGCACTTTTTTCAAGAGACAACTTTAGTTCTTCAACCAACACATGAAGCAGAACCAAAGAAGCTTCTTGGATGAGAAGCGAAATATTTTCAGGGAAAAAGAAAGAAAGTCCAGTTGCCTCTTGAAAAAAAGCACCTTTGGGACACCCTGCACATAATATCCACTATTCCAGATTTCTCTTTCTTTTAAGCCAAAATGTTCCTCCTTTAAAAGACTTCATCATTTTTCATTTGCATTCTCTTGGAGATGCTGCCAAAAATTAGCATGATGCCCCTTTCTTTCTCCTTTTACAGTCCTCCTCAATTTCAAGGTAAGCCTGATGACTTCATACAACCATGTAGTTTTCTTGGCACCAACATAAAACATGACTTTCCATTTGTTGATTTTCCAGAAGAAACATATGGTTCTACTATTCCCTGGATGTTTTTCACTCACATCTACCACAGCCCAGATTTATTTAGCTTCCAAACTAGGTTCATCTCAAAATGTTCAGTACAATTCCAAACCTGCAAGTAAGCGTATGTTAGTGTTGCAACAGGGGTATCTGTGGGGTATGTTCATGTCAAAAACAAACCGACACTTGATGACTGGATAACTGTAACTCCACCTCTTTTACCATGGCTACATTTATAGGTAGTTCTCAGCTTACATCTACAATTGAGCCTAACATTTCTGTTGCTAAGTGAGGCAGTTGTTAAGTGGATTTTGTTCCATTTCTCATCACAGTTGTTAACTGAATCATTGCAGTTCTTATGTTAGTGACACAGATGTTAAGTGAATCTGGCTTCCCCCTTGATTTTGCTCATCAGAAGGTCACAAAATGGGTTCACATGATTCCAGGACACAGCAATAGTCATAAATATGAGTCAGTTGCCAAGCATCTGAATTTTGATCACACGACCATGGGGATGCTGCAATGGTTGTTAAGTGTGAAAAATGGTCAGAAGCCACTTTATCCAATACTGTTGTAACTTCAAATGATCACCTCTGTTTACAACAGAAAACCCTACACCACCAGACTCGAGATTCTGGGCTCAGACAACCTTGAACTACACTGACTAAGATTGGACTTAAACATAGTACATAAAATCATATGTTACAACATCTTACCAGTTAATTAATATTTCAGCTTTAACAACAACAACACAAGAGCACACAACACATATAAACTAAATGTAAACCACTCCAAATTAGATTACAGGAAGTATGACTTCAGCAACAGAGTGGTCAATGCCTGGAACTCACTACCTGACTCTGTTGTCATCTGCTCAAACCCCCAATCCTTTACCCTTAAACTAACCTCTGTTGACCTCACTCCATTCCTAAGAGGTCTGTAAGGGGCATGCATAAGCACACAATCGTGCCCCAGTCCTATTGTCCCCAATTATTAGTTCCTATTTCTTGTATTTAAACTTATGTTTATTCTTATTTTGGTTGTATTGTAAGCTTTTGACAAATAAAATAAATAAATAAATAAATAAAAAACTTAATATACTGTGGTCAGTCAAGAACTACCAGTATAAAATAGCTAGCAACCTTTTCCTCCATAAATTTGTCTATTCATGTGCTGAGCTACAGAAGTTAAAGTCCATCATTCACCTTGTAGCAGCAAATCTCAGTTCAGCCCATGTCACACTGCACCAACGGATGGAAAGAGGATGTAAAACGGAAAGAAACACTTGCCATCCATTGGTTAACGCATCCGTTCTTTACTCACTACATACATTTTTCTTCCTCTCTATCCATCCAGAATGTCCGTTCTGCATCCGCTACGCATATGGGGAACATCCATTCGGCATCTGTCGTCATCCGTTACACGTCCGCTACATCCGCTAGGCATCCGCTGCGCATCCGCGCAACTCAAATCCGCTCCAGCGGTAAACGGACACAGGGAGGAAGTGGAATGGACATGGAACGGATGCGCAGTGTTAGTAGCACAGACGGAGAAAGGATGAAAGCAGATGCAGCTCGCAAAGAAAGCATTTAAAATGGAAAAAACGTTCACAGAGGGGACCTATCTCGGATATTAAGGATGTCTAGAGGATGCCTAGAGGATGCAGAAAGACACCTAGGGGAAAACCTATATTGCCTATAAAAAGGGGGAGTAACTCACCTGGATCTCACTTTCAGACCAGCAGCCCTGCTGTGCAGACCTCTGCAGCCTTCATCTGGCTCTTGCTCTTCCACAGCATCCAGTCATGTCCACCATGGATCGTAACACACTCCTTTTGGTAGCCATCATTGATCTGCAACAGTGCGAAGCCATCTACAGGCTCTTTCAACTGTTCTACACGAAGAAAAGGAGGCGGCCAAGAAGCGTCTGGGTCCGAAGATGGATCAGGAGAAGAGCAGAGTACGGACTGTACAACAAGCTGATGGTGGAGCTGAAGACCCTCGTGCATTCCAGAACTTCATGAGGATGCCCCCAGCCATGTTTGACAAAGTTGTGGAGCGGCTGACACCCAGGTTGACCAAGCAGAGCACCAACGTCTGGCCCAGCCTGGACCCTGGGCTCAAGGTGGCACTGACTCTGCGCCACCTGGCCTCAGGGACCTCCTACAGGAGCATGCAGTACGGCTGGAGGGTGCCACACAACACCATCAGCACTGTGGTCACAGAAGTGGTGCAGGCCATCATCGGAGAATACCTGGAGGAGCTCCTTCAGTGCCCCTCCACTGAAGAAGGCTGGAAGAAAGTTGCAGAGCAGTGGTATCAGAAGTGGAACTTCCCCCAAACCATTGGAGCCATAGATGGAAAGCACATGGCCTGCAAAGCTCCAGCCAAGTCGGGGTCCACTTATTTCAACTCCAAGGGCTTCTTCAGCATCATCCTCTTCGCCATGGTCGATGCTGACTACAAGTTCATGTACATCGATGCTTCAGGCAACGGGTCAGCTTCAGATGCCCAAGTATACAGCACCAGTGACCTCAAGGAGGGGCTGGAATGCAACCACATCATGGGCTTCCCAGATCCAGACCCCCTGCCCAAGGACAGGCAAGATGTGCCCTACTTCATTGTGGGGGATGACGCCTTCTCCCTCAGAACCTACCTCATGAAGCCCTACACCTCCAGATGCCTCACCCGTGAAGAGAGTATCTTCAACTACAGGCTGTCCAGGGCAGGGTGGGTGGTGGAGAACGCCTTTGGCATCCTGGCCAACAGGTTCCAGGTACTTCTCACCACCATGAAGCATCGCCCAGAGACCGTGAGGAGGATCGTGGAAGCTTGCTGCATCCTGCACAATCTCATGCGCACCCGCTACCCAGTCTTGCAGAACAGGCTTGTGGACCTCCAACAAGGCAATGGGGACATGGAGCCTGGGGAATGGAGGCAAGGGCGAAACCTGATAGACACTAAGGACGTGCAAGGCCCCAACAGAGCTTCATGTGAAGGGAAGAAGCAGCGCAACCTCCTGAGACATTGGTGCAACTCCCCAGCTGGAGCAGGGGAGTGGCAAGACAAGATGGTAGATGATTAATGGATGCTTCCTTCAGCCTGTCTTATCACACTGATGAGATTGGGCCATGTATGTTTGGTTGGCCTACAATGAACAGGGCATTTAATAGAGTTGTGTTTATGTTGAAATGTGTGGATCAATGATTACATTGTTATTGATAATAAAGGGCCATATGTGTGGCACCTGGGAGGGTGGACCATACAGTCCCACTATGCTTGCACTGGAGGTTTATCATTCCCACAGCTATTACCCATCCCAAAGATATCCCTGCCCATCCCATTGCTATCCTTACCTATCCCAAAGGTATCCCTGCCCATACCACAGCAATTACCCATCCCAAAGGTATCCCTGCCCATCCCACTGCTATCCTTACCCATCCCACAATCATGCAAAGGCTTAAACCATTTCTAAAAGTTTCCACCAAGACTTTATTCACAAAAATAAATGAAGCAAGTGTGTGAAGCAAAGATAAGCAAAGATATTTATTAATAACAAGCTGTAAAAGAAAAAAGACCCAAGTCAAGTGTCCAAAGCAAAAATAAAGTCAACAGGTAGCCACCCAGTCTCTGGCTTTCTTCTTGGTCACTCGGAGGTGTGCCCAGTCTCAGGGGTGAGGGTCCAGGTCCTGTGGAGGTGGCTGCTGCTGGAGTGCTGGTCTGAAGTGCCACTGGGGTGCCTGGCCCCGAGATGACAACAGGGGACGGTGTGTTGAGGAAGCTCTCAGACAGCTGGCTCAGCCCCGTGATGTTGAGAGCCCCTTCCTCCATGCCATGGGGTGTCAGCCCCAGTACTGATGACAGATGTACTGAGGCTGGGCTTGGCTGTGGGGTGGAGGAAGGAGAAGTGTAGTGGGGATGTCTGGTCTGCAGCTGGGTGAGGACTGGCATCGGTGGCATCTGTGGCGTGGGTGGCATCGGTGGCGTGGGTGACATGGGTGGCATGGGTGGCATCGGTGGCACCGATGGCGTCCAATGAACATGTGCCTGGACTGGGAAGGGCTGCTGCCTGTGCTGCTGGACCTCCTGGTAGCTGTAGCCTTGGTAGGTGAGGGCCTGTGGAAAGCCTTGGAAGGGGAGTGACATCACCTGGGTTGGAGGAGCAGACCTGGACTGGGTGGGAGCAGGTTCATCTGGGTCTGGAGGGTTGTGAAGCAGATCGGTGATCCTGTCCTTCACCACTTGGTACTGGGGTTCCGCCATGTGAACTGGGGTTCACATAGGTGAGGAAGGGCTTGTGGTTGGAGGATGAGGAGTCAGTGTGTATCAGCTGAGAGAGGAGATCTACACTGCTCCTGATGGTGTCTCTTATCTCCAGCAGGACAGTGTGGCTCTGCCCCTCCTGTCTGCCTTTCTGCCTTATCTGTGGAGGTGGAGCTGGGGGTGGATGCGGGTTGGGCTGTGGTGGAAGTGCTGTCTCCTTTCTCCCACTGTGTCAGGGGGTCCTCCACGCGCTCCGCCATGGGTACTACAGCTGTCGGGGGGGTCTGCATCGTGGCACGCTCCACAGATACCTGCCTGGAGACAGGAGCTGACTCTCTGCCGGAAGAGGACTGGCTCTCAGCAGGCTGCCTGAGAGAGAGGGTTGTGAGAGGGGCTGCTCCTTGGTGGCGGATCTCACCCTCCAGGAAGCTGCACTTGGCCATCACATAGTTCGCTCTGTCCGTCAGCTTGACCGCGGCCTGGCCAGATTTCTTGAGGTGCAGCTTCCCGTACCAGGTGTGCATGTGCTTCTACCAGCCAAGGAGCACCTCCGAAGTGTAGCCCAGGCTCTCCGCCTTCTCTCTCCAAGCAGCCTGCTTCCTTTTGGTGTCCCTATAGAGCCTGTGTCCCTTCCGCCATAGATACTTGCTCTCTCTCAGCCACTCCAGCACCTCATCCTCATGTTCTTCTTCTATGTTGTATTGCCTCCTCTCCCTTTCTCACATCTGCCTCTTCCTCCCTTTGGCAGGACCACATGGGCCCTCATCAGAGGGGCTTCCAGGTTGTAGGGGCTGCTCCTCCACACCACCACCACCACCAGCAGCAGCACCAGCAGGACCAGCAGGACCAGGATCAGCAGCAGCAGAGTAAGCACCAGCAGGACCAGCAGAACCAGGAGCACGAGCAGGACCAGGAGCACAAGCAGGACCAGGAGCACCAGCAGGACCAGCAGGACCAGGAGCACCAGCAGGACCAGGAGCACCAGCAGGACGAGGAGCAGCGCCAGCAGAGTAAGCACCAGCAGAAGCACCAGCACCAGGAGCAGCGCCAGCAGAGTAAACACCAGCAGAAGCACCAGCACCAGGAGCAATGCCAGCAGAGTAAGCACCAGCAAAAGCACCA
Organism: Laticauda colubrina; assembly: GCA_015471245.1. Classification (NCBI taxonomy): domain Eukaryota; kingdom Metazoa; phylum Chordata; class Lepidosauria; order Squamata; family Elapidae; genus Laticauda; species Laticauda colubrina. The sequence goes on along the minus strand of BLBF01000059.1, from coordinate 11,424,602 downwards.
CCGCCAGAAGCAGCTTCAGCAGAGTAAGCACCAGCAGAAGCACTACCACCAGAAGAAGAAGCAGCATCAGTCGAGTAAGCACCAGCAGAAGCACCACCGCCATAAGCAGCATCATCAGCTCCTCCAGAAGCAGCATCAGCAGAAGCCCCAGCCCCAGAAGAGCGAGCCCGGGCTGCAGAAGCCCCAGCAGAAGCAGAATGAGAGCCAGGGGGTGGGAGGGTGGCCCTGTCCCTCTTGCCAGGGCTGGCAGCAGATGGCTGAGGCTTTCTCTTCTTCCCCATGGTTGTGGAGTTGCTGGCTGGCAGGCATGCAGGCAGGCAGGCAGGCAAGCAGGCTGGCAAGCAGGCTGGCAAGCTGTGTCTGGAAGCAGGTTTTTCCTCTGAATGGTGACCTGCTTGGGAGCTGCTTCCCTTTATATCCACGGGGCTGACGCAATGCATCCTCCCCGCATGCGCAGTGAATGCTAGGCATCCACTAGGCATCCGCTAGGCTTCCACTCTGCATCCGCTTCATCCGCTCAGCTTCCGCTCTGCATCCGCTTCATCCGCTCGGCATCCGCTCGGCATCCACTCTTTCCGTTCCGCGTCCGCTTTGCTGAGCTCCCCTGGAAGCCTTGCGGATGTGCCATCCGCTCCCATCCGCTTCCATCTGCTAGGCTTCCATGGAGCATCCGCTTTCCATCCACCCTACGTCCTCCCCCCGTCCGTTCCTTTCCATGTTGTCCGCTCTGGTTATGCAAATTTTGCCCCTTTTGAGAGCGGATAACAACGGATGGAACATTTTTCTCGTCCGCTGTGTCCTTTTTAGAAACGTTTTGCATCTGTCGGCCAGTGTGACAGGGCCTTTAGATTATGCTCTGAATGGAAAAAAAAAACCCTCCAGATATTTTTTCCTGAATCTTCCACCATTCAGCTCAATCACCCTAAATGTTATAAGAAAAAAGAAAAAAATCATCCTTTACTCACAGAGAATGATCTAATCTTTTAATTGTCCTCTACTTGAACTTTGCATACTCCATCTTTTTTTTATATATCTTAAACAGGATTGTGTACAAATGGAGTTCAGCTAAACTACTCATTTCTAATTTGAACCTTCTGCAGTCTTCTCAGCCTCTTCAGAATACTTCAGCTTCGCTGAGTTTGGGTATCGCTAAGTCAAAACCTAAACCACTTAAAAGAAGGCTTCATGTATAAATAAAATGTGTATTTTAAAAATATTCAGAAAAATGCCATCTCTCACACTTCCTCCCCATCACAGCTGAATACAACTTTTTTATTTTGCTGTTGATTTCACAGCAATACCCCACTCACCCCCTCAAGCTAGCAATTCTATGTGCAAATGAGTTCTAAATGGTAAGTTCTTTGTAATTACTTCTTCCAATGGTATGTACTCCATCATCTGCCAGTTGGCAATTACATCAATAATATTGGTTTCAGTTTCTACTCATCAATACCACAACATGGAGAAACAAAAACACAGTCTGGAGCTCATCTTCCTGATCAGTTGCTTTAATTAGCAAATGCTTACTGTCATTTGATTATTGACTGTTTCTTTAATACAAGCAAAATGTTACTTTTTGGTATTTGATGACTGTTAGATTATACCATGATCAATCGATTCTTGATTTTGCAAAGCCAGACCCATGCAAAGTTTAAAAGGGCATGAAATGAATAGATAGAGAGATTAACAGAGTTGGAAGGGACCTTGTAGGTAATCTAGTCCAACCCCCCACCCAAGCTGGAGATGAAAGGTAGTCCAAAATGAGATGGATAAACTGAGATTCCAAGAATAACATAGATTCTCTAAAAGCTTTAGCCCTCAGAATCCTTCTAAAAGCACTGTCTGGAAAAACTGTATTAATGTTATAAAAAAGCAAGAGGTAATTAAATATTGCATTAATTAGCATTGTTTATAATGCAAATTGCTACAGCATATTTTTTTCAGGTATAGTATCATACTACAGAAAGATGAAGTGTGGGCCTTGACTCAGAGTCTGGTCTAAAGGAATTGTCCAAGAAACATCTAATAATCCTGCTAACTTCAATGGGTTGGGTATTTTTTCCTAATAGGATTTTAAAAAAAACCAATTGATTTTTCAGATACAGAACAAAAATAGAAACATAGAATAACATTGTTGGAAGGTATCTTGGAGGTCTTCTAGGCCAAAGCTGCTCAAGCAGGAGACCCTATACCATTTCAGACAAATGGCTGTCTATTCTCTCCTTAAAAAACTCCAGTGATGAAGCACCCACAACTTCTGAAGGCAAGCCATTGCATTGGTTAATTATTCTCACTCTCAGGAAAGTTCTCCTTATTTTTAGATTGGATCTCTCCTTGATTAGTTTCTACCCACTGCTGTTCTACTTTATTTTGTTCAGGTATATACTGTATAAAAAATATTTCTGTGATGACCCAGGATGTCACACAAAAATAACCAAGTCATAAAAGTAGAATAAAGTTCCTTTAATGCCTCCAACTTTGCCCCAATGTCCAATTATCCTCAGCTGGAATTCAAATTCTTAAAGAAAACAGTTTACCAAGGGAATAAATGCAGTCCGCACCCAAAATAAAGTTAATTCCAAATAAAAAACCCAACACAAACCACACTGAAGGAATTATTATGGCAGACAAGGATTATTAATTGCAGATTTCTACCAGATAACACAGCAACCACAGTTGGGAGGAAGCCAAAACACAGATAAGCTCTGACAAGAATAATTCATGCTCTGCTTCCAGCACTGGGCCATGCATAGTTTGTCCTTTTAAACAGTCCTCACAGCTGCAACCCGTGAAGGGGATTAGTGCCCCTTCCTCCCCCATAGACCACGCCATTCACATTTCTCCCTTATCCCCTCTTCTCTGCGTACCCTAGGATGAAGAGGTGATGGGCCTGGGTCTTCCTCTGACTGCCCAGCCAGCCTGTGCCCTTCCCCAGTTTCTCCACAACCTCCAGAGCCACACTTCATTCCCTGTCGGCTGTTCCTCCTCTTCCTCAGAGTCAGACTCCAACAGGGGCATGACAGTTTATAGGTAAACTTGGGAAAACAAAACCCCTCAATTATCACAAAGTATTTTACTTAAACCAAGAAGAGTAAGCCTAAAACCATGCCTAACCAAGTTTTTTTGATTACCCTGAAATTATTTTGAAGCTAAACTTGCTTGAGTTTGAGCAACACATATTGCTAGCCTCTATTTATATGGTTATATTGGCAATGTGGCGATGAGAATGGGAACTGCACAAGAGATAATTCCTTTGCGATTCCTTGGACGAGTGTTTCTTAAGAAAAAAGTCACATGTGAGAGAGAGAGGCGTGATAACAGAGGGGTAAATATTCCCGGGACCTGAAATGAACATCATAGCATGATCCATTTCAGATTTTGCCAGAATAGAATTTTTTGAGGACCTAAGTAAGGTAAGAGCAAAGAGTTATGTAAGTGTCATCTAAAGCCCATGTCACACTGAACCAACGGATGCAAAGAGGATGTAAAACGGACAAAAAACCTTGCCATCCATTGGTTAACGCGATGTATCCGTTCTGAACTCACTGCCTCCGTTTGGCTTCCTCTCTATCCGTCCAGCATCCATTTATGGATGTTTCATCCACTCCAAAAGTTTTGGGCTGCCTAAAATTTTGCGTGGAAAATGTATCCAGTTCGTCCGTTCTGCATCCGCTATGCATCCGCTACGCATCCGTTACGCATCTGCTATATCCGCTAGGCATCCATTCCGCATCTGCGCAACGCGCATCCGCCCGGATGCAGGGAGGAAGCGGAACGGATACGGAACTGATGCAGAACGGATGCCTAGCAGAAACAAAGCGTTTAAAGTGGAAAAAAGTTCGCAGAGGGGATCTATCTCGGATATTAAGAATGTCTAGAGGATGCCTAGAGGATGCCTAGCGGAAAACCTATACTGCCTATAAAAAGGGGGAGCAACACGCCTGCATCGCACTTTCAGAACAGCAGCCCAGCGGTGCAGACCTCTGCAGCCTTCATCTGCCTCTTCCTCTTCCACAGCATCCAGTCATGTCCACCGTGGATTGTAACAAAGTCCTTTCGGCAGCCACCATCGTTCTGCAACAGTGCGAAGCCATCTGCAGGCTCTGTGAACACTACTGCGAGAAGAAAAGGAGCCACCCAAAAAGAGTCTGGGTCCAAAGATGGTTCGCCAGAAGAGCGGAGGACGGACTGTACAACAAGCTGTTGGTAGAGCTCAGGAGCGAAGACACTCGGGCATTCCAGAACTTCATGAGGATGCCTCCACCCATGTTTGACGAAGTTGTGCAGCACCTGACACCCAGGTTGACCAAGGCAAACACCAGCTTCCGGCCCAGCCTGGAACCTGGACTCAAGGTGGCACTCACTCTGCGCCACCTGGCCTCAGGGACCTCCTACAGGAGCATGCAGAACGGCTGGAGGGTGCCATCCAACACCATCAGCATTGTGGTCAGAGAAGTGGTGCAGGCCATCATCGAAGAATACAAGGAGGAGCTCCTCCAGTGCCCCTCCACTGAAGAAGGATGGAAGAAAGTTGCAGAGCAGTGGTATCAGAAGTGGTACTTCCCCCACACCGTTGGAGCCATAGATGGCAAGCACGAGGCCTGCAAATCTCCAGCCAAGTCGGGGTCCACTTATTTCAACTCCAAGGGCTTCTTCAGCATCATCCTCTTTGCCATGGTCGATGCTGACTACAAGTTCATGTACATCGATGCTTCAGGCAGCAGCTCATGTTCAGATGCCCAGGTATACAACACCAGTGACCTCAAGGTGGGGCTGGAAGGCAACGTCATCATGGGCTTTCCATATCGAGACCCCCTGCCCAACGACACGGAAGATGTGCCCTACTTCATCGTGGGGGATGACGACTTCTCCCTCACAACCTACCTTATGAAGCCCTACACCTCCAGACTCCTCACCCGTGAAGAGAGGATCTTCAACTACAGGCTGTCCCGGGCAAGGCGGGTGGTGGAGAACGCCTTTGGCATCCTGGCCAACAGGTTCCAGGTACTTCTCACCACCATGCAGCATTGCCCAGAGACCGTGAGGAGGATCATGGAAGCTTGCTGCATCCTGCACAATCTCATGCGCACCCGCTACCCAGTCTTGTAGAACAGGCTCTTGGACCTCCAACAAGCCAATGGGGTCATGGAGCCTGGGGAATGGAGGCAAGGGCGAAACCTGATCGACACTGAGGATGTGCAAGGCCCCAACAGAGCCTCAAATGAAGCAAAGAAGCAGGGCAACCTCCTGAGACAATGGTGCAACTCCCCAGCTGGCAGTGGAGTGGCAAGACAGGATGGTAGATGCTTAATGGATGCTTCCTTCAGCCTGTCTCATCACACGGATGAGATTGGGCCATGTATGTTTGGTTGGCCTACAATGAACAGGGCGTTTAATAAAGAGTTGTGTTTATGTTGACATGTGTGGATAATTGATTACATTATTATTGATAATAAAGGGCCATAGGTGTGGCACCTGGGAGGGTGGACCATACAGTCCCACTATGCTTACACTGGAGGTTTATCTATCCCCACAGCTATTACCCATCCCAAAGGTATCCCTGCCCATCCCACAGCTATCTTAACCCAACCCACAAGCATGCAAAGGCTTAAACCATTTCTAAAAGTTTCCAGCAAGACTTTATACAAAAAAAAGAAATGAAGCAAGTGTGTGAATCAAAAATAGACTTTATTAACAACAAGCTATAAGACAAAAAAGAGTCTCTGACACTCCTCTTGGTTGCTCAGTCTCAGGGGTGAAGGGTCCAGGTGCTGTGGAGGTGGCTGGTGCTGGAGTGCTTGTCATCTGCTCCTCCAGAAGCAGAAGCAGCAGAAGCGCCAGCCCCAGAAGAGCGAGCCCGTGCTGCAGAAGCCCCAGCAGAACCAGAGTGAGGGCCAGGGGGCAGGATGGTAGCCCTGTCCCTCTTTTCAGGGCTGGCAGCAGATGGCTGAGGCTTGCTGTGCTTCCGCATGGTTGTGGGGTTGCTGGCTGGCAGGGAGGCTGACAGGAACCAAGGCTGGAAGAAAGGCTGGCAGGGAGGCTGGCAGGAACCAAGGCTGGCAGGGAGGCTGGCACCAAGGCAGGCAGGAAGGCTGGCAGGGAGGCTGGCACCAAGGCTGGCAGGGAGGCAGGCACCAAGGCTGGCAGGAAGGCTGGCAGGCAGGCAGGCAGGCACCAAGGCTGGCAGGCAGACATGAACCAAGCCTGGCAGGAAGGCTGGCAGGCAGACATGAACCAAGGCTGGCAGGGAGGCTGGCAGCAAGGCTGGAAGGGAGGCTGGCAGCAAGGCTGGTAGCAAGGCTGGCAGCAAGGCTGGCAGGCAGACATGCAGGCAGGGCAGGCAAGGCAGCCAATCCGTCCGGCAGCAGGTCTTTCCTCTGAATGGCGACCTGCTTCCGAGATGCTTCCGTTATATCCGCGGGGCTTGCGCAATGCATCCCCCCCGCATGCGCAGTGAATGCCAGGCATCCGTTAGGCTTCCACTGTGCATCCGCTGTGCATCCACTTTATCCATTCGGCGTCCGCTGTGGATCCGCTGTATCCGTTCCGCGTCCACTTTGCTGAGGCCCCCTGGAAGCCCTGCGGATGTGCCACCCACTCCCATCCGCTCCCATCCACTTCCATCCGCTAGGCTTCCGTTCCACATCCGCTTTGCATCCGCCCTGCGTCCTCCCCGGTCCGTGTTATCCGCTCTGGTTATGCAAATTTTTGCCCCTTTTGAGAGCGGATAACAATGGATGGAACATTTTTCTCGTCCGTTGTGTCCGTTTTGCATCCATTGGCCAGTGTGACATGGGCTTAAGGGACGTCATGCGTGACCTGTTTCTATACAGAAATGACACATAAGAAAAAGGGTATATGTTCTCCTGAATTTATGACCAAATAGATCCTTTGAACTGAATCGACACCACAATGTTCACGTGACTTTTTCTTTGCCTTCCTTCCAACAGCATTTTAAAAGAACCATAAAGCCAGAGGTATTAGAGCTATAGACTGAAGAATACTTAAAGCAAATTGTTTATTTCTCCTCTAATCCCTTAACACCAATTTTTAATCACTCAGGTATGCTAAAGTATCATCAAGAAGGTTTAAAAAAAAAGGACGATTATGATGATGACTTATTTGATTTATGTTTCAATTTGAACATCCAAGCTGGATCACTTTGAATATTCAGGCTGACTAAGAAACAGTACAAATGTAAACTTAAAAAAAAAAACAAGAAGAAGATACAAATGCAAACTGTATTTAACAATAACAAGACTGTTGAAAGAAATTAATCTTGATTGTTTTTCAGAAGAATGAGAGTAAATTTCAAACTGAATCCCCCAGATAGAGTACATTTCACATCCTGGGAGTGATGGAGGAGAAAGCCTTTTTCTGTAGGTAGTCTTCAATTTATGACCACAATGGAACCACAACCATTGCTAAGCAATGCAGTCATTAAGTGAGTTGCACTCAATTTTATGAGGTTTTTTTTTTTTTGCCATGGTAGTTGCAAATCTGGCTTCCCCATCAAATTGCTCATCAAAAGCCCCTGGAAGGTTACAAATGAGGATTGCCCAATCTTTGGACACTGCAAACATAAATGCATGTCAGTTGCCAACACCCAAAATTTGATCAAAGGACACTGTGATGTTCATAAGTGTGAGGACTACTTGCACGTCATTTTTTTTTAGTGCCATTGAAACTTTGAACAGTCACTAAATGAGTAGCACTAACACTAGTACTTAGGCTTATGTACCACTCCACAATGCTTTACAGTATTCTCTGAATGGTTTATGATGTCTGTTCTGACCAAGGCTTCCAGAGACTATAATTAAGCACACAAGCTTAGTTAAAACAACTCTTGTTTTATTTCAACACTGGGAATTATTTTTATTCCAAGCCAGTAATGAATCCTAAACAGTCCCTTCGAGATAAGCACCCATCTTTCTTTCCTTTGAATTGTAGCCAACAATGAGAGTGCCAAATGAATTGTAAAAAAAACAGCCAAACTACAAAGTCCACACAGAGCTTCAAGGTTTAATCTGAACAGAGAGAAAGACGTTGCTTCCTGCAAAGGTTTATCTACCTTTGCCCTTCCTTTATACCTTAGAGGAGGGGCAATCAACTTCAAACCTTACTCCCAAGTCATCCCATTTGTCTCAGCTGCTCTCACCTTCTAGCAGCTCTGTGCACACGTGCATTGGGAACAGGTTTCCCTGGGTCCTCTGTCTCGCTGCTGCCAGACTCTGGAGGCTCCGAAAGCAGCAGCCCACTCCCAGATGTTCCTGGTCCTATTTCTGCATCAGAAACAGGGCCCTCGTCCAAGTCCTCTCTGACTCCCTAACTGGTCCCCCTTCTTCCCCACTGTCTAATTCTGCTGCTGTCTGCACTGGCTGCTGGCAAACCACAACAATGTCAGCATATTTTCCCCAACAACCTGGCTCCACATTTGACTAACCTCGGAAGGAGGGAAGCTGGTGTTCTGACCCAGCCTTCACAAGCCCCACTCAACAGCCTACTCATGAGGAGAAAGCCCTTTTATTTAGAAAGGAAGGAATACACAGCATTCACTGACAAAGCTCCAGGTCACACATCCTTAGGTGATTCACACAGCAGTCTCAGGGAGCCTCAATTAGCACTTCAATGCCAACACAAAGTGTCCTGAACAACCTGGGTAGTGGCAAAGAAATCCTGGCAAGAAATCTGCCAGAGGGAATTCTTCTGGAGCATGAAAGGTTGTCTCCAACAACTGTGCCTCCCACAACCCTTCTCCTTATATCCCAGCCAGGGAAGGGCTTGTTCATCTCTCCTTCTTTTCCTAAATAGCTGGCCTTCGGTCCTGCATTTCTCTCCTCTCTATATTTCTCTGTGCATACACACATCTGGGACAGGCCCAAGATGTTCCTCCCTCTTGCTCAGCTCAGGCCCCAAAACAGCTTTCTCTCCACCTGAACATAAGTAGATGGCCCTGCTCTGCATCTTGTTCTGAGACCTCCTGCTCCTCAGAGCCTTCCGCAGGCCCAGATGGTAACCCAGGCATGCCCTCTATCTCTTCTGACTCCTCTGATGAACCACAACAGCTGAGTCAACCTTGAGTTGGTCAGGATCGAGTTTCTGGCTGTGGAATGCAGAGTTAGCCTGCAAGACTGCACTCCAACCACTGCACCACCAAGGACAGGAGTAGTTGTAAGTTGGGAATGATCTGCACTTGCTGAACAAATGAAACTTTGCTTAGAGAGGCTTCTTCTGAAAGACATTTGCTGCAGATCTTAATGGCCTAACAGGTTTGTGCTTGGAAAAACAAAGTCTCAGCTAGACTGATGGAGTTGAGGGCTTTAATTGTAGAAATATTTAAAGCTGTGCAGGATAAGCAATGGTCACCAGCATAAATCTCCCAGCTCAGGAAATATATGGCCTTTCTATTTTGCACTACTTAACAGCTTAAATGTTGTATTAAGTGTTAAACACAGGCTATAGCAATCACTTGGGATGAAGTTATGTTACGCTTTTAGAGGAAGGAAAAAAAATGACACTGAGAGAACCTATCTCTTTATGATCCTCAGTATCAAACTTCATGCAAATAAAATACTTCTGAGGTTTGTAGATGACAAAGCCTTACAGGATTCAGATTCAGGCATCCGCAAATGGTCCCTCCACCTGTCTTAACCTCTTCTTTGTGGATATTCCAGATGGGGAGGCTAAGGTTTCCTCTGATCATGGCCATGCCTTCACATGGAGATAGACATACAGAAACTCATGTTTTGCAAATAGGAAGACTGGCAGTCTCACAAAAAAGATTTCTTCCTGAAATAACTAGTTTTGTTTTAGTTTTGCAAGACAATTTATATGTGGAAGAATCTGGTTGTGCAGTTTTTCCTTTGCAGTCTGAACAGTGACCATTGCCAAACAGTTTGATCACAAGCGATAATGCAGAGAAGATGAGTGCCCCTGAAGGCTATAAATAAATAATATGACATACGCAGGGCCAAATCTTAACCTATTGTATATGTTCAGAAGCAAAATCCATTGGGTTCATGAAGATTCACTTGCAGCAGTGTTGCCACCACTATAAATATGACTAAAACAATAATTCTGAAATGAGATTAGATGGTCCTGTCACAGAAGATGAACTTCCTCTAAAATGGAAACAAAAAAGAAGTAAAATGCCTTTTTTAAAAGTATCACTGGCTATCTGCACCATTAAAAACTCACCTAATTAATAAAAGCACAATTTAAGAAATCAATTTTCAGTAGATTTAAGTTCATGCCTCTTTACAAATAAGCAATCCCACAAAAGCCATTAACTTGTCTTAAAGCAAATAAAAAACGTAATCTGCGAGAAAGTTAGTGAAAGGAAGCTTTAAGAAATCCTATCCTCCCCATACAACAAGGAAGTTTAAAATAGTGTCATAATTAGACATTAAAAATGATAACAAACAATACCTGATGGAAAAGTGATGGACATTTCTGGTAACCTCCTCATTATCCTGAATGTTGTGGAGACAGAGACTTTCTTTCTAGCTGATACAGAAATAAATCAGGAGAGGAATACCAGCCATTCACACTCACCTGTACACAATTCCAGATGTAGCATCTTTTAATTAATCCCAAATGATCATTATTGAATAGAACCATCCATTTTATTCTTCATTAGAAGTAGAAATAGAATTAGAATAGAATAGAGCTGGAAGGGACCTTGAAGGCCTTCCAGTCCAGCCCCCTGCTCAAGCAGGAGAACCTATACCATTTCAGACAAATGGCTGTCCAGTCTCCTCTTAAAAACCTCCAGTGATGGAGCACCCATGATTTCTGGTGGGAAGCTGTTCCACTGGTTAATTGTCCTCACTGCTAGGAAGTTTCTCCTCAATTCCAGGTTGGTTCTCTCCTTGATTAGTTTCCATTCATTGTTTCTTGTCTTGCCTTCTGGTGCTTTGGAAAATAAGTTGACCCCCTCTTCTTTGTGGCAGCCCCTCAAATACTGGAATACTGCTATCATGTCACCCTTAATTCTTCTATTCTTTAGACAAGCCAGACCCAAAATCTGCTGCTATTCTTCATATGGTTTAGCCTCCAGGCCTTTGATCATCTTCCACTATAGACTTCCACTATTGCCCCAGGCATCATGACCAATGGGACAAGACAGTGGGACCATAGTCCAAAACATGTGGATGACTCTATATCACCTGTCTTTTGTTTTATTGAATGGTAGAAGGACTAATAATCATGATTGAATCCTATGGGGGGGGGTAATGGAACTTTATCTCAGGTAAGTGCATATAAGATGGCAACCTATTATGGGTAGGGAAACTAAGAGATAAATAACCTGCATTAAGAAATATTATTTAAAGTGCGCTCCTAACCAAGTGGGGCTGTTGTATAACACAGGTCCTATTAAGCTGTCATAGCTTTGTTTTGGGTCTTTGTATCAAAATTATTCTACTAGTGTTGTCCCTTTAGAGTGCCCATTTTGATTAAGCATGTGGTATTTAATTTGAAAAAGCCATAATTTTTAATTATAGAAATGCAACAAAATGATTACTTGCTATTTTATTCAGTACTTACTCAGAATTATCTAGAAGGAATAAATATTTTTCTGGTCAATTTTTTTTCACCACTCAAGTACCCTTAGAAATACCTTCAATAGGCATATGACTCACCCCATGAATTCATAAGCACTCCAGTCCCTTGGGAAGTTTATCAATTGCTATGCAAAAATACTTTGAGAAAGAACAGTTGGCATTTGCAGCAGTAATTGAGGCTGGCAATGTTGTAATTTGTAACATCTCTCCACCCCATTCTTCCCATTGTTGGAAATATACGAAAATGACGTATAATTCTTGAAATTTTTTAGAGACACGACAGCCAAACCCTATTGTGATATGTGTCATATTCTTACACCATTGAAAACATGGTTGTTTTAGAACAGGATTAGTTGACAGAATGCTACTGAACCAATGTCCCCATATTGTTATTAAGTAGTGAAATGGAAGTTTTGATATTCTCAAGAAAAGAGGTGGAAAATATGACTGAAAGTAAGCTTTTCTCCTCCCATAAGATTGAACACAGTTCAACCTTTCATGTGAAACGTGGAATATTTAAAAACAATAGAAGGAAGTACTTAATAGAATGCTATGGAGTTTACTGCCAGATGTTGGATTGGCCACCAAAACCCAACAGCCTTTGTAAAGAAGGACTGAACTAATTCTAAAAAAAAAAAAAAGGGGTTATCAATGGCTATTTCTCTTGATGACATACATTATTTCCAGATAACCAACAGAGTGATAAATATCCACTGTTGCAGGAGTGGTAGTAAATCAGGGCTTCTGCTGCTTATGAAATTTTCTGTCCATTTTTCCAAATGATTGGCTTGGATGAATCTTTGATCTGTTCCAGCAGGGCTCCTTTATATTCCATTATTCCTTAAGCCTGAGACCTTTTGCTGCTTCTCTTCTCTCTCTTCCAGTGGTCCCAAATGATTCGAAGACACACCATAAAGCACATCTACTGAAGCTAATTAAGTCTGTTTCTGATCATTCTAAGACATGAGGAAAATATCAAATATGGGGAAGGCTGGGAACTCCATGTATCCTATCTTGAGTTCACAGAAGAAAAGAGTGTTATAACTGTAACTGATAGATGCAAATAACGGCATTAACAATCAGATCCACAGTGGTTCAGATGAAAAGGAAAACCTAAAGCTGGGTGACATTTTTATTAGGAGCAGGTTTTTGATCGGCTTTTGAGTTCTCAAAGCATCTCAGAATTATTTCCCCTACATTTTCCTATTTTCCAGTGCCCAGAGTCACTTGATAGTGAGATAGGCAACATATACATTCAATAAATAAAGTAAATAAGTATGTACATATGTACAGATAGTCCTTGACTTACATCAGTTTATTTAGTGACCATCCAAACTTACAATGGCATTGAAAAAAAAAGTAATATAGGACCATTTACTGCCCAAGGAGCTGCTGATCCAGTTCTACAGAGGTATTATTGAGTCTGTCATCTACACCTCTATAATGGTCTGGTTTGGTTCTGCAACCCAAAAGGACAGACATGGACTTCAGAGGATAATTAGGACTGCAGAAAAAAACTGCAGAAAATTACTATCAACCTCCATTCCATAAAGGACCTGTATACTGCATGAGTCAAAAGAGTGCTGTGAAAATATTCACAGACCCCTCACATCCTGGACATAAGCTGTTTCAACTCCTTCCCTCAAAATGATGCTATAGAGCCCTGCACACCAGAACAACTAGACACAAGGACAGTTTTTTTTCCCAAATGCCATCACTCTGCTAAACAAATACTTTCCTCAACACTGTCCAACTATTTACAAAGTCTGCACTACTATTACTATAAATCTTCTCATCATTCCTTATCACTCATTCCCTCCTACTTGTGACTGTGTGACTGTAACTTTGTCACTTGCATCCTTACAATTTATATTAACTGCTTCCTTGTCTGATTTGATTGCTTATTGTACCCTATGACTATCATTAAGTGTTGTACCTGATGATTCTTGGCTCTTGACGAATGTATCTTTTCTTTTGTGTACACTGAGAGCATTTGCACCAAGACAAATTCCTTGTGTGTCCAATCACACTGGGCCAATAAAGAATTCTATTCTATTCTATTCTATTCTATTCTATTCTATTCTATTCTATTCTATTCTATTCTATTCTATTCTATTCTATTCTATTATTCTATTCTTTCAGTCTTATGACCATTGCAGCATCCCCATGGTCACATGATCAAAATTCAGGCATTTGGCAACTGACTCATATGGTTGTAATGATGGTTGCAATGTTCCAGAGTCACATGATCCCCTTTTTTGACCTGCTAACAATGGGGAAACCAGATGCACTTAACAACCATGTAACTAACTTAACAACTGCAGCGATCCACTTAACAACGGTGGCAAGAAAGATCTTAAGAATGGGGCAAAATTCACTTAATAAATGTCTCATTTAGCAACTGAAATTTTGGGCTCAGTTGTAGTCGTAAGTCGAGGACTACCTGTAATTAAATAAGCAAATGAATGAATGAATTGAATCTGTAAGCAGCGATGGGTAGAAGAAAGGAAGGATTTTGCTGGGGCAACATACAAGACAAGCCGCTATCAGAGTGCATATAATGATGCATGGTGGTTTGCCAATCTCTACTAAGCCACTCAACTAGGCTCTTCTTGCAGGCCTTTTGTGAATGACAGATTAGCAGGAAATGATTGAATAGATACTCAGGACCAAATGTGCATGAGGTTTTCTCTTGCATGAACCTAAGATGATATATTGAATGAATTATTTTTTATTAAGTGTGAATTTCCATAATGGTGATATGTTATTCTTCCTGTCTTCTAACCCCCTGCCCTCTGCCCTCCTCCTTGCCTCTCTCCTAATGAAGATGGGTGGCTGGCAGGGATGCCTGGTGGAATATGAACCACAAATGGTACACTTACTTGCTTACTAAGGGGGCACGGCTGAGTTCATTTATCAGATGGCACAAGACTTAAGTAATCTCCCTGACATCTAAATTACAAAGCCGGGTCTGTGAGATTGGATCGCTGGAACTTTAATCAAGTTCAGAAGGGCAAAGAGTGAGACAGAAATTCTCCATTGCCAACAGAAGCATAGATGTGCTAAAGCCTGAATCTGAGAATATTAATATGGGTGAGATCCAAGCTTGTTCATACTTAGGAGTAGACTCACTTGGGATACGTTTGTTAGTGGGGTGAAATCAAAGGGGCACCCAAGTAAAGAACTCAAAGCTACAACATATACGAGGTTTGGGGTTTTTGGCTTGTTGGAAATGGAATGAGGAGGCCCCTATTCTTTTTAAAATAGTGACGTGTGTGTGTGTGTGTGTGTGTGCATAAGGAGTCCCTGTGGATTGTATTCCTCTAGCTATTGCTGATTATAAGGGGTAGTGTTCATCTCTGTTACATGGCCATTGAGCCAGTGTTGTCCGAAGACATTTGGCTAGCATAATGTCACAGAGCGCTGTTACCTTCCCACTAAAGTGGTATCTATTTATCTACTCACATTTGCATGCTTTTGAAATGCTAGATGGGCAGGAGCTGTGGCGAGGACGGGAGCTTACCCCACGCGTGGTGCTCGGGTCTTGAATATGGGCTACCAGCTTCCTTCGGGTATTATCCCACGTCATTGTAGTTCTGTTAAAGTTGTAGCAACGTTTCAGCAGAATCTCATCTGCCATCCTCAGGCTTCTGTATAGAGTTAGTTCCTGGTTTCAAATTTGAGGCTGGTCCATTCTGATTGGTTGGGAGCCTGGATCTGTGTTCATTGGACTTGGAGTTTGATTGATTGGTGTTTCTGGTTTCTTCTGTCTGTTTTGTGGCTTTGATTGGCTGGCAACACTCTGTTCTTGTGTTGGAGGCTTTCAGTGCAGCTTGGCTCCGTGTGAAGGGACGGCTGCTCTTCATTAGCAAGCTGCTATTCATAAGCAAGCTGGGTTTCACCTGGGTGCCTGGTGGGGGGGTGTTTGGGATGGAGCTATCAGAGGGAGTCTGTTTTTGCCCAGGTGTTTTCCTGGCTTGTGGCATGGAGATCTTTCTATTTGAGAGTGCAGGCTTCCAAATGATTGACAGTCTGGTGGAATCATCTCTTCTATTCATGCTGTCAGGTCTTTTTTCAATCTCTATGGCTTCTCTGATGATTCTGTGGTTGGGGTTTTCTATAGTGGCCAGGGTTTTAGTGCCATTGAAGTTGATGTTGTGACCTGTGGTTTTCATGTGTTGGACTAGTGAGGAAGTGTGTTCCAGCTTTTTTACTGCATTTTTGTGTTCATCTAGGCGGGTCCTTATTCTTCTATTGGTCTGTCCAATGTATGTGGCCGGGCATGATGTACAGGGAACTTCGTATATGCCTTGGTTTTCCAGGTCAATTTTGTCTTTGGGATTTTTAAGGATGGCTGCTATTTTTTTGTCTGTTTTGAAGGCAGTCTTGATGTGATGCCTGTGTAGTATCTTACTGATTTTATCTGTAGTACCTCTTATGTAGGGCAAGACGGCTGTTCCATAGGTCTGTTGATCTTCTAGGTTTCTGTTATGTCTTGGTGTGTTTTTGTGGATCTAGTTGGTGATTCTGTTTTTGTGGAAGCCTTTGGCTGTCAATACTTCAATCAGGGTGCATAGTTCAGTCTTTATATGTGTCTTATCTGCCAGGCGTTTGGTTCTGGTAATTAGTGTTTTCGCCACGGAATTTATCTGTGCTGGGTGGTGGTGGGATTGGGTGTTGAGGTCGCGGTTGGTGTGTGTTTTCTTCTGGTATATGGTGTGTCCCAGTGTGCCATCTGTTCTTTTGTAGGTTAGTACATCTAGGAATGGTAGTTGTTTGTTTATTTCGGTTTCCATGGTGAACTTGATTTTGGGGTGTGTGCTGTTTAGGTGTGTTAGGAAATTGTTTAGGTTTTCTTTTCCATGGTGGCAAATCACAAATGTGTAGAACAAATACAGATGGGCATTCTCTTTCAATCTGCAAATCTTCCCCTCCATCCTCAAGAGATAGAGGGAAGGAGGATCAAAGTAATCAACACATAAGAGTATGTGTGTCTGTGTGTGGGGGGGGATAGGTGGGGTGGGTGGGTATGTCTACATGCACACATGTCTTCAAATCAATGTTGGCACTTGGCAAATGTCTGGAGAAGACCCTGTTGTTTTCTTGGCAATATTTCAGATATGGTTTGCCATCAGAAGTGGGGTAAGAGAGAGAAGTGGAGTAAGAGAGAGAGGCTGGCCCAAGGTTACCCATCTGGCTTCATGCTGAAGGTGGGACTAGAGCTCCCATTGTCCTAGTTTCTACTTTGATGCCTTAACTCTTAAACCAAACTGTTTCTCCAATTAGCATATCAAACTGATAAATGAGGGCACAGAACACAGATTCACTTTCTAGGAATGTATCTGAACCCCTTTTTTTGGGGAATCAACCTGGCTAAAATGACATCTTGTGAAATACTAATTATCTTGGTTTTGAACTGCTGTTAGAGGCTTGAGAGACATGATATGCCAGTTAGATATCTACCACAACATCAATGGAAGTCTCAAGAATTGATGTGCCATCATTAAGATTTCTTAATTCAGGCGGCATTGTAGAAGTTGAAATTGTAGAATTTGGCATTGATTATTATAGATTACAATATAGACTGTTGTATTATTATTTTCAGTCATCTGGTGGTTAGCACTCTCTTTAATGACAGATGATCATTGCATCTACAAATGCAAAGAAATACGATCCTTCCATATCCCTCCACATCCTGTCAGAATCTATCCTTCCATCTCCCCATCATCCAGTCAAAACTGATGAAGTTTCTTAGAGGAGAATTGAAATGTCTTCTTCTTCCTCAAGGAAAGAACAGTCTGGTTGCTTTTTGGGGGGGAAAGAAGAACCTTTGAGAAAACCGTGAGCTGGATGACTGAGAATCTCCATAGACAAATAGTATTTCCCACACACACACACATCCCATCAATGCCTTTAAAAAATCATGGATGCAGCTTTGACTTATGTGCATTCTAGAACAGGGATTGCCAACCTTTTGGACCTCAGAGACCACTGAACTCATAATTTTAAATTCTGCAGACCAGAGACCCTGGGAAAATCCCAAAAAAGTCTGCAGGAAAATTCCCCATCCCGTTTTTCTATTGGTTGATTATTCTTTATTTGGGATCACAGGATACCATCTCCAGCTCCATTCTCAGGGGTAGAGAGAGAGAGAGAGGGAGAGGGAGAGAGAGAGAGACTTTTGATTTCATGCAAGGAAAGCAGCAGAAGTCTTTCTTTCTCTCCCCCAAACTCCGCCAGAAATGAGTCTTTGTGAGACTTCTCAATCCGACACAGCCTCTTGGAGCAGGATGCCTTGCAGGGTCCCAATGACTCATTTCTGGTGGAGTATGGGGAACAGAAAGAAAGACTTTTGCTGCTTTCCTTGCATGCAGCCAAAGGAGAAGAGAAGAAGAAAGAAGCAGAAAGAAGCAGCCCAGTGACCAGGCCAGGCACATGGGGCAAGTGGGGCAAGTTCCCCCCATCTTTGCCTTGTATTGTTTGCAATGCAAGAGATGCAAGCCTTGTGTTCCCATGGGCCATGTTTTCCTGCGCAGCATGGATTAATTGCTTTGGGGGTGCATTAGGGTTGACAGTTCTCTGCAGGCCACCAAATTTTTCTCATGGACCACCAGTGGTACCCAGCCCACTGGTTGGCAACCATTGTTCTAGAATGCAATGCAATGCAGTCAGAGGGCTGGAGAATGCTGCATTCCAAGCATGCCAATTCAAACTGCCAGCTCTCAGCTTGCTCTCTTCTGCAGACCTTGGCATGCCAAAAGAGTGACTGCCTTTACAGGTTAACTGAATTTCATCTGTCTCATTCCCTCAACCCAAAGCAGCATGGAGAATCAACATCATCCCACACCTTATGACCAATTAGCACCTCTGATTCATAGCACTGAAAATCTGCTGATGCAGCTTAATTAAGAAAGTTTTACCCAAGGAAAAGAAAGATTGTTGCCTGCCATGGCTTTGTAGGTGGAAGGCAGGGTGGATTTCCTCTTTGGCGACCATAGGGAGACCTGGGGATTTTTAGTTCTTATTTCCCTTAGCTTCCAATTTCCCATCCAAACTATGTAAGTAATTGGATTGTTAGTGTCATTGGCTGGCCCCAGTATTCTATGGTCCTGTTTGATGATTTGGAGAGAACAAAGGCTTGGAGAAACATCTGGAAACAACAGGTCACAAACTCAGTTGACCATTATTGGGGAAAAAAAGATCTGCAGGCAGTTATACCTGTCAGTCAAATTGAAATTAATAAGGGTATCCTGGTATTTCTTTTATAATTACTCATTTTCGGGACAAACACAACTGGTATGGAGCTTTTCCCAATTGTTACAAAAGCAGTTCTAGATCTTAATATCATGTATGTCTTCAGCCCCTTCCCCATTCTTTTGAAACCTCTCATAAGCCTTGGCTTTGCCCAACTCAGCTCTTAACTATTCTCTCAGAAATGTATTTTAAAAGATGATAGCTGTTCTGGTTCCAAAAGCCAAGAAAGACACATTGAGGTTCTTCTGAGCAATTTCCTTTAGCGTAGAAGAATTCTTGCCAAATTAAAGCAGGTGACTTGCACATATACTCAGAACTATTAGGAAGGAACCATCCTCTTTCTCCAACACAAACTATCTCACATGTCTGTTTCTTGTTATTCTGGAGTGCACTCCCTTCCTCCTGGGAATCCAGACTACATTCCATCACATCAGTCCCAATTGCCAAAAAAACCTCCCACTGCAGAGATCTGCAAGGCCAGGTGATGAGAACGGATGCTTAGAAATTTGTCCTATGTACTCATCATGGCAGGTGCAAGAAATAGGAAGCAAGGCAGTTTATTACATGCTACAACAGGGGTATCAAACTCAAGGTCTGGGGGCTGGATTCAGCCAATGGGGTGCTTTGATCTGTCCCATGGGGCCACCCTGGAAACAGTAATGGATTGGCCTGCAGTGCCTCTGCCAGCAAAAATGGAACTCTGTTTTCACTGGCAGAGGGTTGCAGGAGGCTGTCACAGCCGAAAACAGAACTCAGGAACCCGTTTTCACTGACAGAGTGCTCAGACCACCACAGGTGCCCCCAACATGAGCGATGTCGAGCTGGCCATGCCCACCCTGCCCCCCTGCGCAGAAGTATTCAGCAGGTTCTGACCAGTTCTGGAGAACCAGTAGTGAGTAGTTTGGAGAACCGGCAAATCCCACCTCTGACTGGCCCCACCCCCATTTATTCTCTGCCTCCCATTGAGTCCCAGCTGATCGGCTGGGTCTTCTTTTGTTGCCCTGCATGGGAGAATGGAGCTGGAAAGCAGGTTAGTGGGGTGGGGAGGGAATGGGATTTTGCAGTAACTTTCCCTCAGGAGTGGGGAGGGAATAGGCATTTTACAGTATCCTTCCCCTGGAGTGGGGTGGGAATGGAGATTTTGCAGTATCCTTCTCTTGCCATGCCCACCAAGCCATGCCCACCAAGCCATGCCCACAGAATCAGTAGTAAAAAAAATTGAATCCCATCACTGGCTAGGACTAAAGCTGACAAGTAAAATGGATTAACAAAATAACAAAGTTGGAAGCATCTAAGGAGCTTCTAGGGATGTACATAAATTGTGGTTGAAAAAAAAAAAAATCAGGGTGTAAGCTACAATGAGATGATTGAAGCTCCACCCTTTGGACCCCTCATCATCTCTTGACTCAAGTTATCTCACTGGGTTATTGGAAATTAAAGACAGCCGAAGGCAAGTTTCTTATGTTTCTGGAAAGGGAAGAGGGGGGATTATAATGAAAACAGATATATAACTATATCAATCTCTGTTAATTATTAGGACCACACATTGTAACAAAAATTCACTAAAAAGGGAAAAAATAAAAACAAAGAAAAAGAATGCAGGAGAAATAAGTTGGAATCCACACGAAAACTGAGAGCTTACATATATATTTTTTAGTTTAAAAAAAAGCATGGCAAAGGTAGAAACCTGGCTAACAGCTGGAATCACATCTGCACTAAAATAGTTCATGGCTCTAAAGAATGTAGCAGAAGTCCTCTCTCTTGTGGTCAATACCTCAAAGTTACAGAACTATACAAGTATGGCCCATTCTTTGCATTTATTTATCCTGCCTAAAAGCTCTGTTGATGCTCATTTGGTTCACACATAACGTCCCTCCCCACAATGTAAGCACAACAGATCTCAGGTTACTAACCCTGTGAATCAAAGCCAACACAAACATACAAATGTCAAAGAAAGAGTGCACAGAAGAGCAACAAAGATAATTAGGAGACTGGAGGCTAAAACATATAAAGAAGAATTGCTGGAATTGGGTATGTCTAGTTTAATGAAAAGTAGAACTAGGGGGTGACACGACAGCAGTGTTCAAATATCTCAGGGGTTACCACAAAGAAGAGGGAGTCAAGGTATTCCCCAAAGCATCAGAGGGCAGGACAGGAAGCCATGAATGGAAATTAATCAAGGAGAGAAGCAACTTAAAATTAAGGAGAAATTTCCTGACAGTGAGAAGAATAAATCAGTGGAACAACTTGCCTCCAGAACTTGTAAATATTCCAACACTGGAAGTTTTTAAGAAGAGAGTGGATAACCATTTGTCTGAAATGCTGGGTTTCATGCCTAGGCAGGGAGTTGGACTAGAAGACCTCCAAGGTCCCTTCCAACTCTTCTCTTCTCTTCTCTTCTCTTCTCTTCTCTTCTCTTCTCTTCT
>BLBF01000059.1:11362903-11384634 GCA_015471245.1 Laticauda colubrina | reverse complement strand
TATATATATACATGTGCTGTTTAGCTTCCTTCGGCATTATATATATGTTTGCCATGAACACATATCCATACCTCAAAATATCACATCACATCACAGAACTCAGGAGGTTACATCACAAAAACTCAGGATGTTGGAACACAGCCAACGACCCAGGAGATTACAGCACAAGACCCAGGATGTCAAAAAAATAGAACTCAGACAGTCATCACACAGCCCATGTCCCAGGTCATTATGACCCAGGAGATTACAGCACAAGACCCAGGATGTCAAAACATTAGAACTCAGAAGGTCATCACACAGCCCATTACCCAGATTGTTACAACATAGGAGGATGATAGACACACAGCTAATATCTCAGCCACATGTTCTCACGAAAAAGCCAGCCAATCTGCAAACATCAATTCCAATCAAGAAATGACAACACAGCCAACCTCCCCACCAGTATATATAGGGAGACGGCAGCTCCGATCATGCTTTGCTCACACAAGCACAAAGCCGAAAGCACCAGCCTGAAGATGGTGAGTGGGACCTTGTCGAAATGTTGCCAAGATGCTCTCAATCTTATACGGGAAAAGACCCAAAAACACCAAGACCTACATACCCGTAACCATGAAAATCTATGATTTTATATGTATATTGTTGTTACATCTGTATAGCTTTTTGCTTTAAAGGTTTTCTTTCTGGCTGTGAGCAATAAATAACAGGGGGAAGGAGAGGGGAAACACCCCCAGATACATTGCTGACATCAAAAAGGTTCTAGATGGTCAACAAATAAAACTGGTGAGAAGAATGAGGAGAGTCTAATTGAAAGTCATTTTATGTAGCTCTGACTTCTGTTGCTTCACATTAATTTTGCCCAAACTCACAGGTGATATCACAGAATGATAGCAGCAGCTAATTACTCTTTGTTCTCTTCTTGTTTCTTTCTTTTTTTGCAGCACTGGCTAGGAGAACCTATGGCTAGGTTTGAAAAACAACACATCTTTCCTCCATCCATTCTGGAGGGTAACCCCAGAGAAAAAGCAAAGGAACCAGCGTTCACAGAGCTTTGCCTAACCCGGTAACTGAATTAATGTGTGATCTAGGTGCAAACAACACAATGAACTATAAAACATTTTAAACTAGCTGAGTTCACACAATGTGTCAAGCTAGATAGCTATCAAGCTTAGGAGGTTTTAGTAATGCATTTGTTAAAGCTTTACTTGACTCATGGCACCCAACGAGTATGATAAAGTATAAATAGGTGGTCAGTCAAGTCCAGTTTTTAGGAATTCTGTCTTGTTTGCCCAATTTGAGAAAATTGTCTTTAAGTTTTCCAGTCTTCTCCTTTTTGGCTACTCTAGCCTGGTTTTTATTCTATCACCATTTTATTCAAGGTTGCTTGAGGTTTTTAGATGAGTATCATTAAACAATTTCCACAAGAGTCAGCCCCCAAATTATTACTAAGATGCATGAATATTGTTTCATTAGAAGAAACTGAATGAGCTAAAGGAAGATAAAACAAAACAAAACTGGGGAATAGGATGATTTTTACTCTGATTTCTTTGCTTCCTTGTTCTCTTTTGTCTATGTCTGTGTCCCTGCTGATATTGGTCTCTGACTGCTCATCCAAGTCCAGGACAGTTTGGTCTTGAGTCTCCAAAAAAGTTCTCTAGCCCTGTCATAAATTGAACTGTGGCCAAGGGACAGAACCCAGAAGGAGCCCAAACAAGGTTTGGCTCGATACTTCTCAATAGCTTAAGTCACCCCTGATAAGATTGGTTTACTCCTCTGCCAAAATTAGTTGAGCATATATCCAGAAAAGTATTTCTCTCTTCCTATCATCCAACCCATGAAATGAACATGGCTTTAGCTAGCGACAGGAGTTTTTTCTGAAAAATTGGCAACCATCTTAAATTTCCCACAATATCCCTGCCTTATGGTCAATTTTAAAGGTAGGAAGCTTTCCATAATTGATCACTGCTGTCAAATAAGGCTCTTGTTGGGGGCCCAGAGTGATGGGAGGGCCAATGTAGTTACTGATGCTAGGAGAGCCAGAATGTTGGAAGATAGCAATAGCACTTAGACTTGTATATAGCTTCACAGTGCTTTACAGCCCTCTCTAAGCAGTTTACAGGGTCAGCATATTGTCTCCAATAATCTGGCTCCTCATTTTACTGACCTCAGAAGGATGGAAGGCTGAGTCAACCTTGAGCTGGTGAGATTTGAACTGCCAAACTGCTGGAAACAGGCAGTCAGCAGTAGCCTGCAGTATTGTACTCTAATCACTGTACCACCACTGCTCTTGTTAGTGTGGGTTTAGTGTGGGTTTTCTCCTGTCTTTGAAAAAAGGACTTCTATGGTGGCCTTTTTTTTTTTTTTTTTGCAAATGTGTGATCCCTGTAACTGTCATATAGAATTCTGCATGGGATGATACTGGGTACATGTCTTGAGACACACTGGACCCCTAAATATGTCTGTTTCCTATCCATTATAATTATTCATTCCTTAAATGCAATAATTTGATATTGTACGCAGCAGAGAAAGTGTAATCATTAGGTATTGTACATAGCAGAGAATGATGTGATACACAGCAAAAAGAAACTCAAGCTTGCAAACAGTACAAAAGAAAATTAAATGACCTTCCTCTAATTGGGCTGTGTGTTTGATAATGGAACAAGGCTAAAATATATGATACTTATAAATCACATCTATTGGGAGGTAAATGCGAATTCAAAGCAGCTTTATATTGACAGAAGGTTTTCTTTAAGGTTTAAAGCTACACCCTTTTAGATGTTCAGCTATAACTCCCAATATTTAGAGCACTGATACTGGCTGGTCGTCAATCGTCCCATTGGCATATGCAGAAAAAGAAACTCCTGAGACATAATTTTACCAAAAGTATAACTTTTTTGATCCATATATGCACAGAAAGAAAGCCAGTTCCAAAAGTTCCCACATAAAGTAGCATAGGTAAATTCCCTTCTTCTGTTTAGGCCACCCACTGTCCATTGTCCACCAATCCAGATTATTTTTTGGGAAACAGTCCGCACCATTTGAAAAGTTCTCATAACATGACCTTGAAGTATAGGAAATTTCTAAGGCTCAGCCATCTCACTTGGCTTCCTCAGCCCCTCACAACTTCCCCCAAAATTCCACCCCTCCCTTCTGTGTCTGTTGTCAAGCTGCAAGAAGACTTGCAATAGATTCTGAGTCAGCCTTGACACTGGGTGTTTTAATAATCCTAGTCCAGCAGTTTCTATAATAATGTGTTCTCTATCCTTGCCTTAAGGAAGAGTGGTAGAGAAAGCACACAAATGGACAGGAACTGAAACCTATTTAATTTTGATTCCACCACATCTTATACGTTCTATTTAGAAATTACTTCTGATGCTCATTTTCAAATATTGAAAAAAAAAAAAACATAAAAGGAACTGAAAAGCATGCCCAGTAGAGACTGTATGTTGAGATATGGGGCAGAGACAACTTGTGGGCTATTCATACTACAAATAACAGTTTCATTTACTTGAATAAAGACAATATGCTTAATTGGAGACAATATCAAGCAGAGTAATAGCAATGGCCCTAGACTTAGGCATACTGTCCCATAATGCCTTGCAGCACTCTCTGGGCAGTTTACAAATGTCATCATCAATCTGGGCCCTCATTTTACTGACCTCAACAGGATGGAAAGCTTGAGCCCCTTAGGATCGAACTCTAGACAGTGTGCAGAGTTAGCCTGCAATACTGCATTCTAACCACTGCACCACCAGGGCTCCTATTTAGATATTTAAGTATTTAGAGTAAACTAAATATTTGCCTCAAACAGATCCTGAACCATGGGTCTGGAACATAGGAAATACTCTATGTGCTGTAAATTGAATCAACTTGAGAAGTAGCAAATTATATTCTCGGCAAACATCTCCCTCCCACTCATAGTTAGCTAAAATTCAAATTTTTGAAGTATCTTCAACCAAATGCAAAAATGTGAATGTTTGGTTGTTTGTAAATACCCTTAGATTTAGCTCCAAAACTCTTTAGAAGAAATGCTAGTTTCCTGAAAATAATATGTTCAGTTGGTTTGCTACCAGCTCACAAGCTGAAAAACAAATGCATGGATTTTCATCTTTTAGAAATGATGGTAGATACAGGCGAACTCTGGGAGATGTGCACATTTATGCAAGTTCCCTGCCTTGATTAAACCCAGGAAGTGACAACATCTTTCCTCCAGCATTCTCTGTTATCATCCTTAGGACTCCTCTACCCCAAACACTCTTCTCTTTCCCTACCTAACAGCACAGAAGTAGGAAAGAATGCTACAAGACAGCTAAAATTGCCTTCTTATCTAACAGCAGCAGCTGTTTCAGCTCCTTGGGCCTGCCTGCTGTAATAAGTAGTTTGTAATCCAAGGAGTGGAAGAAAATGCTAAGCTACTAGCAGAAAATGAATTTGTCCTTGGCTGACGTGAATCAACAGCGTACAGACACCGGCTCTTCTCAGATGATCTCCCACCATGGAGATTAACTAGCCACTAATGGCCAGAAGGCTTTGCAGGTTACTGCACTCCCTGGCTAGCTAGCAAACTAAGCTCCTGTTTTCTCAGCACCACACATGGATTAGCTGAATTATATTGGAGGACCTCTCTAGATGCTTTTTCATTTGCTAAGTGGCACTTTCCTGATTTTTAGGCAACCTCCTTATCACCAGTTGGACGTCCCCAATTTTGTTCTCTCTTGTTCCTTCCTCTTTCCTGATTTAATATTTAAAATAAATTTAAAAAATCTGGATCTTCAGTTTTGATTTGCCTTCATAGCCTTTTTTCCTTTTTGGCAACTTATTTTGGCAACTAAGTAGCCATACCACATGGATGGGTAAACATGTAATAGTACTTAGAATTATACAATAGTACTTAGAATTATATATAACTTCATACAGCTTTAGAGCACTCTCTAAGCAGTGTACAGAGTCATCACATTGCCCCCAACACTCTGGGTCTTCATTTTACTGACCTTGGAAGGATGGAAGGCTGAGTCAACCTTGAGTTGGTCAGGACTGAACTCCTGTCAGTGGGCAGAGTTAGCTTGCAATACTGCATTCTAACTACTGCTCCACCATGGCTCATGCTTGAATGCATGTCTCTATGAGGGATTTGTTTTGACTTAAATCATGATCAGTAGCATAAATAAAAATAATAGAACCACAGATTTGGAAAGGACCATTAAAATCATCATGTCCAGCCCCTGCTCAACGTAAGAATACCAAATTCAGGATATCCTTATTCTTTGCCTAGGAATTCTGGATGTTATATACCCAGCATATTTAATTTATCTTTTCTGTCCATTATTTTTCTATTTTTCTCAAGTGTCTTCTACAGGCCTCTGATCTCCCTTCTTTTCCACTTTTTGCCTGAATACCAAAATATGATCTTTGACCGTTCAAATGAAGAACATTTGTTATTTGGAATATTGTTCGTACTTTATTGTAGTGATTTTGCCATTTAATTATGAGATAATTAGATCTCTACCTGGCAAAAATAGCTGGCTACTTAATATTCTAATTAACTAACAATTTTCTAAGCAGAGATACACCCTGAGAACCCATTTCCAATGAGGATGAAGTGTTTTTCTAGATATCCTGCAATTTTTTTTTGTTTGCCTATATACTCCTAGGAGTGAGAGAGAGAGCATAGTATCAGGTTAGTGATGGCAATAATGAAATGCTACAGAGATTTATGCCCTCTCAAAATGTCACAGATTCATCTGGGAGTGAAGTAGAAAGTTCCATCTAGATAGATCCATGGCAAAATGCAAGCCATCCAAATAGAGGTTTTCATTCATTCCTAGCAGGGAAAATGACAAAGATTATACTTAGCTTCACTTAATTTCTAAAGTATGTTTAAGTTTGGCTAAGGTGCAATTCATCCTTCTTGAACTTCTTAAAATCCTGGAACACTTATGAAAATGTCAGGCTCTTTTCACAGTTTTTCTTAGACATAGAATATAGAAAGTAGAGTTGGAAGGGACCTCCAAGGTCTTCTACTCTTCTACTTCAACCCCCTTCAAGCAAGAAATCTTATATCATTTCAAACT
Source organism: Laticauda colubrina (assembly GCA_015471245.1). Taxonomy (NCBI): domain Eukaryota; kingdom Metazoa; phylum Chordata; class Lepidosauria; order Squamata; family Elapidae; genus Laticauda; species Laticauda colubrina. The sequence goes on along the minus strand of BLBF01000059.1, from coordinate 11,378,566 downwards.
AATGGTTGTCTAGTATCTTTTTGAAAGCCTCTAGTGATGGTGCACCTACAACTTCTGAAGGCAACTCATCCCACTGGTTGATTGCTCTCACCATCAGGAAATTTCTCCTTAGTTCCTCCTTGGTTAGTTTCCAAGCATTGTATCTTGTCTTACTTTTTGGTGCTTTGGAAAATAATTTAACTCCATCATCTTTGTAGGAGCCCTTCAAATATTGGAACACTGCTGTCATGTCACCCCCTAGTCCTTCTTTTCATTAAACTACACATATCCAACTCCTGTAACCATTCTTCATATATTTTAGCCTCCAGCCCCCTAATCATTTTATTTATTTGCCGTTCATCTGCAGTTTCAGGAGACTCTGAGCTGTTTACATCAAGATAAAACAACATATAATAACAGTTACCAATATAAAATGGATTAAAATTAAAATGAATACTAACTAAAATCAAGGTTTTGGAGGACAGAGGTGGGTTACTTTCTCTGTTAGTGTACCAACCACCTCTGGCCACCAATTTCTCCTTGCTAGCTGGCATAGCTAGATTTTAAGGGATTTCTAAAAGAGAGGAAGATCTCACTTCCAGAGGCCAGATATTCCAAAAGGCTGGAGCCATGGCAGAGAAAGCTTTTCTTCTGGATTCCATCAGCTGAAATGCCTTGATTGATAGGATCTGCAGAAGGTCCCTTCTGCCAGAATGAGTTTGGCAGGCCAATCCCATCGGAGAAAGACAGCTCAATTCTTGGACTGTCCATGGGATCACACAATATCCATTCCCCAGATCATTTCAAGAGGTGCAAGTAAAAGAAAGTAGCTCGCAAAGACCCAAAACTACAGTGAGTACATTGTGCGTTCAAATATTCAAACAGTTGAAAGGGATATTAGAGTTAATTCATCTGAATTGAGAAGAAAGTGTGATTCCTGTCTTCTCTAGCAAATATTTCATTTGTAAATGCTTAGAGAACTACATTGGGTTGTAAATTCACCTGTCCATATTCACGGATAGATAAAGCAGATCTATTTGGGTCCACACAATTAAATATATACTATATTTTAGTATAGTATTGACATACATGGTAGGGATGAAAAATTAATGATTTGGTTGATGACATTTAAAGAAATAGACCACCACTCCTCTCATTATTGCAGGATGGAAAGTTGGTAGGGCAGATTGCATGCCCCCATTGCATTCTGATCTGATCATTTCCTATATAGTTGTTAAGTGACACTTAGAGAAAACAATCCCTGGGACGCGGTGGCTCACTGGCTAAGACGCTGAGCTTGTCGATCAGAAAGATTGGCAGTTCGCCAGTTTGAATCCCTAGTGCCACATAACGGAGTGAGCTCCCGTTCCTTGTCCCAGCTTCTGCCAACCTAGCAGTTCAAAAGCATGTAAAAATGCAAATAGAAAAATGGGGACCACCTTTGGGTGGGAAGGTAACAGTGTTCTGTGCGCCTTCGATGTTTAGTCATTGCCGGCCACATAACCATGGAAATGTCTTCGGACAGTGCTGGCTCTTCAGCTTTGTAACAAAGATGAGCACCACCCCCCTAGAGCCAGAAACGACTAGCACGGGGAACCTGTAACTTAGAGGAAACAATATTGTCAAATATTGGCTTAGCTACTGCTTTCAGAGTCCAGATAATTGTGAGGTCAGTGGAAGTTTCTAGTAAACCAGCCATAGATTGTGCCACACAGTTCAATGTATTTACCAGTGAGTCTAATCTAAGATGGCACTGTGAATTAAAAACATGTTTATTTTTGAGAGTCTACAAAACCCTAGCACTACTAGTACATAGTGCCGGTAATTTCTCAAAACATAAACTCATTTCCAGTTGGACTTTTTCTAATGAATGTTTTGTGAAGATTGCTGACCAGAAAATGACTGAATCTAGTTTGGTAGACCATAAGGATTTGCTCTGACAGAAACCTGTGGTTTTCTCCCTTCTTCTATGATAGACAAGTCTTCTTTAGACCTTCATTAAATATTCCAAAGAAGACACTGCCACAATAAGCTCTTTATTCCGGAAGGCAACTACATTTATACAAGAAGCACTTCATCTGGAGGTGACCCAGCTACAACCGATCAATGTTTTGCTGAGACTGACTGAGCCTTTGTAGAACAGAAGCCCAAATCTGGCTGAATATGCCACAGAAACAGAAGTGAGATTTGCAGATCAAAAGAAAGGTCTTGACTTTAAACAGGTATTGTTGTCGTCGTTAAATATGCTGTCTCTTCAAAATAACTCAGGCAATGTTCTTAAAGGTATTGTCAGAAGATAATATCTCTTATCCATATCTTGTAATACTGCTGGATTCTTTGTCTCATGACCTATCTGAAATTAGACAAAACTCATAGAGCATACACTGGAAGCATAAAATCCACAAATATTTTTCTGCAATGTCTTGGAAACATTAGCTGTGATAGAAGACACTGAGAGATGACTCAGTGGGGAAAAGGGGGGGGGGAACCATCAATTATGTGGCTTTATCTTTGATCTCTTTTATACTTGATTTATACTGCATCTCTTCTTCAAATTTCCAGATAACAAAAATTCATGCCAGAAACTCTAGCGTATCACTGTCAATCTGCATGAACCAGCCTTTCTCAGTCCTATAGTCTAGATTCTTTGGACTGCAGTCCTATCATCCTGGGTTGGTATGGAAAGCATATGGAGGTGAGTTCCAAGGGTGCTTTTTCAAAAGGCAACTGGATTTCCTTTGTTTTTCCTTGAAGAGGTTTTGCTTCTCATCCCTGAAGCTTCTTCAGTTCTGCAACAATTATAAATACATGCCAATTGCCAATGCCCAAATTTTGATCATGTGACGGTGGAGATGCCACAATGATAATACCATAAGTGCAAGGACTGGTCATACATCACTTTTCAGTAGCACAATAACTTTAAACTGTCATTAAATGAACAGTTGCAAATTGAGAATTACCGATGCTAAGTTTACTACTATTCTATGACTATTCTTATTTAGTCTGTACATTTTTATCTCTGTATTCTACTTCTATGTTCCTCTGCCTAAGTTACCAGTGTGTTTTCTTATCTTAATTATTTCTTCTTTTACTCTTTCCTTCTCCCCCAGATCTTCTTCCACTCTGGTAACAAGTCGGTTTGCATGTGAAAATTCTTTTATAGGGCTTGAAATGGTCTGTCAATCATTCTAAATGGGGACACAGTAGTACAAGTAGGTTCAAGATTAGGACTGAAGTCCAGGGCTCTATGGTCATATACAGTGGTGGGATTCAAATAATTTAACAACCGGTTCTCTGCCCTTATGATTTCTTCCAACAACCAATTCACCAAATTGGTTAGATAGTTAATAATTAGTTCTCCTGAAGTGGTGTGAACTGGCTGAATCCCACTACTGGTCATATGCAGAGTGGTATTCAGCAGATTCTGACAGGTTCTGGAGAACTGGTCGCGGAAATTTTGAGTAGTTTGGAGAACCAGCAAATATCACCTCTGACAGGCCATGCCAATTTCATCTACTCTCTACCTCCCGAGCCCCAGCTGATTGGCTGGGTCTTCTTTGGTTGCCCTGCACAGGAGAACGGAGATGGAAAGCAGGTTAGTGGGATGGGGCGGGAATGGGCATTTTGCAATAACCTTCCCCCAGAATTGGGGAAGGAAAGGGGATTTTACAGTATCTTTTCCCTGCCACCCCCACCAAGCCACCCCACACAAACGGTAGTAAAAAAAATATGAATCCCACCACTGGTAATATGGCTACTTAAACTATCTTGAAGCAAGTTAGCAGGTAATGCGATAGGTAACTCATGATTCCTTTCTTGATCTTAACTACAGCTTTTAAAATGAACTAGCAGAAAACTTACACAGAATCATGTCCTTAAATCTTCATTGATTTGGGGAATCAAAGAACACCAAATAGTCAATTTAGCCGACTTCTTAGAATACAGTGATGTGATTTCTCCCCCTCCCCCTCCAGCACAGAGAGAGATTCTCCAAGCCAGAGGGCAATTTCTTTTCCACTTCTCTGCCTGCAACTATTTCCAATCATCCTGATTCGGTACCACCCATCTCCTCACACATTCAATTTGGTAGTTCTTGACCTCAGCCTCTTTCAAGATAGTTGAAAAAGGACCCAGGGCATTTCAAGAATAACATTTGTGGAGTTTCCTGCAGACTTCTGGGAAAGTTAGTCCCTCTAGCAACAAGCAGCTGGGGAATGCGCTACACCAAGATTTCCATTTTTGTTTTTTTGTTTTTTGAAGAAAAATTTATTGATTTTTAGAAACAAACATAAACAAACACAACACAGAACATGAAAAACATAAAACCTCTTTTCTGAAAGCAGCCTGATCTCAGGTTACATCTCTTTGTACAGACACCAATACAAATTCATGCTCATTTTTATATACCATTCCATATCTTATTAACATTCTACATTTTCTATATAGCTTGTCCCCTCTTTTAACTTTCTTAATTTTATTTTTATTTGTTTCATCTCAAATCAGATCATTATATTTATGTTCTTTGTCCTATTTCAACTGTCTATTATCTTTTCTCATAAAACAAAATTCCTCCTGTGGTCACTGATTGGAGTATGACGCCTTTATATCTTTCCCCTAAAATTATAACACTTAATATAGAACATAACTTCCATTCAGATTCTGCTTAGTACATTAAAGCTACACGCTACATTTTAAAAAGAAAAATATATATAAATATATAATATAATTAAAACAACAATCTATACCAATTCAATTCTATCATTAATGTTAATATTCATTTAAATTTTAAACATTTAACACATTACTTTTCAAGTAGGTATCATACTTCTATGGGAACACTTATAACTTTCCATAATTACTTCCTCCCCCACTTCACTTGCATTTTAAAACATTATGTCATTAAAATGTTCCCATTCCTTTCTATATTAATTCTCTCATTTAATTCATTCCATTAATTTTATTCACAAATGTTTCACTAAATCATACGTTGTTTCCAATTTTCTAACATTATTTCTAAATACAAATATAACAATACAATCATATGTATCTTTACAGAATCACTTTTTCAATTAAATTTGTACCCATATCTTTAAATAAATCCTGTTTCTTTACATCTTGCTTCACACCCTTATAGCTTCTCTTCCCTTCCCTCCTCCTTTGCTTCTTCTCTCTGCCCTTTTTACCCCCTTGTCTCTCCACCTCAATTTCCCTTTTCTCTATTCCCTTTTTCTGTTGCTTTTTCACATTATATCCACTTTTCACCTTAGTTTTCCCTTTTTTGGTTGTTTTTTTAGGTGTCAAATTCTCCATTCTCTTTCCCCTCTTTCCCCTTTCTTCCCCAAGTAGAGTTACTTGTTCATTTAAAATGGCTTCTTCTTTGTCCCAATTTTCTTGTTGCATAGTCTTTTCTTGTAATTTCTCGTAGGTAGGTAGAGATCACCATTTTTGGAGCAGATTTCCATTTTTGGAGCAGCCACAACATCACAGGTTTAAACTGCATCCTTACTAATATGTCCCCCCAATAAGTCCTGACCTTTGGAGCTAATGCTCTGACGCACTTGAATAAGCACCAATTAAGCCCCTCAACCTCATTGCAAACACAAGCACAGACTCTGCATGAAACCTTTTACACAGCACAAGGCAAAAGAAGACACAAGGATGTGTAACTATGCTGAAAGAAAGGATGGGGAAAGCTTAATAAGAATAAGTCATCAGCTGATGTGACCAAGATCAGAGGAGGCTTTGTTTGTTCTCTATATCATCCTGATATAGGATGAAACCTTTTTCCATGGATTAAAACCTGATCCTGAATATGGACAACAAATCCTAATACTGGATCTCACAAACACATTTTTTATTTCCAATTATTTTACCTACAGATGGAGGTTTGATGCTATTTTGTTTAAATGTCAGAAATCTTGACTCTTGGCTTCCGGTTTGCAAGGCTTCAGTGGCGGCAGGAATCTGCAATTGTGCACGATTTCTGCTGCACTCGCTGCTGGAGTGCCCCTGATCCAGCTGGATTTGGGGGCTATAGTTACCCTGTAGAGGTAACTGAAGATAGGGAGATCCAGCAGGGGTCCAGGGGAATTGCAACCCACCACCTCAGCTGGCTTAACTCCCTTTTCCGAAAGCGGTGGAGGGCGGTCAGCAATGGCCGCCACAAAGAAGCTTTCATCCGAATAAGAATGTGCAGGAGGAAGTTGTGAAAGTGAAAGTTTTTGGCTAACCGGGATAATAAGTAACATTTAAATGCCCTGGATTTTAAGTTTAATTAAAGATACATCATTCCCTGAAAAAGCGGTGATTGAAAGAAAAAAGGGAAAGTTTGTTTTTTCTTACTCTCCTTCCTTACGGTAATAGCAAATGAATGGAGAAATCAGAAAAAACCATTTTGGCATCAGCAGGTAATCCTGAACATTAAAGCCAAGGCAATATTAAAGCCATAAAGATTTCTGAGCAGTGGGGAAAAAAAAAACAATTCTTTTTTGCTATAAGTGGGAAGGGAGAGGAAAAGAATTAATATGAAGATTTTGTTGGAGGAGGCTGCTTGGAATTTATAAGATCAGAGCTAAACTGTAACAAGACTTGTAAAAGATATATTTTAATTGGAGCTTTGTAACTGAACTATAACCCCAGGAAGAGAAAGTATAAAAAGAAGAAAGTGCTAAATGAAACAGTCTGTGTGTATTTTGATTGCTTGGTGACTTTGGGACTTTTGGAAATCATTATTTGAAAGACTAAAAACATTTGGGTTGTATAAAAAAACTTTTCACAATGGCATTACTTGTTGATGAACTGAAAATTGAATTTAAAAAGCTAAAAGAAGAGGAACAAGAAGGGAAGTTCTCTTCTGGATCTGTTTTCCATTTTTTAGAAATGGTGATTTCTACCTACCAGAAACTACAAGAACAAGAAGACTGGGATGAAGAAGAAGCCATCTTTAATGAACAAACAACTTTAGCTGGGGAAGAAAAGGGAAAGAAGGGAAAGAGAATGGAGAATTTAAGACTTAAAAAAACAACCAAAAAAGGGATGAAATAAGATGAAAAATCAATATAATGTTAGAAAGCAACAGAAAAGAGGAATACAGAAGAAGGTGGAGATTAAGAAGATGGAGATTAAGAGACAAGGGGGTAAAAAGGCAGGATTGGAGAAGAAAGGAAGCGAAAAAGGGAAGAGAGGTTACAAAGGTTTAAAACAAGATGTAAAGAAACAAGATTTATTCAGAGATAGTGGTAAAAATATGATTAAAAAAGGATTCTGCAAAAGTACATGAGATTGTATTGTTGTATTTATATTTGAAATAATGTTAGAAAACTGGATTTAATAATAGAGCTTAATTTGCTATGGATTATTGTTTTAATAATATTATAAACTTATTACTCTTTCTTATTTTATAATATAGTATGTAGCTTTAGAATGTACTAAGCAGAATCAGAATGAAAAATACATATTTTTTTAAGTGTTAAATTTAGGGGAAATATTTAAAGGCGTCATACTTCAATCAGTGATTACAGGATAAATTTTGTATTAATGAGAAAAGATAATAGAAAATTGAAAAAGAACAGACAAAAGATATACGCATAATGTTTTAAATTGAGATGAAATAAATAAAATAGAATTAAGAGAGTGAAAAGAGGGGAGAAGCTATATAGAAAATGTAGAATGGTAAATAAGATATGAAATGGGACAAAAAGTGAGCATGAATTCGAATTTATGTCTGTACAAAAAGATGTAACCCAGGACTAAACCACTTTCCAAAAAGAAGTTTTATGTTTTTATGTTTTGTGTTTTGTTTGTGTATGTTTGTTTATTGAAAATCAATAAAATTTTTATTAAAAAAAAAAAAAAGAAATTTTAACTCTTGGTAAGTGTCTTGCCTCGGCAATCTTCGAATGTATGACATACCAAAACAGTGTTAAAGGAACAGTTTCTGTTAGTACTGTCATTTTCATACATTCAAGAGCTGTCCTATTGAAATTAATTGAAACAGTTGACAGATTCCGTTGGCTTAGTTTATCTATCATATCCATATGCCCACAAAATTTAAAGCCCATGTCACACTGAACCAATGGATGCAAAGAGGATGTAAAACAGAGAAAAAAGCTTGCCATCCGTTGGAAAACATGATGTACTCACTGCCTCCGTTTTGCTTCCTCTCTATCCGTCCAGCATCCGTTTATTGACGTTTCATCCGCTCCAAAAGTTTTGGGCTGCCCAAAACTTTTGCACAGAAAATGTATCCAGTTCGTCCATTCTGCATCCGCTACGCATCTGCTAGGCATCCATTACGCATCCGTTACGCATCCGCTATATCCGCTAGGCATCCGTTGCACATCCGCGCAACTCGCATCCGCTCAGACGCAGGGAGGAAGCGGAATGGATGCGGAACAGATGCAGAACAGATGCAGCACGGAAACAAAGCATTTAAAATGGAAAAAATGTTCGCAGAGGGGACCTATCTCGGATATTAAGGATGTCTACAGGATGCCTAGAGGATGCCTAGAGGATGCAAAGGGGAAAACCTATATTTCCTATAAAAAGGGGGAGCAACTCATCTGCATCTCACTTTCAGAACAGCAGCCCAGCGGTGCAGACCTCTGCAGCCTTCATCTGACTCTTCCTCTTCCACAGCATCCAGTCATGTCCACCGTGGATTGTAACAAAGTCCTTTCGGCAGCCACCATCATTCTGCAACAGTGTGAAGCCATCTGCAGGCTCTGTGAACACTACTGTGAGAAGAAAAAGAGGCAGCCAAAAAGAGTCTGGGTCCGAAGATGGTTTGCCAGAAGAGCAGAGGACGGACTGTACAACAAGCTGATGGTGGAGCTCAGGAACGAAGACACTCGGGTGTTCCAGAACTTCATGAGGATGCCTCCAGCCATGTTTGATGAAGTTGTGCAGCGCCTGACACCCAGGTTGACCAAGGCAAACACCAGCTTCCGGCCCAGCCTGGAACCTGGGCTCAAGGTGGCACTCACTCTGCACCACCTGGCCTCAGGGACATCCTACAGGAGCATGCAGTACGGCTGGAGGGTGCCATCCAACACCATCAGCATTGTGGTCAGAGAAGTGGTGCAGGCCATCATCGAAGAATACAAGGAGGAGCTCCTCCAGTACCCCTCCACTGAAGAAGGATGGAAGAAAGTTGCAGAGCAGTGGTATCAGAAGTGGAACTTCCCCCACACCGTTGGAGCCATAGATGGCAAGCACGTGGCCTGCAAAGCTCCAGCCAAGTCGGGGTCCACTTATTTCAACTACAAGGGCTTCTTCAGCATCATCCTCTTTGCCATGGTCGATGCTGACTACAAGTTCATGTACATCGATGCTTCAGGCAACGGCTCATCTTCAGATGCCCAGGTATACAACGCCAGTCACCTCAAGGAGGAGCTGGAAGGCAACCTCATCGTGGGCTTCCCAGATCCAGACCCCCTGCCCAACGACACACAAGATGTGCCCTACTTCATCGTGGGGGATGACGCCTTCTCCCTCACAACCTACCTCATGAAGCTCTACACCTCCAGACTCCTCACCCATGAAGAGAGGATCTTCAACTACAGGCTGTCCAGGGCAAGGCAGGTGGTGGAGAACGCCTTTGGCATCCTGGCCAACACGTTCCAGATACTTCTCACCAACATGCAGCATCGCCCACAGACCATGAGGAGGATCATGGAAGCTTTCTGCATCCTGTACAATCTCATGCGCACCCACTACCCAGCCTTGCAGAACAGGCTCGTGGACCTCCAGCAAGGCAATGGGGACATGGAGCCTGGGGAATGGAGGCAAGGGCGAAACCTGATCGACACTGAGGATGTGCAAGGCCCCAACAGAGCCTCACATGAAGCGAAGAAGCAGCACAACCTCCTGAGACAATGGTGCAACTCCCCAGCTGGAGCGGTGGAGTGGCAAGACAGGATGGTAAATGCTTAATGGATGCTTCCTTCAGACTGTCTCATCACACAGATGAGATTGGGCCATGTATGTTTGGTTGGCCTACAATGAACAGGGCGTTTAATAAAGAGTTGTGTTTATGTTGACATGTGTGGATAATTATTACATTATTATTGATAATAAAGGGCTGTAGGTGTGGCACCTGGGAGGGTGGACCATACAGTCCCACTATGCTTGCACTGGAGGTTTATCTATCCCACTGCTATCCTATCCCATCCCAAAGCTATCCTTACCCATCCCACAAGCATGCAAAGGCTTAAACCATTTTTAAAAGTTTCCACCAAGACTTTATGAAAAAAAAGAAATGAAGCAAGTGTGTGAATCAAAAATAGACTTTATTAACAACAAGCTATAAAACAAAAAAGAGTCTCTGGCACTCCTCTTGGTCGCTCAGTCTCAGGGGTGAAGGGTGCAGGTGCTGTGGAGGTGGCTGGTGCTGGAGTGCTTGTCATCAGCTCCTCCAGAAGCAGAAGCAGCAGAAGCGCCAGCCCCAGAAGAGCGAGCCCGTGCTGCAGAAGCCCCAGCAGAACCAGAGTGAGGGCCAGGGGGCGGGATGGTAGCCCTGTCCCTCTTGCCAGGGCTGGCAGCAGATGGCTGAGGCTTGCTGTGCTTCCGCATGGTTGTGGGGTTGCTGGCTAGCAGGGAGGCTGACAGGAACCAAGGCTGGCAGGGAGGCTGACAAGGAGGCTGGCACCAAGGCAGGCAGGAAGGCTGGCAGGGAGGCAGGCACCAAGGCTTGCAGGCAGGCACCAAGGCTTGCAGGCAGGCAGGCACCAAGGCTGGCAGGAAGGCTGGCACCAAGGCAGGCACCAAGGCTGGCAGGGAGGCAGGCACCAAGGCTGGCACCAAGGCTGGCAGGGAGGCTGGCAGCAAGGCTGGTAGCAAGGCTGGCAGCAAGGCTGGCAGGCAGACATGCAGGCAGGGCAGCCAATCCGTCTGGCAGCAGGTCTTTCCTGTGAATGGCGACCTGCTTCCGAGCTGCTTCCGTTATATCTGCGGGGCTGACGCAATGCATCCTCCCTGCATGCGTAATTAATGCCAGGCATCCATTAGGCTTCCGCTGTGCATCCGCTGTGCATCCGCTGTGCATCCGCTTCATCCGTTCGGCGTCCGCTCTGCATCCACTGTATCCGTTCCGCGTCCGCTTTGCTGAGGCCCCCCAGAAGCCCTGTGGATGTGCCATCCACTCCCATCCGCTCCCATCCGCTTCCATCCACTACACTTCTGTTCCGCATCCGCTTTGCATCCGCCCTGCGTCCTCCCCGCGTCCGTGTTATCTGCTCCGGTTATGCAAATTTTTGCCCCTTTTGAGAGCGGATAACAACGGATGGAACATTTTGCTCATCCGCTGTGTCCTTTTTGCATCCGTTGGCCAGTGTGACATGGGCTTAACCTATTGCTACATTTATTCTTGTTTCATGATCAAGGAGTTAGGCAAGCAATGAGTAAACCGAACTTAGCAAGTTATTTCTTCTCTTAAAGTAGGTACCATCCTAAGTGATACTTGAAACTTTTATGTGAATAGGGCTGGAGATCCAGACAGCAAGAAGATATTGTATGTGGTTGCTGTCCTTCAAAATCAACCAAATTCATACCCTTGTTCTACCACAGGAAAGAGTTCCAGGAATTAAGCTTCTGAAGAGTCATAGATCTGGATCTCCCAGAAATAATGACAGCAGCTAACAGTCTGGGAGAAAAGTTTAAAAGCCACCGTGTAGGTATAAGAGACAACACTGAAAGCTGGAATCAAATGAAATTAACAAAGTTGAAGTCATGAAGTCAAATGCTATGCAGGAAACATATAATAAAGTAATCCTCTCCAAAACAGAATCCATGTTCAGCATATGAGCTCTGTAAGTACATCCCTGAACATATGGTTTCCTTGTCCACTGTCAATGCTTTCGAAGCAGCCTCAGTATGTTAGATCAGGAAGAAGCTGCCACGTGTATTACGGTAGCAGTTCCAACAAAATGCACAGACTGTTACAAAGCTGAGACAACTGGAGTTCATTACTGAATAACAACATCATCAACACAAATAATTTCCAATGCAACATTTGCATTGGGCCTGTCACCAGCTTTATCTGTTCAGCCTAGGGACAGAAGTGAGAAATCAGCAGAAGTGTGCTGTGTTCTGCTGGAGAAGAGCATGTCTTCCACACTCCAAGCAGTTAATTGGACTAAAACAACAGATACACCCACATCTGCTCTTTTTGCAGTCTGTACTTATAAATGGTTTAATAAAGCAGTACTCAAAGAATGTCTGAATGAAAACAGAGACATTCCCAGTCAGTTACAGACTCCAACTTTCAATGGATGATTCACAGAAATGATACCAGGGGCTTTAGACCTGGTGGTGGATGTAGTGAATGGGGCAATGGGGTTTACAAGTGAAAGCTTATCTTGATAGTGAAGAACTCTTAAGTGTCAGGTGCCAGAGAAATCTGGAGGTCCAGGCAGTTCAAATGGACATAAAGGTTTACTGCAAGCTTAAACTCTCCACAAGAATCTGAACTACAAAGTGCCCAAGCAAATTGGTGGTAGATAAGGTTCACGGGAATTCAAGGTGGGCTGGACTAAGATCTCTTGTGGACACAAAAGGACTCATGACTGATGATGTATTTGATCCCCACCACCTTGAGTTCAGCCTGCTACACTCAGCTTGAAAAAACTCCTACACTCAGCTTGAAAAAACATTTCCTGTCTTGAAGCAGCCTCTAGCTGACCTTGGCTAAACTCAACAAACTCAACAAAACCAAATATAGTTAACGCTTGAAAGAGAGACCACCAGGAAGTACCAAAGCTGCAAGAAATTCAAATGAAGAATTAGAAAAATTAAGTATTGTTGACAGGTATGTTGGATTCAAAGATGACAATATCTGCTAAAGATTTGTTGTCCCATGAATCTGTGCCCTCCAGCTGTATGACCTTCAAAAAGAATCCAGGTTAGCATGAACAAGCCTAAGAAACTGGGAACTGAAATCCAGCTATTTATTGTACCCAAGGTCTGAGTTTATGCATAGAATCAACATTTCATTTTTCCAATTACATAATGAGTTCTGATTATGTAAGCTTTTTGGTCATATGGACTGAACTGAGTAGAATGTATAATTCTGTTCCATATAGAGTTGACCATGACTCTTGATATACATTGTTAGCTTAAGCTTAATAGTGAATCTCAATCCCTAGAATAGATGCTTGTGGATCATTTTTCTCTCAAATGTCTACTAACAAACAGATATAGAAAAAAAAAGTACTGTTAATTTTTTTGGAAATACTATCTATCCAGCAACTCACCTACTCCTTATTTGAGGATCTGGCCTTCTAAAGAGCATATCCTATTGTTGCCTGCAAATACTGTAGAATAATATCTAATGAAAACTATAACTTCTTAGCCCAGCTTACATTTACATCAGATGCAGTGATTGAGTCGACTTTAATTATTAATCAGTTTTGTTTTACACATTCAAAGGAACAGAAACAGTAACAAGCATTTCTATGGTTGTAAGCAGTCTAAAACATTCTGGCAAGCAAGGGTAAATGATGGTTATTTCCAGACAAATTTACAAACTTATGAATTTACCTGTATTGGGTAACTGCTGGATTAGCTTTGGCAGAGCAATGAAACTTTACTGTATTGTCTTCAAGGACAGGCTGAGGTTCTACTGACAGATTGACAAGAGGCGGATCTGTAAAAAAAAAAACAGTGGGCAATTTATTAGCTTTCATGCCTTTGTGTACAGAAATGTGTCTTTCTGAAGAAAAGTTCTCATTTGCTCGACTGTTGTGATGTATGGATATGTGATAACTAGCCAAGATACCTATTTGACCTTTCAGTGTCTAAAATCTAATGGCCCAACAATGAAATTCCTTTTTTTGAAGGAATAATAGCTTTAAAGGCAAGGTAAATCTGGGAACAATTACTACTTGTTTGGCAATTTCTTCCCCAAGTGACTATGGGAAGGTCAATTCCATATCTGGATAGATCCAAAGGATTTGTTGAACAGAATAGATAAGTAAGGGAGCCAAAGGCATCCTTACTTATCTTCCTTAGAGCAGAAAAGCAGATCTGCATAGATCAGGGACATCTGAGGCCATTTCCTTTCTGAGGGAGATGACTTTTGTGTCAATTCATAAAATATTTCTATGGTCTTTTTGGAAGGGGGAGCAGTGCAGCAACTTGGAAACCGAAAGTGCATTCTATAAATACTTTTCAAAGACAGTAACTAAGTGACTGAAGTTTCTGCCATGTAAAATTCTAATTGAACAGCATGATTCTTGGCTATGGATGTGTCCCATTGGAGAATATGAATTACGATACACCCAGGGGTTGGGGGAAAATCATGGTCAAGGGTGACAATGAATGATGTGTCTCAGAGTCAGCTACACCCATGCAGTGTCAGACATTTTAACTCCCAATAAATCCTTTTGATGTTTTGGAAGTTTGTCTTGAGACCCATGTTTTAACTGGGGGTAAGTGCTGTAATCCAGACAGCTTGCAAGCTTTTTATTTTTTATTAAAGCATTTGAACTGACAAATTTCAGGGACTCCATTATTACAGTGCTTAACAAGAAGCAACCATCTATAATCCTCTTGATACTTTCAGTGAAGAATTCTTTTGCATTCTTGATCTTCCAACCAGGCTTCTTTAACTGTGTTGCTTTGTTTTAGAAAAACAAAAAACAAAACAAAACTATTTGCTCATGCATTTTAGATATGGATCAAATTAAGCATCTCAAGGTATAGGACACAACTGGCTTTTATCAAAGCCCAAGAATACTCTTAATAAAAGTAAACCTGTGATTAGATAGTAGACCTGTCATCCTCACAGCTCCAATGTTTTCTTCCTCCTTTTTCTCAGAAGAGAAGCAAAATACAAAAGTAATTGGTGGTTTGCAGACATCGTCTATTTTCTTATGTCATGCATCATCAAATTCCTTACAAAGCCTAATAAAAACTTGATTTCAATTGAATTTTGGGTATGGTCCTGATATAGGAACCCAAGAACTGGCAATTTTTGGAGACACAGAGTATGTCTGTGGAACTATGACAAAATTGCATCAAAATCATGGATGTGCTGTTCAAAAAGTTGGACCATAATAAAGGCTGAGTGCTGAAGATATGAGGCCTTTGAATTCTGGTGCTGGAGAAGACTTCTACAAGTCCCTTGGACTGCAAGGCAATCAAAACGATCAGTCCTAGAGGAGATCAACCCTGACTGCTCTTTAGATCCTGAAGATGAAACTCAAATACTTTGGCCACATAATGAGAAAGAAGGACTCATTGGAGAAGAGCCTGATGTTGGGAAAGATTGAGGGCAAAAGAAGAAGAAGGCAGATATGGCATAAAATGAGGTGGCTGGATGGAGTCACTGAAGCAGTTGGTGTGAGCTTAAATAGACTCCAGGGGATGGTAGAGAACAGGACGGTCTGGAGGAATGTTGTCTGTGGGGTTGTGATGGGTCGGACATGACTTCTGTAGGTATGTATGTGTGTATGTGTGTGTATATATATATATATATATATATATGTATATGTGTGTGTATATATATATATATATATATATATATATATATATATATATATATATGTGCTGTTTAGCTTCCTTCGGGTATTATCCCACGTCATTGTAGTTCTGTTAAAGTTGTAGCAACGTTTCAGCAGAATCTCATCTGCCATCATCAGGCTTCTGTACAGATATATATATATATCACCAATCAAACAAACTCCA
>BLBF01000059.1:11351783-11362503 GCA_015471245.1 Laticauda colubrina | reverse complement strand
ATATATATATATATCTGTACAGAAGCCGGATGATGGCAGATGAGATTCTGCTGAAACGTTGCTACAACTTTAAAAACCTAAGAAAACAAATATATATATATATATACACACACACACACACACACACACACACACACATTGTTTTCTTAGGTTTTCGCGGGTACTTACATGTGTGCTGTTCAGCTTCCTTCGGGTATTATCCCACGTCATTGTAGTGCTTTTAAAGTTGTAGCAACATTTCAGCAGAATCTCATCTGCCATCATCAGGCTTCTGTATGGATGTGGGTCTCACAGCAATCAAACAACAATCAATCAAACTCCAAGTCCAATAAACACAGACCTAGACTCCCAACCAATCAGGATAGGCCAGCCTCAAATTTAAAACCAAAGGCTGTGAGACCCACATCCATACAGAAGCCTGATGATGGCAGATGAGATTCTGCTGAACCGTTGCTACAACTTAAAAAGCACTACAATGACGTGGGATAATACCTGAAGGAAGCTGAACAGCATATATATAGATATATATATACATACATACATACATACATACATACATACATACATATATATATATATATATATATATATATATCTCCATACAGGAGCCTGATGATGGCAGATGAGATTCTGCTGAAACGATGCTACAACTTTAACAGAACTACAATGACGTGGGATAATACCCGAAGGAAGCTAAACAGCACACATGTAAGTATATATATATATATATATATATATATATATATATATATATATATATATATATATATATATGTGTGTGTGTGTGTGTGTGTGTGTGTGTGTGTGTGTGTGTGTGTGTGTGTGTATTATCTCCTCTCCCTGTGATAGAGTGAAAAGTTAAGTGTGTGAGAGATTTCACACCATTTTTCAAGAAATGGTTGAAATGTCATCTGCACAATTACTGGGTGAGTGAATTGTTAAAACTGAATTGAATGTCAGCAATAGAATGATATGAATCTTCACATACCTATAAAATGAGAGAATATGAAGGAGTTTCTCTACTTGGTACATGTTGGGAAGCATTTGTATTGTCTGTATCATAATGTTTGTAAATGCAGATTGACACAGAGTTTCTAGAATGGTTACTTAAAGATAGTTTTACATGCACTAATTAGTTATGGCAAATTCCTGACATCAAAGGCCAGTTTTAAATTGCCTATAAACCTGTTTATAAGCAAGAAAATCTCCACAATTTTAAGTGGGCTTCCTTTATGAGCCCATGTACCAGCAGTTTCAACACATAGCCCATCAGCCTGTGGCCAACGGTTGCAAATAAGTCATTCATTAAACTAATCCAGGAATAGTGGTGAGAATGGGGTTAATTCTTATACTGCAAATTAAGTTGTCATACAGTCACATTTGAAACAGGAGGCACTTGTCATCTAGCAGATCGGATCCTTCTGTACCGCCTGCGCCAGATTGCCTCTATTTCCCAACTGTGTTCTGGCTGACACAGATTTGCTGGAGGCGGATGCTCCATTATGCTCCACTTGGCAGCTCACACTGAGATATAGGCATGTGCTGTGCTAGTGGGTGGGTCAGGAAGAATCATCCTGAAAAAAAAAACAGACTTAAAGCACCTGACAAAGCTGATAATGTTTTGCACTGTGATGTAGAAAGCTCTTATGAGCATGACACCACCGAAGTAGCTTGGGCTTGAGGTTTGAACAGAAGCCACCCAAAGTCAAGGAAAAAGTAAAAGAAATGCAGAAACCAGGTGAAAATTAAGGAATGGGGTAGGAGTCAGGTGAGAAGTTTGGTGCTGTGAAGAGGAAGACCAGGAATTTAAGAAGTCATGAGATTCCTCAGCAGAGTCACACATTGCTAGCAAGACAGACAAAACCGTGGAATGAGGTTCTTCTGTCACACAACACTTAAACAAGTGCCTGGGTTTAAAAGCTCCCATGATCATTTCCCAGGTGCACAGAACCAAGAGAAAGAGTGGGTTGGGCAGGAGATGCCAGGTCACCAGTGAAGTGATCAGCTAGGAACCACAGGTGAAACCAGGTGAGAACCAGGAAAGAATAGAAAGAATTCTATCCTTTGAAACAATATAATATTCATAGTTCACTGGAACTTTTGTTTCAGTGGTAAAGAATGGAGATGATTCATTAAAGGTAAGTAGCAAATCCTTCTCAAGTTTCTATTGCTCAATGTTCCACCTTTCTCTTCTCTGATCTTAATTTTGTATCTGGCTATGACCACACCATTTTGCAGCATCAGATGTTTGTATCTTCCATAAAGTGACCTTCCTGTGACGACTACATTCCACACTGCCAAATCTCTCTATTTTCCATCATCTCCATCTCTCTTTAACCTATCTTCATGAATATCTTTTTTGAATCAAACAAAGAAAGGAATCACTCTGGAGTACTTAGAAGAAGGCAAATTAAGCTGAATAAATACTAAACATTATTTTCTATGGTTATGGCCTGATTGTGGAATTGATCAATCAGATGACTTTTTCACTTCCTGTTATTTTCAGAATACAGAATAACGAAGTTGGAAGGGACCCGGGAGATCTTCTAGTCCAACCCCTTTCTCAGACAGGAAGCCTGAGCAAGGTTGTCCAAACTTTTCTTAAGAACCTCCCGTGTTGGAGCATTCACAACTTCTGGAGGCAAGTTGTTCCATCAATTGTTCTCACTGTGAGGAAATTCCTGTTTAGTTCTAGGTTGCTTCTCTCCTTGACTGATTTCCATCCATTGTCCTATCCCCTGGTGCTTTGGAGCATAGCTTGACTCCCTCTTCTTTGTGGCAGCCCCTTAGATATTGGAACGCTGCTATCATTCTTTATATTCTTTAGGCTTCAATTGTCTGATCATTTTTGTTGCTCTTCTCTGAACGCTTTCTAGATTCTTTTTTTAATCTTGTGGCAATTTATGTTCACATTTGCTGTAGAATGATTTCATTTCTGGAGTCTTTGGTAAATAGAACTTTCAGAAAGATATCACTGCATTCCCTACACTTGTTCAGCTGGTTATGTTATATGTACATTATTTGTTTTCCAGATTTCTGGTGGTTATTGGAAGTCATTATTCTCTTCATTATTCTGAATGGCTAGATTGTGTTTCATTTTGTTGCTTCTGACACCACTGCTGCAGTGTTGTTTTATGCATTTTTTAATCAGTTGTACCTACTGGTTGAACATTTTAGGAGATAAAACAGGGGGGAAAAGCTTCACATAATTAGTCTTTGTGCTCAGTACTATTACAGCAATGCATTTTTGGGCAAGGTTACCTCGAAGTAAATTCCAATATGTTCAACTATTTATTCTTCCAGGAGAGTAAATTACAGGGTGACAGTCTAAAGGCAAGCATCTGTTGTGATGTAATAGACATTGTTCATGCCAGGAGTCAACCAAATGTTTGTGGAGCAATTGGGAAGAAGATATTGCCTTTAAAATGTGTAAAATGTATTTAATTCACCACTCACAAACTTAGACATCCTGAATAAGGAGAGATACATTCTGTTATATTACAGAGTGGAAATTTCAAATATATTGGAGCCCCAGCAATACATTTGAATCTGTAACCATCAATTATGGCTCCATTTGTTTTGCTCTTCTCAGCTAATGGTGAGTCTTCTCAGTATCAGTATTCTGTAATCTTGCTTAGCAGAGAATGAGTATCATCTGATCCAAAATTTCCACTAGCCAGATGGAGAAGTAGACTTTTCTGGATGGCCCAACTGCCATCTGCTCCTCATGAGTATAAAACAGGTGGTTGGGCAGCCTTTAGTCCCTTGTATTATGTAGAATTATAGTCTGTGATGGTACTGTAGAATCTGAGAAACTTTAATGGCAGTGGGAATAGACAAAACAGAAAAACAGTTAGAAGGGAACTTGGAGGTCTTCTAGTCCAACCCCCTGCCCTATACCATTTTAGACAAATGGCTGCCCAATCTCTTCTTAAAAACCTCCCATGTAAAAACCTCCCACAACTTCTAGAGGCAAATCATTCCAATGATTAATTGTTCTAACTGTCAGGAAGTTCCTGAACTAGGTTGGTTTTCTTCCTGGGGTGGTTGGTGACAGAAACTGGATGTCATGCCTCTGTTGGAGTCTGAATCCGAGGAGGAAGATGAACAGTTAACAGGGAGCGGGAGTGTGTCTCCATTGGCTGTGGAGAAAACTGGGGAAGGGCAAAGTCTGTCTGGACAGAGCAGGGAAGAGGTAGAACAAGGGAGAGGGAGTTCAGAGGAAGACCCAGGCCCACTCCCTCTTCATCCGAGGGCATGCAGGGAGGAACGGAGAAAAGAGCAATGTGGGTTGCATGGCTTACAGAGGAGGAAAGGGCCCTGATTCCCTTCATTAGCCACAGCTGGGAAGAGAGTTTAAAAGAAATGCATGCTGAGGGCGGCAGCTGCTGGGAGCAAACATGAGTTTATCTTGTGTTGACTTTGCTTATCTGTGTTCCTGGCGTCTTCCCAACTGTGTTGAGTTATTGCCATGCCTTCATGTCTGGAATTCTTGCTCCTGCCCTGCCGGACTAATAACCTCATTTTGCCTTGATTGGACTTATAGTTACAGTTTTTGTTGACCATGTTTTGGACTTGATTCTCTGCAGTGAAGGCTATTCCTGGGAGAATTTTTCTCCAGCCAGAAAGTAACCAGGACATTAAGGGGTTAAAATAATTAAAATCTAAATGATGACTTAACTGTCCCCTTACATAGAAATACCAATTCAATACAGGTATTTCAGAACAGGAGCAAGTAGCCTCCATCTCTTTTTCTAATAGTAGGCTGTATGTGTGGACTATATCTTATATGTATTGGGGAAAATAAGTTACAGTATCATGAAGAAAAGAAGAGCTTTTGCAAATTTTTTTTGATCAAGAGCAGGAGATAAGTCAGTTTAGACAAATCCCTGAGATCAATGGCTTTCGTGTCCCTTATTAAAAAGAACACAGCCTGAAACTTCATTGCTGGAGAATATCTACTCCCAGCAACTTTGGACCTGACTTCGAGCATCTTCAGAAAATAAAGTGGATACCTTAATCTCTATAATCCCCTCATCCTGTTACAAAGGAAATTTAGCTGCACATAGGTAACTTATTT
This sequence comes from Laticauda colubrina, assembly GCA_015471245.1. Taxonomy (NCBI): domain Eukaryota; kingdom Metazoa; phylum Chordata; class Lepidosauria; order Squamata; family Elapidae; genus Laticauda; species Laticauda colubrina. The sequence goes on along the minus strand of BLBF01000059.1, from coordinate 11,357,423 downwards.
TTATTTTTTTAGCAAGGTTCGCTACAGCACATCACATTGTTTAGAGTACGGCAGGATTTTGTAGAAGGAACTGGAAAAACCAGAAAATTGTACTTTTTTTTTTTTTTTTTAAAAGAAATGAAACTCACTTAAGCAAAAGCAGATTGGATGGAAAAAATGAAAGAAAAGCAAAAAAAATGAGAGCCTAGTGGTAGTCAAAATGGCTTGGGGTAATTTATTCCCTTGCTGACTTAACTCTCTCAGTAGTGAGGATTTTACCAAGCTGGGATGATTGCCCTTCTGGGAGTATAACCACAATCTTCTGGCTGGGAAATTATGATGAGAAATTATAGGTATTTTCAATTTGCTTTAATCTCATTTTTAAAATGTGCAATCCAAATTACAATAAAGGCAAGCACAGGTTGGAATTTAAATGAGATGTGCTCCCATAACAGCCCAGAGATATCCAGTACACTCTTAATTCATTTGCAGGCATCTTGACACTTCTCTATTGTTAGACAACAACAGCTAATCACCTTCCTTTATTATGTATGAATCAAGCTTCTCTTGATAGTTCCCTCATTGTTTGACAATACAATCCTTGTGCTTAGGATGTACAAATGGATCCTCTTTGTACTCATAGAAAGTAGATTTCTTTCTGCTGTTGGATGTATGTTTTCTCCCTATAGAAGTTTACCAAATCCTACTGTAGGTAAAGGACAAATAAACTTCTTTTGATTTTCCTTGTGAAAAATCAAAACATCAATCCTGCTTCCTAATGGCCTTATAAAGGCAAGCTAAAGATTTCTACCCTAGAAATCAAGTGAAATTTGCATAAATGCAGACAAATATTTATTCAGCATAATGGGATTTTATTTAGTTGCAATTGATCATTCTGTGTAAACCTTTTGTAAGTGATAGTCACAGAAGGATTTTAGCTCATGAAAGGGACTGCTTATAAACCAGCATAGCTACAAAGCACTTTTAAATTTTTCCTTGCAATGGAATGAAAGCCCCAATCCATTCTTCTTCTTGGAAATGTTTAGTTGGTGGAAATATAAGGTGGAAATGCAAACACAGCTTGGGCCTGTTCTAAATATTTGAGGATGGAGCTGACAATCATATTAGACAGAAGGAGGCAATGAATGGGACAAGGCTGGAACTTTCTATTTGTTCGAGCTCTATTAAGTCTATTTTAGGGAAACACTATATATTTTGAATGCTTTTTGCTTTAACTCAAAGGAAACCACACTGCCAAGTTTAAGCAATCATACTGCCAATGTTTTGTGGCATAGACAATAGAGTGGGATTACTATTTCTTGCTCACTTCTGATTTCTGAAGGTATCACAAAGTTACAAACTTAAACATTGAGTGTGAGCAGAGCAGAAGAAAGCTACCAATGCAAGAAAACTCAATAAAAGCCTCTCCCTCGAGTTTGCTCCATCTTGGCACACAGGATGTGCTTTCCATGTAGCCTCTGGGCTTTAGCTATATAAATAGTTTATGGCATATAAAGCCATTAAACATGATTTTAATCCCACTTGTGATGTTTGGCACATTACTCACAGGAGGCCTGTTTTGATGTGGCTGATGGTATGAAAATCATTTTGAACAGATGTTTCAGCTGGAGCTGCTCACTCTCTGTAACAAAGTCCAGGTTTCTCTTTTGGAGACCTGGGTGGGACGAAGAACTGGAGGTCCTCTGCTGTTTAATGACAGATAAGGGCTTGTATTGGCTACTTTCATCTTGAACCCCTATGATTTATTTCAGCCACCCATGTTGCATTTATATAAAATGGATTTCCCCTTAATCTGTCCTCCTTGAAAGATGCAGAAAGTAGGCGACTTGTATTAGTACGTGTAGATATTTATGATGTCCTTTCAACCATGAAGAAATATTATTTCTGTAAAGTTATGAGGGTGGATATTGGTTCATAGAACAAATTCAATTCTCACGCCATTCATCTCTTGCAGCATTGCTACTCAAAAGCAACATCAGTTCAAACTGAAACTACCAATATTTGAAATGGCATGTATGAAAAAAGCTGGAATTACGGTACAATAGTGATTTCCATTGGTCTTAAGAAGAATGGGCAATTTTGCACGAGGTTTCATTCTAAAAGAGTCAAGATTTCCCCAATGAATACATCTCATTCTTTAATTCTTATTCTGGGAGTTTTTATGGGATCACTGTGTTCACATTGGAAGGTAGTTGACATGTTGCATGCTCATCAGGCATGCCTGCTCAAACTGGAATGCTATCCTAGAATTTATATACTTCTAAAATTTCTTGTGTCTGTAATGGTTGATGGAGATTCTTAGTCATCCAGGTCATAGTTGTTCCAAATGTGCTTCTTTCAAGAAGCAACTGGACTTTTTTTTGTTTTTGTTTTTCTTTGAAGATATTTCACTTCTCATCCAATGACTCTCTCCAAGTGGCCTCAATGACTCTCAGAGAGAGTGAAAAGGACCAGATGACTGCAAGGAGTATAAATCCTTCCATTCTCTACCATTCAGTCAGAACTGAAGAAGCTTCTTGGATCAGAAGTGAAATATATATATTTTTTAAAAACCCAAAAGTCCAGTTGCCTTTTAAAAGAAGCACCTTTCTGTCTATAACTTTTAACTGGGAGAAATGGTGCAAGGTATTTTCAATCCAGCTTTTTCAAATTGGCTAACTTACAGAATACACCCAAGATCCAAGACATGTTCCTGTGGAACTGAAATTTGGCAAATTGTAGAAAATATTTTACGACATTAAAAATGACCATTTTGTGGCTTAATACAAAATGTCCTGTGGTCTCTTTCTAATATTTGACAGTGCCAGACAGTTCAACATGGGCTACTTTCAGGGCAGAAATTTCTTCGAATATCTCCCTGAATTTTTAAGAATCTGCCCTCTGTTCTCTACCCTAAGATTTGAATGGTCCCCCACCCTTTTGGTATATCAAAGGGCCCGAAAGATGTAGCTCTTCGTCCCTGCCAACTCAAGGACTTTGATACTTCCTTCCTTTCTTTTTCTTGTTCCCATCCAGCTTTGTTTTCCTTTGGCATCACTGTTCCGTTGTTTTGTATTGTTTCTCTGTTTTTATATTGTTGCTTGTTTTTGAATGTTAGACAAATCTGTAAGCCATCCAGAGCTGCTGGGAATTCGGCAGCATTAACAAAAATATTAAATTAAATTGAATTGAATCTATCAAAAAGTCTACTTTTTTACTTGTGATGCAAGTGTACTCTGTCCACAGGTTATAACCATTAAAGTAAACCCTGTTTGCTGCTTAAAAAGACTTTTGCACCTTCTCATTTACAACTTAGCATTCAGTAACGCTGTATGTACATCCATAATTTCCTCTGACCTGCTTCCCATGTGAGCATCCATTGTTCTGGGCTGATATCCTATTCACTCCACTTACAAGCTACTCTGTTGTATCTCTCGCAATAGTTGACTTGAGACCACTTCTCAGCAATTTAAGCTCAAGCCAGCTAAATTACATTATTAACCCCTCTCTGTAAGTTTTCCCCACTTTAATAACAACAAAGCACAAGCCATCAAGACCTGTAAACTCAGCAACATATCTTCCCCTTTGCCCTTTCTGTGTCTCCCTAGACCTTCATTTTCAGGATGCTTTGAATCTTGACAATTCATCTGGCAATAACTGCTAGCCATTGCAAATACTAAATTATTTAGGCTACAACTGCCTTGCATTGCAATGTGGCTAAGAAGACTTGTTTGGCCTTGATGGCTGGACAATGAAAGACTGCTCACTAGGAGTGAATTGATTCAAATAGTAGCAAATTTTCATATGTCATTTTGGATCTTTTGGGGGGAGAGGGGAGGTACAACACATTCAATTTCTTCAATTCTTCAAGTAAATAAATACAGGCAATTTATCATGCTTTCCTATCTCTAGCTACAGTACATGTGTCATGAATGCCCTAAGAATTTGTTCATTGTAAACATTCCTCCTGGGCAAACTATAGAATGCTACAATAACATCAAAAGTTTGCTAGTTGTTGGGTGTTCAATAATATAAGACATGTTCTGGCATCTTCTAAAGCCTTATTCTTAACTAGGAAAAAAAATCGATGATGTGGAAATCTATTTTTCTTTTCTATCAAGTCAAAAACAAATTCCTTATTTCTACTCTCTGTCTCTTACATTACTGAAAACCCTTGAGAATTCATCAACCGTCTCCAACCATAAAAAAAAGGAAGTTTGGCATTACTGTCATCTCAACGTGGTTCTTTCTGCATTGTTCTGCTGATCGATTTCAACATCAAACAAGCGAACAAGGAGACAACTAAATTAGTGTGTGCATACACAGGTATACTGACTTAGGTGGTATCCCAGTTTAACAACCAAGCTGCCTTCTCTTCTTCACCTCTTGCCCCCCCAAATATCCTGGAGTTACAGGTGGCTGAGGGTATTAGTAATTGTTCAATAACTTTTTGTGTTAATTGGATTAGGTAAAAGAGGATAGACCACAATAAATATATAGGCAATCTCATTTGTGATTCCTTCTCCATACAGTGCGAATGTCTGTGGAGATACTCAGACATTCAGGTCATGGTTGTCTCAGAAGTGCTTTTTCAAAAGGCAACTGGACTTTCTTGGTTTCTCTTTGATGATGTTTCACTTCTCATCCAAGAAGTTTCATTGGTTTTGGAATGATGGTGGGCGAGATGGAAGGCTAAGTTCTGACAGGATGAGAGGAGGGAAATGGAAGGATCATATTTCTTTGAAATCATCTGGTCGTTAGCACTTTCCCTGAGAGTTGTTGAGGCCACTTGCGGATTTATCTGTGCCCTCAGGGTCACCTGACTCAATGTGTAAATGTGTGTGAGATTAGTGTATATGGGTCTCAAACCGATGAAGCTTCTTGGATGAGAAGCAAAATCTCTTCAAATAAAAAGAAAGTAAGTCCAGTTGCCTTTTGGGGAAAAAAAAAACAACATCTTTGATAGTATGAATATTGGGTGGAATAAAATGCAAAAGCTGACAGAAGAAGATGAGCACACTCCACCACACTCACGTTGGATGTCAATGGTGACAGAAGTCTCTTTTCCACTTGGAACTGCTTTGTTGGTAGCTCGGCAGATGATGATTTGGCCATTCTCAATGTCAGATGGAGAGACAAACAGCGTGCTCATGATGCTTTCTCTCTTGCCATCACGGACTACGGTCTGCAGAAGAAAGCAAATAATTATTTTATTACTTTCGGTGTTCTGTTGAATGTATCTCCTGCCCTTCGCCAACCATTCTGCTTTAATTTAAGGGGAAATAAATTTGCCTTACATTTTTTTCCTTAAGATTAAAGGAAACTTGGGTGAGATTCTCAAAGGATGACGAGGGGTTCAGGAACCTTGTGCTAAGTAAGGAGGAATTTGTGTGTGAACTCTATTTCACTGTAGCTTGCTTGCTTTGCAGCTTCCATGTCTTCCCATGGAGACACCCTAAGGTTATTTCTTGCAAGTTAGCTAGGACAAGGACAGGAGGCATCAGAGTGAAGAAGTTTTTAATTAAATAATAAAAGTGCCAGTATCTTTCACTCCCAGCAAAAAATAGTAATTCTCAGACATCATTAAATGACATCCTGAGGAATACAATAGGAGTATGTATGTATGTATGTATGTATGTATGTATGTATGTATGTATGTAT
>BLBF01000059.1:11307911-11343071 GCA_015471245.1 Laticauda colubrina | reverse complement strand
GGTATCCTGGCCAACACATTCCAGATACTTCTCACCAACATGCAGCATCGCCCACAGACCATGAGGAGGATCGTGGAAGCTTGCTGCATCCTGCACAATCTCATGCGCACCCGCTACCCAGTCTTGCAGAACAGGCTCGTGGACCTCCAGCAAGGCAATGGGGACATGGAGCTTGGAGAATGGAGGCAAGGGCAAAACCTGATCGACACTGAGGATGTGCAAGGCCCCAACAGAGCCTCACGTGAGATGAAGAAGCAGCGCAACCTCCTGAAACACTGGTGCAACTCCCCAGCTGGAGCGGTGGAGTGGCAAGACAGGATAGTAGATGCTTAATGGATGCTTCCTTCAGCCTGTCTCATCACACTGATGAGATTGGCCCATGTATGTTGGGTGTGCCTACAATGAACTGGGCATTAAATAAAGAGTTGTGTTTATGTTGACATGTGTGGATCAATGCTTACATTGTAATTGATAATGAAGGGCCATAGGGGTGGCACCTGGGAGGGTGGACCATACAGTCCCACTATGCTTGCACTGGAGGTTTATCTATCCCACAACTATTACCCATCCCATAGGTATCCCTGCCCATCCCACAGGTATCCCTTCCCATCCCACAGGTATCCCTTCCCATCCCACAGGTATCCCTTCCCATCCCACAAGTATCCTTTCCCATCCCACAGCTATCTTAAGCCATCCCAAAGGTATCACTGCCCATTCCATTGCTATCTTAACCCATCCCACAAGCATGCAAAGGCTAAACCATTTCTAAAAGTTTCCACCCAGACTTAATAGAAAAAAATTAATGAAGCAAGTGTGTGAAACAAAGATAAACTTTATTAATAACAAGCTGTAAAATAAACATGACCCAAGTCAAGTGTCCAAATAAAGTCCACAAATATCCAGGCAGCCAGTCTCTGGCACTCCTCTTGGTCACTCGGAGGTGTGTGGCCAGTCTAAGGTGTTAGGGTGCAGGTGCTGTGGAGGTGGGTGCTGCTGCAGTGCTGGTCTGAGGTGTTGTTGGAGTGCCTGGCCCCGAGAGGACAACAGGAGACGGTGTGTTGAGGAAGGTGTCGGACAGCTGGCTCAGCCCCATGATGCTGAGAGGTCCTTCCTCCATGCCATGGGGTGTCAGCCCCAGTACTGAGGACAGATGTACTGAGGCTGGGCTTGGCCGTGGGATGGAGGAAGGAGCAGTGTAGTGGTGCTTCCTGGTCTGCAGCAGGGTGAGGACTGGCACGGGTGGCATCATTGTCGTGGTTGGCATCGGTGGCATCATTGGAACCGGTGGCAACGGTGTCACCCGATGACTCTGTGCCTGCATTTGGAAGGGCTGCTGTCTGTGCTGCTGGACCTCCGGGTAGCTGTAGCCCTTGTAGGTGAGGGGCTGTGGGAAGCCTTGGTATGTGAGGGACATCACCTGGGGTGGAGGAGCAGACCTGGACTGGGTGGGAGCAGGTGCCTCTGGGTCTGGAGGGTTGTTAAGCAGCGTGGTGATCCTCTCCTTCACCACCTGGTACTGGGGATCCGCCATCTCCTTGAGGGTCTGGTTCACATAATTGAGGAAGGGCTTGCAGTTGGAGGAGGAGGAGTCGATAGAGACCAACTGAGAGAGGAGACCTATGCTGGTGCGGATGGTGTCCCTGATCTCCACCAGGACCTTGTGGCTCTGCCCCTCCTGCGGTCCGGCTCTCTGCCTTCCTGTGGAGGTGGAGGTAGGGTGGATGCGACTTCGGCAGCGGTGGACTCGATGTCTCCTTTCTCCCACCACACCAAGGAGTCCTCCTCGCTCTCCACCACGCTTTCAACACCTGCCCGGGGGTTCTCCGCCATGGCACGCTCCACAGATACCTGCATGGAGACAGGGACTGACTCTCGGCCGGAAGAGGACTGGGCCGCAGCAGGCTGCCGGAGAGAGAGGGTAGAAAGAGGGGCTCCTGGTGCTCCTCGGTAGCGGATCTCACCCTCCAGGAAGCTGCACCTGGCCATGACGTAGGTCTCTCTGTCCGTCAGCTTAACCCTGGCCTGGCCAGATTTTTTGAGGTGCAGCTTCCCGTACCAGGTGTGCATGTGCTTCCACCAGCTGAGGAGCACATCCGATGTGTAGCCCAGACTCTCCGCCCTCTCTCTCCAAGCAGCCTGCTTCCGCTTGGTGTCCCTGTACAGCCGGTGTCCCTTCTGCCACAGATAGTCATTCTCTCTCAGCCACTCCAGCACCTCATCCTCGTGTGCTTCCTCAATGTAGTACTGCCTCCTCTCCCGTTGTCGCATACGCTTCTTCCTCCCTTTGGCAGGACCAGATGGACCCTCATCAGAGGGGCTTCCAGGTGGTAGGGGCTGCTCCTCCACACCAACAGCATCATCATCATCATCAGCATCAGCATCAGCATCATCACCAGCAGGATCATAATCAGCATCATCATCATCAGCAGCAGCATAATCACCAGCAGGATCATAATCAGCAGCAGCAGCAGCAGCATCAAGACCAGGATCAGCAGCAGCAGAGTAAGCACCAGCAGCAGGGTCAGCAAGACCAGGAGCACGAGCAGAATGAGCAGGACCAGCAGGACCAGGAGAAGCTTCAGCAGAGTACGCAGCAGCAGAAGCACCACCGACAGGAGCAGCTTCAGCAGAAGCTCCAGCAACAGAAGAGCGAGCCCAAGCAGCAGAAGCCCCAGCAGAAGATGAGTCAGGGACATGGGGCGGGAAGGTGGCCCTATCCCTCTTGCCAGGGATGGCGGCAGATTGCTGAGACTTTCGCTTCTTCCCCATGGTTGTGGGGTTGCTGGCTGGCAGGAAGGCTTCCAGGAAGGCTGGCAGGCACCAAGGCTGGCAGGAAGCCTGTTAGGAAGCCTGGCAAGAAGCCTGTTAGGAAGCCTGGCAGGAAGGCTGGAAGGAAGGCTGGAAGGAAGGCAGGCACCAAGGCTGGCAGATAGACTGGCTGGCAGGGAGGCTGGAAGGCAGGCTGGCAGCAAGGCTGGCAGGGAGGCTGGATGGCAGGCTGCCAGCAAGGCTGGAAGGGAGGCTGGAAGGCAGGCTGGCAGCAAGGCTGGCAGGGAGGCTGCCCAGGAGGCTGGGAGGCAGGCTGGGAGGCAGGCTGGGAGGCAGGCTGGCAGCAAGACTTGCAGGAAGACATGCAGGCAAGAACTCGAGGTATCCAGCAGCAGGTCTTTCCTCGGAATGCTGGCCACGTGCGAGCTGCTTCCCTTTATATCTGCGGGGCTTGCGCAATGCATCCCCCCCGCATGCGCAATTAACGCCAGGCATCCGTTAGGCTTCCACTGTGCATCCGCTAGGCTTCCGCTGTGCATCCGCTTTATCCGCTGTGCATCCGTTCTGCATCCATTGTTTCCGTTCCGCGTCCGCTTTGCTGAGGCCCTCCGGACTCCAAGCAGTTGCGCCATCCGCTTCCATCTGCTGGGCTTCCGTTCCGCATCCGCTTTGCATCCGCCCTGCGTCCTCCCCGCGTCCGTGTTATCCGCTCCAATTATGCAAATTTTAGCCCCTTTTGAGCGCGGATACAACGGATGTAACATTTTTCTCTTCCATTGTGTCCTTTTTGCATCCGTTGGGCAGTGTGACATGGCCTTTAGGAGTTGGGTGGAATAAAGCATCTTCTGGTGTAATACTGCAGACAAGTCAGATGGCAGAGAGAAACAGGTCAGAACCAGAGGTGGTATTCAGCCAGTTCTAACAGGTTCTGGTAGTGTAAATTTTAGTAGTTTGGAGAACTGGCAAATACCCCCTCTGACTGGCCCTGCCCGCATCTATTCTCTGCCTTCCAAGTCCCAGCTGATTGGCTGAGTCTTCTTTTGTTGCCCTGCACAGGAGAAGGGAGCTGGAAAGCAGGTTAGTGGAGTGGGAATGGGGATTTTATAGGATATCGTTCTACTGGGAGTGGGGTGGAAATGGATATTTTGCAATATATCATTCCCCTGTCATGCCCACCAAGCCACACCATGCCCACCAAGCCACAGCCATAGAACCGGTAGTCAAAAAAAATTGAATACCACCACTGGTCAGAAAACTCATGTAAATCTGATGCTGGGCTCATTCAATAATAGAAGAACAAGGCCTGAAGGATGGGGTTTGTAAATGGAGATGAAGGAAGAGAGTAGAAGGCAGCCTAGCCCCAGAGATACTCTAACTAACCAAGGACATAGAAAGTCAGAAAGAGGGACTCTATGTATAGCTAGTCCTAAGCTTACGACCACAATTGACTACAGAGTTTCTATTGCTAAGTGAGACATTTAAGTGAATTCTGCCCCATTTTACAACTGTTCTTGAATCACTGCATTAAGTTAGTAACACAGTTGTAAAGTGAATCTCATTGCCAGAAGGTCACAAAAGGTGATCGCATGACCCATGGGTACTGCAAATGGCATCAATCTGAACCAATTGCCAAGCAACCATATTTTAATCTGGTAACCATGAGGATGCTGCAATGGTTGTAAGTGGGACAGCCACTTTATTCAGTGCCATTGCACCTTTAAACAATCACTAAATGAATGGCTGTAAGTCAAGAACTACCTGTATTTTACCTAGAAGGAAAATACTGGGGTGGCCTTCAAATCAGTGTTGACACCTTGGCAACTCCCTGCACTATATTCTGCACTACTCCCTACATCTTCTTAGCAAGGTTTTCAGAAGTATTTTGCCCTAGTCCAGTAATGGCGAACCTATGGCACATGTGCCACAGGTGGCACGCAGAGCCATTTGTGCGGGTACGCGAGCCCCAGGCAAACCTACCACTCTGCACATGTGCGGGCTTCCCAGCTGATTTTCAGGACTTTTTGGGCCTGCCAGAGGCTTGAGGGATGCCTCTGCAGGCTTTGCAGGATGAAAAATAGGCCCGTTTCATCACTTCCTATACTTCCGGAAATACCAGAAGTAACAAAACGGGCCCATTTTTCAGCCTGCAAAGTCTGCAGAGGCATCCATCAAGCCTCTGGCAGGCCAAAAAAAGGCTTCAAAGGGGCAGAAAATCAGCTGGGAGGTGCAGTGCAGGTAATGGGGCAGGGGGAGAATTGCATGCGTATACCCTCAATTTTTGGCACAGGAGCCTAAAAGGGATAGCTATCACTGCCCTAGTTCCACACATCCAATAAGAGTGGTGATTGGCTCTTTTTAACAAGAACCAAGAAATTCTCCTGACCAAGCTGGGACTTTACTTGGACAATCTCATCATGGGCAACCAAACCTTCTTTGATTCTGGATTTGACCTTCCTTGGTTGCAAGTCCTGAATCTCATGGCAGCTTTGTCAGTGGGAAGTCCCAGTGTCAAGGTTCCAACTACTGAACCCAAGCAAATCAGAACTCTGAGACTGGGATCCACCTCAAAGATCTCCTTTATTGAGTTTGTCACATTGGCACAGCTTCAAAGGAAAACCAACTCTAAATCTTTCCCATGGTTTCAGTATAATTAAAATAGGAAATAACCCCATCTCCAAGTATCACAAGTTGCATTGGCCAATTGGGTTAATAAGCAGGCTTTCCAGGCATTCCTTCCCCAACCTTATCCAGTCAGTAGAGATGACCTTGGTTCTCATGAGAAAGCTCTCTGTTTTGACTAGTAAGGCATTCCAACCTCCTTTCCCCTCTGTGTGGCAACTGAGGAACAGAAAAATGGTTGCAGCCAGGTTCAGTTTGAAGTTGACACTCAGATCATTAAGTTTTCCAGTGAAGAGGAAAACCTTTTGCTAGAAGCCTGAAGCCAGCAAGTATGGACCAATAAGAATACACCAGTTCTGTCCAACTGGGTGCTTTTCAGATAGGATGAATTAAACTTCATATCCAGACCATACAGATTCTCATCAGATTCATTTCAGGGTAGTCTTTGGGCATTCATAGCTGAGCCCACTTACTAATCATTCTTTACCATAATGTCTATTGGTAGGTATGTAAGCTCCTTACTTCTGCCTTCTCACTTTCAATTAGCCCCACCAAGGATCAGCAATGATACTCATCAGGAAAGTGGCATCTTCTTGCCACCAAAATACAAACATGCAACAAAATCACATGAACCTCAATTTCCACTCCTGCAATAATAAAAAACTTCAAGGCAGCCCAAGATAAAAGTGGTACCAAGAGGCATGAAAGTGAGGCTGACATCTCTGAGACGGCGGCTTATAACATGCAGAGGTGAGAGCTATTACTTTCCACAGCCTTTGCTCCCCGAGGTCTCCTGCTTTTTGCCTGTCTGAGAGGCACCTTGGTAGCATTTTCAGCAGCAGAGTTTTCTTTACAGTGGAATTAAAACTCTTAGAAACTAATATAATGCTGCACTCAGGCACCAAGCACTTTTTCGGAAATTATAGCCTGGTGTCATATTCACAAAATGGTCAGCTGGAGACCAAAGGAAGGTATGCAGTCCAGCTCATGGCTTCTCCAGCTGCTGTGGGGATAATTTGCCTTGAATAAATTTTACTTTGTCCAAAACCCTTGGTTTTACAATTCTGTCTTTGCTTATTTCCATGTTTGGGTCTTCCCTCCCCCTGCCTTCTGCACAATGGCAGATGGTGGCTTCACCCCAGCCTTTGTGGAATGCAGGTGGTAGGTGTCTATTGATCATTTAGCTTTCATATAACATTGGAGCATATACAGATTTCATACAACATAGTACCAGTGTTTCTCCAAAAATAAGACCCTGTCTTATTTATTTTTGCCATCAAAAAAGACACCAAGTTTTATTTTCAGGGGATGCCATCCACTGACTAACCTCACTTGTGTGTGTCGCCCCTGGCCTCCTTTTCCAAAGGCCTTCAGGAACTTCTTCTGTGGCTGGCAAGGCTTTCCTGAAGGCCTCTGCTCGCGATAACAGAGCTCTGGATCAATCCGGAGCTTTATTATCAGCTACAGAGGCCTTCAGGAAAGCCTTGCCAGCTTGCCAGCTGCAGAAGAAATGGGCTGGCAAGGCAGGTGTTGGAATGTGCGAGATCTGGCTACAACTGTCCAAAGGTAAGTAGTAGGGCAGCTCCACTTCCCCATCCCCACCCTAGATTATTTTGTACCCGTGCACTCTGGATTGGTTGTGATCTTAATTAGGGCTTATTTTGGGGGTAGAGCTTATATTGGGTGCACGTGTAAAAATCAAGCTAGGACCTACTTTCAGGATAGGTCATATTTTCAGGGAAATAGTATATGAAAAAATGATACATTTATCCATTCTGGTGTTCCTGTTGAGCATCTACCTAGTATCACTTGAGCTTCTTATATTACGATTTAGAGAAAATAGCATAATTCTGACTACTTATTCTACTTCTATTGTTCTTCAAAAAGAAGATCCCAGCGCATTATAAAACAGCATATAATTCTCCCTCTTTTCTAAAACTAAGCAGGTCTGGATTCAGTGCTAGGATGGAATGTCAGATATGACGCCATGAGTTGTGTGATAGAAAGAATGTGGGCAGAAATGTCCAAAAAGAATGGATCTGAACAAACTCCTCCACTAAAACCATTCATGTAGTGATTGTTCAAAATTAGAACAGCACTGAAAAAAAGTGACGGACCATTGGTCCTTACCACTTACAACTGTTACAGCATCCCCACAATCACGTGATCAAATTTGAGTGGTTGGTCACTGGTAACTGGCATGTATTTACGGTGGTTGTATCCTGAGGTCATGTGATTGCCATTTGTTACCTTTGTGATCTTCAACTGGCTTACAATGAGCAAAGTCAATGTCAAAGTCAAAGTCAAGCCAGATTTGCTTAACGATCATGCGATTCATTTAATGATTGCAATGATTCATTTAATAACGGTGACAAAATAGGTAGCAAAATCAGGCACAAGTCACTTCACAATTGCCTAGCTGAGCAACAAAAATTCTGGTCCCAATTGGGGTTGTTAGCTGACAACTACCTGTACTTCATAAGAAGCCCCTTGTGACAAAAAAAAAACTGAAGTATCTTTGCTTTCCCCATTCCAGGTGTCTGTCAGGGCTCCTTACTTTGGAATAGGTGGCTCCATTGATGACTTCTCCCCTCCTCATCCAGATGATAGTTGCTGCTGGTTTGGCATTGTCAGCATGGCAGGTCAGATTCAGTGGATCTCCAGCTCGCAGGCTGATGATCGGTCCTCCAATGATGATTGGATCATCCGGAGGAACTGTGAAGAAAGCAGGGTAGGATGAGATTCAGGAGCATCAAAATCAATTATGACAGAATAACAAAGGTGGAAGGGACCTTGGAGGTCTTGTAGTCCAACCCCCGCTGCTGAGGTAGCAGACCCTAAACCACTTCAGACAAGGTCCAGTGTTCAGTCTCTTCTTAAAAGCCTCCAGTGATGGAACACCCACACCTATTTTCCAAAGCACCTGAGGGCAGGACAAGAAGCAATGGGAGGAAACTAATCAAGGAGAGAAGCAACCTAGAACTAGGTTTATTTGCTTATGTATCTGTATATATAGTTTTGTCTGCAACGGAATGTTGTATTCTATACATTGTATGTTGTGTTCTTTTTAATCTTTAATAAAGTTCACTTTTAAACTAAAAAAAAAAAAGAACTAAGGAGAAGTTTCCTGACCGTGAGAACAATTAATCAGTGGAACAACTTGCTGCCAGAAGTTGTAAATGCTTCAACACTGGAAGTTTTTAATTTGTCTGAAATGGTGTAGGATTTCCTGGGGTTGGACTAGAAGACCTTCAAGGTCCCTTCCAACTTTGTTATTCTATTCTAACTTCTGAAGGCAAGCCGTTCCAGTGGTCAACTGTTCTCACTATCATCAAATTTCTCTTAGTTCTAAGTTGCTTCTCTCCTTGTTTAGTTTCCACCCATGGCTTCTTGTCCTGCCTTCAGGTGCTTTGGAGAATAGCTTGACTCCCTCTTCTTTGTGGTGAAAATGATGCACCAAACCAGCAATCTGGCTAGGAAACACAAAGGTCCTCCAAACAATATGACCTAATTTTATAAACCAATTCAAGAGACCATTTCAATTCAAATTTATATACCAATTCAAGAGACCATTAGGACATTAGTTAGATGGACTGCGGGGTGGGGTGGGGGGGCAGGTAATACATCTTGCAGAAAGCCATGCCTGTGTTGGCATGGTAAATCAACCAAATTGTTGTTTGTTTGAGATCTGCTTATAGCAGTAACTGTTCTTTTGTCAATAACAAGATGCTTCCTAACCAAGCTGCATTGAATTATTGTTCAGAACAGCGTGCATTGTACAAGGAGAATTAACTATAACCAAATAACATGGCTTATACAAGAGGACTGAATGCTGATTATTTAACCTTCTTTGATGGCACACTTGTTCATACAAAGCAGGGTGCTTGGTTAAAGATTGATTAAAGGGATGCTTTCTTTCCTCCCAGCTCAATGCCTGCTTATGTATGTTGAGCTTATTTTAAAATCTATCCCTGCTTTGTAATCAGAAGCCCAGTGTAGCCTTTATTCCGCAGAAGATTGTTCTAGAATATTACTCAGAGAATTAATTGAAATTTTTGGTTGCTACATCATGGAGATGGAATTATATACAAATTAGCTTGCTTCTTTGCTCCTCTTTCCAATGCTTATCTGCTGTAGGGTTTTCCTTTAGAGGGAACCAATAGTATCAATCTGAATGTTTCTGTGAAAGCAAAATAAAATGCAGTCATAACTATTTTATGGGGATGATTTTAAGTATTACAATAAGGTAAGTGGAGAGGTAGCATTCACAAGGATTTATTTCTGCTTCTTATATGCTGTGGAAAAAGCACTTTGCAGATTTGGGTGGTAAGTCAGATGGTTGCTGTGCTTAACTATATCTGTAACTCCCAAATCAAACTGAACCCCGTTTGGTGGGGTAGATTACAATCTCCTGGAGCTTGAGAATATAGGGTATTTTAGCAGATTGGTGATAGGTAGACTATCAGGGGGAAAATAACCAGAAGTATTTGCTGAGTTCAAAGCAGGGAAAGGTTTATTATTGCTACTGCTAATACAAGAATCTTGTCAACTAAATGGTCACAGGTACATTAATACTATATGAAATTCATTTAGGTCTTTTGTGACAATGCAAAGATTCCAAACTGATGACATATTTAACCCTGCCTTCCAGCTCAGCCTCTTCTCCTACATAGACAAGGCTATCCTTGTCTCTAAACACAACAAGGCAGTTGATTCAAGGACTAGAATTTAGACCACTGTTTCTCAATCTTAGCAACTTAAATAGATATGGACTTCAGAGCCCAGAATTCCTCAGACAGAGAATGAATGAATGAGTGTGCATGTGTGTCTATGTATGTACATGTACATGCATATGTAAGTATGCATGTTTATTCTACATTTAAACATAAACATGTAAATATACAGTGTGCATTTGTAGTAAGAACAAAAATGCACAATATTTCTATAATCATAAATCAAATTGTTGAATGCTGAACCCTGAATAGTGAAACTTCATTTTCACCTTTCTCAAGTAAGAAGTCCAAAAGTGGTCTCCAAACAGAATGAAATCTAGATTGGCTTTTGCCCTTTCCTCAGAGTAGCTAGTTTTGCTATCTCTGCCAATTCCATTAATTTCAAAAACTATTCTTCGGTTGTGGGAATTTGTAGAATAGAACACTGGTCATTTGTCAGCTGCCAGTGAATATTGTAAAGCCCAAAATAACATTCCCTGTATTTTTTAAAAAAAAAACAAAAGTATTTTTTTTAAAGGGTGGATGTTTTCAAAGGGGCAGGCTTTTTTTCAGTGCTATGGGTTGGAATCAATTATATTTTAAGAACAAAGAAATTTCAAAGACCACCTGCTAGGTATGCTGAATCAAAACCTTCTTTTTTTCATGGTTGCTTGTGAGATTTTATTCAAAGCATCAAGTTCTTCTAAAGCCATTCTATTAATGCTTGTATGTGAGACCTTGGTGGCATCTCTAGGTGGCAGACAGACCATTTAGGTTCTGCTGTGTGTGTGTGTTTCCCCAATATTCCACTTTCATTGTCTGAAATGGGTTTAGACACTGGATATGAAAGCAATAACATATTTCCTTCAGTTTATTTATTTACTGCATTGCTGGTGGAGCTCTCCTACTGGGAGATATATGCACATCTTATGTTATGAAAACTGGAGGCAGCTGCCTTCATTCAGCCGACAATGCAAAGCAACAGACAATGCAAAGCAACAAAATATGGAGGGAATAGGATAAATTCAACCAATTTGATACGTAAATCAGACCACTAACGGAAGGCTGTCAAATCAGAATTCTCACATAGCCCAGGCTTTCTGGCTGTTTCAAAGGAGAGAAGAATACACACAGCACAGAGACAGGATTGAAAATTTACACAATTTTTAAAATGCATTCTGTTAATGACGAGTTCCATAGCTTTCAAAAGGAATGAAGATAAATTCATTAGTGACTTAGTTTTGATGACTTTCAGCTACATTCTGAACTGTAGATTACAGCTTGGGTTACAAAGAGCAATATTCTTTCATCATCTGCTTATGAGGTACAAATAGATTAGATATGTCACTGGGTGACACAGAATTGTTCTTTTTCTTCCTATACAAATGCAGGGTCTGCTTTCTACAGACTAATCAAGGGTTGATCCATTGGTTTTGACAAGAATTGACCAACTAAGTTGCCGCCTAAGCTTGATGGCCTGGGCTGAGACAGAGTAAGGAGTCCAATATCACCTCAGCCAGTTTTCCTGCCTAAGGCGGGACTGGAACTTGCAGTTTCCTTATGATCGGCCCAAAATCACCCAGTTGGCTCTCATGCCTAATGCAGGACTAGAACTCACGGTCTCCTGGTGACTGGGCCCAAGTCACCCAGCAACTAGGTTGGGACTAGAACTTACAATCTACTAGTTTTTAGCCTGGTGGCTTAACCACTAAACCAAACTGGCTCTCCTTGTGTAATACAGAATACTGAGCAAAATTCATATTTGGATAGATCCAGGCCAGCCTTGCTCCCCTCGCATAATTCTCTGCTCCCCTTACATAATTGTTAAGGAAGCCTCTGACAGCCCTAATTCCCAACTCACACAGTTCATCGAATTTCTTGTAAATACATAAAACATTATGAACCCCCAAGAATTGCTTCAGATAGCAAAGTCAGATGGTTCCCACTAAAAACTCAGAATAAAGCTGTTTCTAGAAACAAACAGAAAAATCAGCCTCTTTGACTGAAACTTGAGGCATGCAGAAAACTTGAAGGAAAGGAGCAGCATTGCCTGTTTTTTTTTTTTTAAACCTACACAAAATGTACAACTCAAGCCTCATCTGGTTAGAGCTGAGAGAATTCTTGCCTTAAACCCCAAGGAATATTGCCAATTGGTGTTGACAATATTGACTTAGATGAACCAATGATCTAATTTAAAACAAACAACCCAGAGTGCTATTCCATGTTATCTTAGTGCCTATAAATCACTCTTCAAACAAAAGAGCTGAAGGGGAAAGAAAATGTCTATTCCAAATAAAATTCAATACTAAGAAGAGTTAGTAGGTTTTGTTCATTCAGTACAAAGATATGGTATGCTGAAATCCAAAAGACAACTTAAGAGTCACAAGAGCCAGAAGGAAGCCACAAAATCATAGTCAGATATGATTATGAGCAACACAACACAAGCCAAAAAGTACTGGAATCACTGAAAGAATGCCAGGTGGAGGTTTACAATAGTGTAATACAATAGCATTGGGCATGTCTAGTCTAATGAGAAGAAGGACTAGGGGTGACATGATAGCAGTCTTCCAATATCTCAGGGGCTGCCACAAAGAAGCGGTAATCAGGCTATTCTCCAAAGCACTTGAAGGCCAGACAAGGAATAATGGATGAAAAGTGATCAAGGAGAGATTCAACCTAGAACTAAGGAGAAATTTCCTGATAGTTAGAACAATTAATCAGTGTAACAACTTACCTCCAGAAGTTGTAAATACTCCAACACTGGAGGTTTTTAAGAAGATGTTGGATAACCATTCATCTGAAATGATATAGGGTTTCCTGCTTGAGTAGGGGTTTGGAATAAAAGGTCTCCAGAGTTTCCTTCAACTCTGTTATTTTGTTAGGAAGAGGATCTTACTCTGAGTCCAGCTTCTGACAGCTGCCCAAGGACCTTTATTTTTGCAGGATCCTTATTTTTATTTGTTAGGAAGGATCCTTATTTTTATTTCTTGTGACATTTATATGCTGCATATATCACCTAGACTAGTGGTGGTATTCTATCGGTTCGGCCCAGTTCTGCCGAGCCGGTAGCGGCAATGAGCAGCGGAGACTGAACCAATTCTCTCCACCACTCTGCTGTTGGGCCCACCCACTCACCTGGGCTCCCATACTCACCTTTATCTTCTGCTTTTGAAGCGCAGCTGCTTTGCGCGGCACAGAAGAGTGCTGAGCAGCAGCTGCTGAAGCAACTGGGAGAGTGCAGGCTTGCAGGAGATGAGTTGGAATGCCTCTGCACCTGTGCAACATGCATGTTTGGTGCACGCATGCATGCAAAGTGTGTGCTTGTGTGCAAAGCGTGCCCACCAAGCCATGCCCACCAAACTGGTAGTAAACATTTTGGAATCCCACCACTGACCTAGAGGCAACTCTAGGTGGCTTACAAAGGTATAAAAACAACAAGGTAAAATATTAAAATATTACTATTATAAGTATTAACATTACAATTAATGAACATGATAAGGAGGAGATCAAGATACAAACAGGGTGGAAGTAGAGTCTTCTCCCAAACCATCAATCCCCTTCAGTATGACCTTACCCCATCGATGACCTGCCCCTGGCCAATTTGACAGAGCCAGGTTTTAAGGCCCCTACAGAAGGCAAAGAGGTTGGATGTGGATGTCATCTCAATGTTCCAGATGTTAATCTTGCAATTTTTTTTGCCTCAGACTTCAGCTGTGTTTCACCCCAGCTTCAGGGTTGCTCTGAACAAGCATTCCTCACAGCTAAGCCTGACAGGCAGAGATGATAACTGACAGGAAAGGAATTCTTCAGATGGATAAACCAATTGTGATTCAGAAAGAAGTTCCTTTCCAAAGCCCCCTATTTCCCCCCTTATTGGAGGAAAATTATTTTTTATCTGCCAAGTGCTTCTTGAAAAGTTCAACTCAAGAATTCTCAGGTATCTCCCCTTATTATCAAGGAAACATTTGAGAGCATTTTATACTTCAGTGGTATCTGATAGCTCACTTTGGGCTGAAAATTTTCGTCATGCAAATTGACACCTTGCAAAAGATTTGATTTGGGACATGTGAGAGCATGCATGTTTGCATCTTTACAAGTGGATACTGTATGTCTATCACTGCAGGCCTGCACAATTTCTATAGCACCCCAGAGACACTAAATTTTTTTCAGTGTTACATAACTACATATTTTAAAATTTATTATCCACATAAGCTCAAAGAAGACAGCTATAGGGTAAAAATAGTATAAATTCATAAAATTAGTGATGGATATATTCCCTGTAGTTTCTCTTAAACCATTATTTTTTTTAAAAAATGGGGGAAACACACACACACACATACACACACACACACACACAGAGAGAGAGAGAGAGAGAGAGAGAGAGAGAGAGAGAGAGAGAGAGAGAGAGAGAGATGCTACTTGATTCCTCCCCAACACAGTTTCTCAAAAAAGACTTAAGAAAAAAAGAACATTGATATTATACTATATCTTCAGTTGCTCCGTCTCAGTTAAGCCCATGTCACACTGGCCAACGGATGCAAAAAGGACACAGCGGACGAGCAAAATGTTCCATCCGTTGTTATCCGCTCTTAAAAGGGGCAAAAATTTGCATAACCAGAGCGGATAACACGGACGCGGGGAGGACGCAGGGCGGATGCAAAGCGGATGCGGAACGGAAGCCCAGCGGATGGAAGCAGATAAGAGCGGATGGCACATCCGCTAGGCTTCCGGGGGGGCGCAGCAAAGAGGACGTGGAACGGATACAGCGAATGCAGAATGGACGCCGAACAGATGAAGCGGATGCACAGCGGATGCACAGCGGATAAAGCGGATACACAGCGGAAGCCTAACAGATGCACAGCGGAAGCGGAACGGATGCCGAGCGTTAATTGCGCATGCGGGGGGGGAAGCATTACGTAAGCCCCCCAGATATAAAGGGAAGCGGCTCACACGTGGCCAGCATTCCGAGGAAAGACCTGCTGCTGGACACTTCAAATTCCTTGTCTGCCCTGCCAGCCTGCCTTCCAGCCAGCCTTGGTGCCTGCCTGCCTGCCTGCCTGCCTGCCAGGCTTTCTGCCAGCCTTCCTGCCAGGCTTCCTGCCAGCCTTGGTGCCTGCCAGCCTCCCTGCCAGCCAGCAACCCCACAACCATGGGGAGGAAGCGAAAGCCTCAGCAACCTGCCGCCATCCCTGGCAAGAGGGACAGGGCCAACCTCCCGCCCACTGCCCCTGACTCTGCTGGTGCTGGGGCTTCTGCCGGGGCTTACTCTGTTGAAGCTGCTCCTGGTCCTGCTGGTCCTGCTCGACCTGCTCGTGCTCCTGGACTTGCTCGTCCTGCTCATGCTCCTGGTCTTGCTTGTCCTGCTCGTCCTGCTCATGCTCCTGGTCCTGCTCATGCTCCTGGACTTGCTGGCGCTGCTGGTGATTACTCTGCTGCTGCTGATCCTGGTCCTGCTGGTCCTGCTGTTGCTGCTGATCCTGCTGCCACTGCTGCTGCTGCTGCTGCTGATCCTGCTGCTGCTGCTGCTGATTATGATCCTGCTGGTGAGGATGATGATGATGATGATGATGATGATGATTCTGCTGGTGCTGCTGCTTTGGTGGTGTGGAGGAGCAGCCCCTAGGAGGGATCCCCTCTGATGAGGGCCCATCTGGTCCAGCCAAAGGGAGGAAGAGGAGAATGCAACAACGGGAGAGGAGGCAATACTATATTGAGGAGGCGCACGAGGATGAGGTGCTGGAGTGGCTGAGAGAGAATGACTATCTGTGGCGGAAGGGACACCAGCTGTACAGGGACACCAAGCTGAAGCAGGCTGCTTGGAGAGAGAGGGCAGAGAGTATGGGTTACACTTCGGAGGTGCTCCTCGGCTGGTGGAAGCACATGCACACCTGGTACAGGAAGCTGCACCTGAAGAAATCTGGCCAGGCTACTATGAAGCTGACAGACAGAGAGACCTACATCATGGCCAGGTGCAGCTTCCTGGAGGGTGAGGTCCGCCACCGAGGAGCAGCAGCAGCCCCTCTCACGACCCTCTCTCTCCGGCAGCCTGCTGAGAGCCAGTCCTCTTCTGGCCGAGAGTCAGTCCCTGTCTCCAAGCAGGTTTCTGTGGAGCGTGCCACAGCGGAGAACCTGCGGACAGGTGTGGCAAGCGTGGTAGAGGACTCCCTGGTGCGGTGGAAGAAAGGAGACATTGAGTCCACCACCCCCAGCTCCGCCTCCGCAGAAAGGCAGAGAGCCGGACAGCAGGAGGGGCAGAGCCACACTGTCCTGCTGGAGATCAGGGACATCATCCGCACCAGCATAGATCTCCTCTCTCAGCTGGTCCACACCAACTCCTCATCCTCCAACCGCAAGCCCTTCCTCACCTATGTCAACCAGAGCCTCAAGGAAATGGCGGATCCACAGTACCAGCTGGTGAAGGACCGGATCACCAAGCTGCTTCACAACCCTCCAGACCCAGAGGAACCTGCTCCCACCCAGTCCAGGTCTTTTCCTCCACCCCAGGTGATGTCCCTCCCATTCCAAGGCTTCCCACAGCCCCTCACCTACCAGGGCTATGGCTACCAGGAGGTTCAGCAGCACAGGCAGCAGCCCTTCCCAGTCCAGGCACAGAGTCATTGGGCGACACCATTGCCACCTGTTTCACTGATGCCACCGATGCAACCCACGCCAATGATGCCACCAACGACAGCGATGCCACCCATGCCAATGATGCCACCAACGACAGCGATGCCACCCACGCCAATGATGCCACCAATGACAGCGATGCCACCCACGCCAATGATGCCACCCACTCCAGTCCTCACCCAGCTGCAGAGCAGACAGCCCCACTACACTACTCCTTCCTCCACCCCACAGCCAAGCCCGGCCTCAGTACATCTGTCATCAGTACTGGGGCTGACACCCCATGGCATGGAGGAAGGACCTCTCAGCATCACGGGGCTGAGCCAGCTGTACGAGAGCTTTCTCAACACACCGTCCCCTGTTGTCCTCTTGAGGCCAGGCACTCCAGCACCACCCACCACCATAGTACCTGGACCCTTCACCCCTGAGACTGGGCACACCTCCGAGTGACCAAGAAGAGTGTCAGAGACTGGGTAGCTGGCTACCTGTGGACTTTATTTGGACACTTGACTTGGGTCATTTTTTTTTTACAGCTTGTTCAATAAAGTTTATCTTTGATTCATACACTTGCTTCATTTGTTTTTTTTTAAATAGCCTTGGTGGAAACTTTTAGAATTGGCTTAAGCCTTTGCATGCTTGTGGAATGGGTTAAGAGAGCAGTGGGGTGGGCAGGGATACCTGTGGAATGAGCAGGGATACCTTTGGGATGGCTAATAGCTGTGGGATAGATAAACCTCTAGTGCAAGCATAGTGGGACTGTATGGTCTACCCTCCCAGGTGCCACACCTATGGCCCTTTTTTATCAATAATAATGTAAGCATTGATCCACACATTTGAACACAAACACAACTCTTTATTAAACGCCCTATTCATTGTAGGCCCACCCAACATACATGGCCCAATCTCATCCGTGTGATGAGACAGGCTGAAGGAAGCATCCATTAAGCATCTACCATCCTGTCTTGCCACTCCACCGCTCCAGCTGGGAAGTTGCACCAGTGTTTCAGGAGGTTGCGCTGCTTCTTCCCTTCACGTGAGGCTCTGTTGTGACCTTCGACATCCTGAGTGTCGATCAGGTTTCACCCTTGCCTCCATTCCCCAGGCTCCATGTCCCCATTGCGTTGTTGACCGTCCACGAGCCTGTTGTGCAAGACTGGGTAGCGGGTACGCATGAGATTGTGCCGGATGCAGCAAACTTCCACGATCCTCCTCACAGTCTCTGGGTGATGCTGCATGGTGGTGAGAAGTACCTGGAACCTGTTGGCCAGGATGCCAAAGGTGTTCTCCACCACCCGCCTTGCCCTGGACAGCCTGTAGTTGAAGATCCTCTCTTCACGGGTCAGGAGTCTGGAAGTGTATGGCTTCATGAGGTAGGTTCTGAGGGAGAAGGTGTCATCCCCCACGATGAAGTAGGGCACATCTTGCGTGTCGTTGGGCAGGGGGTCTGGTTCTGGGAAGCCCACGATGAGGTTGCCTTCCAGCCCCTCCTTGAGGTGACTGGTGTTGTATACCTGGGCATCTGAAGATGAGCCGTTGCCTGAAGCATCGATGTACATGAATTTGTAGTCAGCATCGACCATGGCAAAGAGGATGATGCTAAACAAGCCCTTGTAGTTGAAATAAGTGGACCCCGACTTGGCTGGAGCTTTGCAGGCCACGTGCTTGCCATCTATGGCTCCAACGGTGTGTGGGAAGTTCCACCTCTGATGCCACTGCTCTGCAACTTTCTTCCATCCTTCATCAGTGGAGGGGCACTGGAGGAGCTCCTGCAGGTATTCTTCGATGATGGCCTGCACCACTTCTCTGACCACAATGCTGATGGTGTTGTGTGGCACCCTCCAGCCGTACTGCATGCTTTTGTAGGTGGTCCCTGAGGCCAGGTGGCGCAGAGTGAGTGCCACCTTGAGCCCAGGTTCCAGGCTGGGCCGGAAATTGGTGTTTGCCTTGGTCAACCTGTGTGTCAGGCGCTGCACAACTTCATCAAACATGGCTGGAGGCATCCTCATGAAGTTCTGGAATGCCCGAGTGTCTTCGTTTCTGAGCTCCATCATCAGCTTGTTGTACAGTCCGTACTCTGCTCTTCTCCCAATCCATTTTCGGACCCAGATGCTTCTTGGCCGCATCTTTTTCTTCCCGTAGTAGAGTTCACAGAGCCTGTAGATGGCTTCATACTGTTGCCGAAGGATGGTGGCTGCCAAAAGGACTGGGGTACGATCCACGGTGGACATGACTGGATGCTGTGGAAGAGGAAGAGTCAGATGAAGGCTGCAGAGGTCTGCACAGGTGGGCTGCTGGTCTGAAAGTGAGTTGCAGATGAGTTGCTCCCCCTTTTTATAGGCAGTATAGGTGTCCCTTTGCATCCTCTAGGCATCCTCTAGGCATCCTCTAGACATCCTTAATATCCGAGATAGGTCCCCTCTGAAAACGTTTTTTCCGCTTTAAACGCTTTGTTTGCGTGCTGCATCCATTCTGCATCCGTTCTGCATCTGTTCCGCATCCGTTCCGCTTCCTCCCTGCATCCGGGCGGATGCGAGTTGCGCGGATGCGCAGTGGATGCCAAGCGGATATAGCGGATGCATAACGGATGCGTAGCGGATGCGTAGCGGATGCAGAACGGACGAACTGGATACATTTTCCGCGTAAAAGTTTTGGGCAGCCCAAAACTTTTGGAGTGGATGAAACGTCAATAAACGGATGCTGGACGGATATAGAGGAAGCAAAATGGAGGCAGTGAGTACATCGCATTTTCGAACGGATGGCAAGGTTTTTTGTCCGTTTTACATCCTCTTTGCATCCATTGGTTCAGTGTGACATGGGCTTTACTCCTAACATATTCTAGTTTCTGTCAGTGCTGAATGCCTACATATTCTTTCATTTAATATAAGTTTTCCTTTTTTTTTGTTAAAAATAAACAACAATAAAAATAACCCACTGCCTTTTTTCAACATTAAACATTTAAAAAAATCCACCTGGCTGGATATTGAAAATAACAAACCTGAATTTTTTTCTTCCCGTTACATAATAGCTGCAAAATTTATCATCATAATTGAAAATTTTCTCATAAACAAATTGTATAAAAGCATCCTTGATTCAAAAATCCAGAGTGATTCTTTCTCTTATCAACATGTCCATATATACAGTATATGCTATAAAATAATGCTGCATGAATGCTCATTCTCCAATAAGCTGCCAGATAACTTCTTCTCATTTTAGAGCAATTAAATTGTCTCATCAAATTTATGTTCCACAAAAAGGAGGAACAATTTTGAGAAGCTTTACTTTGGACAAGGATAAATGGGCAAGGAAGAGCAAGAGCACTTAGACGTATACACTGCTTCACAGTGTTTTTATAGCCCTCTCTAAGCAGTTTACAGAGTCAACATCTTGCTCCAAAACAATCTGGCTCCACTTTTTACCCACCTCGGAAGGATGGAAGGCTGAGTCAACCTTGAGCTGGTCAGGATCCAACTTGTGGCAGTGAGCAGTCAGTTAGCCTGCAATACTGCATTCTAACCACTATGCCACCACAACTCAATGGTTAGAATGTAGAGAATTTCCTCAGTGAATCTCAGAATAATTGCTTATTCCTTAATAGAAAAAAAAAAGTTTTCAGGGATGAGGACAGAATGCCAAGAAAAGAGTGGAGATAAATGCAAACTATCAGAGGGGGTATTCAGCAGGTTCTGACCAGTTCTGGAGGACTGGTAGCAGAAATTTGGAGTAGTTCGGAGAACCAGCAAATGCCACCTCTGGCAAATACTACCAACCCCATCTATTTTCTGCCTCCCGAATCCCAGCTGATTGGCTGGGTCTTCTTTGGTTGCCCTGCACAGGAGAATGGAGCTGGAAAACAGGTTAGTGGGATGGGGAGGGAATGGGGATTTTGCAGTAACCTTCCTCTGCCATGCCCATCAAGCCACGCCTGCCAAGTCCACAGAACCTAGCCTTAAAAAACACTGTTGATCCAACTGGCAGACTTTCTTCAAGTCTTTAAATGTAACTACTTAGTTGTTGCTAGCAATTTCAATGAAAGCAAAAATCTTCTTCCCTGAAAGCAACAATAATTGCTGTATGAATAATAATCAATATTTAGTTTCCTCTTAAGAGGATTTCTAAAAAGCTTTGCACATGTTATTGCACAAATATGGCAACAGGGTTAGACCCATTTGATGAGTCACAGGAGACAGTGAAGGCAGAAGGAGGCAGCCAAGGCAAGAAAGTAATTGCACAAAAGCACAGAGCAGTTCTGGGGCAAAGTCAGGCTCAGCAGAAACATCTTCTACACTGCTTCTTGGATGATAAATTGGAACACAGAGGCAAAGGATTAATAGCAATAGCACTTGGACATATATACCACTTCATAGTGCTTTACAACACTCTCTAAGTGGTTTACAGAATCAGCCTATTGCCCCCAATCTGGGTCCTCATTTTACTGACCTCAGAAGGACACGGAAGGCTGAGTTAATCTTGATCTCTGCCAGGATCGAACTACTGGCAGTCAGCAGAGTTAGCCTGCAATACTGCATTCCAACCTCTACATCACCATGAATTAAGCATAACTCTTACATCTTCAAAAGTAAAAAACCAGCCACTGACACTAGAGTTTACTGGTGGAAGTTGCGGTAATAGCCAATAGCTGAATTGACTTCACAAGGGAGTGGAATTAAATTATATAAAAATGGAGGCCTAGTTATGGAAATCAGCTATGGTGGCTCAATGGTTCATCCTGAAAAAAGTAGTTCATGGGTAAAAAAAACCAACCAATCAACCACAAATTGGGTTTTATGAATAGTAATATCCAAAAGCTGGGGTGGAAATGCTTCCATTCCTCAAGATAATCCCAAAATTGCTTTTCCAAAAGGCAATTGGACTTTTTTTTTTTGAAAATATTTTGCTTCTCATTCAAGAAGTTTCTTCAATTCTGAGAAGCAAAATATTTTCAAAGAAAAAAACAAAAAAGCCCAGTTGCCTTTTGGAAAGCACCTTTGGGACAACTATGACCTGGATGATTGAGAATCCACACAGACATTCCTCAAGATATTCTCTTACTAAAGCCCATGTCACACTGGCCAACGGATGCAAAAAAGACACAGCGGATGAGCAAAATGTTCCATCCGTTGTTATCCGCTCTCAAAAGGGGCAAAAATTTGCATAACCGGAGCAGATAACACGGACGCGGGGAGGACGCAGGGCGGATGCAAAGCGGATGCGGAACGGAAGCCCAGCGGATGGAAGCGGATGGGAGCGGATGGAAGCAGATGGGAGCGGATGGGAGTGGATGGCACATACGCAGGGCTCCCGGGGGGCCTCAGCGAAGCGGACGCGGAACAGAAAGAGCGGATGCAGAGCGGACGCCGAACGGATGAAGCGGATGCACAGCGGAAGCCTAATGGATGCCTGGCATTCACTGCGCATGCGGGGAGGATGCATTGGGTCAGCCCCGTGGATATAACGGAAGCAGCTCGGAAGCAGGTCGCCATTCAGAGGAAAGACCTGCTGCCGGACATATCGACTGCCTTGCCTGCCCTGCCTGCATGTCTGCCTGCCAGCCTTGCTGCCAACCGGTCTGCCTGCCAGCCTTGCTGCCTGCCTTCCTGCCAGCCTTGGTTCATGTCTGCCTGCCAGCCTTGGTGCCAGCCTGCCTGCCAGCCTTCCTGCCAGCCTTGGTTCATGTCTGCCTGCCAGCCTTGGTGCCTGCCAGCCTTGGTGCCTGCCTTGGTGCCAGCCTTCCTGCCAGCCTTGGTGCCTGCCTGCCTTCCAGCCTTCCTGCCTGCCTTGGTGCCAGCCTCCCTGCCAGCCTTCCTGCCAGCCTTGGTTACTGCCAGCCTCCCTTCCAGCCAGCAACACCACAACTATGCGGAAGCACAGCAAGCCTCAGCCATCTGCTGCCAGCCCTGGCAAGAGGGACAGGGCTACCATCCTGCCCCCTGGCCCTCACTCTGGTTCTGCTGGGGCTTCTGCAGCACGGGCTCGCTCTTCTGGGGCTGGGGCTTCTGCTGCTTCTGCTTCTGGAGGAGCTGATGACAAGCACTCCAGCATCAGCCACCTCCGCAGCACCTGCACCCTTCACCCCGAGACTGAGCGACCAAGAGGAGTGCCAGAGACTCTTTTTTGTTTTATAGCTTGTTGTTAATAAAGTCTATTTATGATTCACACACTTGCTTCATTTCTTTTTTTTAATAAAGTCTTGGTGGAAACTTTTAGAAATGGTTTAAGCCTTTATATGCTTGTGGGATGGGTTAACATAGCAGTGGGATGGGTTAGGATAGAAGTGGGATAGATAAACCTCCAGTGCAAGCATAGTGGGACTGTATGGTCCAGCTTCCCAGGTGCCACACCTACGGCCCTTTATTATCAATAATAATGTAATAATTATCCACACATGTCAACATAAATACAACTCTTTATTAAACGCCCTGTTCATTGTAGGCCAACCAAACATACATGGCCCAATCTCATCCGTGTGATGAGACAGGCTGAAGGAAGCATCCATTAAGCATCTACCATCCTGTCTTGCCACTCCTCTGCTCCAGCTGGGGAGTTGCACCAGTGTCTGAGGAAGTTGCGCTGCTTCTTCGCTTCATGTGAGGCTCTGTTGGGGCCTTGCACATCCTCAGTGTCGATCAGGTTTCTCCCTTGCCTCCATTCCCCAGGCTCCATGTCCCCATTGGCTTGTTGGAGGTCCACGAGCCTGTTCTGCAAGACTGGGTAGCGGGTGCGCATGAGATTGTGCAGGATGCAGCAACCTTCCATGATCCTCCTCACGGTCTCTGGGCAATGCTGCATGGTGGTGAGAAGTACCTGGAACCTGTTGGCCAGGATGCCAAAGGCGTTCTCCACCATCCGTCTTGCCCTGGACAGCCTGTAGTTGAAGATCCTCTCTTCACGGGTGAGGTATTTGGAGGTGTAGGGCTTCATGAGGTAGGTTGTGAGGGAGAAGGCATCATCCCCCACGATGAAGTAGGGCACATCTTGCATGTCGTTGGGCAGGGGGTCTGGATCTGGGAAGCCCACGATGAGGTTGCGTTCCAGCTCCTCCTTGAGGTGACTGGCATTGTATACCTGGGCATCTGAAGATGAGCCGTTGCCTGAAGCATCGATGTACATGAACTTGTAGTCAGCATTGTCCATGGCGAAGAGGATGATGCTGAAGAAGCCCTTGGAGTTGAAATAAGTGGACCCCGACTTGGCTGGAGCTTTGCAGGCCACGTGCTTGCCATCTATGGCTCCAACGGTGTGGGGGAAGTTCCACCTCTGATACCACTGCTCTGCAACTTTCTTCCATCCTTCTTCAGTGGAGGGGCACTGGAGGAGCTCCTGCAGGTATTCTTCGATGATGGCCTGCACCACTTCTCTGACCACAATGCTGATGGTGTTGTGTGGCACCCTCCAGCCGTACTGCATGCTTTTGTAGGTGGTCCCTGAGGCCAGGTGGTGCAGAGTGAGTGCCACCTTGAGCCCAGGTTCCAGGCTGCACCGGAAGCTGGTGTTTGCCTTGGTCAACCTGGGTATCAGGCGCTGCAGAACTTCATCAAACATGGCTGGAGGCATCCTCATGAAGTTCTGGAATGCCCAAGTGTCTTCGTTCCTGAGCTCCACCATCAGCTTGTTGTACAGTCCGTCCTCTGCTCTTCTGGCGAACCATCTTCGTACCCAGAGGCTTCTTGGCCGCCCCTTTTTCTTCCCGTAGTAGAGTTCACAGAGCCTGTAGATTGCTTTGCACTGTTGCAGAAGGATGGTGGCTGCCAAAAGGACTGGGGTACGATCCACGGTGGACATGACTGGGTGCTGTGGAAGAGGAAGAGTCAGATGAAGGCTGCAGAGGTCTGCACCGCTGGGCTGCTGTTCTGAAAGTGAGATTCAGGCGAGTTGCTCCCCCTTTTTATAGGCAGTATAGGTTTTCCACTAGGCATCCTCTAGGCATCCTCTAGCATCCTCTAGACATCCTTAATATCCGAGATAGGTCCTCTCTGCAAATGTTTTTTCCATTTTAAACGCTTTGTTTCCGTGCTGCATCCGCTAGGCATCCGTTCTGCATCCATTCTGCGTCCGTTCCACTTCCTCCCCACATCCGGGCAGATGGAGTTGCGCGGATGCGTAGCGGACGCCTAGCGGATATAGCGGATATAGCGGATGCGTAACAGATGTGTAGCGGATGCAGAACGGACAAACCGGATACATTTTCCGCGCAAAAGTTTTAGGCAGCCCAAAACTTTCTGAGCGGATGAAACGTCAATAAACGGATGCTGGACGGATAGAGAGGAAGCCAAACGAAGGCAGTGAGTACATCGCATTTTCGAATGGATGGCAAGGTTTTTTGTCCGTTTTACATCCTCTTTGCATCCGTTGGTTCAGTGTGACATGGGCTTAAACTCAAAAGAATCGATTTTGAAGATTTTTTTTTTCTCCCATGGCCAATTTGATTGTGAACCACAAAGCTAGAATTCATTAGGAGATTTAAACAACTCATTGATTAAATAGCGATTAGGGTGGTTGTTGCTTTTTCTCTAACCACACTATACATGTTCATTATTTTATCAATATATAAGTTATGTGCGTGCACATATACAAAATGGCTTCTCAGAATTATTTCCCCTTTTTGTGGAACAGAATTTAATTGCTCTAATGTGAGAAGAAGTTATCTGACAGCTTATCAGAAAAGGAGCATTTATGCAGTACTATTTTATAGCATATACTCTATATATGGAGAGAGAGAGAGAGAGAGAGAGACAGGGACAGAAACAGAGAGAGAGGCAGGCAGACAGACAGACAAACAGACAGATAGAAAGTTTCCTCTCTCAAGATAACACTCTGGGTCTGAGTCTGAGAAAACACAGAATTATAAACTGCTCAATCAATAGGATGCAAAAGACTTATTATTGTTATCCTTTCTTTAGGGGCACTGTTGTTTTGAATGTCATGTAAATAGGATTAATATCAACTGAAATGTCTGTATGATTAGCACTGGATCAGTGTTGAACTAAATACATTTGAGGGCTCTTTTTATGATTATGTACAGAAAAAAGGGGGGATGCCAATCTTCTTCAACTTTACATGAGGCCAGCTATATAGGGGCTATAGCTTTCATAAATCTGAGTACTACAGCCAAAGAGGGGTTATGGGTACTGGTATCTTAGAGATCTGGGGGATGTTAGGATGAAGGAAATTCACGTCTTATTGTCCTCTCAAAGCATGTCAGATAGCGGATCATCTTCTCTGCAAAATTTCACTTCACAAAATTGTTTGACTTACGATAGCTCAACTCGACTTTGAAAGACTCTAAAAAAGGTACACACTTTTAATAAGTTATGGAAAAACTTGAACTGACTGTACAAATTGGGATGGTTGCACACAGTCCATCTCCACAACACAGCTTGGAAACAGAATCGGAAAAGACTACAGATTAAATTGTCTTGATGTGAAAGAATGTGATTTATTGTATAGTGATGACTCTGTTCCATCCAAAGCATTTCTGCCTGCCCCCTTACACATATGTCATCAAGATTAACGATACAGAATTTTTAAAGTAGCTTCCCAGCCTAACACACCACTATAGGAATTCTGCAACTTCATAACATAAAAAAAAAAAAGCTTTGTGCCTTGAGGAATGATAATACTCTTTCTCCTCCTACATGCTAACCCAGCCTACCTTCTTGTTTAAGATTTATTTTGATGTCTACTTCAAATCTATTGGATTATCCAGGAATTAGGAGAAGATGGTAAACAAAAGAGAGAATGAATTCTGATTACATCTTTCCAAATAAGTCATTATCACCCCCTAATTATACATCTAGCAATGAATTATTGATTGGCTCCCAGCTCATTAAAGAACTGGATGGGTGGAGGAGAAGATTCTGATGAACAGAAATCAGTATCAGCTCCTTAACATATGTAACATGGAAAAATGATGGCAACTCATTATATCCCCATTCAAAGACCATAAGGAGAAGGAGAGAGGGGGAGAAGGAAACATGTGAGAGAAAACTAGCGAACTGCTGTCCATTATCCACTCAATATGGATTTTAATTGTGATGCACTTTTTTAATTTTGATTTTCCTCCCTCTGCATTTTTAAAGAAGCTGTTGGTTAATATGGGAATATGCTCATGGCTTGGCATCAGATTGGAAGGAACTGTCGAATAGAATATCATTTGTCCTAGGTCTCATGCTGTTCAACATATTTTAAATGACTTGGATGAGGGCTTAGAAAACAGGATAATCAACTATGCGCACAACACAAAAATAGCACAAAATAAAGATTCATGAAGGTGTTGACAACCCAGAACAGCATGTAGAAACCAATAAGATGAATTTCAAAATGTAATGTCCTGCGTTTGGAATATAGGCATGAATTTAGGACAGGAGAAACCATACTAGCTTGTGGTATGTGCAAAAATAATGTGTGTCTTGCTAAATAGCTGACAGCAGGATGCAGCCATAAAACAAAGACACAAATATAACCTTAGGTTGTATGAGCAAAAGTTGTATAATCTCGATCAACATAAGTCACTGTTGTTTTCTATTTTCTATTGATCAGCATAGTCACCTAGGGTAATGCAATCAGTTCTGGAGACCAGATTATAAGAAAGAGAACAATCAAGAAGAGGAGGAGCCTGGGGAGGAAAAACTCATAAGGAATTGGAGGAAACACCAGCGCTACTTAGCATGGGGAAGAGAAGACTATGGGGAGGAAGGATAACTGTATTTAAAGAGGTGACTCATAGAAGATGGGGCTGTTCTATAAGATATGAAAAGAATCAGTGGACTAAAAACTAACATGATAAGAAAGCAGATTTTAGTTGGAACAAAGTTTTTTGGTATAAACAGAGGTTGGATGTCCTCTCTTAAGGATGAGTGTAGATGAATGCACTGGACAGAAGACTGTACTAAGGATATTGCCAAGGTCCAGTCTGTACTATGATTCTGCAATTGGTGTTGATATTGCAATTACAGTATTCTGTATATTATATTCTATATACTAATTCTCTTCCATCACAGTTAATACTGTTACCAGTTGTTTCAAAGGGATATGAAAAGATAATTTTTGTCTCATTTCTATAAGTTTAGGAGCAGAACAGATTTCTAGCAGTGAAAGATGAAAAAACAAACTGCTCATCACAGTTATACAGAGAGAAAGAGAGAGATGTCAACTAGAGTATGAATCGAATTAAACTGTGTCTGTTGCCCTTCAGAATTAGATTTTCCCAAGGCAATTTGCTTAAAAAATCACATAACATTCTAAATAAATTAGAATATGAAATAAAACATAATAATTAAAATCTAATACAGTATATTAAAGCAAAAAAAGCAACAGCCTTAGCAGAAAATCAGCAAGTGAATTAAAATGATTAATACCCATCAAGACTAAAACTCATCTTGTTAGATAAAGGAAAAAAAAATCAGGTGGACAGGATGTTCCAGTAATGACTGGTTTCCAGATTGATAAAATTTCAGGAAATGCTTTTGTAGTCATCCAGCTACAGCTTCTTCATGATCAGTGAAAAGATCTATTCCTTACTACATCATAAAAAGGCTATTTCTTGAAATCCATCTATTTGTCAGAGATGTCCATAAGAATCTTGCTTAGAAAGAGAATTAGGAAACAGCCAAAGAAGAATTGGAGAGTTCTGGAAATAATGGGACTTTCCCTGAGAAGGCCTGCTCTTGGATAATATTTTGCAATGTCTCTGCAGGGGGTAGGGGGATGGACAATGACATGGAACAGAGTTTTTGAAGGTTATCAGACTATGAGTGAGAAGAGGTGGAGGCTCAGTGGCTCAATGGCTTAATAAGGCTGGAAACCAACTCTGCTCTAGCAGTTCGAGTCCTCGCACTGTGTGGTGTGGTGAGCTCCTGTCAATCACCTCAGCTTCTGTCCATCTAACAATTCAAAAACATGTTCTATGCAAGTAGATAAATAGGTACCACTTTGGTGGGGAGACGAGTTGTGCTTCATGCAGGCAGTCAGATTCCTGCTGGCTCTGAACCTTCTTGGTTCCAGTGTCTGTTTATATGGTGGCTCCAGGGAAAGGAAGGCCTAAAATGATGTTACAGGAAGAGGAAGTTTTTCTTTCTGGTGTGAATCCAGTTTGCTCTTCTGTGACACTTTGGGAAGCACCCAACCACTTCCCACTATATAGCTGGTATCTTGGCAGCCAAACAACTATCTGCAATAGCACTATGATCTCTTGGCTAATGTAACAATGCCATACACTAACAACAACAACAACAACAACAACAACAACAACAACAACAACAACAACAATAATAATAATAATAATAATAATAATAATAATAATAATAATAATAATAATAAAAAGAAGTGATAATTTAAATATTGTGATGCTAAATTGTGAAGGTTCTATTATTAGAATGAATCTTGTGGGACTTTTGAATACAAACAGATCTTTGTTTAGAACACAACACAGCAGATATGCTTTGTATGCTTTGGTTTTTGTTGAAAACCAAAGCATAAAATTTATTGATATCACTGTACCGGGAGACGCCAGAGTTGGAGAAAAAGAACTGGAAAAAATCATGAAACCTCACGACCTGGCCATTGAAACTATGCGATTATGGAAGAAACATGTAACAGTGATACCCCCTGTCATCAGGGCATATGGAACCATGTCCAAGAATTTTATAAAATACAGCAATTTTATAAAATACAGAAATTGCAGCTTCCTGCAATAACACCAGCAGAACTGCAAAAAACTGTGCTATTTGGAACATCGTACATCAGTGCCAGTCAGTGATATTTGTGATACATTTTTAAATGTTCAGTTGACTAAGTTTCATGTTTAATGAATTCAAGGGATAAAGAAGTGAAAATTTAAATATTGTGATGCCAAATTGTGAAGGTCCTATTGTCAGAGCCTTTTTCTGGGCAGGGCAAACTTATCTATCTTCCTTATTGGCACGTACTCAGGAGTTAGCAGCAAAATATTCCAGGGGGTGACTTAGATAAATTGCCTTCATTGCAGATGAGAAGACATTATATGGAGAAAAACAGCTATTGCAGACTCTACAAACCTAATAGAGTTTAATTCCAATTTCTATGTTGTTGTTGTTTTGCTGTTTCTCAGTGCTGGACGCTAAGGGTACTTGAACAATATTTTTATAATGATCCCGTCTGATCTCAGATTCACTTTTACTCTCGTCAGCTTCATCATTCACAGTTTATAGGTGAATGTCAGCATCTTGATCTGGGATCATAAATGAACTTGCAGTGTTTTTCTGCGTGCAAATTACATTTTCTGTCCCTAAAGAGAAGAAAAATTAGGGCAGAATAATATTTTGTGTTGAGGCTAGATGTTCCTGGAAAAGTAGTCAGAAAGAAAACTAAAAAAAGAAAAAAGAAAGATGAGGATTTGTGTTATCTGCCACTTCACCATCAGTGGAATCTTACTTGGTTGTCCTCAATCAGCATATTTTTGTTTTATTTATGCTTAGATTTTGAATTTTCCAAAGGAAATGTGCAGAAGGTTCTCTTCTTCTAAAGGCTTAGAATAATCTCTTCTTTAAAGAATGAATTTCAAATTTATATAGGCTTCTATTTATTCAGCAAGTAAAGGTGATATATTGTAAAGAAAGTACAGAGAAAATCCTAACTGTAGCTAAGGCTGCTGGAATTTGGGGCCTGGGATATCTCTCTTGGTTTAGAATCATTTTATCTAAGCATCCTTAGCTATGGCCAGTTTGCTTCTTGGTAAAACAGGGACTATGTTTTGGAAAAGTCCACCTTGTCACTGCTTCTGAATCTAGGTCCACAGTTCATGGCCAGCTTCAAGAGGCATGTAATTGGCACCTTTGTGTGCTTAGCCTGGTATTACTAATTAGCCATTATTATTTTAGCGTTCTCTGAAGCGAAACACCCTGCTGGACATCACTGCCACTTAAGACATCTGTAATTATTATCTGCATTTCTTTGAATTGAAGAGCTTCCCTTGAGACAACTGCTGCCCTAAAAAGAATGAAGGGTAGGAGATAGGGGAAAGAAAGTGGTTGACTCTACAACCAACTTCTATCTCTAATTAATTCCGATTGCTATCGTCTGCATCACATTAGCTATCAATTTGTGCAACATGCCTTTCCTTTTTAGAAAATTATTAATGAAACCAGTCCAGATGCTCATTAATTGAAAGTTGCCACATAGCTGCCAGAGTGGAAATGCAGTTATTGAGTCCATCAATTTATTGTTTTTTCCCCCTCAGTTCAGGGGGAAGGAGAAAATCTGGAACAATCTGGCAGCACCATTCTGGAGCAGCAAATTTTATTTAAAGACATTGTCATATGTGAGTCACTCAATGGAAGTGAACTGCAGCCCCTGAAAGCTGATAGTTTAGATTAAAAGGTGTGAGTTGCCACCAGACTCCTGATCTTGAGTCTTGGTGGTGTAGTTGTTAGGGTGCAGCATTGCAGGCTAATTCTGCTGACTGCCAGCAGTTTGATTCTCAGTACTCAAAATTGACTCAGACTTCCATCCTTCCAAGGTTGGTAAAATGAGGACTCAGATTGTTGGGGGCAAGAGACTGACTCTGTAAACCACTTAGAGAGGGCTGTAAAGCACTGTGAAGATGTATATAAGTCTAAGTGCTATTGCTATTGTTATTTTACCACCATAGAATAACACGGCTTTTCTCCTACAATATCAGAGAAACAAGGAGACTTCAAGAGGTTGACTAGAATCAAAATGTACTTGAAATAGTCAACTACAATCTTTCCCAATTGAGAGTCATCTTAATAGGTTGGGTTTACCAGGGCTACTATATCAGTAGAGTCTGATGAATAGATAGCACGCCAATCGTTATACACGTACACACATACATTCATGGATCCTAAGTCTTAAACTATGGAAAAAATTTAAATGCCTGCTATTTGTACACTAAACAGCTTACTTTTTTTTCCCTATGGGAAGATGCAAAAGAGAAGAACATTTAAGTTAGATTACAATCTGAGTGAGAAATCCAGCTGTTATTGTATTCCAATATCCATAAGCCCCAGCCCAAATGGTAAACATATTAGAGAGTTATAGATCAGCAACATCTGAAAATCTATAATTCCCCATTTCATAGCTTGGATTTACCAAGATTTACCAAGTCAGTGAGAACCAGTCTTTAGCAAGAATTGCAAGGAGCACCCAAGTATGACCACTTAGTATTTTTTTTCTTTGAAGGTAAATATCTCTTTAAAAAAAAACCTCTGGTCCAATCATCATATTGTGTTTGCCGATTCATGCATTGCTTTGCAGGCTTGTCTTCCAGACCTGTTTTGTCTGTGCCAGAAAAGCTGAGATATGAGGGCATCACCATAGATGTGTTTGTCAGTGCTGTCCCATCTTTCACATCCTTCATCTGCATAAAGTCATTTGCTGCTTCATATGTTTAAACATATTTTTTTTTTGTTTGAAAGTCTGGAGACTTTTTCCATCAAAGCACACATTATCTGGTACATGCATTTGTGATGCATTTGGAGTCTAGTTTTGGCTTTAGTTTTGATGCAGCCTTAATTTCTCACAGATACTCTCAAGCATAATAGACTGCCTCTACAGTCCCAGAGAAGCCTCTGAAGAAAGATGCTGAACAGATCTGAAGGAGGGCAGTCTTTTGATCTATATTAAAGACTCTATGTAAATAGAACTGACAGCAGTGAGTGCACAAATAAGTTCACAAGGAATTTAGCAAAGCAAACAATTAATCATCCCCTGGACTTTCTCCTGTGAGTGAGCACATGCCTTGACTTTTGAAATGTTGTTAATTGAACACAGTCTGATGCCCACCAAATGGAGACTACAACTTATAGCCATACTCCATTGTTCTGCTGGTTCAGAAGCGATAAGAGTTGGGGTCCAACATACTTCAAAGGCACCAGGCTGGAAAAGGCTAATTTGGCATTTCTCTGAGCTTGATTTCTCCTTAGGGCTCAAGTGCCACTGAAACGATTAAATCAGGGGTGGCTGCTGGGGGTTCACAAGGATTCAGGAGAGCCCCTAGGTAAGATTCTGGGTAGTTCGGAGAACCCCCAAATCCCACTCCTGGCTGGCCCCGCCCACCTCAACCTTCTCCTGCCAGGACTCCCCACATGGCCCAGAAATGGACCCATTTCCGGCTTCCAGGTAGCCTCTGGAGCCCGTGGAGGTTGTTTTTGCCCTCCCAGAGGTTCGAGGAAAGCCTCCGGAGCCTGGGGAGGGCAAAAACGCCAACCCCCCACTGTGGTGCAGGAGGCCAATTAGGCCACACCCACAATGGCCATGCCTACCCAGCAACCGAGCAGAGAACCTGTTGCTAAAATTTCTGAAGCCCACCCCTGGATTAAATGGATGTACCATTTTCCTAGTAAGATGAAAAAAAAAATGGGATAGAAACCCCGTCCTCAACAACAAACTGCAATTCTCAGGGAACTCTTTGTTCTATATTTCCAAGTAAGATGTCATATTATTTTCCTGAGGTATTTGGTTGCCCTTAGAATATTGATTAGTTTTTTTTAAACTAATAATAAAATTACCACTTATAAAAAGAACATTGGTTAGTAGCTATCCAGTCCTGAAAACCCCACCAGTAATTTTCTTCTACATCTGCCTGAGACTATCCATGGTCATCTTCTTGCTATATATCATTCAATATGACTTACACTTGTAATCAAACAGAGACATGCATAGGTAATTATACTTCTCAATCCTTTACTTCTGGCCTTTGGGGTCAACCTATTATCTAGGGCACTGAGGGCAGGGTCAAGGGAGGATGGATGGAAAATAATCAAAGAGAGAAGCAACCTAGAGCTTAGGAGAAATTCTCTGACAGCTAGAACCATTAATCAGTGGAATAAATTGTCTCTAGAAGTTGTGGGTGCTCCAACATTGGAGGTTTTTAAGACAGCCATTTGTCTGAAATGTTATAGGGTCTCCTGCTCTAGCAGGGGGTTAGACTAGAAGGCCTCCAAGGTCCCTTCCAACTCTGCATTATCTATCCTCAGAAAAAGTGCTCTAAGGGCAGTGAGATAAATCATCTTGGTTCTCAGAACATCTTGGATTCAACTAGAAGGTTTAGAACAGCCTTCCCAATCAAATGGATAACATAGCTTTGGTGTATCTGGATTCAAGGCTGGGGAAGGTAGATTTATATATAGTGGCCTCATCAGTTCCAGCCAATGGCTGTCATGAGGCTTCTAGCACAGATAGTCCTCAACTTACAATCATTTCATTCAAAGTTGCCACACCACTAAAAATGTGACACATCCTTGCACTTAAAACCATTGCAGCATCCCTACAGTTATACAGTCAACATTCAGGTGCTTGGAAACCATCATGTATTCATGTCCTGCAACTGAACACCCTTTGAAACCTTCCCAACTGTATTCCAGCAAGCAAAGGCAGCGGGGACAGGTGGATTCCCTTGACCATGTGATTTACTTAACAACTGCAATGATTTGTTTTTAGCTGTGGGAAAGTTTGTGATTGGTCTCATTCAAGGCAACGACGAATCTGCATATAGACAGGAGGTTGTACGACTTGCCTCATGGTGTAACTGGAACAATCTGGAACTGAACACACTCAAAACCATATAAATGGTGGTAGACTTTAGGAGAAACCCTCCCATACAACCACTTCTTACAATACTAGTCAACACCATATCAACAGTAGAGACCTTCAAATTTCTAAGTTCTATCATATCACAAGGCCTAAAATAGACACCTAACTTCAAAAAAGCACAACAAAGAATGTTCTTTTTGTGCCAACTCAGAAAGCTCCAACTGCCCAAGGAGCTGCTGATCCAGTTCTACAGAGGAATGATTGAGTCTGTCATCTGCACCTCTATAACTGTCTGGTTTGGTTCTGCAACCCTACAGGATAGACACAGACTTCAGAGGGTAATTAGGACTGCAGAAAAAACAATTACTACCCACCTGCCTTCAATCAAAGACCGGTATACTGCACAAGCCAAAAAGAGGGCTGTGAAAATATTAACAGACCCCTCACATCCCAGACATAAACACAACTCCTACCCTCAAAATGATGCTATAGAGCACTGCACACCAGAACTAGACATAAGGACAGTTTTTCCCCGAACGTCATCACTCTGCGAAACAAATAATTCCCACAACACTGTCCAACTATTTACAAAGTCTGCATTACTATTACTTTTATTCTTCTCATCTCTCCTTATGGCCCATCCCCTCCCACTTGTGACTGTATGACTATAACTTTGTTGCTTGTATTCTTACGATTTATATGGACTGTTTCCTAGTATGTTTTGATTGATTATTGTACCCTATGACTACTATTAAGTGTTGTACCTGATTATTCTTGATTCTTGACAAATGTATCTTTTCTTTTATGTACACTGAGAGCATTTGAACCAAGACAAATTCTATTCTATTCTATTCTATTCTACTCTACTCTACTCTACTCTACTCTACTCTACTCTACTCTACTCTACTCT
>BLBF01000059.1:11259206-11307901 GCA_015471245.1 Laticauda colubrina | reverse complement strand
CTCTACTCTACTTCATTCCATTCCATTCTATTTCTATTTCTATTCTTTCCATATTCTATTCTTTTCATATTTTATGCTATGCTGTGCTGTGCTGTGCTGTTCTATTCTATTATTAACTGTAGGAAAGTTGTAAAATCAGACATAACTCTCATAACAGCCACTTCTTTAGCAAAAGAAATCCTTTTGTCTGGATTGTGGTCATGTTGAGGACCTGGCGAGATAATCTTCCTTATGGGTGAATAATATTTCATGGTAAGGAAAACGTGGTTTAGAGCTCAATATGCTTGAGAACCCAATCCATTTTTACTTAATCAACAAAGTTAAACAAGCTGCAATGTAATCAGAATTATGAACCAGACTGAAAAGTCTCTGCATTAAGGGTAACACAATTAATTATATTGCAATAGCAAATAATTATGGTATGCCTAGTATCACTGCTTTGCTTCCATTTCTCCAATGTGTACAACAAAGACGGGGAATATGTG
Source organism: Laticauda colubrina (assembly GCA_015471245.1). Classification (NCBI taxonomy): domain Eukaryota; kingdom Metazoa; phylum Chordata; class Lepidosauria; order Squamata; family Elapidae; genus Laticauda; species Laticauda colubrina. The sequence goes on along the minus strand of BLBF01000059.1, from coordinate 11,307,416 downwards.
AATCAATACAAATCTGGCTTGTTTATATTCTGCAGCCAAAGGCAGTTTTCCAGGTAATCTTTTTTTAATAAAATAATTTAAGACTAAATTATTAATTTAATTTAATATTGTATGTGTGTGTACGTCAGAGCTGTAGACATAGCTTGCCCAAATGTACATATCTGCTCACCTTCAACCCTCAAATAAATAGCTTTTATTCTACAAATATCCTTGTGTTCTGTGTGATGCAAATGTTTGCAATGACCTGGAGCATGGCACAAGGATAACACAGGCATCTGGAAATTCAAACCACCCCTTTATTGCTCCAAATTTCCCCAAATACTCCCTCGTTTCTGGCAAGTCCCAGAGCAAAATGATGACAAACACACACATACACGTCAAGCAGCCTCCGGCTGCAAATAGTCCAGCCCAACACTGTAAACACCACAGCTGCACAGCAATAAATCCAGTTGGGGAAGTGGAAGAGTCCAGGAAGCCAGGGAGCAAGGTGAGTAATAAAATCTAGAAAGAGTTCAAGGAATCCAAGAAAGTTCAAATGTCGGCATTCAACACTCCAGAAATTCAGTGTTTGTTCCTGACAAATGCCCCTCCCCACATCATCTCCTTAAGTCTCAGTCCCCAGGTATGCCTAGTGAAGAGGGGTGGGATGCTCTCCTCCCAAGTGGCTGGCTCAGGCTGTACTGTTCTTGACTTCCCTCCACTATCAGTGCTTGAGGTTCAAGAAGAGGCGGTCCCTGCTCATTGCCTGAGCTCTGTCTCTCATGTTCACTGCTTAGCCTCTCTTGGTCATCCTGTCTCCATTCCTCCCACCCTACATGCAGTCCTAATCCTGTAAAGCCCTGGCCTGAGTAGCCCTCATACTCCCCATTTTCCTCCAAAGCCAGTGAAACCACTCCCTCAATCTCTATCGGCTCCAGTTCCAGTTCGTCTTCCCCTGCAGATTCAGGTTCCCATTGGGGGCAGGCCAATGTCCTTATAAACATCTGTCAGTCTGTCTGATTTGCAACTACCTCATTATCAAAAAAAGAAAAAAAGAAAGAAAGAAAGCCACACCTTTCCCAAATAAATTGGTTTACTATGGACCTTTTTTTTTGATTGAAGAAATATGGGTGCAAGCAGATTGTGCTCAGCGCCAATCTCCTACATTGAAGAAGAACCTGTTTTAGACAATCTTGCAAATCCACATGCCCCCAGAAATCCATAGCGGATTTGTTTTCAATTCTAACTAAAGGCTTACAACTCATTCTTGCACATGATTGAACTGTTCTTCTGCAGACTTACCGAAGGTCATTTGTTTGGAAGATCTCTTGATGACTATAAAAATGTAGTATGTAAGGAACAGAATAATACATTATTTCACTCCCAGCTCCCAATGCAATAACTAGACCCCATCTCCTTCCTAATCCCACAACACTGAGATGGTTATGCAAATGACAAGCAATGGATTGGCTGCTAACTAAAACTGGTGATCTGTAGAACGGATGGTTTCTATCAACATTCTAATGTGCTTCCCTCCCCTCTCAGTTGAAAATAAGAAAAAAACACCATTGTTTCATGACTAGGAAATTTAAAAAGTTTGTGACTGTAAAAGAGGATCTAATTCTGCGTACATTTGCATGATTCACCAATCTGAGTAGGAAGAAACTCAGTGGGATATTCTTCTCTGGTGTGTGTACAGGTAGACTATGGAGATAGCCAGTCTTCCAGGTGATGGTTGTCCCATAGTTGTCAACAGTGCAGAAGGGATACAACACCACCTACCTCCTATTTACAACAGAGTCCTTTTAGCAGTTCCAAGAAGGTTCCATACCCATTTGAATTATTCAAGATGCACTGTTTAGATGAACCTCCAAGTGGCCTCAAGGACTTTCAGAAAGAATGCTAATGACCAGATGACTACAAAATATATATATCCTTCCATTCTCCACCATTCCCCCAGAACTAAAGAAGCTTCTTGGATGAGAAGTGAAATGTCTTCAAGCAAAAGCAAAGAAAGTCCAGTTGCCTTTTGAAAAAGCACCTTTCGAACAAGTACACTTTGACTTACAGCCCCAACTGGCACCAGAATTTCCATTGTTAAACTTGCAAAGCATGATCAGGTGATCCTGGGATGCTACAACCTTTAAAAGCATGAAGTCAAAGAACTCCACTTTTCTGGAGTTCTCAGGATTAAGTGGTGGGTGCTTTCTTAAAATGGTTGCTGTGGCAGAATTTGCCTATTCCCAAAATGATTGCCATCAGGCACATTGCCAATGACAAAGCATCTATTTACCAGACATTCCTTTTAGCTGTTTCTTAGTATTTCTATTTATGTTTGTCATTTTTCTGGACAGGTAAATATATTTTTCAGCCATCATTTTTATGTTCTAAGAAAGCTTACAGAGGTCATTTGAGTCCCAGAAACAAAGCTGAAGCTAGGAGTTAGTGTTCTCACCTTTGAAGCAGGTCACTTCCCCTGTTTTAAATTTAAAAAAAAAGAAAAGAAAAGAAAATGCCTGATAGACAATAAGGAAGAGGTCTATGGGCATGCAGGTGCTCTGAGCTTTACACAGGAAATTTACAAATGTACTCTTATCATTTTAAAAGTCTCAAAGAGGGTGAACGAACCTGCAAGGCAAACATTACATGAATGGATTCTATTTTATATGAAAGAACAGAGGTTTTAAAAAATGTAATAGGGTTGCTGATACAACAGCATAACAATGGAGGACTGTTTATCTGAAGAGAAAAATCAGGTGAAGTAAGTTGGGGAAAGGGAAGAGACATTAAGATTGAATAAAAAGGGCAGGGTATGAAAAATAGTGATGGAAGTTTAAATGGTGCATCTCTTTCTCTAGCTTATTCATCTTACAGTAGCTTTTGGTGTGAATAAAGCAGGAAGTATGAGCTGGTCAAAGAGATGATGTCTCACTTTTAGGGCCAGAGGGAATTATGCAACTTATCGTGTGCCAAAAGACTCAAGAACCTGGCAATAAAACACTGGCATGAGAATTTGTTATTACTTGCCTTTTTGGAGATAGAAAATACTGCATTAATATAGGAAAGAAGAAAGGCAAGGGTTGAACTCAAAAGCAAAGGAAAGAAAAAAAATATTCTGGTTTTCTTGTATACTCTTCTCCCTTTAAAAATATTTACATTTCTGTGTCCTGAAAGTGCTTTCATGTTTGGCTTAATTTTATGTTGGAGGGAGGGAGGGAGGGAAGGAAGGAAGGAAGGAAGGAAGATCATTTAGCAACTGAATATATTTCATAGACCTACAACACCACTGGATCCTCCATGCTTCTAATGAGAATCCTCCCTCCAAACATCACACTGGAAAGGAAAAAAATATATATGAGCATAGTTGTCTTTGTGGAGGAAAAGGACAATTTCAAGGTGCTGTAGATATGATACTGAACCAGAACCTTGAGATATAGTTACATGTTACATGTTAAAGAGAACTATTTCCAGAATTATCCTATGAAGCAGAGTGAATAGTAAAATGTTACTGTAAAATTCAGAGACATTAGAAATCTGAAGGACAGTTATATTTCAGTCTGCGTATTCACTGGAGAGATGCAGATCGGTTTATCAATATTTCCAAAAACCCTTCCTCAATCGCTAAATATTGTTCTGGGATCTATCCATTCAAGGGAGATTTTGGAAATAATGGTCATGGAATGTTGGTCAATATCTGTAGCTCGGGTACAGGATGAAGGTGGAGGTTCATTCTCTGTTCTCCATGTTTCTGAATATTTTGTTACTAAGGAAGGTAACACATTCAGCAGAGTTTAGGGGATGTCAGTGTTGGTGTTCTTCTGCTTATAAAGGTTTCATATGGTCAGTAGAAGGATCCAGTGGCTCAGTGGCTAAGATGCTGAGCTTGTCGATCAGAAAGTTAGGCAGTTCAGCGGTTCGAATCCTGAGCGCTGCATAATGGAGTGAGTTGCTGTTACTTGTCCAGCTTCTGCCAACCTAGCAGTTCGAAAGCATGTAAAAATGCAAGTAGAAAAATAGGGATTACTTTGGTGGGAAGGGAACAGCGTTCCGTGCAGCTTCAGCGTTTAGTCCTGCGGGCCACATGACCACGGAGACATCTTTGGATAGCGCTGGCTCTTCAGCTTTATAATGGAGATGAGCACTGCCCCCTAGAGCTGGAAACAACTAGTGCATATGTGAAAGGGGAAGCTTTACCTTATGGTCAGTAAGGCTTGTGATGGGGAGGTCACGGCATGTGAGGCTCACTGGGAGGGACGTGCTGTTTGGCAGGGTTGCATGGGTTAGTTGAGGTTGAGGGTGGTTGGTTGGCTGTGCTGTAGATTTGAATTCTGAGGGATTTGTAAGCTGCTTGTAGGTCAGTGTGTCTGTTGATGGATTTGCTTGTGGAGTGCCAGGCTGAAATGATCCTTTTAGTTCTCTATTTGAGAAACTTTGGCATAAGCAATGATTCACTTTCAAAGATCAACATAGTTTGAAGGTCATGACTAGGCTGCTTTGATTGGTCTGGTTGATTGGCCTTGGATTCCTTGGAGCATTTTACTTGAAACTGTGGGATGCTGGAAACTATTAATGAGAAAACTAAATGTCTGACCTTTGGTGACTGTGACTAATGGTTGCAATTTGAGTTGTTAAAAAAATAAGGTGAGGTCAGAGGAAGCCCAGACATGTATAAAAGGAAGGATAAAAAGGATGAGCAAAGTTGTAGACTCTTTAACTGAGGAGTTAGTTACATATTTCCAATTGCTATAGAAACTCAGTACATCTCATCCAATAACACACGTTGCCTTCTTCTACCACAAGCTCTTTTTCTCTTCTAGATAAAGATGATTAGTTCCATTTCAAAGAAGAGGAACTTCGAGTGTTATGACTCTATGGAATTGCAGCTATTTAATTATAACAATTTCCTACATCTGTTTTAGATACTTTAAACCCTGACATTTTCTGCCTATGTTGTTTTAATCATGATTGCTGAAGTGGATTCAAACAACAGCAACCCATGGGAAGATGTTTCTGATGATTGCTCCACAAATTCATTTCAGAGTGTCATCAATTTTTTAACCTGATTTTTAAGATCTACTTTCATGTTACACATTTGTCCCTCATTTTCACTATTCACACTGAGAAAGATCTTTGGAGGAATTTCCTCATGATGTCTTCTTCTAGTTGTGTACCAGACAAAAAGTAGAACCTCATGTCTATCCTTCAGTCAACATTCAATTAGGTAAGTGCAGGAAATGTAAGGAAATTTTCTTTTATCTTCCTTGTGGGGGATAAGAATAATTCCTATATCCCAGGAGTGAGATGTTTGAGGAGCAGGATCTTAACTTAGCCTATCAGCCTAATGAGAAAACCACAGTAGTCTATCCAGCACAAGTACCAGAAAGAGAAAATTTGAACATATTTGGCTGACTTTAATTGGTGAGTAGATTGGTGGGTTAAGGGTGAAAATAGGGTGACAATAGGGAGAGCAAGGGTGCAGATGGTTAAGCAGTGGTTAACTGCTTAATGACTTAACAATGCTCATGAATTGTGACCTTAACCATACATTACATCATTAGTAATGTAACTTGAGATCTACCTATAAATAGAACTGGCATATGGCATAAGAGACATGGTAGCACAGTAGTTAGAATGCAATATTGCAGCCTAATTCTGCTGATTGCCAGCAGTTCAATCTTGACCAACTCAAACTTGATGCAGCCTTCCATTGTTGATAAAATGAGGACTCAAATTGTTGGGGGCAATATGCTGATATTTGTAAACAGCTCAGTGAGTGCCTAAAGTACTATGAAGCAGTATATAAGTCTAAGTGCTATTGCTAGTGTTATTCCTATGCGCCCAATACCCTAACCCCTCCCATTCAGTATCTTGTGCAAAGAAACCCTTAATGCATCAATGCCATGAAATTGTTTTGTATGTTTGTAAACCGCTCTGCTAAAAAACCAAAAAAACAAACAAACAAACCCCCACCTATGGCTGATATTTGGAATAATTAAATCTGTCAGAAGGGATGCATATGAAATAGTGTCACCTTTTCTTGGGTAATGCATTGATTTAAAAGGAAAAAAAATCTGTAAATATTGCTTGCAATATTTCCCTACCAATCGAAAATGTCCCTCAATGATTTGGGGATGACAGCTGGAAGGTTTTCACTGCCCAACCCTAACTGATAGAGAAAAGGAGAGTCTGTTCCATCTGGCATTTGGTGATGAATATTGGGTACTGTCACCTGCGAGCCTGAAGAATTACAGACACACAATGTCAAGACTCGATTTCAATTTGAAGATAAGTTTTTTCCTATTTTGGGACTGAAAATAATTGATTTTTTTTCCACAAAGGTGAATAGATGTTTTTCTTTCCCCGTCTTCTTTCTCCCCCTCCTCTCTTTTCTCTAAAGGGCAAGTTTTTATCTGAAAGAGGAAAACAATGGACAGGAATCTAAATCAACTAACTGGAGTTGCTTGTGGTTCTTTTTGTTTTTTTCCCCCAAGAATATCAGGTAGGTATAGAATTGGTGGCTGTTAAATTTTGTGGTTGAAGAAATAATTACTCTTCCCTCTCCTGTCACTCACCTCTCCCCCTTTTATACTATATATATATATTTTAAATGAACACAATCAACTTGTAAATTGGTAACTGGAAGACTTGTGTAGCTGAGGCTCATTTTTATAGGCCATGAGACATAAATGAACTTCTCTATCCAGTGAAACCACTTCTGAAGGCTTGAATGATGCAGAAAGACTTGAGACAATATGGTCAGTTCATTTAACATTTAGGAGGTTTCAGATTTGTTGTTTCTTTTTATGATGGTCAAAGACCATTACAGATAATAAACAAAATGAAATTCAGGACCAAGTTAAAATACATTTCTAAACAAACTAAGTAACATCTAATAAGTGAGATCCAGCCTATACAACAATAGCAACAGCATTTAGATACCACTTTACAGTGATTTACAGCCCTCTCTAAGTGGTTTACAGAGTCAGCATATTTTCCCCAACAATCTGGGTATTCATTTTACCCACCTCGGAAGGATGGAAGGCTGAGTCAGCCTTGAGCCTGGTGACATTCAAACTGCCAAATTGCAGTCAGCCAGCAGTCAGCGGAAGTAGCCTGCAGTACTGCACTCTAACCACTGCACCACTGTGGCTAGATTATACAGGATAATAACTAAAATTCAAGGATTTTTAAAAGATAACATCAGAAGCTGCAGCAAAGTATTTAAAACTATGAATATCATCAAAGTAATAATATCTAAAGTTAAATTATATGTGACAAAGAATGCATGGCAGGATATTGGCCCATCAGGATTTGATAGATTATCTGTGCTGCTTTATGCATTGTAATAAAGGGTATATATATTGTCTTTATAAGCAGCATCTGGGCATATGCTGTATCTGGGTGACAGGGAAATCTACCAATCAGAGGTAATAGAAATGTGGTTTAGAAGTCTCCATAAAAGGAACAATGAAGAAGAACATGGTCTGTAGTTTCTACCTGTCCAGAATCACAGTGGCAAAACCTGAAAGGATGAACCTTTTTTGTATTTACCATCCAACATTGCAGAGGGAAGAGCATGGCACTGGGCAACAGAGAAAGCTTTCCGATAGCTAGGGCTTTCTAGTTGTGTAAGGTAGCTGGCAGCAGTCACAATACAGGTAGTCTTTGACTTAGTGATCATTCAAAGTTATAATGGTACAGGGACTGATGACCGTTTTTGACAGTTGTGACTTTTGCAGCATCGCCCTGATCAAAATTCAGATGCTTGCAACTGGTTTTTATTTATGACTGTTGCTATGTCTTAAGGTCATGGGATCCCCCTTTGCAACCTTCTGACAAGCAAAGTCAATGGAGAAGCCCAATTCACTTAGCAACTGGGTTGTTAATTTATCAACTGCAGTGATTCGCTTAACAACTGTGATAAGAAAAGATGTACAGTGGAGCAAAACTCACTTAATGTCTCACTTAACAACAAAAAGTGTTGAGCTCCGTTATGTTAGTAAATCAAGGACTACCTGTATATCTGTTGCTTTACTGATAATTAGGGGCGTTGTTGGAGACTTTCCTAGGTCTACTTGCCTCTCTGTATCCTTTCGCCTTTGCTTGAAGGTTTGTCATATTCCACTTTGGTTGATAAGTCATATTCCATTCAGAGGTGGTATTCAGCAGGTTCTGACAGGTTCTGGAGAACCGATAGCAGAAATTTTGAGTAATTCAGAGAACTGGCAAATCCCACCTCTGATTGGCCCTGCCCCCCCATCTATTCTCCGCCTCCAAAGTCTCAGCTGATTGGCTGGGTCTTCTTTGGTTGCCCTGCACAGGAGAATGGAGCTGGAAAGCAGGTTAGTGGGGTGGGGAGGGAATGGGATTTTGCAGTATCCTTCCCCTGCCATGCCCACCAACCCACGCCCACCAACCCAGATTCAACAACCTTAATTCATGTGGACTGGAAATTGGGACTGAAAATTGCCTTGAAGGAGGATAGATGTTGAGCTTTAATCAAACTTTCATTGAAAGTAGATTTTGTTTCATTTGCAAATATACTCTATTTACACAAAATCTGTATTTAAATGCGTATGTTGGAAATGTTTCCAAGAAAACATACTTTAACATTGTTTTCTTTCCAAGTGTCCATTTCTAATAACAATTCATCACTGGCCCTGTTTATTTACTGGTTGTTTATCTTTTTTCCTCCAGCAACTCAAGGAAGTGTACAGATTATTTCCTTTTTCTCCACATGAACCCATTAAAATAAGCTGGGACGGAATGACTTGTATGAGGTCAACAAAAAATCTTGGATGGCACTTAGAAAATCTGCACATTGGTGTAATTTCCATTTGTCAATTGCTAGATGCCACACTGCTTGGGTCCAAACATATGCACATATACAACATTCTAGGCTCTTGGGAATAACTTGATTCATATGCAGAGCAATACCAGTTAAAAAATTGGTAGCTGTGATTTCATATTGTTGTGAACAGATAATACCCCCCTCCCAAAAAAAATAACAACTGTTGATAAGAAAGGAAAGAAAGTCGGGATAGTGGATGTTGCAATACCGGGAAACATCAGAATAGAAGACAAAGAACTGGAGAAAATAATAAAACACAAAGACCTGCAGAAGATTGTAGCCAAAGAAAGCAAAGATAGCACCAATAGGTGCATTGGATACAATCACAAAACATCTGGAGCACCACTTGAACACGATCGGCATTGACAGAATCTTCACCAGTCAATTGCAAAAGGCAGCTTTAGCGGGAACAACGTACATCCTGCTTTCTCTCCCATGTTGGTATTTTTAATACTATCAAACAACATTTGCCTATCCCAGGTTCTTGGGAAGATCTCGCTGGGTGGATAAACATGTGAAATCCAGCCTAAACATCTGGCTGACTGCAATCAATCTTAATAATACAGAAAACATTTAAACAAAGAAGCAGCACAAAACACAAACAAACCCAGATGGGAACAAGAAAAGAAGAAAAGTAAAGAAAGGGACACCAATTGTCCTTGGAAAAGGTCTAGGTGAAGAGACCTCTTCAAAATGCCAACTGGGATCTCAGAGGAGATCTCAAGAGGAACCTCGTTCCAGAAGGTAGATGCTGCGACAAAGAAGGTATTCTTTTGGTACTGTGATAGATAGGGTCCATGCAGATTTTACTCCAATAATCGTTGCTGATTATAGGAGCTTGCTGCTCATGTCCATTTCAAGGCCGTTAAACCAGTACTGTCCAAGGACATTCCCGTGGTCACGTGGAGAGCATGACATCACAGATCACTATTACATTTCCACTGAAGTGGCGATTTATTTACTTGCAATTTTGTATGCTTTCAGTCTGCTAGCTTAGCAGGAGCTGGGGTGAGGATGGGAGCTCATTCTGTGGAGTGGAGCTTAGGTCTCAAACCTGGGCTGCCAGAGTGGTCGATGTCTGGAATACTCTACCTGACTCTGTGGTTTCTTCCCCAAACCCCCAAAACTTTAACCTTAGACTGTCTACTATTGACTTCATCCTTTCCTAAGAGGTCTGTAGGGGGTGTGCATAAGGGCACCAATGTGCCTACAGTCCCTGTCCTATTGTTTCTTATATGTATCCATTTCATGTATTCATAACTATGTATATACTCATACCTATTGTCTTGTAAGTGATTGACAATAAATAAATAAATAAATAAAAAATAAAATAAAATAAAATAAAAGCCCAGTGTCTTAAGTGCTGAGCCTCCTGATAGATGGTTTTGTTAAATTTAAGGAATCCAGAGCATGCCAACCCTGCCAAATTGAACTGACCAGGCAGATACTATGGGAACAAGTGGCTTCTCAAATAACCAGGCACTGGGTTATGTCTGGCTTTATAGGCAGTGGCCAGCAAGAACAAGATAGATCCTTGCTCTCACATAGCTTTTCCTGTGATGGACGCATCTCTTTTAAAAAGTTGCAGACAGGTGTTAACATTCACACTCCTGCATCTCTGAAACACTGTTTTGGAAATGTTGCTCAAACTCTAGGTAATACTGCCTTCACCGTCAAGACTAATAGCCTTAAGAGAGACCATTCACATCTCCACTCATCTTTCTCACTTTATAGCTATTAGTCTGGCCACAGGCCATGCTCCTGCTTGCAATTTGTCAATTAGGAGGGTTTCTGCTGGAAACTCCATTGTAGATCTTAAGCATTTCTTTCCCTGTCATTGTTGCTAAAGTGACAATTGTAAGCATCAAGTAAGAGGATGAAAGCGCTGGAAAGCATTCAGTTGATTCCTTCTCAACAACTCAAATCAGACCTTTTTATGTTAGTTTGTTTACTTGGTTCTGCATCAATTCTCTCAGGCCAGTCCTTTTAAAGCATGAGTAGGCTTGTGCTCTATTAGACTATTTTTCTAAATCCATTTAATGGATTGAATGAATTTCACTCAGGCCTGGGTTTAGAAGAGACACTGTCTAGAACTCTACCAGGGCAGAAACATGGGAAATAAAAACCTATAATTTTATTTATATTTTTTCATTTTTTTTGTTTGTCAATTGCTTACAAGATAATAGGTATAAGTAAAAACATGCTGATGAATACATGGATATATACAAGAAAAATAAAAAAGAAATATAAAAGAAACAATAGGACAGGGACGGTAGGCATGTTGGTGTGCTTATACACACCCCCTACAGACCTCTTAGGAAAGGGGTGACATTAATAGTAGACAGTCTTAGGTTAAAGTTTTTGGGGGTTGGGGAAGAAACCACAGAGTCAGGTAGAATATTCCAGACATTGACCACTCTGTTGCTGAAGTGCAATTTCCTGCAATCAAGTTTGGTGCAATTAAACCTTGATTTTGTATCTTTTATTTGCTCTTGTATTGTTATTCTTGAAGCTGAAGTATTCATTGACAGGTAGGACATTGCAATGTATGATTTTATATACCATACTTAGATCAGACCGAAGGCGGTGTACTTCTAGATTTTCTAGGTGTAAAATTTCAAGTCTGGTGGCATAAAGTATTCTGCAACGAGTAGAGGAGTGGAGAACTTCTGGTGAAATATTTCTGGACTTTCTCAACTGTGTTATTATCAGATACGTAATGTGGGCTCCAGACTGATGAGCTGTATTTGAGTATTGGTCTAGCAAATGTTTTGTATGCTCTAGTTAGTAGTGTAATATTACCAGAGAAAAAGCTATGTAGGATTAGGTTAACAACTCTTAATGCCTTTTTGGCTATGTAGTTACAGTGGGCTCTTGCACTTAGATCATTAAAGATGAATACTCCAAGATCTTTCACAGAGTGATCATCAAGCCTGTATTTTATCATTCAGCCTGTATTTTATTTTCTGATTTTTTTTGCCAATATGTAGGACAGAGCATTTATTTGTTGAGATTTGAAGGTGCCGTTTGTTTGACCATTCTGATACATAGTCAACGAAAAGAGCGCAGTTGCTCTTTATATGATCACAGAGGTCATTTATGTGGAGTATGAAGAGAGTTGGTCCTAAAACACTGCCTTGGGGGACACCATTGTTGACAGGTACAGAATTTGGTAGGACACTCCCAATTTTGACCATTTGTTGTCTGTTTGACAGGAATGCTTCTATCCAATTATGCAGTTGTCCAGAGATACCATAAGATTTTAATTTTAGGAGTAGTTTATCGTGTACCACTGAATCAAAGGCTTTACAGAAGTCTATGTAGATTGTGTCTATTGCTTTGCCCTGATCGAGTTTTTTGCAGTGTAAGAGTTGCAGTTTTTCTGCCAAAGTGATTTCTTTTTGGATTGAGGCTTCCTTATTGTTTTGGGTAATTTGTTTTTTTCTGGTTTTGGGAGTTATTAATGGTACAAATTGTGTGCTTACATTCATACATGTATGCATGTGCCTCCTTGATGCCAATAAACGACAGTGAACACCCCACATTTGGGATTTCTACTAAAAAGTATAAACTATTGAATAAGTTTACATACCCCAAAAAGTCCTTTACCAACCTCAAATCTCTCACCAAGAGAACCAGTTTTAACTTTCATCTAAATCCTGAATTCACATCCTTGAATGCTATCATTGCATCTCCAATGTTCTTTGTGTTTCTAAAATTGAGGGGGAAAAAGTCTATTTCCCTGGCAGACAAAACACTGCCTGCCCCAATTACTCTGAAAAATAATTTGAATGGGCAGGTTAAAACAGCTATAACCTTCTCAGAATTTGGCAGTTAATGCAGCTGTATTGGAAGAGTATCCGGTTATATTGAATTATTTGCTAATTTGAAACACAGATTTTCATCAAACGGTGTGTATTGTGGCTAACTGAACAGAAACAAGTCCTGCGAATAGGTGATGGTATCTTACAACTGAAATCAGCTACCAGAGATTTTGCTGTCTAGAGATAATGGTTTTTGTCCTTTTGCATGGTTTGTTTTCTTATTAATAACTCTGCATTATTCTGAATCATTTAAGAAAAAAAAATTAAAAGCCTTCTGAGACTGTGAATTCCTCAAAGTATAAATATTAGCAGGGAAACATATTGCCTTCAAATACAATTATGACACTTCACACTCTCTTCTGAATCTGCAGGCAGACACACGCTGAATACTAAGATACCATGTGAACTTGTGACAAGCAAAGAAAAAAAAATTCCCCTAGTAAGCGCTCACTCTTCATCCACAGGTCTGCTTGGCAAACATCCCAGTAAGGCTGAATATGGCTATTAACTGCTTTCGGTATCACTCAGGCAGTTCTCTTGAGTATCTTAACATTCTTCCTGTGAATCAGAGGATGAATGAAAATAACCTTTTTTTTCCCAGACTCTGATTCTGTTTTCATTTATTGAACTTTTTTTTTGGGGGGGGGGGGGGTGAGGGACAAAGAACCTCACTGAGAACTGCAAAAAGCTGGGTTGTTGGACCCGGCCTGTTTTTTCTCCCAACTGAGAACAATACTCATTTTGAAGGTGACATCAATCAATCCTCCAGTCTTCCCCATACAAATAGGAAGGACAGTGTGGCTGAAGAAACTAAAGCTTTTCTGCTTCTGACCTTTCCTAAATAGAGAAGAATATATCTTTATTGGGGTGATAATGGCAAAGGTCTCCAAGAAAAATTAACTCACAGATTTGCTATGGATTAATATATGTAGGAGTATCTTGACAATTTCATTTATGAAAAAAAAAGTTTGAGGAAAAGAGAAGGTGAAAAACAATTCTTCCATTTATTTTTCCCTTAATTTTTAAGAGTTCTGAAATCAAGTTTGTCCTTTGACCAAGGAGATATGGACGTGATGGATACCATTGGTACCGAGTGCTGAAGTAAAAGAGCTCTAATGTCCTAATTTTTATTACTGAAATCCTTCCTAAATTGAGACTTGGCATTGCAGAGAGATTCCAACAACAGTTTTGCTTTCAATACCTTTCACACACGTGAGTGTCATAATTGCAGGGTGCCTTTCATAACTGAATACTTTTCAGAACTGTTGGAATTATAATTTTTATAAGTTGACAGGCTGCAGTTATGGAAGCTGTGGTGCCAACAAAGCTGCAGAAAGTCATATTGTGGAAGGCTGTCTTAGCTTTTATGTTTGTCTTGACTTCATGCTTCCTATATTTGCAGACAAGATGATGGAATGTGCACCTGCAAGACAGTGAGGGAGCCTTTTGGCAACACTGAGCTTTCTCAGAAAGAAGCCAGGATCAAGACACTGCACAGTCCTGATCTGGATGGTGGAGGTGCCACGACTCAATGGAAGAGTCCATTGTTATGTGCAGAAAATCCAAGATGTAAATCTGATGTCTCCATCAGCAAGGAAAACCTACTTGAATCTGTAAAGAGTGATCATTGACCATTGTTACATGAATAAGGAGATGTGATGACCCGGAGCATGGCACAAAGGCAAAACAGTCACATAAGTAAGAAAAGTCCCTTTAATACCTCCAATTTTGCCCCCAATGTCCAGTTACCTTCAGCTGGAGAAAAAACTCTCCCAAGAACAGTCTTTAAGTGGAGGAAATTCAATCCGAAAACAAAGTACATATAAACTGTAAGTAAAAATCCACACAAACCATGCTGCAGCAATTAACTGGACAGGGCAAGAGAAGGAATTGCAGAACACAATGACCAACAAAATACATACATTTGGGAAAACATCAGGAACCCAGCTAAGCCTTGTTCAACAAAAATAACTCATGGTTTGCTTTCAGCAACTTTGCTGTGCTTAGCTTGCCTTTTTAAACACTATGTGGGAATTAAGGTCCTTTCCTCCCCCGTAAGCCATGCAACTCACGTTGCTCCCTTCCCTGTTCCTCTCTGTGTGCCCTAGGATGAAAAGGGGGTGGGCCTGGGTCTTCCTCTGAATTCCCTCTGCCTTGCTCTACCTCTCCCCTGCTCTGCCTAGTCGGACTGTGCCCTTCCCCAGTTTCTTCCACAGCCACTGGAGCCACATTCCCACTCCCTGTCAGCTGCTCGGCCTCCCCCTCTGAGTCAGATTCTGACAGGGGCATGGCAGGAGCCTTTTTGTGATCTTTATGTGGTTGCTGGCTTCTTTATTCCAGACAGATATAGAATTGACAAGTGTTCATCTAAGAGTTTATTTGACCATTGAGTAGTCCCCGTCATATAAATGTGTAGCCGTTGTTTTGTGGAAGGAGTTAAAAGAATACATATAGTTTTGGAACCAGCTCAGGAACATAATACAAGCAATGAAAAATGTGAAAAAATGGAGTGTTTGCTCAAATCCTCCTTCTGGATGTGCCTTAAATTTTTATCCACTGCTATATTGCTTACTTTCCCTTTCCTTTATTTCTTCAGCATTTATTGGCCCTTTGAGTGCTTTTAAGAGTACCCTTGGCTCTTAGGGAGGCCAAACAGATGCTGTTATGTCATTCTTCTTGTAATTCAAACACAAAACTCAAAAGATAAGTGCCTTTAAAACCTGCTGAAAAGATAAATTATGGGGTCAGATATTGATGTTAATATTTGAATTCAGATGTCTCTCACACACAATTTTCTATATCTGTTTTGGGGGGGATATTGTATAAGTGCTTAGAATTCAAAACAAATATATCTATTTGAGAACTAGATCTGCTAGAATATTATAGCATGTACTTTGAGGGTCATATTATCAGACAGTATTCATAGAAATAGAAAAGCAAGTTTCGGCTCCCAAAATTGTATTGCATGATTCTAGTGGGAATTGATATATAACTCCTAATCATTTAGTTAAGTAAGATTCCAATAGAAGAGAGTATTTGAGGCTCCAGGTTGAACCATGAGGTCCTAGTGCCCTTTGAGCTTGATTGTTTTTTGCAGATGTTTCATTACCTAACTAGGTAACTACATCAGTGCTAGAAGGAAGCAGGATTTGCTCTTCGAACATGAGAAAGATAAAATCCACCCTGACATTACAAAAATGTTAATCTGAAACTCTGATTGCCTTAAACCCATGGTGGCGAACTTATGGCACATGTGCCACAGGTGGCCCCAGCTCAGCTCCACCGTGCATGTGTACATGCCTCCCACCAGCCAGCTGGTCTTCAAGTCTCTGCTGTGCATGTGTGGGAGTTGGGCATACATACATGGGGGGGCACACATTTTGGGTATGCACATGCACATGTGTGCTTTGGGCACTCAGGATCCAAAAGATTCACTATCATTGCCTTAAACCAAACCGTAAATCATACTTATAACACAGAGCAACTCCTGATGCCAAATGTTTCATCCCCCTTTTTCACACCCCTAAATAATAACATGAGAAGCAACAGACAGAAACTAAGCAATAAAAATTTTAGAAATCCAAGAAAATGAACTAGCAGGTATTGCAGAAAATGTATTACCTCGTTCTCCTCTTTTTTTTTTGAGGGGGGGGAGAGAGGATGTGGAGGAGGAGGAAGCAAACTCTTGCTGAAGTTTGCATTGTTGCGAAAAGTCAACACTTGCCTTCTTACACTGTGCCTGAGACACTAATGCAACAGGGAAAGGAAGCAAGGAGAAAAGCCAGACTTCCTGACAAACCCCATGACAGTTGTTAACCTCTTCAAATGGCGGGGGCTATTGGTTACACTGCGGCAGCCATCCTATGACAGGAAGATAGATTTCCCTACCACATTTTACAGATAGAAATGTTGCCCACATTACCAATAGAATCTATCAAAGTCTCTATCTTGTCAGGGAAGGTTTTAATCATTTTGATCATCCTTGCTCAGGCCAGGCCTCCTCTATTACTGTTAAGCTGCCCAAGGACAGGAAGACGAAGAGAGGTGGAATTTTTTTAAAGGACAAAATGTTGCCTTATAATTGTAATTCAGGCATAAGCAATGCAAAAGTCTTTTGTCTGCTGACAAGACAATGGGCATTTATGCATATGTACAGCTAAAGGGACAAATCAATGATTTTTCTTCTACATTCTCAAATTCTTTCAGCCATGCTTTTTTCCCATGCCTTTTTTGTTATATTTCTACACAGAACTGTTCTGTTCCCATATATGACTTCTCTCATTTCCTTTGTGCTCTCTTTCAAAAGAATGACCAAAACTGTTTCCATCCCATGGAATCCAAACATGGAACAGTTTGAAAACATCTCCTGAAGACTTTGGGTGGAAAGTAATCAAGGGGAGAAGCAACCTTCTAGAATTAAGAAGAAATTTCCTGACAGTAAGAACAATTAATCAGTGGAATGACTTGCCTCCAGAAGTTCTGGGTGCTCCAACACTGGAGGTTTTTAAGAAGAGATTGGACATGTCATGCCCCTGGTGGAGACTGACTCTGAGGAAGAGGAGGAACAGCCAACAGGGAGTGGAAATGTGACTCCGGAGGTTGTGGAGGAGGCTGGGGAAGGGCAGAGGCCAGCTGGGCAATCAGAGGAGGACCCAGGGCCATCCCCTCTCCATCCTAGGGCACGCAGGGAGGAGACGATAAGGGAGAGATGCCTGTGACTGAGATTGTTACAGGACAGACATGACAGACAAGAGGACAGACATGCATATGGGTGAGTGCTGGAAACAAAGCATTGAAATATCTCTAGTTTATTGTTCCTCTCTGAGTTTGGCATCCTCAGACCTGCCAACCCCTGATAAAGGAAAATCTGGAGACCCATGAAAAAAAATCTGGAGATTCTATAAAAAATAGTGAGATTCACGATCACGTGAATAACTAACCAATCAGAGCGTGTTATATCCGGTGGTAGAAAAAGCAAAATGGAGGCGCCCAGAGTGAAAAGAAATGTGCTGTATGTATATATGACGGTATGGTAATATCGATATTGCGTGATCTGAGAAGTGGCATCATGTCGTTTGTGTGAGAATCAGATTTATGCGCATATAAGCGCATAAGACCCCCAAATTTGGGGAAAAAAAGCGTTTTAAATTTGGCGTGAGATTGAGGAGCCTTGTCATGAGACCGTGAGACATGCCAAAAAATCGTGAGACTCACGGCAGAACCGTGAGAGTTGGCAGGGCTGCATCTTTCCCAGTGTGTATTCTGATACCTGTGGATGTCTTTCAGCCCTTATCTTGCCTGGTTTGTGTTGTTTTTTACTCTTTATAATTTAAACGCATTTCCTCCTTCTTGTAACTGCTTGTGTGGGAGGTTTTTTTTGTCTTCAGTCAAGGATATCTGAAACTTGGAAGCAAAGTGAAGGAATAGAAGGGGCTTCACCTGTTTTTTGTAACTGTGCTTATTTTGTATCCCACCCTGGGTCATCACAGGACAACAATTTGTCTGAAATGGTATAGGGTTTCCAGCTTGAGCAGAGGGTTGGACCACCAAAGTCCCTTCCAACTCTGTTATTCTGTTTTTCTGTTATGTCTATTACCACTGCCATTGAAGCTTTTGAAAACCTACAGTACTACTGAGTCTGTCATTTGTACTTCTATAACTGTCTGGTTTGGTTCTGCAACCCAACAAGACAGACACGGACTTCAGAGAGTAATTAGGACTAGAGAAAAAAACAATTACTACCAACCTGCCTTCCATGGAGGAATGAGTCAAAAAGAGGACTGTGAAAATATTTACAGACCCCACACATCCTGGACATAACTCCTCCCCTCAAAACGATGCTATAGAGCACTGCACACCAGAACAACTAGAAACAAGGACAGTGTTTTCCTGAACGCCATCACTCTGCTAAACAAATAATTCCCTCAACACTGTCTAACAATTTACTAAGTCTGCATTATTATTATTATTAATCTTCTCATCATCCTTATTGCCCATCCCCTCCCATTTGTGACTGTATGACTATAACTTTGTTGTTTGTATCCTTATGATTTATATTGACTGTTTCCTAGTATGATTTGATTCTTATTGTACCCTATGACTATAATTAAGTATTGTACCTGATGATTCTTGACTCTTGATGAATGTATCTTTTCTTTTATGGACACTAAGAACATTTGCACCAAAGACAAATTCCTTGTGTGTCCAATCACACTTGGCCAATAAAGAATTCTGTCAGAGACTATAATTCTACATTATACCAGGAACTAAAGGCTGCCCAACCACCTGTTTTATACTCATATACTGTGCAAGTTCCTCAGCATGACCTGAAGGTGAACCTCAGAGCTTCAGATACCTACGAAGTCACCCTAAATAGGGCTGTGAGTCAGCTATCTATGGATGCAATAAAGACGGATGATGCAGCAGACCATCAACAATAACCGTCAGTTCAGTGGTGGGATTCAAATAATTTAACAACTGGTTTGCCCAGGTTTAGGTTGGCTGTCATGGGAGGAGTGGCCCATCCCCATCCTCTACTCTGTCACACTTGTAGGATGAGCGTCCCATGATGGTCAATCTGACCCTGGATGAACCAGTTGTTAAATTACACACACACCCTGCTATCAAAGTGGATCCTGGGCACTGCCCTGCAATGGAGAAATGGGTAACAGAGTGATTGGCATGAGGGAAAGAGGAGGAGTGGGGAGAAGAAAGAGGTCTCCTCCTTCCCTTGCGCCAGCCACTCTGTTGATTGTTTCTCCATTGCAATGCAGTGCCCAGGATCCACTTTGTTAGCAGAGGTGGGTGGGCAATTTTCCCTCAAACCGGTGCAAAACGACTGAATCCCACTACTGCCTCAGTTCCTTCTGATACTCATTTCATTGTATCAGTCACCGGGGACTGACTGATCATACTGTTTTTGCACCTGAAATGGACAAATCTGTTGTTCCAGGTTGAATAAGTGCTCTCTTGATTTCATAACAAACCTTTTGCCATCACCGACAGCATTTACTGAAGCCAGAGCAATGTTTGTCTATGGAGATTCTCAGTCATCCATGTTATGTTGTCCCAAAGGTGCTTTTTCAAGAGGCAACTAGATGTTCTTTGTTTTTTCTTGAAGATGTTTTGCTTCTCATCCAAGAAGCTTCTTCAGTTCTGAATGGCGGGGAATAGACAGATTTATATCTTTCTGAGAGTTGTTGAAGCCACTTGGGGTTTATCCGTATCCTCAGAGTCATTGAATCAGAGTGCAAATTGGGTGTGGAACCTTCTTGGAACTGCTGAAAGGACTGTGTTGTAAACAGGAGATAGGTGGTGTCATAACCCCCCCCCCCCCCGTTGAGAGAGGACTTTTCAGTCGTAACATGGATGGTTCCTTGACCCTTCTTTCAAATCAATGATCATTTCTGTCCAGAATGTGGACTTCAAAAGTGTGTTAAAGGCATCCAGAAAGCATCCATGATATCAAAATTCAGCTGCCAGTGTGACCTTTCATCATGAAACAAGTATATGAAATTCCACTGTGTTGTATAGGATCTCTCCTAAGGATTATACCATTGAATTTATTCCTTGGTTGGTTTTAGAGAAATAAAGGAGCTAGATCAGTCTGCTTCTCCTGAGTTCTGTGTGGGCAGGAGAGCAGAGTCAGAAATATAAAGGCTATTTTTGTGGTTGTTATAACTGAATTGCAAAATTGTAACTTTTTAATTGGCCATTTCCAAGGAGACTGTACTCAAGAGCACATTGGACTATCACAACATTCTGTATCACAAATTCTCATATCTATACATGGAAAAGTTCTCTTTCTACTTTCCCCCCTTTTCTTCAACTTTTATCTCTATTTTCTTACTTCCCTCCCACCCTTTCCTCCAAGATCTTGCAAGAAGCAAAACTCTTTCAGCTTTTGTGCATCTGCCAATCATGTCTGAGCTGTTCTGGCTAATTATTTTTATTCTTAGTAAGTTGGATGAAATTAAGCTCTCTCTATGTGTATTCTCTCTTTCATTTCTCTCTCTCTCTCTCTTCTTCCAATATGCATTAGCAATTTCTATACGTTACAGCTGCTTGTCGGGAGGTATACTCCTACTCTTGAGATGCCATGTGTGTTGTTAAGAAAATGTTTCTCAATGCAACCTCGTTGCTAATCACATCCTGATCATAATCTCAACCTAAGAATTTCAGTTCATTTTATGCCTGCTTTTATTTCTGCTTTCAACTTTTGCCTGCATTTCATGCCAAGCAACCTCAAATCAACAGAGGTTCCCACAAAGATGAGGGGGGGTCAATCTATTTTCCAAAGCACCAAAAGGCAGGACAAGAAACAATGGATGGAAACTAACCAAAGAGAGATGCAATCTAGAAGTAAAGAAAAAATTCCTAACGGTGAGAGCAATAAACCAATGGAAAAGCTGGCTTTCAGAAGTTGTGGAGCCTCCATCACTGGAGGCTTTCAAAAAGAGACTGGACAAGCATTTGTCTGAAATGGTATAGGGTTTCCTGTTTGAGCAGGGGGTTGGACTAGAAGACCTACAAGGTTTCTTCCAACTCCATTATTCTATATAAATTCCTGGGACAAAGAAAAAGAGACATCAAAATGTTCAGAAGATATTTCTATAATTTCCAAGATAACAGAGACAAGGAGCAAGAGTTGGAATTCATATCAGCTAGCAAATCTCAACCTACTGCCATAGCCAAACCTCTAAGCATCATCTTTGAAAAATATTTTGGGACCAGCTCCTTGCCAAAACAATGGTCATAAGCTACGGTCATCCCCATCTTCAAAAAGGGAGACCCCAGCCTAGTTGAAAATTACAAACCAATCTCTTTATGCTGCATCACCTGTAAAGTCATGGAATCAATGATTAACCAATCCATCGTCCTCCACTTAGAAACAAACAACCTATTCTCTAATAAAAAATTTGGTTTCAGAAAAAAACTATCCTGTAATCTTCAACTCTTACACTGAAAAAACATGTGGACTACACAACTCGATCAGGGCAAAGCAATAGACGCAATCTACATAGACTTCTGTAAAGCCTTTGATTCAGTGGTACATGACAAACTACTCCTAAAACTAAAATCTTATCGTATCTCTGGACACCTACGTAACTGGATAGAAGCATTCCTGTCAAATAGACAACAAATGGTCAAAATTGGGAATGTCCTATCAATTTCTGTACCTGTCAACAGTGGTGTCCCCCAAGGCAGTGTTCTAGGACCAACTCTCTTCAAACTCTACATAAATGACCTCTGTGATCATATCAAGAGCAACTGC
Organism: Laticauda colubrina; assembly: GCA_015471245.1. Classification (NCBI taxonomy): domain Eukaryota; kingdom Metazoa; phylum Chordata; class Lepidosauria; order Squamata; family Elapidae; genus Laticauda; species Laticauda colubrina. Next base: position 11,285,488 of record BLBF01000059.1, on the reverse strand, counting down.
GTTCTTTTCACTGATGATGTAAAGCTATTCAACAGCACAGACTACTACCCTTCAAAAAGACCTTGACTATGTGTCAGAATGGTCACTCAAACGGCAACTTTAAATCTCAACAAATAAATGCTCTGTCATACATATTGGCAAAAAAAAAAAATCAGAAAATAAAATGCAAGCTAAATAATCAAGACCTTTTTGAGGATCCAAACTCTGTCAAGGACCTTGGAATACTCATCTCTAATGACCTAAGTACGTGAGCCCACTGTAATTACATAGCCAAAAAGGCGTTAAGAGTTGTTAACCTAATCTTATGTAGCTTTTTCTCTGGTAATACTACACTACATACAAAACATTTGCTAGACCGATACTCGAATACAGTTCATCAGTCTGGAACCCACATTACGTATCTGATATTAACACAGTTGAGAAAGTCCAGAAATATTTCACAAGAAGAGTTCTCCACTCCTCTACTCATTGCAGAATACCTTATGCCACCAGGCTTGAAATTCTAGACTTAGAAAATCTCGAACTATGCCGCCTTTGGTCTGATCTAAGAATAGAATATAAAATCATATATTGCAATGTCCTAGCTTTCAATGAATACTTCAGCTTCAACCATAACAACACAAGAGCAAACAATAGATACAAACTCAAGGTTAATCATACCAAAATTGATTGCAGGAAATACGACTTCAGCAAGAATGGTCAATGTCTGGAATACTCTACCTGACTCTGTGGTTTCTTCCGCAAACCCCAAAAACTTTAACCTTAGACTTTCTACTATTGACCTCATCCCTTTCCTAAGAGTTCTGTAGGGAGTGTGCATAAGCGCACCAACGTGCCTACCGTCCCTGTCCTATTGTTTCTTTTATATAGATCTATTTTATTTTTCTTAGATGTATCCACGTATTCATAACTATGTTTTTGCTTATACCTATTATCTTGTAAGCAATTGATAAATAAAAATAAAATAAATAAATAAATAAAAACCTAACCTACAGGTTTGGAAATGCTTAGGTTTCTTGTTGGCGATTGTAATTCTGCTTTTATTAGTTGGGATATTAAAAGTCTACAGCTGAGCACAAGAAGTAACCACTTAACTTTTTTGGTGGACTCTGTGTTTTGTACTGATGTTCTGATTTTATTTTATTTTTAAAAAATATTTCTTACAAGTAGGTGCCAGGAGAAGAAAGAAAGAAAAAAATGTTGGTATGACCAAGCTCTCTAAACAATTGCATTCTACATTCAGTTCTCATTGGGACTTCCATGTTTGTTCTCAGAAGTTAAACACAAACTCACTACTTTACAAATAAGTAAAGTGAAAGCAGATGCAGTAAAGTATGAAAACCTTCCAAAGTTAAAACAGATTGATTGCTCATCTCAGTTTGCTATGATCAGAGGTGCCCTACCTGGGTTGTAAAAATTCAAACAATAATTCCATAATAGCAAACAGTTGTTTTCTGAGGTTTTTGCGTGTATTTGTATGTGGATCTTTGGTTATTCGTGTTTTCTCCTGCGTAAAATTGGAAGTATTTTGGCGATGTTTCAATGAAATCTCATTCGTCATCTTCAGGCTTGTGTCTTCGGCTTTGTGCTTCTCAGAGTAATGTGAGATTGCAGCTGTTTTTTCCTTTTAACTGCCAGTGGGGGTGCGACTTGACTGGGTGGGGGCTTGGCTGTGTTCTGATTGGCTGGGGGTGTGTTCTCATTGGTTGGGGGCCTGGCTGTGATCTGATTGGTTGGGGGGTTGGCTGTGTTCCGATTGGCTGGGGGTGTGTTCTGTTCAGGTGGGGTCTTGGCTGTGGTGGTAGCATCTTGTGTGGTTCTCACGGGTGTGGGTCTGGTGTCATTCTTCATGTTAGGTATTCGTTTGTTAGTGAGGGCGGGTTTCCAAATGGCTGGTAGGCAGGAGGTATCATCTCTTTTATTCATGCTGTGTGGGTGTTTTTCTATTTCTAAGGCTTCTCTGATTATTCTGTTGTTGAAGTGTTCAATTTTGGCGATAGTTCTAGTATTTTTAAAGTCAATCTCATGTCCTGTGGCTTTGAGGTGTTGGACCAGGGAAGAGGTTGGTTCTTCTTTTTTGATTGAGTTCTTGTGTTCTTCAATGTGTGCATTTGTTCTTCTGTTAGTTTGTCCGATGTATGTGGTGGTTTGATTGAGTTCTTGTGTTCTTCAATGTGTGCATTTGTTCTTCTGTTAGTTTGTCCGATGTATGTGGTGGGATAGGCGGTGCAAGGGATTTTGTATACTCCTTGGTTTTCTAACTTGATTCTGTCTTTAGGGTTTCTTAGGATGGTGGATATTTTTCTGTTTGTGCAGAATACTGTCTTAATGTTGTGTTTTTGGAGGAATCTTGCTGATTTTGTCTGTAGTGCCTTTTTTATATGGGAGGAGGGCTTTTCCGTTCTCTTGTTCTCTATCTTGGATTTTGGTTAGGGTTTGTTTTTGGATTAGGTGGGTAATCTTCTTTATATATTTATATATATTTGGCAGGCTATGAGACCTAACAAGAAGAGTGTGATAACGTATAAATTCTAGTTGTTGTTCTCCCCCCTTATTCCCATCCATCTGCAAGATTGTACCAGTGAAATACAAACTTCAAGCTAAGTCAAATCTGCCACCTCCAAACTCTTGTGAGTGATCCTCAAACCTCTTCCCATAAATTTAATTTGCAAATTGTCAGAGGTGGACTATATAACTTGTAGATTCAGAAACAAAAAGATGGTTTGGAATGGCTTGAGTTCAGCTTCTTAAAACAATAGCATTTTCCCCAAGATTGCATAATTGCCCTCTGCTACTTCAATTCAATACCAGAAAAAAGCACCTTTGGTTTAAATTTTTGCAGATGTGTGCTATATATTTGTCCTATGGGCTCTTCTTCTCCTTTAAATCCAAAGTTCTGAGGTTTAATAAATTAACTGTTGTATTCATGAAGCTTAAATCAATTGACTTGATCCTCCAGCCCATCCCACTTTTTGAAGATGCTGTTCTCAACATTATCATTCAAAGACTAAGAATGGTCTTTAGTCCATCTTTTTGGTCTTTAGCAATTTTTTCATACTGTTTATTCTGCACCAAGAACAGAAATGATGGTGCACATATGAAGAAAATGTATATAATGTATACAATTATCTATCATACAGAAGAGAACTGGAGAGAAATATTTTTCTTCTTCTCTGAAAATGTGATCCCATGATACTAAAGTGTTCAGAGAAGACAAATATAGGCTATAGGGCACCGCATGTTCAATTTTGGGAAAATTCTTTCAAAGGCATGAGCTAACAATACTCTGCAGCTCCTTAAAGCAGCTGCATCTTTTCCTGATTGCAGAATTTACTTCTACAATTGAAATGAACTCTCAGAAAAAGAGCTCTTAAGTTAAGGAGGTTAAAAGTTTTCTTGGGATGGAATTCAAAGCACCCACAATCAATGGAAATGTTTGTTTCCTCCAAATATTATTAATGAATGATATTTGTTATTGGAAGATGTAGTGTTGGTTGGTTTCAAGTTGTAGAGGTTAAGTCCATCAAAATCTTGAACATGTAAGTTGAGTGGATATTTTGGGAATTGCAGTCCACATAGCTGGACAGTACTAAGTAAGAATAGGCTGGATTAGTTGAACTGGTCAAGCAAGATTTCATTTATTTTATATCCATTTCAAAAGAACATAGTTCTATCAGTATGAAGACTACTGTGAATTTCCAGGTAAGAAACAATGGCAGAAACACTATAACAAAGTTAAAATTAATTCTTCATAGAAAATTGAACTTTCTGTGATGCTAGTTTAAAGGTGTTTTATTTTTTAATAAAAACAGGTGAATCAATTCTAATTAGGTAATGCCAACTGAGGACAGAATGCCAATAAAGAACAACAATTCTGGACCATGGGAAATCTATCTCATGCATTGGAGAAATCTGCAACAATTTGTGACTAGATCTCTGTGGAAAAGCATAAAATTATGTGCATATGTGAGGGACGTGAATATTAACAAAAATCCCTAGATTTTTATCTTCTTTTTATCTTTATCTTTCTTTATCTCCTTTAAAAAAAAAAATCATTGAAACAATTCACTCTATTGTGGCAACCTTGAGCTGATTTCCTCCAAGTCTTGCCTTCATTTAGATTTTGTATTATTACTTAAATCTAAGACAGGGAACATTGGTCTTTCAGATGTGGTTGAAGTAAATGTGTCTTATATCAGCCGGGGCTGTTTGGAATTGTAGTTCCATAAAAGGGGGTCACACGAGTATGTTCCCCTCTTCCAAATTGCTCATTTTCTTTCAGCTTTTATTACAAGCTGGCATCCGAGGCAGCAATCGCTTGCCGCTTAGTTTTCACATTTCCCATAGCCTGTCAAGACATCTTAGATGGGAGCACACCCCCACTCCCTATCTTGCACCATAAAAGCAGTTTGTTAAGAGGTAAAACTGACACAGAAATACCATTCTTTGGACAACTCATTTTGTCTTTCAAGTGCAGCTTATTAGAAACTCACGGTGGCAGTTCACAAACTGTGCAGCTCTCTAAGCCGGAGTGCTATCTTCCTTCTTTGAGTTCTCTGTGAATGGTGTTGTATCAAACACGTAGGCTCAGAATGGTGTGAGCTGCCTTTGATTGCAAGATAGTGCAATTTGTCTTTGAAGGGAAGGGAGGGGGTCACCATCTCAATAATTGGCAGGTAATTATTTCTCCTGCCATTCAGGCCCTGAATTAGTCAATGATTGTATTCAGCTCTACTTGTGAATAGAGAAAAAGCTTGACCCCTCCCATCTCTTTTGGAGACTTTGTGTTTTCATCCTTCTGGGCAGCCATAGTTGCACAGCGGGTCCACCACAGAAGCGGCAGGAGACTCTTGAATTCATCCTGGGTACCTAGTTTTACAACAGTGGTAACAAGAGACACATTAACAAGCTGCTTTGTTGACCTCTGGAGTTCTTCTCCACATACAGCCTTGAAGAAGAATATGGGGCAGTGTATCTACAGGAAATAATTAAGGCTGACAACGCATCGTAGAGAGAGGCTGGTGATTTCACAGAGAACAAGGTGTTGAGAACAAGCAAGAGTCATTGCCAGCAAAAAAGAAAATAAAAATGTGTTAAGCAAATTCAGGCTTTCCCCTGTTTTCTTATGAAAAACAAGGCAGGAAGACCGCTGACTAGGCCATTTTTTTCACCTGCTCCATTAACTCTTCTCTGCACAAACTGTTTGCAGACAAGTGAAGAGCTGCCACTGCTAGACAGTCCAATGACTTTCTAGAAGCCACATTTCATTTTCACTGACATGGAAAGGTTCTTTTTTCCTCCCTCTTCTTTTTTCACTTCAGATTCTACATGGTTTAATGTCTCCAAATACATATCCAGGCAATTTTAAGAAGAGCGCATGATGACTGAATGCATAACCTCCAGCTGCTACTAAACAGTTGCTGTCCCCGAACCAGAACATCTCCCTATGCACGCAGAGCTGTGTTTTCAAAATTATATTCCCCCACACTGCAAAGAAAATTGTTTTTAAGAAGCTTCCCTGAAGTTTGGGATCAGTTGCTGATGTAATGAAGGGAGGTTAATGCACTCTTAAAAAAACACACATATTAGAGACCAAGACTTTGCCAAGTAGATCAAATCAGCAAGTGGAATAACAAAAGTGACAGAAAACAGATATCTGAGCAGATAATCTTTTAAGTACAAACTAAAATCAGATGCAGACTGAAAGAGTTGACACCTTTCTCCTTTGTCTTTTAATATTCAATACTGCAAAGTCAAAACTCTTGGAGTTCCCTTGAGAGGATGTACATTATAATTTCCTAGACCATCTAATTTGGTGAAGGAGAAGAAAGAGAAAAGAACGATAGGCTGCTTCAAGACCAACTTCTTTGCCTCCCATCTCCAAAATTTAATTAATGTGGAGAGGTTGTACTGGAGAATAAAAAACATAGCAGCTAGGGGAAGAGAGAAGCATTTTGTTTTCTAGAATCTCAGTCACAACCTCATGTTAAATGTTCTAGACACTTCCATTTTGAGGGTACTTACTCATTCACCTGATGCAAAATGTGAGCTGAGAAATGCTTAAAAGTGGCTGCCACCTGCATGATTGGTAGCATTAATATCTGCCATTCTCTTTTGATAATTAACCTCTCTTGTAGAACAGAATTGTGAGGACCAGTGTTTCTGTTTATTAAATCTTATTTTTGATCCATTTTCTCTATCCCAACTACTGTTCATAGTTACCTACACCATAACACTTCAAAGGGGAACTGTTGTAATTCTATTCACCAAAGATATAAAAACTCCAGGACTATACACTACGTGTAAGATTGAGAACAGCCTTGTGAATTAAGATAGTCAGGAGCATGCTAGGTGAACTAATTCTATTTTACTGTAAAGTTATATTAACAGTTAGGCCAGTCTAAAAGTACAATTCTCCCTCATCCTCTTTATAGCCCAAGAAACTAGGGAGGGTCTCTTCTGAAACACTTGTCATACGTACATGCCTTGTGCAGGCTGAGGTGCCTCTTATCTAGTGGTATAACCAGTGTAATAGTTGGTTTGGTGAGTGTGTGCTTCACATTCAAAAACCACCCATTTTTAGCTCTAATATTTACCTTCTACTACAGCCCCGGTGAGTAAAACAGCTGCAAAACACGGAAATAAATGACAGTCAAGGGCAGGAGTGGGTAGGCAGGATTAAATCATAGCCGGAACTACTGGTTCACCTGAAACAGGTAGGACAGGTAAAACCCCACTCCTGCTCTTATCCAATTTCTTCTCTTGCTCTTTCCCCATCTCCCAAGGTCATTCCTACAGACCACGACATCCAGCCATGATTGCCTGTCTACTTCATGAACTCAGAAAATACTGTACGGTGCCTTTCTAGCAAAAGATGGATCTCACCTCCCTTTATTAATGGATATGTTATTCCAGCAGGGACAAATCATTATTTATTTAATCTGAATTAGAACCCTTTCCTGTTCAATGTTGGGGAAGAAGACATGAATTATTCTCCGAACATTGGTTTGAATAAAACAAAGCTTCTCATAACCACACAAACCTTATTGTTCAAATCAGCAGATAGGAGCATCCTGGAAGGAGGATCAGAACTATATAGTCTTCATACATTCATCAGAAATCGTGAACAGATTTGGGCATATGGAACATGGAGACACATGGCACTCTTCCAGTGTCAATGAAATTTTGCATAAGGATGGGAAAACCAGAAGTCTAATCTCCTCTGGCATTTATAACCATAGATATGGCTGACAGAACAAAGATTTCATCTCAGGCTTTGGATCTAGTGAAGTTGATAGGCCAAAGCATCCCTGAGCATCCTTTCTGATGTAAGTCAGACTTGTACTAGTGACAAACAAGGCAAAATTAACTCTCTTTTTATAACCCTGTAATTCCTTCATTCAAGGTAGAGTTGGAGTGACTGGATGGAGCCGAGCATTTACCGGGTGGATGCCCTTCCCAATGCCATGCAGAGTTCACAGCAAATAATTTTGCTTTGCATTTTAGGAGAGAGAAATATCTGCTGCTACCCAGGATTGAACTCTCAACCTTCCAAGGCAAACATCTTCACCACAAGGCCACAATGCGGACATGACAAAATAAACATGGAGCAAAAGTATCTTCTGATCTCAAATGGGACAGATTCAAAAACCTATGTCACAAAGTCTATGTGTGAGCTTCAGTTCACAGAACACTTAATGCCAACATTTTATGTGAGACTAGTGCAAGAGTCTTCAAACTTGATAGCTTTAAGACTTGTGGATGTCAACTCCCAGAATTCCTGAGCAAACATGACTGGAGGAGTTGAAGTCTAAAAGTCTTAAAGCTGTCAAGTTTGAAAACCCTTGGACTAGTGAAAGAAAATCAGGAAGAGAAGAAATAATTAAAAAAACCCTCACTATTTCTCATTTATTTTAGGCAATCATGGAGAATATATGTAGTTGGTTTCTTGCTATTCTCTGAGCTAGTTTTCCTTTCTGCAGACCATTAATAAAACATCTCCAAAAGAAAAGCCCATTCAGAGAATAGCAAGGGTCCAATTGTTGGGATAATTTTAGATAATTCAATTTACACAATTCTGCAATAGACACCATTCCTTTCTCGGTGTCAGAAGAAACAGGGAAACTGTGGGTGTTAATCTAATCATGTTAGGGGATGGGTGGGAATTGTTCACTCTTAATTATTTGGTGGGATCAGAGACAGATATTCTTAAGTGTCAGGTATGAGACAGCTGAGGGAAATGATGGCTATCAGATTTAATTAGTAATTATGACTCATCTTAAAAATTGTAATGTGTGTGAATATTTTCATCATTGTTCTAATAAACATCTTAGATTTTTTGGAAGGAATACTCTGGTCTGAACACATAACTGTGTTACTTTTTCATCCTTGCAATTGTGAATGGTTATTAACCAAGATAATCCCTAAATTATATTTCCTTAACAATGCACTTTCGTATGCACTTCTTGGATCATGCTATTGTATGTATTACACACCGTGCTCAGTTTATGCATTTTTGTATGAATTCTTTGCTGTGTTGCTTCATAAAATTCCTTGGTTGTATAAACAGAGGCATAGAATCCAAATCACATGAAGAATTAGTACTGCTTTATAAAACCTTAGTATGGCTGCACCTGGAATACTGCATCTAATTTTGGTCACCACATTACAAAAAAGAAGTTGAAACTTTGGAAGAAGTGCAGAGAAGAGCAACTGAGATGATTAAAGGCCTAGAGATTAAAACACATGAAAAATGGTTGCAGGAACTAGGTATGCTTAGTCTAGAGAAAAGAAGGATCAGGGGTGATATGATAGCAGTCTTCCAATATCTAAGGGCTGCCACAGATAAGAATGGGCTATTTTCCAAAGCACCAGAAGACAAGACAAGAAACAATTGATGGAAACTAATCAAGGAGAGAAACAATCTGGAATCAAGGAGAAACTTTCTTACAATGAGGACAATTAACCAATGGAACAGCTTGCCTCCAGAAGTTGTAGGCACTTTATCTTTAGAGGTTTTTAAGAAGAGAGTGGACAGCCCTATATCTGAAATGGTATAGGGTCTCCTGCTTGAACAAGGGTTGAGCTAGAAGACCTCCAAGGTCCCTTCCAGCTCTATTCTGATTCTAAAATGTAAAAAAGAGAGGATTTGAGCATACAACTTATTACTTAAAAGTTGGAAAGTCCGAAGTGTGCAAACGCACATTAAAATGCAAATGAACCCAAAGGCTTCCCTGCTCTTCAAATCAGATAGGATTGTCACTGATAAATAGGGCCAGATAGATCTCAGAGGAGAATAAATTTAAACCTGAGCATTGATCTTGTTAGAAACTTCTGGGCAAGCCTGCTGTCTCAATTAGTATTATGCCCACTCCACCGCTGCTTCATACTCCCCAGGCAAAGCTGCCTAAGCTGAAACAACAGCACACATCCAGCTCCAGGCCCCTTCCCAGCAAAGTAATTCAATTAAGCCCAGTTCACAGCAAATGCTAAAAAAGGAAAAAGATGCACATGCCACCTCTTGAGAATAATTTTCTGCTATGGATTTTTGTTAGACTAGCAACTGGAGAATCACTTTCTACTATTCTTGCTGCTTCTTCAGTTAATAAATAAGGTGGAAATAAAGGATTTGAGAGGAAGTAGAATGCAGTCAAAAGGTAAATTGTGGCTTTTAATGGCCCTGAGAGACTGTCACTAACTTTGAAATGTTTTCTTGTTTGAGATCCTTTCTTCTCAGCCCCAGACTTTTCAGACCTTCAGCCTGCATGCCTGGAAGGTATAACTTACAAAATAATTTCCCACTAGTTGTAGCTCCTTGTTGGAGAAATTAAACAAACAGCTGCATTTAATGCAATATCATCAAGATTCCTCAATCACTTCATTGTAATTATTTATTATTGCTGCCTGTGCCAACGAACCTGTTAAATAAGATGTATCTGAGATGGGATTTGCAAATGGTCCTTCTGCAGTTTTGCATTTATAAATACACAGAGAGAGAGAGACAAAATAAATGATAGGAGAGTATAGGAAATAATATTCTCAGCATTTTATAAGCTTCTTTCCTCTTAATTATCTCTCTCCCTCCCTCCCTCTCTCTCTTTTGCAAAGTTGCCATCTGAACTTTAGATAAGATTTCCATGTGGATAAGAATGGAAGGTTTTTAGCCTGCCTAGATTAGAAGATAAGTGGTTTTTCCAGTTAGGTGTAATGAGAGAGAATATCACAGAAAATATTATAATGGGCCTTCTCATAAGGTTTTTTTTTTGTCATAGAGGATGGATTACCTCATTAACTATAAAAGTTTGATATGTGCAAGTATTTTTGTGGATGTGTATACATTTGTATTTATATATACATAGTCATACACAGCCTTATCACACAGTAAAAAAATCTTATGTTGTAGATTAATTTTTCAAATGTTTTTCCTAATCAGATCCAATCCAATTCAGTCCAAATGCTGACTAGATATGTTATTTACCTCCTCTTATAATTAGCAGTGTGCTATGTTCGTCCATTTTTTCTTATTTTTTTTAATGTCAGGTGGAAGTTAGTTACACTATCTGCATAATATTTTCCAAAAGATACTTGACTTTTTCACCTGGAATCCAAGTGAGAATATCAGCTGGGTGACTTTGTGCCAATCTGAAGACGGTGAGTTCTGGTCCTACCTTAAGCATGAAAGCTGATTGTGTGACCTTGGGCCAATCATTCTCAGCCCATGACAACAAATTCTCAGCTCGGACAACAAATTGATTGGTCAATTCATCTCACAACCATGATACTTGGTTAATCTAAAAAAAGCAGTCCCATCAATATAATTTTTAAAAAGGTTAACTATTCCAATATTCAATAGTTATGTTCTCTTCTTACTTTCATGAGGTATCAGTGAGTAAAAAGGTTAGAAAATTCTAGTGGTCCTAAATCTTTGCCATCAGGATAGCTCATGTTCCTGGTAAGATATGAAAGCACAGTCAGTCATCCTGGAAGCAAATGAGATATGTGGGCTACAGAATAAGGTCTTCTTTTATAACAAATCATGAAGTCCTGGCTCTCCATTTGTTACTAAGGTTTATGGAGTGGATGTTTGGTAAAGCACTTCCAGAAGATATCTGGTGAAACCGGAAACTATCAAACTTCTCAAAGTAGAAGGTGGGTAGAAATAAAAAAACCTACAATGTTTCTGGAAAAGCCTTCACCCTTCCATACTGTGAGCTCACCTTGTTCACCAGATAAGACATTAACTAAAATACTATCTAACTGTGCTTCATCAAGTGTTTGCTTTGGTCCTTGACCAAATTAGCTTCTTGGCTTCAGGTATTTGGGGAGGGGGGTGAATAAAAAAGGGATAGCCAAATAACATCAAAGAAGTAAATAATTGAACAATTAATGCCATTTGACAATCAAATGGACCACCTCTACCACAAAAAGTGCTTTAAGTTGTACATCAGTAGCCTGTCTTAAAAAAACAAATGGTGTTACAATAACATTCATTCTGAACTTTGTTTCTATAATGTGGTCTACTAACTTCTTAGGCTACTGGTAAATCAAATCTTATAAGGAAAAGTTTCTGTCCTAATCTCACTTGTGATATGTGGATATCATAGGGAGGATAAGATATGTGAAAAAACGTTCTGGGCATTACACACTCCTGGTTTCAAAGCCTTTTTGATTTATAGCAGGGGTGTCAAACTCAATTTCATTGAGGACCGCATCAGGATTGTGTTTGACTTCGTGAGGCCGGGTGGCATGGCCAGGATGGGCATGGCCAGCTTGACATCACTCATGTTGGGGCACCTGTGATGGCCTGGATGGGCTGGAAGGATCTACTGTGTCCAGCGGAGGAAGGTGAGACCAGGGAGAGTGCCAAAACCTTGTCCTCCAGAGGAATCTCGCTGTCTGCTGATGGCCAAATGCAAAAGTAGGACTTCCCTTCCCTTTTCTCCCTCTCTCTCTCCATCCCTCCCTTCCTTCGATTGCTCCTTACCTCATATTTCTTCTTTTTTCTTCCCTTTTCATTCTCCTTTTTTATTTTGTATTTATTTATTTTATTTGTTTTGTCAATTGCTTACAAGATAATAGATATAAGTAAAAACATAGTTATGAATACATGGATACATATAAGAAAAAGAAAAAAATATAAAAGAAACAATAGGACAGGGATGGTAGGCACATTGGTGCGCTTGTGCACGTCCCCTACAGACCTCTTAGGAAAGGGGTGACATCAATAGTAGACAGTCTCAGGTTAAAGTTTTTGGGGTTTGCGGAAGAAACCACAGAGTCAGGTAGAGTATTCCAGACATTGACTACGGTTGCTGAAGTCGTATTTCCTGCAATCAAGTTTGGTGAAATTAACCTTGAGTTTGTATCTATTGTTTGCTCTTGTATTGTTATGGTTGAAGCTGAAGTATTCATTGACAGGTAGGACATTGCAATATAAGATTTTATATACTATACTTAGATTGGACCAAAGGTAGCATAGTTTTAAGTTTTCTGGGTCTAGAATTTCAAGTCTGGTGGCATGAGGTATTCTGCTACAAGTAGAGGAGTGGAGAACTCTTCTTGTGAAATATTTCTGGACTTTCTCAACTGTGTTAATATCAGATACATAATTTGGTTTCCAGAGTGATGACCTGTATTCAAGTATAGGTCTAGCAAATGTTTTGTATGCTCTAGTTAGTAGTGTAATATTACCAGAGAAAAAGCTACGTAAGATTATGTTAACAATTCTAAATGCCTTTTTGGCTATATAGTTACAGTGGGCTCTAGCACTTAAATCATTAGAGATGAGTACTCCAAGATCCTTGACAGAGTTTGGATCATCAAAATGTCTTACTATTCAGCCTGTATTTTATTTTCTGATTTTTTTTGCCAATAGGTAAGACAAAACATTTATTTGTTGAGATTTGAAGTTGCTGACCATTCTGACACACAGTCAAGGTTTTTTTGAAGGGAAGCAGTATTTTCTGTGGTGTTGAATAGCTTTACATCATCAGCAAAGAGAACGCAGTTGCTCTTAATATGACCACAGAGGTCATTTATGTCGAGTTTGAAGAGAGTTGGTCCTAGAACACTGCCTTGAGGGACACCACTATTGACAGGTACAGAATTTGATAGGACACTCCCAATTTTGACCATTTGTTGTCTATTTGACAGGAATGCTTCTATCCAGTAATGCAGGTGTCTAGAGATCCCGTAAGATTTTAGTTTTAGGAGTAGTTTGTCGTGTACCACTGAATCAAAGGCTTTACAGAAGTCTATGTAGATTGCATCTGTTGCTTTGCCCTGATCGAGTTGTATAGTCCATACGTTTCTGCAGTGTAAGAGTTGCAGATTGCAGGATAGTTTTTTTTTTCTGAAACCAAATTGTTTATTAGAGAGTAGGTTATTTGTCTCTCAGTGGAGGATAATGGATTGATTAATAATTGATTCCATGACTTTACAGGTGACACAGCATAAAGAGATTGGTCTGTAATTTTCAACTAGGCTGGGGTCTCCCTTTTTGAAGATGGGGATGACCATGACTTGTGACCATCGTTTTGGCAAGGAGCTGGTCCTAAAAGATTTTTCAAAGATTATGCTTAGAGGTTCAGCTGTGGTCGTGGATAGCTTTTTTAAGAAGTAGGCACATATTCCATCCTGTCCAATAGATAGAGATGGTTTTAGATTTCGTAGTGCTTTTTAAACATTGTCTTCTGTAAAATCGATATGTATTAGATCATTGTAGTCGTCTGTAGTTCAACTAGGAAATACTGGGCATGATCCATTGCTGTTTACAAATGCTGAGCCAAAGAATGTGTTTAAGAGGTTGGCTTTAATGTCTTTGTTGCAGTCTTTACCATTAGATCCTTTCAGGGGTGGGATGGATCTTGAGTTTTTTAGTTTGTTCTTTACAAATTGTAGAAAGCATGGGTGGAATTGGTGCAAAGAAGGTTTTCCTCTTGTTTAATGTGATGATTGGTCAATTCAGTCTTTATCTGGTTGGCATACATTTTTGTATCGGCTTTTGAAGTTGGCAACATGACCAGATTTGTTTTTCCACCAAAGTGATTTTTTTTTCAGATTGAAGCTTCCTTATTGTTATTGGTAATCTGTTTTTTCTGGTTTTTGGAGTTGTTCATGGTACATATAGTTTGATGACTCTTTTGACTTCAAGTAAAAATATGTTGTAATGATCTTCAACAGTATTGCATCTAGTGAATAGAAATTGCCAATCAAGGGATGAGAGATCGTTGTCTATTAGATCATAATTGCCTTTTTTGAAGTTATAATTGGGGATCACATCATTGTGTTGATTTTTGTGTGGAGACAAAAGTCAATCTTGTTGTGGTCACTGTTGGAAAAGGGTTCTTTAATTTGTATTCCATAAATTGAATTCAAACTATTGCAGAAGATGAGATTGACGCAGTCTAGTATTGTTGGTTACTCGTTGTTCCAGTCCCAAGTTTGTAACAGCATTGTAGAAGGTTGCATGTATGGGTTCAGTTTTACATTTGTTTAGGGTCCAGTTAATATGAGGTAGATTGAAGTCACCAAGAAAGATAAAAGTGTGTGGGCAGGTTGCTGCCCATGTTAGTAGTGAATTTAGCTTGTTTACATGTTCGATGTCATAATCTGGGGCTCTTTAACACAGTAAGAACCAAAATGTGATATTTAAGGACAGTTCACAGATAATGGTCTCAGGAATAGCAAGCTCCTGGGTAACTAAGATGTTTTTAATGTAGGGACTTTTTATAGAAGATAGCAACACCACCTCCTCTACGGATTTCACGATCTGATAGGTAAACATGATAATGTGTGGTAATGGAATCAGGAAAATATGCATTGAGCCATGTTTCACAGACAGATATGATGCTGAATTTAGCCATAGTTAGTAAGAGGAGAAATTCAGGTGTTTTATTCATAAGGCTTCTTGCATTGAGTAGCTTGCATTTAAGGGCAGTTGTAGTTGGAATTGAGGTAATTAGGGGCATGCATGCCTAGTTTTGAGTGATGGTGGGTTGGATGAAGTAGGGTTGGATGTGAAGTTGTGTGTTATGTGACTTACTTTTGATACAATCAGCGCGGTAGTCAATCCTTCTCTCCATTGTCTAGATGTCTTTTGAGTTCCTTGCGGAGTTCACGGGAACAGATTCTTTGCAGTATGGATAAGTCTGGTCTTGAGCAAAGTTTTTTGTGGTTGGGACTGGTTTTTGCAATGGTATTTATTGTATGAATGAATATGCGTTTGCTGGACTCATTTTTGCAAACAACTCTACAAAATTTTGGGGATATCGAGCCATCATTGTATTTGGACTCAGGGCCATCTCTGGTTACTTCAATGATATCTTCAGGAGAGATGTTTGTAGTATTTGAGTTGCTTATGATATTATGAACTTTGGTGATGTCATCTGATTTACTGGTGTCTTCAAGACCAAATAAGGTGGCATTTGGACATTTCTGATCATGTTCAATGGTGTCTCTGATGATTAAGGAGATATCATTTGTGGAATTATTTGTGGGATAGTAATTATTTGCAGGTTGTGGTTTGGTTGTTATTTTTGGTTGTAGTTGTGATTGTAGTTGAGGTAGTAGTTATGGTAGTAGTTGTGGTAGTGATTGTTGAGTTGGGATTTGATTTTGAGTTGATTGGTAGTTGCTTATCAGTGCTGTATTATTTTTTTCAAAAGAAATTAGGCTCTCTTGTACAATTGTTTCAAAACGTGTTGCTAAGCATTTTTCTATTGAGTGCATGAGTGATTCTACGCTATCAACTCTGTCAGGCAGGGTACTTGGTTTGTTTCGCTTATATCATGATGGACATAGACAAGGGAAAGTATTTGATGCTTTTAGGAGATCAGCTTGGTCTTTGTTTAAGTGTAAGCAGGCAAGGTGGGCTTGATTGTCACATAGGTAGCATTTGATGTTATTTTCACTTTCATTGATGGTTTTAAGACATCTGAAGTGTCTGGGAGGTCATTGACAGAGATATTATTTTTTGTTATTTGGTAGTGGAGGATTTGAAAGTTTCTGGAGTTTCTGGCTGGCATGGTCAATGACAATAGTACACTAAACAATTACAATAGCTAATTAATGTGATAGGTAGACAGTTCTTTAATGATGTTGGTAATTAATAAGTGTTAATTGATAAGTTAGAGGACAAATCAAAAGGTTACTTATTACTAAAAATCAATCAATCAACTTATTACTAAGAATCAATCAATCAATAGACTAGATAATCAACGATACACTATTAAATCTTTATCAGTTCAATGAATTAGTAAATTAGTGGTCATTTAATAATTAATTATTATACTATTATATGATAAATCAATTATTATAGACAAAGCGTTATCTATAAATATTTGGTCTTGAGGTACTGAAATAGTGAAGGTAGTATAGTATTGGAGGTTTGTGGTGTAAAGTTCCTTTGTTTTTCCTTAAAGCCACGCTTTTTTGTTTTTGTTTTGTTTTATTTTTGTTTTAAAGAGGAAGTGTTGCTTTTTGATAGGTTTGATAGATTCTTCCTTCCTTTCTTTCCTTCTTTCTCCTTTCTTGCTCTCTTCCCATCTTCCCTTCTTTTTGTTTTCCTTTCCTTGTCCCCTTTCTCCTTTCCTGTCCCTTCTTGGATGCTCAAATGCAAAACAGGAAACATTTCTCCTTTTGTTTTGTTTTGCTTTTAGATTGTTTTGCTCGCCCTTTGCCAGTGAAAATGAAGCTCAGGGTGTGTGTGTGTGCGTGTGTGCTGCACATAGCCCTGGGCCCAGTTTTCAGCTGGATGGCCTCCTGAAGCCTTTGCCGGCAAAAACAGAGCCCGGCCATTGTCTCCTTGAATCTCAAGCTTCATTTTCGCTGGCAGAGGCACCACGGCCCGGTCCTTCACTGTTTCCATAGTTACCCTGCTGGCCAGAATTCAATACCCTGCGGGTCTGATCTGGCCTGCAGGCCTTGAGTTTGACACCCCTGGTTTAGAGCTTCAGAAGACCCTTCTCTGAATGAAATGCAAGAGAATCACTACAGGCTGAAATAGATATTGCTCAATTAGATGGAATATTCCATGCGGCTATAAGGCAACTTCTTACACCTCTTTCATATTTTGCAGCTCCCTCTGAAAGTGGTTGCTGCAGTAACTACAGTCGAATCATTGCCAAGCTGTGTCTCTTCAACTGCCAACGCTCTTGACATCCTCACATATGGAAGCGCCTGCATGTGTACAAACATTTACCAACACCTTGATTGATGTGTGAAAATGTAATGGGTGTAAGGCTGGCTGACTATGCTTGGGAGTGGTGAGGGAGGAAGGGTGCTATCTGGTTGATTATTTGTTTGCTTCTATTAAAAATTAAGCATGCATCAACATCGATTCTGTAGGAATCAGGCATCTGATAGAAGGGAATGGATGAAAGAATTACTAAAAGACTAAAAGGGGAAACTTTAGGATGTGTGGGCTTCAATTCCCAATATTATACAGCCAGTGCAGACTGGGGAATTCTAGCAATTGAAGTCCACACATCTTAAAAGCCCCCCAGTTGAGAAATAATGAAATGCAAGATTCAGAAAATGATAGTCAAGGGTATTGAAAAAAAAGTTTTTGTTTGGCTGTAGTTGAGCATGGTGAGTGAATGAATTTTCTGCTCCTGTGAAGACCTGATTCTGTTTCCAAATAATATGACTGTAAATATTCAACAAATTAAAAAGAAGTTCAGACATGTTGGATGCATGTTCTCCAGATTCTTAGTTTGGTAGTATTTCTATTCTTTGCAACAGAAAAATAAAGTCTGTTCCTTTTGCCTACCCATCCTGTAGAGTCGATGAAGGGAAATATTTTGGTATAGTGAAAACTAGTGAATGTTTATGGAAATTCTAGCTCATTCAGGTCATGGTTGTCCCAAAGGAGTTTTTTTCAAAAAACCACTGGACTTTCTTTGTTTTTCCTAGAAGTTTTGCTTCTCATTCAAGGAACTTTTTCAGTTCATAACAGAAAAAGCTTCTTGGATGAGAAGCAAAACGTTTTCCAGGGAAAACAAAGAAAGTCCACTTACCTTTTGAAAAACCACCTTTGTGAAAACTAGTAACTTTTTAATTTCCTAAAATATTTATTCCATGCATCCATCCATGCATCCATCCATGCATCCATCTCAGAGACAAAACCAAGTTAGCATGAAATTGAGTCCCCAGGACAAGTAGCTTACATGCTGAGAAAAAAAAAAAAAACCCATGGGTGGGTTTTTTTGGAATTTGTAATAAATGGAGGACTATTCCAAAGTTTATGTATTTATTTTAGAATAGCCTTTCTCTGATGTGCTGGAATTTAATTCCTCCAAACTCCCAGCTAACGTAAAGGGCATCAGATAGAGAAAGGCTACATTACAGTCAGAGAAGTAATACAATTGAGGATTTCAGCTCAGTGCCAAAATAACACTATGAGTGCAGAAAGGTTGTCGGCATTTTTTTCCTGAGCATTTTAACACGACTGACACATCTGACACGACTTATAGCAATAGCACTTGGACTTATATACCACTTCACCGCCTTCTCTAAGTGGTTTACAGAGTCAGCATCTTGCCCCCAACAAGCTGCGTCCTCATTTTACTGACCTCGGAAGGATGGAAGGCTGAGTCAACATTGAGCCGGTGGGAATCGAACTGCTGAACTGCTGGCAGTCGGAGTCAGCAGAATTAGATTGCAATAGTGCATTTAACCACTGTGCCATCACAGCTCCTATTATGGCTGTAATTCCATGCTCAATTACAGTTGTAAATTGTGAATTGACTACCGGTAGATCTGTATGCTGTCTTTCTGTTGGCTCTGCCTTAGGGGCTTCAATCCCTGGGAAGAAGTGCTTTTCATTAGTGAGGTTCGTGGATCTGAGAGGGGTTACTTTTCTGTAGGCCAACAGCCAGATCCCAAGATCTTTGTGGACTCTTGGGCTCAAGTGGTTTCATCCTCACAGTCAGTGTTGAAGTGTTGCTCTCAAAATCCTGATCATGATGGCATTACCCTATCCAGGGTCTAGAACACCTCACTGAGGCCAACTTGTCAACTTGCCACAGCCAAGCCAACTGAGGACAACTTGCCATGGAACAAATCCTCCATGGCTAACTTGCCACAGGACAAGAGTTACATTAATATTAAAAAAATGGTGGAATAGTATCATCAAAGAAAGGATGCAAAAGGAGGGACAAAATGAAATGTGAATAACACAAATTAAAATGATTGAAAAAAATATTTTAAATAATTAAATTGAATTATTGAATTGTCCCATGGAGAGTTGGCCATGGTGAGTTTGCAACAGAGAGTTCTAACACTAACCTCTCCTGTAATGTCAATGTCAAAGCACCAAGGAACGACAAAAATTCCCTCCTACAAAAAAAGTGGGGGCAACTTTTTTGAATAACCTCCTCCCCAGCCTCATTCCCCTCCCACCAGCCTTATCAGGCATATCCATTCTACTTTTCAACACTCCATCAGCTTTCTGCTTTATGCAGCTTCATATCCTGGCTTGGAGGCATGTGGGACTCTGTTGGAGCTTCATCTGTTAGTACAGACTCTAGCAAGTCTAATCACGTAAAGTGGCTATTTGAATAACAGTTTTAGGTGGCTGTACTTTCCTGTAATTTCCAGAAGGAAACAAATCCAGGCAGACTGCAATTTTGTGCCTATGAATTTTGAATGAATATCACTAAGTGCCTTTTCTACAAGTTCAGTTCCCTGCTTTTATCCTTCTTGGCCTCTCTTTCCAGAGCCTGGCAGTTTCCCATGAAAACCAAATATAATTTATGACTGCAACCCAGGAGGTTTTGCAGGAGGCTGGGATTTGATAAAAGGCAACTTCTGCACAGAAGGGATAGTTTTAGGAGCTGTCACTTGTCACATTGCCATGCTCCTCTGCTTTTTCAAAGGGAATCCAGGCAGGTGAAGTTTCTTTCACTTCTAAAGTACAGTTTTGCATGCCAGGTCTTAATCCAGATGTTGCATCTGTTCCTTCATCACTCAGTACAAAGACTCAGAAGGTTCAGGAATGTGTGCTGAAAACCTAAGCAAATACAGGATTAAATTGTATACATGAGCCTTGAAAGCTTGACATTCAAAGCTTTTTCTTTGAATTTCTTCCTTGTTGTTATGTTGCATTATTTATATATTTAGTGTGCATTCTACTCTGAAGGGTTTTTGCTGCTCTCTTTTATTACAGAATGATTCCCCCGCAATTCATTTATTTATTTGATGTGCTTGCTCGAAAATGCATTCTTTTTACAACTCTCATTTATTGCAGAATTATTGCTGGGCCTCCTAGCACTATGACAGTGATGAAGGATGGGACATCTTTTGAACAGTTATGTTCCATGATGCTGAATTGCTTACCAAATGAGGCCTACCTCACCCCTCTAGTCTTCCTTGGAATCTACCAGATGTGCCAAACAGTTTCCTGTTTTCATGATAAATAAATAAAACAGCACCATATAAATGTAAATTATTGTCATTATCTTTCAATGCCTTCTGTCTTTTTTAAAAAAAAATCTTTAAAAAAAAAAAGCTATTAGTGGAATGCAGTAAAACAGAAAAAAGTTGAGTACCTGGAATGTATGTGAAGAAATGAGAACATTTGGGGGTTTACCAGGCATGGGGAAATGGATATTTTAGGAGAAATACATGAGATCATAAAGCTTTTATTTTCCTCTTCTACAATTTGTCATCAAATAACTGTTTCCAAAACAGAAAACAAGTTGGAATAGCAGTATGTTACAGCAACAGTGTTACACATGTATTGTCTTTGGATAAGACAAGGGCAGAAAAGCATGCATTTTGATGAGTCTTGATAAATTTTAAGCTAGTAAGCCTAACCATAGGATGTGGGGGAAGTAAGCAAACAAATCAAATCACATTTTCACTATCAAATCCAGATAGACCAACATAAATACATTGTGTGTAGTCCTAGCTTGTAAATCAGAGCAGGCAAACTCTTAAAGCTAAAAGCTTCTATCTTCTTATCTTCAGGGATACTTTTACAGTACATCTGTCAAAAGCCAAGTGAGTTTTTGTTTGATTATCAATAATTGCCAACTATTTTGTATTGGTGAAAATTAGGACATATTGCTGAATTAGATCTTTGGTCACATATTTAGTTGTCTGAAAATGGGAGGAATTTCTGAAGTCAAAGATAGAACTTGAAACTAAAGTCTATTGACCCACAACTCAGAAGGAGAATTTTCTGACTCTCTTCTCCAGTCATTATCCAGGAAGATACAGATGATAACAACAATAAAGAAACCAAGCATGAATTTCTGGGCTGAAATGAACATGTTGGAGTCATGTTTTTGGAATTGGAATTTTGGAACATGTTGGGATCATGTTGGGGTCTGGAATTGGGATGTATTTATTATTTTTTTTACAGAAATTCCTTACCCTTCCTCTAAAAAGATTAAAGAAAAGTGCACAGATTTTGAAAAAATGAAAAAGGGCTGCTAGGAGTTATGCACATGGCCTTTCTGGAATAAAAGCAGGTTATCTGATATATCACTGTATACTAGGGGTGTCAAACTTGATTTCACTGAGGGCCACCTCAGGGTTGTGCTTGACCTCAGGAGGATTGGGGGATATGGCCAGGATGGGTGTGGCTAGCTTGACGTCACTAATCGAGGCTCCATTTTCAGTCACAACGGCCTCCTACACCCCTCTACAAGTGAAAACAGAACTCAGGGAGGCTACATGTGGCCCACCTCGGCTCCATTTTCACTAGTAGAGGATTGCAGTGCCTGTCCTTCGCGGTTTTTAAGGTGGGCCCATGGGCCAGATCTAAGACCCCGTGGGGCAGGCCACTGCTGTATACAGTGTGAAAGAAGAACAAGGAATATATTAGCCTTCTCAGATAAGGTTACCTGACGCTCTTCAGTATCCTTCAGATACCTTGGGCCCCAGCTTTAAGGAATATGGAGTCTATATACCAGATGGCTACTACTAATCAATTATTCAGGGAGATGCTGGGACTCCTTTCAGAGGCAGTTTAATTTGGATCCCTATACAAAGCAGGAAGTTGGATTTGGTACCTCAACAGCCAATTCCATCTATAATTATATGATGAATGAGAGAAAAAAAAATAACTTTTAAATACCCAGAGTCAATTTTATTCAATGAGAACTTCTTGCTGCATGTCTGTTGCGGTGCAATAGATTGGAAGCTAATCAGTTTTAGTTGATTTGATCAGGTTATTTGTCTGTGAGATTTCTACAAGTAGTTCGCTTAGTGAGTTGAAGTTGCAACAGCACTGAAAAAAGTGAGTTACAACTATTTTTTTTCACACTTATGACTGTTGCAGCATCCCTGTGGTCATTTGGATGCTTGACAACTGACTCACATTTATGATGGTTGCAGGGTCCCGGGGGTTATGGGATTCTCTTTTGTGAACTTCTGACAAGCAAAGTCATTGGGAAAAGCAGATTCATTTATCAATCATGTTACTAATTTAACACGACAATGATTCACTTAACAAATGCAGCAAGGAAAGTCATAAAATGGGGCAAATCTTACTTAACAAATTTCTCACTCAGCAACCTACAATTAACAAATTTCTCACTTAACAAC
Organism: Laticauda colubrina; assembly: GCA_015471245.1. Taxonomy (NCBI): domain Eukaryota; kingdom Metazoa; phylum Chordata; class Lepidosauria; order Squamata; family Elapidae; genus Laticauda; species Laticauda colubrina. The sequence goes on along the minus strand of BLBF01000059.1, from coordinate 11,262,934 downwards.
CTACAATTTGGGCTCAATTGTGGTCATAAATTGAGGAATACCTGCTGAAGAAAATATGGATCAAGTTCTACTGGAAGTATAGATAAGTCAGGTAGTCTAAATTTGGTTTATGTTTGCAAAACATGCATTGAGGCATTAATTAATCTATTCTACAAATTTGTGTGTAACTTTGGCATATTTTTCTATTCCTTTCCTTTATATATTTATCTCTATACAACCTTTATACCATATACATTTCTGTGTATTTGTATACAATTACTGAGCTAAGAGTCCCTACTTTATGTTCCTTTCTGTGCTGTAACCAATTCTAGTCTGACAGATCACATTATCAAATTCTTCCAAAAAAGACATCTGTTACACACACAACCAAGAAATTATTCACTTGAGATTTTATACAAGTGTATGTGTGTGTGTAAAATCTCAGAAGAATAATTTACATTTGATTACAGCATGCACTCGAGAGTTTGTTTCTTCTAGTTGTTTAAAAGATCTCACCTGGTTAAAAAAAATAGCATTAAGTGGTTGGTAATCACTTAGCCCTATTTGCACTGTAGTTGTATCGGAAATGTGATGTCAATGGAGAGAGTTCAATGGAGAAGTCTAAAGGCATCTGAGAATTTTTTTTATCTTTAGGTGGTATGATTCATTGTTGGCCAAAATGGAACAAATAGCTTCAAAATCCATAGTGTTAAGATGATATCCATTTTAAATTCTTGGCTCAAAATTTGCACATGTGTCTATGTACATTTGGGAAAATTGTATTTCCTTTAAAGATGTTACGAAATGAAGAAATGGAACAGACTTTACTTAAAGTCTGAGATTTCCTTCACACAACCTGTTTTCTCCATATATGAATATATGGATATATATGAATAACCCATCCAGAGGACAAATTTAGTATAGAGTTACAGCAGGTGGGGATGTAGCACCTCTCTGACCATGAAATGAGAACATCTAATTCCAAGTCTTCATTTCCATGTCAAGCTATTACTTTATAAATAAGTCCATTATCCTCCCCAAGCAGGTGGCTCTTATCAGCAAAACTGGCAGAAAGTTGTAAACAGCACAACCCTGATAGCTTGTCTTGGCAAGAAGGCCTTTTTCAAGTGTAAAGATCAAAGCTCAGGTTTGCAACAGGCCAAGCATAACTCACTTGTATTGGGGCTCCCCTTTTTCTGCTCAGCGCTCCTGGCTCGATAAGAGCCTTAAGAAATATCAATAGGCTCTCAAGCCTTCCTTGTCACAGAAGAGGCCACTATATTGACTGTCTATGGAAGGAATTAACCTAATCAAAAATTGTATCTTCCTGACTGCCAGAATGAAATGGTGCATCTCAAAGAAGCAATGAAGGGGAAAATACACAGCTGAGGATGGACTGAATTGGAAATCCTAATGGCTGGGGTTGGAATTGGTTCATCAACACAGTGATGGGGGTAATGGTGAGATTTTATTGATGGGTTCAGGCTGGGATTTTAAGTTTTTCCATTTGGTTTCTTTTAGACCTGTCTATCATTTAAGGCAGAGTGGACTGCATTATAACATAAGATTGGTGTGAGCGTGTGTGTGTGAGAGAGAGAGAGAGAGAAAGGAAGAGAGAAAGGGAGAGGGAGGACAGAAAGAAAAAGAGAGAGAGAGAGAGGAGAGAGAAAGGAGAGAGAGAGATTCAAATAGTTCATATATGTGTGGTAGGAGGAATGATATACTGTATACCTGTTAGAAGTAGACAAAATCCATGGGCAGAGTAGCATAGCCTGGTATATACATACATAAAATATGCACATGCAAATCTACATAATCCACACCTTCATGTCAAACCTCAACTCTGGCCTTTGATTGCCGATTTGCATAGGAAGCTTAGGCAGTGCTTTCTCGGGAAGTTCATCATGTACAGGAGAAAATATGGCACCATTTAAGACAACAAAAACAAAGCAAAACACTTCCCCCTCCCCCAATTACCTTCCCAGGGATTTGAGAAAAACAATAAAATGCTGCCAACTCAGCCATAAAAACATGCAGAGAGCCAAGTAAAGTGACAAAATCAGAAGAAGATATTTAGAGATATGCAAAGGCTCTGGGAAGCAAGGCCCATTTAAGAATTGCTCCATGAAGAAGATGTGGCAGTTTCTGAATAGAATGTTAAAATCAAACAGTCAGTCAATCAATCAATCAAAAAACAAACAAATAAAATAAACCCCATAACTGAACTCTCTAAAATAACCATGAACATAGGATAGTTTCTTTGTTCTTTCAGTGTCCTATAGTTTCTGGAGTTCCACCTTTTATTTCTTATCCACCACAAATCTAATTTTACCAGCACTTAAGAGAGTATTCTAGTCAACCATATTGAAACAATTACTTCCCTGTAATCAATAAGATGTATATTATGTACAGTTATGTGTGCACTGAAGAACAATATGCTTGGTGCTCACTGAGCTTGGTGGTTTTCTTGTAGACGTTTCATTGGCACTGATGATGTTATCTAGTTTGGTAATGAAATGTCTGCAAGGAAAACCACCAAGTTCAGAGAGCACCAAAGACCCCACAGTTCAACTCTGAACTACAAATATTTTCTTCTATTGGTAGAACAAAATGTGTCACACCTCTACTCCATGAGATTGCCACTTTGCTTCTGAGTTCAGTTCAAGGTGCTTCAAAGTCCTACTTGACGTGGAACAAGGATATTTGAAGGACCATCTCTCCTCAGTTACATCTAGCTATCCCATTGGGTCTGGCAGAGGGATATGCTATGATTCTCACCTGCTCAAGAGGTCCATCTAACGCAACCCAAAAGCCGATCCTCAAATGACATGCTTTTGCCTCTGGAACATCATCATTCCTTTTACGGTGAGATTAGATCCAACTCCACTAACCTGGAATTTTCTTAAGACATGATTTTTTTGAGCAGTCTTGGGGAAATAGAGACCCTTGTAAGATGGTTGTTGTTCTGTAGTATATTGGTCCATTGTCTCACAGTCTATTAATGAACAGATAACAGATAATCAGAGTTGGAAGGGATCTTGTAGGTCATCTAGTCCAATTAGTTCAGTTTGAGTTATATATATATATATATATATATATATATATATATATATATATATAGGTTTTCTTAGGTTTTCGCGGGTACTTACATGTGTGCTGTTTAGCTTCCTTCGGGTATTATCTCATGTCATTGTAGTTCTGTTAAAGTTGTAGCAACGTTTCAGCAGAATCTCATCTGCCATCCTCAGGCTTCCTGGTTTCAAATTTGAGGCTGGTCCATTCTGATAGACTCCCTCTGATAGCTCCAACCCAAACACCCCCCCACCAGGCACCCAGGTGAAACCCAGCTTGCTAATGAATAGGAGCTTGCTAATGAAGAGCAGCCGTCCCTTCACACGGAGCCAAGCTGCACTGAAAGCCTCCAACACAAGAACAGAGTGTTGCCAGCCAATCAAAGTCACAAAACAGACAGAAGAAACCAGAAACACCAATCAATCAAACTCCAAGTCCAATGAACACAGATCCAGGCTCCCAGCCAATCAGAATGGACCAGCCTCAAATTTGAAACCAGGAACTAACTCTATACAGAAGCCTGAGGATGGCAGATGAGATTCTGCTGAAACATTGCTACAACTTTAACAGAACTACAATGACGTGGGATAATACCCGAAGGAAGCTAAACAGCATATATATATATATGTATGTATGTATGTATGTATGTATGTATGTATGTATGTATGTATGTATAT
>BLBF01000059.1:11237995-11253683 GCA_015471245.1 Laticauda colubrina | reverse complement strand
TATATATATGTTTTTTTTAAAAAAAAAGACACATTTTTTTTAAAAAAAAGACACACCGTATACCAGAAGAAAACACACACTAACCGCTACCTCAACGCCCAATCCGACCACCACTCAGCACAGATAAATTCCGTGGCGAAAACACTAATTACCAGAACCAAATGCCTGGCAGACAAGACACATATAAAGACTGAACTATGCACCCTGACTAAAGTATTGACAGCCAACAGCTTCCACAAAAACAAAATCACCAGCTTGATCCACAAAAACACACCAAGACATAACAGAGACCTAGAAGATCAACAGACCTATGGAACAGCTGTCCTGCCCTACATAAGAGGTACCACAGACAAAATCAGTAAGATACTACACAGGCATCACATCAAGACTGCTTTCAAAACAGACAAAAAAATAGCAGCCATCCTTAAAAACCCCAAAGACAAAATTGACCTGGAAAACCAAGGCATATACGAAGTTCCCTGTGCATCATGCCCGGCCACATACATTGGACAGACCAATAGAAGAATAAGTACCCGCCTGGATGAACACAAAAATGCAGTAAAAAAGCTGGAACACACCTCCTCACTAGTCCAACACATTAAAACCACAGGTCACAACATCAACTTCAATGGCACTAAAACCCTAGCCACTATAGAAAACCCCAGCCACAGAATCATCAGAGAAACCTAGCTTCCTAATAGATAATAGCTGTCCTTTCACACGAAGCCAAGCTGCACTGAAAGCCTCCAGTGCAGGAGCAGAGTGTTGCCAGCCAATCAAAGCCACAAAACAGACAGAACAAACCAGAAACACCAATCAAACAAACTCTAAGTCCAATAAACACAGACCAAGACTCCCAACCAATCAGAATGTAGAAAAAAACATCCTGGCACAACAATAGGCTAGCCTCAAATTTAAAATCAGCGGCTGTGAGACCCTGACCCACATACAAACTCTATACAGAAGCCTGATGATGGCAGATGAGATTCTGCTGAAACATTGCTACAACTTTAAAAGCACTACAATGACGTGGGATAATACCCGAAGGAAGCTGAACAGCACATATATATATATGTGTGTGTGTGTGTCTGTGTGTGTGTGTGTGTGTGTGTGTGTGTATAAGTATATGTATATGTATATATATAAATATTATGGTTGTTTTAGAACATTTTTGACCTCTAGAGTCCCCTAGAGTCATGTTTGTGAGATGCATGGCTTTGTACTTTTGAAAAATAAATTAATAAATAAACTATTTTGCATACTTCCACACAGAGTAACTACATCCCTTCTCCACTTTTTAGGTTTACCTCTTCTGCCTTTTAGTATCATTATAGATCATTTGTGCTTCAAGAGTGTGCTGGTCTCCAATTTAAACAACCTCTGAGGAAAATTTTTTTCCTGTTGCACACATTCTGATTTTAGCAATTATCTAGGGAAGCAGAAAGTTAAAGTTGTGAGGCAGTTTTGAGAGACTTAACTGACCGGTGCTTCAAATAATTTACTTTTGCCAACTAAAACTGTGTGGTTTTGTTGTGAGATCCTCTCCTTTCTTGGTATGATTATTCAAAAGATTGGTATGCTCCTAAAGTCTTACTTTATTCTAGCCTTTTATCAGTCAGTTCCTTTTCCTGGATTTTAATTCCTTTCCCTCTCTGGAATAAGACCAATTCCTCACTTATTCAAGATTGTATTTTAAGATTATAAGTGTTGAAAGTGGTACAGTGAGAAAGTCTCAGTAGTGTTTTGTAATCTATGAATGGAAATATAACCAGGGTCTGAGCTGGAAAAATTATGATTCTCCTTAATTACAGTTTATGTTGTGTGCTGCTGCCATCTATGGTAGTAGCCATCTGGATTTTTTTTTTTTTTAAGCCTACATTAAAAGTCCAAAACCCTTTATTTCCACAAACTGACATGTTAAAAGTAAGGCTGAGAAGCCCACCTATCAGAAATGCAGTGGTTTGGCCTGGATTCTCTATAAAAAGGAAGGGAGTGAGTACTGAAACAGCTCCCTTATGTTCCAATGTCTGTCTTCAGAATTTTACTGTGTAATGTATTGGGCTGCAGATATTCAATGTAGGTTTTATGGAGAACAGAACAGAACACATTATTGGCCAAGGGTGATTAGGAACTTGATTAGGTCAAGGAATTTGTCTCTGGTGCAGAAGCTCTTAGTGAATATGCAAAACAACAAAGTAATAGTAATCATAATAAAGTAATAATAATCACAATAATGATATTGTTGGAAGTTTCGATTCCCCCCTCTTCTAAGAAAATAGACCCCACCCTTTGTCAAGTAGGGCTATTAAAATAGCTGGAGCCAGCTTACTTTTCACAACAAAGGATCAGAACCATAAAACCAAGATCCCAAGAAGAGATCCCAAAAAGACAAGAATTCAACATGCACAAATCAAAGTCTTCAAAAATTCACACCTACAAATCAAAGAACCTGAAGTGTATAAAAGAGAGGTTTTTCTTCTCACTTATTAAATTAATCCTAGGAACGTTGTGAGATTTCTTACCTGCCTTCCTATGAATAAACTGATTCTGACTTCTAAGCAGCTGACCAAATCATTTTGCATTTCTCCCAGCCAGGAAATTTGAATCCACAAAGGAAAGAACTTTGCCTATTCCTTAAAGGGCAAGAAGTGTCAGAAGCAGCATGCAGAGCCATTACTGCTGGTATGCGAGCCCTCACCCAGAACAGGTCTACTGTGCATGCATGTGCGCTGCCCATCTGCCAGCTGATTGTTGGGTATCTGGCATACATGTGTGGGGTGCAGGGGTGTGCGGGAGATGCACACACATGCATAGAGATGTGTGGTGCGCAGGGGGGATCACCACTTGCGTGCGCAGGGGGCGTGGAGGAGACTTGTGCACATTGCCTTCTGAGTGCTGGCACCCAAGTGCGTGCACATTAGCACACACGCAGTTATTGGCACAGGAGCCCAAAAAGGTTACCCACCACTGGATTATAGGCCAAGAAGAAGTGACAAAATGACCTATAAAATACATTTTGCCCAGGACTTCCTGGTCAGTGGCTATTTCGCTCTTGTGTCCAACATTCAGATTCAGACCTCTTCAGCAACCCTAATTACAACCAGGGCAATTCTAGAGATTTGGCCAGGATATTTACTTTCAGCCTTCCATCAAAGCAAAATCAAGGCTCTTCCTGAGCCAGCTGAAGCACAGCACTGCTTATTTAAATAAAATATGCTTGATCCTTTCCCCTGCCACCTCCCATCACCATCTCCCACTTAACAAGATGCTCATATGTTGCTGCTGCCTGCATCCCAAGGGATGCCTTCCATTTAGTTTCATTTTCCTTTTTCATTTCATGCCGTAATGGAGATTCATTGGCGTTTTTCAGTCCATAATTTGAGATGAATCCTCTGCCTCTCCCATGGGGGGTTAAAAGGTGAACATATTAAGACAGTCTAATTTTTTAGATCTACGATTCTCTGGGTATAAAGTGAGCATCCCAAAAGATCATAGGGTTTCTCCCCAGGGGTATCAAGGAGCTACTTTAGATTTTTACGAATGGAGGCAAACATACGTGTCCCGGGATAATGTTGCAAGATCCAATCTGGGTCAACTACTGGGACCAAAGATTTATTCTTCCGAGCTTTCAGACTCGTGCTGGATCCCATCCTCAGGGAACTTCTCTCTAATAGAATGTGTGCACTGGGCTACTGCTCTATGCATCATACTTTAGATTTCATATGACTCATCCCCACAATGAGTGCAGGTATACAATATATGGCATGTATGTGCTTCTAATGTCTACCCAAAATACGCACAGGCATCACAATGCAGATTTTCAAATGTTTCACACAGCAAGCTACTTGTAGGCAATATGCCAGTTCCTGTTTGGAAAACTACCTCTGTAGAGAGTCCTATACAGGCTGTCCTCAACTTACAACTGAAAACAAACAAACAACAACAATTGAATGAAAAACTGCTGGTGACTTTATACTGCTGCACCATAGAGAGTATCTTAACTGACTGCATCTCTGTATGGTTTGCCAATTGCACAGTGGCAGATAGGAAAGCACTCCAGAGGGTTAATGTCATTGCTCAGAAGATCATGGGTTGCCTCCTCCCCTCTTTGGAAGAGCTTTATAGCTCCCGCTGCCTTATGAAAGTTCAAAACATTCTCAAAGATTCTCATTCTGGGAACCCCCCCTTTTTTTTAACTATTACCATCTGGCAGACGGTATAGGACAATAAAAAGGACAAATAGGCTGAAAAACAGCTTCTATCCCAGGACAGTAGCTCTTTTGAATTTTACTGTATAATGCAGTGTTGGGGGTTTTGGTTCAATGTATAGAATGGGAAGGATGTGTGTTTGTGTTTATTTTCATGGTCATGATGTGCACTGAAGATGGTGTTTGATTTCGTTGTACAAGGTGCAAGGACAATAAAGTAAAGTAAGTAAACTGTTTCTTTAGTGATTGTTTGAAATTACAATAGCACTGAGAAAAATAATTTGTGACCATTTTCACACTTATGTCTGTGATGTCTGTTCATTCCTGTGAACATGTGTCCAAAATTCAGACGCTTGGCAACTGACTCGTCTTTCTGACAGTTGCAGAGTCCTGAGGTCATGTGATCCCCTTTTGCAACCTTCTGGCTAGCAAAATCAATGGGGAAGCCAGATTCACTTAACAACTGCGTTACCAATTCAACAACTGCAGTGATTCACTTAAGAACTGTGGCAAGACAGGTTGAAAATTGGGGGGAAAACTCACTTAACAAATGTCTCACTTAGCAACAAAATTGTTGGTTTCTATTGTGGTTGTCAGATCCGTGTATCTGCCATTCTTCAACAGAAAAAGAAGGGAGGGGGGAAGTTGGTACAAGTAATTCTTTTTGATGTAATCTGAATATATTAAATCCTATATTGATCCTGTATAACTTGCATATGATATACAACTGGAAGAGCGGAGCCAGATGTCCAGGACCTTGGAACATCTTGAAGAGATAACAAGATGAAAAGGAACCATAAAAATTCCAGCTCTGGAAGATACCCCGGGAACTCCCCTAAGATATGTTCCCAGAGAAGGGGAGGGGGGAATTAACATGTTGGTTCTTTGACGAAATCCACATTTGAATAAGGGGAGGGATTTTAACTTCCTTTATCTATGACTGTATGCCTGGGGATATCTTAGACTCTGATTTGCCTAGTGTTGAGATAAAGGATTCCTTTCAATAAAGGATTCCTTTTGAGCCACCTGGTTTTCAGAAGGTCCTTCTTTTCGATTGAAGGGAAAAAGTCCAATGCTTACAGCGGTCATAAGTTGTATTGTAACCTGTATAGCAGCATTTCTCAGCCTCTGCAACTTTAAGATGTGAATTCAACCCCTAGAATTCTCCACCCAACATGAAGTCCTGTTCATCTTATAGTTGCTGAGGATGACAAATGCAACTGGATAGATGGAGATGTCTATGGAGATTCTCAGTCATCATCCTGGTCATGGTTGTCCCAAAGGTGCTCTTTCAAGATGCAACAGGACTCTGTTTATTTTTCTTTGAAAATGTTTTGCTTCTCATCCAAGACACTTCTTCAACTCTGACTGGATGGAAGCTCTTTCCATTCCCCACCATCCAGGGTTGTCAAACTCATGGCGTCACGTTGCTGTCATATGACATACCATGACATTTCCCCCCTTTGTGGAGCTGAGTTGGGTGTGGCCTGCACATGACACATCCAGTCCATGGACTGCCAGTTTGACACCCCTGTCTATAGGGACTCAAAATAGTGTTTTATTAGACTTGGATAGCAACACCAGGATCCTGCTTTAATCTTTTACCACCTGTATTTCAAGCATAAATGGAGATATTCTCCACTCCAGGCCTGTAAGTGCCTAATCTGGTTGGCCCTGATTGCCATTCCTTCTTCTGAAAAATAAAGCAAATGGCTATTATCTTTTTTTCCAAACTTCAGGATCAGTTTTCATGAGTCACCATCCATAGAAAAGTGGTGGCTGTTATGATGTCATTCTGCAGGGCTTTTTCCTTTAAACCTGACCTAGGAAGAATCTATTTCAATGGTATTCAAACTTGTTTAAGACTTTTGGACTTCAACTCCCAGAATTCCTGAGCTAACATGACTGGAGGAGGAATTCTGGGAGTTGAAGTCCAAAAGTCTTAAAGCTGTCAAGTTTGAAGATCCCTGATCTATATTTTGGCAGATGGCTAACATTAAGGCTCATATCCTTAACACTAATTGATTCTGAGTTTTAGGGTACAGAAATGTCAGCAGTCCCCAGGGAAGTAATGTCATAAATCCAAGAAGACAATGGGACCCATGCTCTGGGTAACAGAGGGATGGATTGTACACAGGAGAAGGAGGTAATTATATGTAATGTGCCCTGACAAATGGATTCAGGAGTATCCTGACAGAAGCTTTTCCAGAGATTGGTGAAACTGTAGTGTGTAAAAAGAAAAAGAAAAAAACTCCAGGATCAAACTAGTTTGTGTTTTAGGATTTTTTAAAGTTATATTTTTATTTTAATCTTTGGCCATGATCTTGTGATGCTTAGCTTTTTTTACATATTATCTTATTATTTCACTTTTAGCATCAAATCAGTCCACGTCTAAAGGGTAAAAAAGCAAAGAAAGAGAGAAATGGGCAAAATTGCATTCAAAGATTGCAAAATTGCATTCATGGTTGCATTCAAAGATTGCCTCAAACTGCTGAAAAAAAAAGAAAAAAAAGCACAATGCAGGATAGAAACATCTAGCAAGCTACGACTGGAAACCATGATTTAAAGTAGCACTGACTAAAAGCCTGCCCCAACCTCTGAATGTTACTTTAGCAGGATATGGAAATGTGGAACCATTTTGACAATTTTTAAAGGAGAAGCCAAAGATGTAGCTTTTCTTGGTAGAAATAGAAATTGTGCTTCTTTGTGATCAACTGACATCCACTCCTCCTTCTCCATCGCCTCCTTTCCCTTCTACTCTTATCTCCTCCACTTCATCTTTTCCCCTGCTCTCTTCCCATTCTCCCTTATCTACTTCTGTTCCCCATCTTCTCTTCCTTCTCTCATTTCCTTCTTCTCCTTCCCTTCTCCATGCATTCTTATCTCCTTGTTCTTCATCTCATCTTCTCATCTTCTCCATCTCCCTCCTCTCCTCATTTCCTTCTCCTCCTCTCCATCTATCCTTATTTTCTTTTTGTTTTCCATCTCATCTTTTCTTTCTCCTTCTCCTCTTCTCCATCTCCCTTCCCTTCCTCCTTTCCTTCTCCATCTATCCTTATCATCTTGTTCTCCATCTCATCTTTTCCTCTTTGCCTTTACCGCTTCCCCATCTCCCTCCCTTCCTCTTTCTGATTTTCCCCTTATTCTTCTCCATATTATCCCAAGAAAATTGCACTCCATTACGACACTGCACTGCTCCCTTGTAACTTGTGGAAAACAGACATTACAGTTCCTTCTGTTTTGAGGTGTGTTGCTGCCATTATAAGACTGCTCATGACAATGAAGGTAGGCAGGGAGTTCAGTTTTAAAGCAATTTTTAATCCTGCTCCTCCTTCTTATATTGAGCTGAAAACTCCCATTGGTGAAGATGATGTGGGATTTGAAACCTGTAGCTGAGTATAATATCTGCATTAACAAATCATGCCTTATAGCTGGAGCTTTGTATCTATAGGATGCTGCCTGGTGAAAACAGGAGCAACAAAGCAAAGGAGGGGATGAAGAACAGAAGCTGACAACTTGCTCGGAAGTGCGGGTTGCCTTGAGTGCATCTGAGAAGCTTAAAGTCCCTGTCACACTGCACCAACGGATGCAAAGAGGATGTAAAACGGACAAAAAAGCTTGCCATCCGTTGGTTAACGCGATGTATCCGTTCTGTACTGACTGCCTCTGTTTTGCTTCCTCTCTATCCGTCCAGCATCCGTTTATGGACGTTTCATCCGCTCAGAAAGTTTTGAGCTGCTCAAAACTTTTGCACGGAAAATGTATTCAATTCATCCATTCTGCATCCGCTACGCATCCGCTACGCATCCGTTACGCATCCGCTATATCCGCTACGCATCCACTGCGCATCCGCGCAACTCGCATCCACTCGGACGCAGGGAGGAAGCGGAACAGATGCAGAACGGATGCAGAACGGATACCTAGCGGATGCAGCATGGAAACAAAGCATTTAAAATGGAAAAAACGTTTGCAGAGGGGACCTATCTCGGATATTAAGGATGTCTAGAGGATGCCTAGAGGATGCAAAGGGACACCTACACTGCCTATAAAAAGGGGGAGCAACTCACCTGCATCTCACTTTCAGCCCAGCAGCCCAGCTGTGCAGACCTCTGCAGCCTTCATCTAACTCTTCCTCTTCCACAGCATCCAGTCATGTCAACCGTGGATCGTAACACAGTCCTTTTGGCAGCCACCATCCTTCTGCAACAGTGCGAAGCCATCTACAGGCTCTGTGAACTCTACTACGGGAAGAAAAGGAGGCGGCCAAGAAGCGTCTGGGTCCAAAGATGGATCGGGAGAAGAGCAGAGTACAGACTGTACAACAAGCTGATGGTGGAGCTCAGGAACAAAGACACTCGGGCATTCCAGAACTTCATGAGGATGCCTCCAGCCATGTTTGACGAAGTTGTGCAGCAGCTGACACCCAGGTTGACCAAGGCAAACACCAACTTCCGGCCCAGCCTGGAACCTGGGCTCAAGGTGGCACTCACTCTGCGCCACCTGGCCTCAGGGACCTCCTACAGGAGCATGCAGTACGGCTGGAGGGTGCCACCCAGCACCATCAGCATTGTGGTCAGAGAAGTGGTGCAGGCCATCATCGAAGAATACCTGGAGGAGCTCCTACAGTGCCCCTCCACTGAAGAAGGATGGAAGAAAGTTGCAGAGCAGTGGTATCAGAGGTGGAACTTCCCCCACACTGTTGGAGCCATAGATGGCAAGCACGTGGCCTGCAAAGCACCACCCAAGTCGGGCTCCACTTATTTCAACTACAAATTTCAACTGCCCCTCCTGCTGTCTGGCTCTCTGCCTTTTTGTGGAGGTGGAGCTGGGGGGGTGGTGGATGCGGCTACGGCTGTGGTGGATGCGACGTCTCCTTTCTCCCACCGCACCAGGGAGTCCTCCATGCGCTCCACCACGGTAACAACACCTGTCCGCGGGTTCTCTGCCGTGGCACGCTCCACAGAAACCTGCCTGGAGACAGGGACTGACTCATGGCCGGAAGAGGACTGGCTCTCAGCAGGCTGCCGGAGAGAGAGGGTAGTGAGAGGGGCTCCTGGTGCTCCTCGGTGGCAGATCTCACCCTCCAGGAAGCTGCACCTGGCCATGACATAGGTCTCTCTGTCCGTCAGCTTAAGCATGGCCTGGCCAGATTTCTTCATGTGCAGCTTCCCGTACCAGGTGTGCATGTGCTTCCACCAGCCAAGGAGCACCTCCGAAGTGTAACCCATACTCTCCGCCCTCTCTCTCCAAGCAGCCTGCTTCCTTTTGGTGTCCCTGTACAGCCGGTGTCCCTTCCGCCACAGATAGTCATTCTCTCTCAGCCACTCCAGCACCTCATTCTCGTGTTCCTCCTCAATATAGTATTGCCTCCTCTCCCGTTGTCGCATACGCCTCTTCCTCCCTTTGGCAGGACCAGATGGGCCCTCATCATAGAGGCCCCCAGGTAGTAGGGGCTGCTCCTCCACACCACCAGCAACAGCAGCACCAGCAGGATCATCATCATCATCATCATCAGCAGCAGCAGCAGGATCATCATCAGCAGCAGCAGCAGCAGCACCAGCAGGATCAGCAGCACCAGCACCAGCAGGACTAGGAGCACGAGCAGGATTAGGAGCATGAGCAGGACGAGCAGGACGAGCAAGACCAGGAGCACGAGCAGTATGAGCAGTACGAGCAAGTCCAGGAGCACGAGCAGGATGAGCAGGACCAGCACGACCAGGAGCAGCTTCAGCAGAGTACGCAGCAGCAGAAGCACCACCACCAGGAGCAGCTTCAGCAGAGTAAGCACCAGCAGAAGCACCACCGCCAGGAGCAGCTTCAGCAGAAGCTCCAGCACCAGAAGAGCGAGCCCGAGCAGCAGAAGCCCCAGCAGAAGCAGAGTCAGGGATAGGGGGTGGGAGGGTGGCCCTGTCCCTCTTGCCAAGGATGGAGGCAGGTTGCTGAGACTTTCGCTTCTTCCCCATGGTTGTGGGGTTGCTGGCTGGCAGGGAGGTTGATAGGGAGGCTGCCAGACACCAAGGCTGGCAGGAAGGCTGGCACCAAGGCTGGCAGGAAGGTTGGCAGGAAGGCAGGCAGGCAGGTAGGCACCAAGGCTTGCAGGCAGACTGGCTGGCAGGGAGGCTGGAAGGCAAGCTGGCAGCAAGGCTGGCAGGCAGGCAGGCAGAGAGCAAGGCTGGCAGGGAGGCTGGCCAGGAGGCTTGGAGGCAGGCTGGCAGGAAGGCTGGCAGCAAGGCTTGCAGGCAGGCATGCAGGCAGGGCAGGCAAGGACTCGATGTATCCCGCAGCAGGTCTTTCCTCCGAATGCTGGCCACGTGCGAGCTGCTTCCCTTTATATCCGCGTGGCTTACACAATGCATCCCCCCCGCATGTGCAATTAATGCTCGGCATCCGTTCGGCTTGCGCTGTGCATCCACTAGGCTTCCGCTCTGCATCTGCTTCATCCGCTGTGCATCCGCTTCATCCGCTCGGTGTCCGTTCTGCATCCGCTGTATCCATTCCGCATCCGCTTTGCTGAGGTCCCCCGGAAGCCTTGCGGATGTGCCATCCACTCCCATCCACTCCCATCCGCTGGGCTTCCGTTCCGCATCCGCTTTCCATCCGCTCTGCATCCTCCCCGCGTCCGTTCCTTTCCGTGTTATCCGCTCCGGTTATGCAAATTTTTGCCCCTTTTGAGAGCGGATAACAACGGATGGAACATTTTGCTCGTCCGCTGTGTCCTTTTTACATACGTTTTGCATCCGTTGGGCAGTGTGGCAGGGCCTTAAACTGCACAAAGTGGGTGGCTTTACAATGTCTTAAACAAACCCAGCCTATGCACAGCCTGTTGAAGAAAACACATGTATTTTAGTAAACTAGGCTAACATTCACCTTGAGCAATTCTCTTGTGTGAACATCAACATTGAATATATTCATTTGCTTGAGAGTGCAAGCATCAGAGATGGTATTCAGCCAGTTCTGACAGGTTCTGGAGAACCGGTAGTGGAAATTTTGAGTAGTTCGGAGAACCAGCAAATCCCACCTCTGACTGGCCCCACCCCCATCTATTCTCTGCCTCCTGAGTCCCAGCTGATTAGCTGGGTCTCCTTTTATTTTATTTTATTTCATTTGGTTTGTCAATCACTTACAAGATAATACGTATAAGCATGAACATGAGTAAGAATACAGGAAATAGGAATGAATAAATGAGGACAATAGGACAGGGACGGGAGACACGATGGTGCACTTATGCACCATCTTAGGAATGGGGTGAGGTCAATAGTGGATAGTTTAAGGGTAAAGGAGCGGGGCTTTGAGGATGTAACAACAGACTCAGGTAGCGTATTCCAGGCATTGACCACTCTGTTGCTGAAGTCGTACTTTCTGCAATCAAGTTTGTTGCCCTGCACAGGAGAACAGAGCTGGAAAGCAGGTTAGTGGGGTGGGGAGGGAATGGGGATTTTACAGTAACCTTCCCCCAGGAGTGGAGAGATAATGGAGTTTTTGCAGTATCCTTCCCCTGCCATGCCCCCAAGCCAAGCCCACAAAACAGGTAGTAAAAAAATTTGAATCCCACCACTGCAAGGCAGCTTCACAGGCATGCATCTGGGGACAGAAATGAGCTGTTCCCAGCTTAAAGCGGTTTAACTTTCGGGAAAAGAGTTGGCATAAGAAGAGATGAGTTGGATCAGGGCCAAAACAATTGCAACATCAGCCAGTCATGTATCAATGGATTGCTGACAAACAGACACAAATGCAATATTTTACAACTTGGCTGTCTGCCCAGGCAACTATTTGTGATAGATTTCATGATGGGTGAGACCCATATTTTCTACCCCAATGGGCAATTTTTTTCCTAAATCACAAAAGGCTCACAGATGTTAGCCAGCTCATTTGCTAAGGTTTAGCAATGACAAGGATTGGATGTGGTGTGGTATTTATGCAGGGGAGGTGTCCGTTTTGGGACTAAACTAAGAAGTCCTGTTTCTCAGCTTACCAATGTATGATTGGCCATGGGGTTTTAAGTGAGAAATAAATGGCACAGAGATTTGCAGGAGCAAACCCACTTACAGAGATACCACAAGGATTTGGTGATTTCCACAGAGAGCAAGAAACATCTGCTAATTTCTCCCTCCACCCACATCCTTACACAATGTACTTCCTTGCATCCCTTCTTTCCGCTCTGGCTGTTAAATGATTATCTCCTGCTAAAGCTACAGGAAATTGGAAATTTCGCTGGAGTTCTTATTTATGTTTTCAAATCCTTGCCTACCAGAATTTGTGTGAACTTCTCCAATAATTGAACAGAACTATTTGGCTCCTCCTGAATACAAATGCCAGCCATGGGTCACTGGTACTCAGGAAGATGTGTGTACTTAGCTACTCAGAGGAAGAAGGAGAAGATGCAAAGCTGCTTTTCACAAGAGCAACAGCTAAAAGTAGCTAGTTAAGGGGCATGCCAGAACTGAGGCTGTTTCTGATGCTTCCATTCTGGCTTTTATGGGCAATTCTAATAGGTTTCCATTTTATGATCAATTTTGCTTCACATGTGGGGTTTTTTTTGCAATAAATTTCACTAGAAGCTGATACCCTGTTGTCCTGTTCAGAGAATGACAATGCAAATTTAAGAAAAGTAGAAATACAGATATATATATATATATATATATATATATATATATATATATATATATATATATATATATATATATATATTTCCAGTTGGTGTCTTGATTTGGGAAGTGAAGATTAGACAGTTTGCATAAAACTGGATAGATTTCTTATTCCCCCATCTCCCCCTTCCCATCTTAACTGCGACTCTCATCTCTGTATTGTTTATTTTGGTAATGACTATCTAAGATAGCAAGGAGAGGTTTTCCCTTCCTGCCATTTGATCCTTAAGATATAGATCTTGAACTGAAAAATATAAAAATGCCTAAAGGACCCTTCCCTGTTTATTCCTGATGAGTCTGCTCAGAACTGACCCTATTATTAAACCCAGTTTGGTGTAATGGTTAAAGTGCTGTCCTAGAAACCAGGAGATTGTGAGTTCTAGTCAGGGGTGGGATTCAATTTTTTTAACAACCGGTTTAGTGGGCGTGGCTTAGTTGGTGGGCGTAGCTTGGTGGTCATGTGACTGGGTGGGTGTGGCTTGGTGGTCATGTTACTGGCTGGGCATGGCCAACTCAATATAACTCACATCAAGGCACGCATCTCCTCGCCTGGCCTCTCATGACTGTGGGGATGCTGCAACAGTCGTAAGTGTGAAAAATGGTCACAAGTCATTTTTTTCAATGGTCTTTCCACACAAGCAAAGTACCAACAAAAGAGGGAAAGAAAACTCTATTGAGACAGGAAGTCTAGTCCTGCCAAGACTGTAAAAAGGGTTAATGGAGAGGCAGTTTCTGTAAGCAACACCAGAATGTTTCCTTCCTGCCTTCCTTACAGGATTAGGCCAGTAATTTCTTCTAACAATCGGTTCTCTGAACTGCTTAGAATGTTAACAACCGGTTCTAGCAAATAGGTGTGAACTGGTAGTATCCCAACCCTGGTTCTAATCCCACCTTAGGCATGAATGCAGACTGGCTGGATGACTTTGAGCCAATCACAAGGAGACTATAAATTCTAGTTCCTCATTAGTCATGAAAGCTGAACTGGGTGACTTTGGGCCAATCACCAGGAGACTGTGAGTTCTAGTCTTGCATTAGTCATGAAAGCTGACTGGGTGACTTTGAGCCAGTCATTGTCACTCAACCCTTGGAAGAAAAAGGCAGGGCTCAACTTTATTCCTAAGAATGCCTCTGGGCCTGAAATAAAACAAAGGATTGAGGAATAAAGCTGAGTCTTGGAACAATCCAATCTCCATGCTATCCTTTTAAAGTTATAACTACATATTTTCAAAATGAAAAATCATCAGCTAAGAGACAAAGGGTGCCCATGAGGGATCCAGCAGCCCCCTGGCATCCCCAGGTCCTGGGTTAGCCCCATTCAGCCCAGGATACAACAAAGTTAACAGTAGACACATGTCACCAATTAAGGCCAAAATATTTTCTTGCCACACATGTGTGCGATAACACACATGGGGATCATTGGAAGCAGCAGAATGGCCAGCTGGTGCCTGCAAAAGTGCCTTCTTTTTGGCTCATTGCTGGGAAAATCCCTACAGAGCTCTTCACAAAAGTGCTTTCCCACATATTCCTGGCAGTTGGACATGCCATATTATTCACCGTCTCATTGGGCTTCAAACTATGCGTGCCATAAATAAACAAGGGGAAAGAATCACTCCTGAGAAGGGAGGTTCGGAAGCTTAAGATGAATTGAATTCAGGCAGAGTTTAGAAATCATCCTTCCTCCTTGCTCTGCTTCAGTTCTTCCCCTGCTTCTCTCCCCCACACCTAGACCCCCACTTGCCTTTGCTACCCATGCTCTACAATTCCCACCCACCTTCTTATTTGGGGGCTTATTTGCTGCACACATGTTGTTTACAGTGCAATTGTACAATAACTTGGCAAGCCAAAGGGCCGCTGAGGAAATGAAATAAGGCACTTCAAACTTGTAGCATTTGCCTAGCTCTGGCACGCTTAATAGGGCTATAATAGGGCTCTACAGGAGGAAAGGGAGGTGTTGTATGAGTGTGTCTGCAGGCAGATCCACATTGGCTGTCAGGAATGTCCAACGAATAGCCTGCTGGAATATCAATAGACCATGCAGGGGGAACTTAAGAGGAAATGCCATGGCTACTTGTCAAACAACCTTGGATAGTTCTTGCTCCCATGGTAAGAACAGTATTTCTCAACCTTGGTAATTTTATGATGTGTGAACTTCAACTCCCAGAATTCCTGAGCCAGCACAATGGTTGAAGAATTCTGGGGGCTGAAATCCACACATCAAAACTGCCAACAGTGAGAAATACTGGGTAGGGGAGAGAAAAGACCCACCAGTCTTTTGACAACCTTGTAAGGTAGGCCACTGTTATTGCTATTTTGGAGAGGAATGAGGGACTCCTCTCTATTTGTAATCTCCTTGTATGAAATATCACTGAAATTTTAAACCTACGGCTAGGAATTTTTGAGAAGAGATTGGGCAACCATTTGTCTCAAATGGTACAGGGTTTCCAACATGAGCAGGTAGTTGGACTAAAAGATCTCCAAGATCTTCCAACTCTGTTATTTTAACCTGTTCTATTCTATTTTAACAGATTTCAAATAGAGTTAGAAGGGATCTTGTAGGTCATCTAGTCCAACCCCCCCCCAAAGCAGGAGACCCTACACCATTTCTGACAGATGAGAATCTAATCTCTTCTTGAAAGCCTGCAGTGATGAAGCTCCCACAACTTCCAAAGACAATTTCTGTTCCATTGGTTGATCTCAGGGTCAGAAAGTTTCTCCTTATTTCTAGGTTGAATATCTTCTGAATTACTTTATAATTTTGTTTGTTTATTTAAACAGCATTGAAATAAATATATATATGTGTGTGTGTGTGTATATATAACAAATATATATATATAT
>BLBF01000059.1:11202819-11232853 GCA_015471245.1 Laticauda colubrina | reverse complement strand
AGGAAGGAAGGAAGGAAGGAAGGAAGGAAGGAAGGAAGGAAGGAAGGAAGGTTTTCCTTGCATAGAGCTGGCAGAGCTCTCTGATTTCTAGAAGATGTAAAAAAATGAAACAAAACAAAACAAAATAAAAAAAATCACCTCCCAACAAATCCAGTCAAAGAGCATACAATACTTATCTAAAGGCTAGGTCCCACTGGCCGACGGATGCAAAACATATGCAAAAAGGATACAGCGGACGAGCAAAATTTCAGGGGTGCTCCATCCGTTGTCATCCGCTCCAAAAAGTGGCGAAAATTTGCATAAACAGAACGGAAAAGAAAGGAAAAGAACGGACGTGGGTAGTATGTAGCGGGAATGTTAAACGGATGTTCATAGGAAGCCTAGAGGATGTATATTGGATGCAAAACGTTCACTGTGCATCCTTTCTATTTCCCTGCTACTAACACTGTGTAGAAGTTCCGTGTACCTTTTGTTTCCTCCCTCTTTCCGTTTTCAGCTGCAGCGGATGTGAGTTGAAGGGATGCCCAGAGGATGCAGAGAGGATACAGCGGATGTTTAACAGATGATAAACGGACATAGAACGTTTGTTGCTCATATGTCACGGATTTACATCGTACACAGCGGAAAGTTCATCCGTTCACAAAGTTTTGTGCAGCTCAAAACTTCTTGCATGAATGAAATCTCAGTGGACGGATGCTCAAAGGATAGAGCGTATGAAACATGTATGCAATGAGTACACAACGGATGCATAGCATTTTCCAAAAAATGTTTTTTTAACGTTTTATATCCTCTTTGCATCCGTTGGTGCAGTGGGACATGGGCTTTAGGGATCAAAGGCTTCTGATACCACTCTTTACCTGGAGGCCTGAAGCATTGATATCAGTTTTATATTTTTCAGCAAGAACTCTGGAAGTGACTGGAAAAAGGATCTTTCAAGCATGAGCCATATTAAAACGGTTAACTAGGTCAAGAAATGATGGCAATGATGAAAAATTTACCCCATCTACATGGGGGTTGTTATGTGAGAAAATCAGAGAGTAGTAAGAACAAGATCAACCTCTTCCCCCTCCACTCCATCAAATGCTTAGTTTAGAAAAAATTGCAGCTTCATTTGCCAATCAACCATGGGACATAGGTAGCTTGTATCAGCTGGCATTCCTGAGGCAGTATCACACTGTCAAAATTAGAGCAGTTTCCTCACCTTGGTTCTTCTCCTTTTCCTTCTCCTTCCCCTCCCTTTCTCCTTTCTCCTTTTCCTCCTCTCCTCCCTTTTTATTCTTATTCCCCTCTCTTTTCCTCCTCCTTTTTTTCATCTATCTTTCCTCTCCTCTTTTCTCCTTCTCCTCCTCCTCTTCCTCCTCCTCCTCCACTCTTCCCCTTCTTCTCCTACTCCTATCCCTCCTCGTTTCTCCTTCTTCTTTCCTTTCCTTCCTCACTTCTTCTCCTTCTATTACTCCTCTCCTACCTCCTCCTTCCTTTCCTCCCTCCCTCCTTTTTTTTCATTCTCCTATCCATCTCCTGCTCCTTCTCCTATCCCTCCCTCCCTCCCTTCTCTCTCTCTGTCTCCTCCTCCTCTCCCTCTTCCCTTCTCTTCCTCATGGCAAAGCAATTGCTCAGAATTTCTATCTGCCTGAATTCATATGAGATCGGGAAACCCAACACTAATTAATGTGTCTGCAATCCCCAGCATAGCCGGCAGGGCCTGGAATTCACTCACCATCTCATGAGTCTAGCAGGATCTGCAAGGTAACCCTCTGGCACATCTGGCAGATGCATATTTTAAGAATTTGCATCTGCTGGCTATGCTATCTCTCTTCTATTCCCCCCCCCCAAAAAAAATTTCACGCTTTGATGGAAGACCTAAGGGAAACCTCCAGTGGTTACAACCAAAGTGTTTGCTTTGCAGTTTTGTATGAAAGCTGTTGGATTTTTTTTTCCTGCCTTCTCTCTCTCTCCAAGTTCTAATCAGGCTCAGGCTTTATTTAATTAATATTCCAACTTTGTTAAATAGATTATAAATTAACATGCTCTTGCATTAAAAAAAAATGTCAGGTAGTGAGAGGCCTCTGCTGGCTTTTAAGAGATTTCACTTCTCAGCTCTGGATTCCTAAATGTTTCTGTTTGTGTCTAGATGCGTACATACAAGTTGTACCAAAAGGTAGACGTGTGGAGAATCTATTGTATAAGCTACATTAAATATTTGAATTGGTTGTCTTTTTTCTTCTCAGAAATTACTTATTTGGTGTATTACCTTTGAAGATTCCGAAGAACAGTAACATTTTCTTGAAAAAAATACATAATAAACATATTGTTATTGGCCCAGGGGTGCGATTCAACTGGTTTGGTGAGTGTACACTTTGCACATGGGCAACATTTGAACAACACTGCTTTTTCAGCTCTAAAACTTACTTTCTACTGCAGTCCCAGTGAGTAAATCAGCTGAAGAGCAACAATCCACTCTGCCACATCAAACAGCTGAGCTGAAAACCCCAGAAATAAAAGACAAAATAGGGCAGGGGTGGGTGTGCGGGGCCAAATTGTCATCGTAACTACCAGTTCGCCTGAACTGGGCCGAACCGGTAGAATCCCACTCCTGGATGAGCCTAAGGGGCCAATACACAAACACACACACACCACACACAAGGGGCTATCGAAGAGGGAGGGAGAGAGAGACCATTCTTGGTTCCCCCAAATTTTCACTAGATGTTTTTATACACTGTAGTTAAGAACTTGGGAGAATGTTTCATGAACAAATAAATATCTTTACTTCATACATGTATTTTACACCATCAACTCCCAATATGACCTCAAAAAGTTAGTTGGCAATCAATGGGCAAAACAGAAAAACAAAACAAATTAAACTGCAATTGGACAATTGATCAATTCTGAAGGCAATTAGTTTGCCTTCAGAAGTTGTGGTGCTTCATCATTGGAGCTTTTTAAGAAGACACTGGACAGTCACTTGTCTGAAATGGTATAGGACCTCCTGCTTGAGCAGGGGGCTGGACTGGAAGAACTCCAAGGTATCTTTCAGCTCTATTCTGATTCTGAGTTATTCTGATTCAACAGTTGACCTTTGCATTGGATTGGAGAGGACGATAAAGTTCAAATACATTTCTAAGGAAATTGCTGTGTCAGATAAGATTCTGGTTCATCTTTCAGCAATTGATCTGGACTACAGATACATGCTCTTGAGTGTGACTATTTATTACTTACTGGGAAGAAAGATCTTCAATATGGCAGATGGATGGAAGTGTGAATTGTGCAACATCTTTGGAAACTGTTTGTGCAACAATAACAAAGTGATAATTTGTGCCATATAAACACATACTAATTTACAGTATGTGTTTTCCAAGCTGCGGCAAAAAACATGTTTCATAGCTAACTTTCTATAACAGGATAGAGGAAACCTTTGCATTTCCATAAAAGGAATGGAGCAGGAAGGTTCCATGAATGTCAACAGTCCAGGCTCACAAATACATGTGTCTATATTAGCTTTGAAGCGAGTTTTAATATAACAAGTTAAATGCACATATAATCCAGGATTTCAAAAGTTGAGATCCCGGGGCTGTATTCATCTCAAAAACATACCTTGAACATCTCCAAAACTTATCACCGCTCTTAAGTATATGGCAGGAGGAAGAAATTATTAAATAATGTGTTTATTATCCTCATGCAATTGTGGTAATATAATATTAATTATGCTGGCATTAAAACTTGATTGCATTACATTATTTTTGACCTGATGCTACATACTACTTTGTTCTGACCTCTATGTGTCTGTGTGAGTATTCACACACAACAGAACACAAAAATCTCTAAAATGCCAGCTCTTCTTTTAATCAACTGGCTGTCACATCACAAAAAGGATGATGATGATGTCAATGAGATAACACCAAAACCATAGAATTTTCTTTTTTTAAAAAAAAACATATAATAGAAATCTACAAAATTAACTATCAGATGGAACTGAATTTAGAACATACAGTTCCTAGCTGGCATGGTGAAAAGGAGAAGGGTTTAAACACTATGTTGCTGAACATAAAACCTCAGCCATGATAGACTGTTTTAACAAAGGCAAGATTTGCCATCACTTATGACACTGAAATATGCAATCAACATAACAAAAAGCTTTTATCCATAAAATCTTTGTTTGACTTAGTAAATTAAAGGAGGCAATCTTCACAAAGTTAAAATAGCTATATCTTCATAATTTTTATTTAGTTTAGATTGTGGAAATTGTAAATGAGCCGAAAAGTATGATTATCATAAGTGTTGGCCTTCTTCTCCCCATGTTCAGTAGAAGTCAAAATAAATGAGTATAGTGACAAACATGGCAGTGATGTGTTCAGATTCTGTGCCACTTGTTTAAATGTGTAAAGAAAGTATAGGTTTGCATGCATATAATGGTCAATTTTTATTCTTTGCAAACACTGTAATTTTGTTAAATATCAATGAACGACTGTAAGGAAAGGACAACCCTTCCATCACCATCTGGTCTTCTTCTGTGGTCATGCTCTACTGGATATTTGTAACATTTTGGGAGTACTTTAATCAATTTTGCCTGAATGTCCAAGGCTTGAATCAAACATGGCATAAGATGTTCAAAATCCTCAAATATCTACTCAGTACCAAAGTTGAATTTAAATTGGTTTTCTCCTAAACATTTTGAAAACACTGAGCATACAGACAGGCATAGTTAAGCATTTATGAATCCATCTATTTTTCAGACTGAGAGTTAAGGATCTGTTCAAATTTCCACTCATGAAATCAATGAGATTCAAGGCAGCTCAGCTTTGGTTTGGCCAGGTCCATTAACTGCATCGCTTCCCACTTTTCTTGTACCTCTGAAATTTCTGTTTCATAAATAATTTGTGCTGATACTTTTTTGCCATGAATATTTTAATTTCTGAATAAACTTCATTCCCTCCATGAAGCCTTGTGAACCTTAAACATCCATTAAGGGATTGTTTGGTTTTTCTTATTGCACTATTTTAAAAAATGATTGGGAGGCAGCTGGCCTAGTCTATGGAGAAAGTAGTACCCATAAGAATAAACAAGAAGATTACTATTCAACTCTTTTCTCATTGTTTCCAACATGATTTGGTGGTTGAGAAAGCAAATACCAAAATGTTAGCTTTCGTGTGCAACAGATGTTCAACTTCTTTCAACAATGTGTAGAAAAACATTATTCAAGAACTCTTTACCTGAAGTGCTCAACCTAAACACTCGTCCCTCTAACTCCATTGCTTCTTTAATGTTGCCTGCTGCAACATTAACATTAACATCGAGAACATCAAGAGTTGAGTAGACTTTATGCACATGGATATGTGATATCAATTGATGCAGGGAATCTGCTATATCAGGACCATGATATAGGAACCAACATAGCTTTGTTGTTGTCAAAGTTTGCAATTAATGCAGAAATACCTGCAGATATCAATATTATTTGAGTAACGTTGGTGGCGTGGGGAAGGCTTAGCCAAATCATTAATTTCTTGGAATAGAATAGAATATTCAGAACAAATACAATAAATTAAAAGGTCCCTGAATAAGACTCCATACACTCGTTTCCATATCATCCATCTCAAAGTAAAAGCAAGGAAAGGGTACTAGTAGGATATAGACATATGCTATCTAAGCTTGACTTCCAATGAAGTTGTACATGATGGTTGTGCCTTAACTTTTATTGCAATGTTAATGTTTCTAGTGCTGGAACTAAGAGTAAATCTCATCTCTTGATTTCATCCAATTTTAAGACACATGAGAACAATTGTTAGGGTATCAATAGGTTCTTTAGATCACTCACAACCCAAGCATTGTCTTTAGATGATGCTAGTAGGTAGCTCTTAGTTCATCAATACCATTGCTTGGGGTGAATTTGACAAGAGGGTGCTTTTAACTCCCTGCCAAGTTTGCAAATACTGAGTTAAAGAGACTTTCTCTCTATCTCAAGTTTGTTTGAACTTTTTATTTCACACAGAGCTGTCTGATGAACAACATGAGCTAAGCATTTTTAAGTCACTTTGATTTCTATGAGAGAGGCTTAAACACATGCTCAACTATCCCTTCAGTTGAACTTAAAAAGGCTTATCTTTGACTGGATCATGGCCAGTTCTAATAAATTTCAGTCAATAGTCTTATTTCTAAATATCTAGAATTCATTAAAAATGGCTATGCCATGGTTAGCTTTAGTTTTGTGCTTTTATTTCCACATTTTTCTCACCTGATGAGTTCCACCCAGCTTTAAAATACAATTTTAAAAGATTATGATCATTTTGGATCATTACTATAATCATCAAGGTTTTTTTTTTTTCAACCTGTGACAAATACACCATTAGGGATACATGAGGGTCCATAGATTTTGATCCTCTTATACTGCAGTCAAATAGGTATTATAAAAAGTACTGTGACAATTCATTTTGCTTTGCATTTTTGTGCCCTCACTCACTTCTGATTCCCCATATAATTAAATGCATTTCCCTTCTTTCCAATCTGAAACACAATTTAAAGTTCATCAAGCAACATAGCTGTGGTGGCACAGTGGTTAGAAAGCAGTACCGCAGGCTAATTCTACTGACTGCAGACTGCTGTTCAGCAGTTCGATTCTCACTGGCTCAAGGTGGATTCAGCCTTCCATCCTTCTGAGGTCAGTAAAATGAGGACCAGATTGTTTGAGGGCAATATGCTGATTCTGTAAACCACTTAGATAGGGCTGTGAAGCGGTATATAAGTGATATTGCTATCACAGGTTCCTAGAGGCTAAGTGAAGGAACTTTGCCAGAAACTCCCTCACTGGGATGAAGCATTGGAGGACAAAGTCTAGATTGTTGATACAAAAGAAGGGTTGCTAATGGAAAGTTCACATGGCTTGTTGATGTTTCTTCTCAGTCTCAAGAGAGCAGCCTGAGATTCACACTGGTTAAAGTGGGTTCTGAGTAGGTTTTTGGAGAATTTCTCATAATTAACCCAAAATATTTGTTACTTTTTGTTTTATTGGTGGGGTTTTATTTTTGGGCCAATATCACACTGTTGAAACAAGTGGAGATAGGTCAATTAATTATTTTTTGGAAACAGTATTGTCTCATTTGGGCCACAATTACTAGAAAATGGAGACCAGAGAGAGAAGACAAGGTGAGAACCTCTGGAAGCAACCGAGGAATCAACACACTAAAAGGTGGCTTAATCCTCAATGTGACTGAATTTATTTCTAGTGTTAAACTCTTTGGGTAGAGAGGCTGAAGGGTGACACAGTGAGATCCAATCAAGTTCAGTCCTTCATTTGGCAAGATTCTGGCCAAAGGATTGGACTTGATTAGATCTCACTGTGTCAACCTTCTAACCTACTAGATATATACTGAGAGATCGTAGGGTAGGTTGCTCTGAACTTCTTCCCCTTTCCTTCCTTCAACTCTGGACTTTTAATCTGAGTCTCTGTCTGAGAAAATTCTGTGTTGCCAAAACTATCTCCCCCCCCCCCCACACATACTTCTTTTCCAGATGCATATTCTATCACAGATGCCTTTGGAATCTCTCTTTCTCTCTCTCTCTCTCTTTCTTGATATAGGTATAAATATAAACATATGTAGAGATAGAGACAGAGATGTAGATATAGATGATATTGATATAAATTATATAGATACTATAGAGATAGATATAAATGAGATATATAGATTTACAGATAGAAAAAATATAGATATAGAGATGATATAGATATAAATGATGTAGATAGAGATGATATAGATAAAAACATAAATAGAGATGATATAGATATAAATAAATACAGAGAGACAGGGATAGATATAGATCTATAATGATAGAGATGATAGAGACAGAGACGATATAGATATACAGTAAATATGGAGAGAGAGATAGGAATGGATAGATAAAGATAGATTATAGATATTTGAACCCAAAGAAGCTGCTTGCTAGTGTGGCAGACTAGTTTTATAGCACGCATGATACAATTTTTTCCAAATTACATCCCCTCTGAAGCATCCACAGCAGTGTCCCTGCCTTCTATAAATGCAGCCACCACCCCTGTAAATAAAGAAGCATTGCAGGCTCTAGAAAAGATGGTTGGTCTCATTATCAATCCCTGCACGGAATCCAAGCCTTGGTATCACCGCAACCAGCAGGAAACAGGCAATTTTCTTCTTGCTGATTCCGGCATCTCTGCTTCCTTCAAATTTTCCTACCTCCAGCACTCGTGTCATTGCTATTTCTTTTCCTCCACCAAAGTTCCATTCTCCATTTTTCAGCTTGCTTCACTGGCTTCCCGGGACTGCATTAATGGTTCTCACTTTGGATAAGCCTAGGCAGTCAGTCTCTTGGAGTGTCCCATCTGGTGACATGTAAGACATGCTGTCGTGAAATTCTTCAGGAAGCTGTAGCAGGGATATACTCCAGGGTGACTTCCATTTGATTATCTGAGACAACATGTTTGCTGTTAATAGACCGTAAATGTTTCTTCTCTGCTCTTCAGCTTGCTCTTTCTTTCTTTCTTTTTTTTCTTGTGTCCCTTGGCTCATGGAGAAGAAAACTCAGAAGAAAAGGTGGAATGAAAAACTAGTGGGATGGATCAATATTGAAAAAAATAAACAAATCATGTTTCTATTTTGGTTTTTTGAACCAAAGAAACAAAGAAGTCAATTCATGCAGAATTATATATGTTAGAAATGAATTTTATTCTCTTATGAATGTGTTGATGGCAGTAATGAAAAATTCACTCCATGTTTCTGTGGGTTATTTTGAAAATCAGAGGGCAGCAATAACACAGTCAACCTCTCTCCTCCACCAAATCCTTTCTTTGGAAAAAGATGCAGCTTTGTTTAGAAAAACAAAGATGCAGCTTAATTTGGAAAAAAAATGCAGCTTCATTTGCCAATCAATTATATTTGAAAAACTAAATGCTCAACAGGCATTTAGATTTAGAGCTTGGTCAGGACTTTCAGGGATGGAAGAAAAGAAAATAGAAGGGCGGGAATGGAATATGCTGAAATAGGTCAGGGTTTGCTGGTTCTTTGTTGTACTTGGACAACAGAGTCACTTGCCACTTGCCCTATCTATTTCCAATCAAAAAGATCCTAAAATTATTCTGCCAACTGATTCAAATGTTATTTTTAGCACTGTATATCAACCACAAACCCTTTGTTCGTAGAAATAGATCTTGGCCCTGGATTATAAATGAGGAAAGTATTGAAATTTTCTGGATAGCACTACCTTAATTAAGTCCATCTTCATTTGAGAGACAATTCAAATGCAAAAGGGAGCTAAAAGAAAATTGACACTTCTTAGGAAGATCAAAAATAGTTCACCATGGGTTTTTTCAGCAAAAATGATTGAACATCCCAGAAAGTATATTCACCTATACTGTAAAGCTTGCAAAAGCCAACCATTTTTTGCAATGCATTGGGTACTTTCCTTATTGTAACACACAAATATTTGCAGCTTTAATGAGTGATCCAAAAACCAAGTAAGGATTCTTTTTTTGCCTAGATCAGTCTGAAATCCCTTATTGTTGAATGCAGCGGTCAGTTATTACTCTTTTCAATCTTGTTTAGTTTAAGAAAGACTAATTCCTATACTGTAGGAAATTGCTATATAATTTCACTTTTCCTAGTCAGGAGATTTTTTATTTGTTTCTGTTACATGTCATGGATGTTTCTCATTTGAAAGCATGATTTAAAAAAATAAAAAATAAAACTTAGAGGAAATGCCACCCTGGTTATCTTTTGTATTGACTGTACAAAAATCCTTGCACTTATCAAGATAAACGTCAGCCTTGGAAGCCAAATTTGTCAGCTGTCCCAGAACTGCATGCTGTGGTTCTGTTCATCAATAAACTTTCTTAAGCAGCCTCCATTTTATTCCCAGCTTGGAACTGAACCAGAGAGATTTTTCTTCCAACATAACTAAGCAGACCAAAACTCAGAGAAAGATTTACTTAATAAAATTTCAATTACCAAATTTTTAAAAAACAGGAAGAAGAGAGGCGGAGCAAAGAGTAATTTCTCTAGTACTGAGATATTCTGATAGACATTTTGCTTCCAAATGTTTGGATTTCAGCAAAGTTGCAAAGAGCAGTCTGTGGTTGTGAGGGCACTGCACCTGTTAACATTGTGCTGTATCATTTATCAGGGCAAGCTCAGTTGAATGTGTCTCTTCTCACCATGGATCTTCAGTAATAGAAAATGCACGTCTTTCTTAGATCAATTCATTGTACAATTGGCTAATGGATTAATATAGTTCAATTTGATCCATTTGGAAGTGAAACCTGTAGGATTCAATGGGACTTCCTTCAAAGTAAGTGTGCTTGACTGAAAATTTGCAGTTCACCTGAGATTTCTAAAGCACTTTTTCAAACCATTTCAATATCCCACTTTTTAGAAATTTGGCTCTCTGTTCTGCACACTTTTATTATTTGATAGTCAGAACATTGCTTGTACCTTTAAGAGGGGTTGGCCTGGTCATTCACGTTCTTCTCCTTTTATCATATTCTAGGTTAACTAATCAATCCCTTTCAGAACTTCAGATGTAGTCTTGAATAGCATAGCAGTGTGGGCTTGCAGAAGAAGTGAGTGCCAAGCAGCAGGGACAATGAAGAGACCAAATTATGAACTTCCAGCATAATAGAGTGCTAAAATCATGACCCAACAGTCAGGTAATGAGCCAGTAAATATCTAGCAGAAACCTCAACCAATTCTAGCAAAAGAATAGTTCTGAATCCGAAGAGGGAGTTTGCACTGAGCCTCAACTTTAAGATGTAACATTTCTCAAGGCACAGGAATGATGCTGGATACATAAGCTGAATACAACAATTGCAAAACACAACCCATTTCATCTTACATGGGGAAGGTAAAGTCTGCATATAGCAAAATGCATGCAAAATCTTTCTTCATATGAATTAATTTGCTGGAGAGGTTCTGGCTGTAATCCTGGAGAGAGCAGAAAGTAATTACTATTAAGTTCCTTGCATGAATAGTTTTTCTCCTGCAGGGGAAAAAAAAATTCTTAAGGCCCTGTCACACCACCCAACGGATGCAAAACGTTTGTAAAAAGGACACAGCAGACGAGAAAAATGTTCCATCCGTTGTTATCTGCTCTCAAAAGGGGCAAAAATTTGCACAAGCAGAGCGGATAAAATGGAAAGGAACGGACGGGGGGAGGACGCAGAGTGGATGGAAAGCGGATGCGGAATGGAAGCCCAGCGGATGGAAGCGGTTGGAAGCGGATGCAGAGCAGATGGAGAGCGGATGCGTAGAGGATGCAGAGCGGATGCGTAGAGGATGCAGAGTGGATGCAGACCAGATGCGTAGCGGATGACGCGGATGCGTAGCTGCATCCGCTTTCATCCTTTCTCCGTCCGTGCTACTAATGCTGCACGTCCGTTCCGCTTCCTCCCTGTGTCCGTTTACCGCTGGAATGGATTTGAGTTGCGCGGATGCGCAGCGGATGCCTAGAGGATATAGCAGATGCATAATGGATGCAGAATGGATGTCCCCCGTATGCCTAGAGGATGCAGAATGGATGCATTGGATACATTTTCCGCTCAAAAGTTTTGAGCAGCTCAAAACCTTCTGAGCGGATGAAATGTCAATAGACGGATGCTGGATGGATAGAGAGGAAGCAAAACGGAGGCAGTGAGTACAGAACGGAAGCATCGCATTAACCAACGGATGGCAAGTGTTTTTCTCCATTTTACATCTTCTTTGCATCCGTTAGTGCAGTGTGACAGGGGCTTTACTACCTCCATACTCACTACAGTGGAGCAAAACATGGGAAGTCCTCATTGCTTTCCATCATCAATAGTTAGTCAAGCTATCCAACCAAGCTCCTCCCACAATCACTATCTATTTCAGAGGTATCAAACTCACATTGTCATGGCAGCACCATGTCATGTATCGGGACTTTTCCCCCCTTCGCTAAACCAGGCATGGACGTGCTCAATGCACGATGCATCTGGCCTGTAGGCTGGGAGTTTGATAGCCCCGATCTATTTCCAACAGAAATATCTGGATTTTGGCAATCTGGCCCATCAGGCAACTGTGGGAAGCCCCACCCCCCTTAGAAAATGAAATAGTTTGGGGAATAATAAAAGAGGCAGAATATTATATTTACCTAAAGGAGAAATGGAGAAACATGTTCTTAGAGTCAGAAAGCATCCCCCAGTCTTTCTTAATATCCTACAACAGATGCCCATTAAAAAAAAATCCTGGGCTAGCCTATTCACAAACAAAGCACCTTCGCCTCCAGTGACGAGATTAAAATGTACATTCTTTCCCCACCCAGATTCTAAGGACAGGATGTAACCTTTCAGTCCAGGGGTGTCAAACTCAAGGCCCATCCCATGGGGTGTTTAGATCTGGTCTGTGAGGCTGCCCTGGAAATAGTGAAGGACTGCCCTCCATGGTGCCTCTGCCAGCAAAAATGGAGCTCGGGAGTTCTCATGGGTCCTCCTGAGCTCTGTTTTCACTGGCAGAAGGTTGTAGGAGGCTATCACAGATGAAAATGGAGCTCGGGAGCCCGTTTTCTCTGGCAGAACGCTTGGACCGCCACAGGCATCCCTGATATGAGTGACCCTGGCCACACCCACTCCCGGCCTCCGAGGTCAAACACAACTCTGATGCGGCCCTCAATGAAATTGAGTTTGACACCCCTGTTTTAGAACATAATAGGATTAACTCACCACCATTAGAATAGCAAAAGACACCAAGCTCACTGCATTGCACAATCCCTGTAGCATTTCTATAAAAATCCTTGCACTCATCAAGCTAAATTTGTTAGTTGTCCCAGAACTGCACACTGTGGTTATGTTCATTAATAAACTTTCTTTCTTAAGCAGCCTCCATTTTATTCCCGGCTTGGAACTGAACCAGATGGCTTTTTCTTCCAACACAACTAAGGTCAGCAAAACCCAGAAAAAGGTTTACTTAATAAAAGGAGAGAGGGATTTATTTGCTAGAAGGTGCCAATGAAAATCTTTCATCCAACCAGACAAATAATAAATAAATGGAGAACACAAACTACATGCAATCAAAATCTAAAAACTCTCACTGGAAAACTTTCACAGGATACACAATGTCCATGGCTGCATTGCACATAATTCTCTTGTTTCCAATTTATTGGTAAGCTCCCTCTATACCTTTGTAATATAGAAGATCCTATTCATTGAGATGATAATGAATCAACATTAGTTCCCATTCTCTCTTTCCTATAGACTCCACTGATAAAACACTTTTCAATCAAAATAGTATCTCAACTTTTAGTAGCTCAGGGAGTTATTCTAGTATATTTTTTGTCTGAGTTTGTGTACATAAATCTTGTTCCTGTCAGTTACTCATTCAGAATCATCAGGATCCATTATAAATCAAAATCAGACAAAGTGATACTTCTTAATCAAGAGGTTGTGTTTTTTCTTTTAGTTTTTTTTTTTAACTTGCCTCTTCCAAGATATTGAGATGGTGGTTTGGTACTGAAAAACTAAGAGTGAAGGGCATTGTTCAAAAGTCATTGTAATGTAAATAAGGTAAGATTTGGTTGAAGTGCCACATTCAGCATTTTTTGTTTTTAATTTGGGACATATCCAACTCTGACCTTCAACAAAAGAGGAATTTCAATATGTTTAAATTTCATATGTTCAACAAGAGAGGTTGTTTACGAGTTTTTCTTCAGTCTTCGTTTCTCAATGGATTAGAGAAAATAGCTGCCTAAAGCAGGGTAAACTGGGTGTCCCACTTAAATTTGTGTATGAACCTGGCAGTTACAATGGGCAGGAGGGTGATGCAAACAGGAAGGGGATTTTTGTTTGGGTTTGGGGGTGTTGGGGGTTAATGGAAGAGGTTTTACAGTAGCTCTTTCTGTGATCCTTTCCACTGTGGGAAGCCAATGTTTGCATTCAAAGTTTCCACATGTTTGATGCCTTAAAGGGAAAGAAGAAGGCAACCCGAATTTTCAGCAATTAAGGTCATAGAGTGCCAAAGAATGTGAGTCTTGAAGTTATATGAAGATTTTGGGGTCCTACAAACCCCTTCTGCTTCAAAGACTCAAGTTTCTTTTGCTGTAGCTGTTTTGTCAGTCTATCGATATTTTTACGACTTAGGAGTGTTATATGTCTTCACACAGCCATTTCTTCATTCCTTCCCTTAATACCTGCACACCCTTATCTATACGATGACAAGGTCTCATTATGTCTTCACCCCCATCTCTGATCATAGCTTTGCCCGGCACCGCCATGAAGGAGAAGGAGGAGGAGGAAACATATCACAGGACTGCCATTTTCACTTACCTTCCTCTCCTGAGTGTTGACTTCCCCTGAATTGCCTTCAGGCAATTCATTTGAAATAAACCAGGCCATTCTTACGATGTCATGCCAACCTGTGTTCTGAAAGCCAGGTGCTCATTTCAAAGAACATTTCATTCATTTCTCACTCAGAGAAGGAAATAAATCCCATCATTTCCCTTAGAAAAAAAATGGCATCCCTACCAAGAACAGTCAGCCGGGCTGGTCTGGAACGGATGGCTGCTTGAATGGCTTGGCACTCATATACTGCATCATCTTGGAGATCTGCTCTCAGGATCTTCAGGTGATGCTCCCCTGAGAGGTGATCCCCTACCACCAAATAGCGTGGATAACCTGTGGGGCACATAATGGAACCAGAATTGGAGCTAATAAATAGCAAGTGTTTCCTGAAACCCCCGCCCCTCAACCAAGCACTCTGGAATAACACAAAGTTCACTAGACAAGACTGTTCATGTCATGCCCTAGATAGCCCTTTTCAGGTGCTGATTTTTTTTTTTTAAAGAATGACATAACGACCCTTAAAAAAAAGTTGGATCACATCTTCCTATTCTTTTTCTAAATCTTCACTTCAAGACCTTCCAAACCCATCCAGTCTTCTGGAGCATGAAACCCACCTCCATCCTTCTACTTTTGAAGATATTCACAAAACAGAACAGAATAACAGAGCTGGAAGGGAGCTTGGAGGTCTTCTAATCCAACCCCCTGCTTATACCATTTCAGACAAATAGTAGTCCAATCCCTTCTTAAAATCTTCTTGTGTTGGAGCATTTACAACTTCTGGAGACAAATAGTTCCACTGATTAATGGTTCTTACTGTCAGGAAATTTCTCCTTAGTTCTAGGTTTCTCTCCCTGATTAGCTTCCATCCACTACTTCTTATCTTGCCTTGCCTTCAGGTGCTTTGGAGAATAGGTTGATCCCCTCTTTTTTGTGGCAACCGCTGAGATATTGGAACACTGCTATCTTGTTACTACTAGTCCTTCTTTTCATTAAACTAGACATACCCAATCCCTGCAACCATTCTTCGTATGTTTTAGCCTCCAATCCCCTCATCATCTTTGTTGCTCATCTCTTTATTCTTTTCTAGAGTCTCAACATCTTTTTTACATTGTGGTGACCAAAACTGGATGCAGCATTCCAAGTGTGGTCTTATCAAGGCATTATAAAGTGGTGTTAATACTGGATGTGATCTTGATTCTATCCCTCTATTAATGCAGTCTAGGATTGTGTTGGTTTTTTGGGCAGTGGCAGCACACTGCTGGCTCATATTTAAGTGATTGTCCAGTAGGACTCCAAAATCCCTCTCATAGTTATTACTATAGAGCTAGATCCACCTATATTGTACCTGTGCATACGGCTGTTCTTGCCTATGATTCCTCTCAAAAATAAGTTGGGGAACCCTCAAATTGGAGCACAAGGAAGGAAGGAAGAAAGTAATTTGATGCTACTGATAAACCAAAATAATATTTTGAAGGCAATCTGAAGAAGGAAAGATAGCGCCAAATAAATAAGTCCAACTGTTTTTTAAAACCCACTCAACAGGTTTGTTTTCAAAGCTACACATTCTTTCAGAAGAAGGACAAATAGGTGACAAAGAAGAAAAACCCTCATCTACTTCAGGAAATGCATCATTTAAAAATCATTTTTCAACTCTCTTCTCCTACTTTCTTGTGTCTACTGAGTGGCCCTTGCTTAGGCCAAAAAGAATCATTTAGACACTTCACACGTTAAGCATATTGGTAGGAATCCATCTTTAGAAGAAAGTTGAAGGACAGCCTTTCATTTCACAAAGTACCCCAAGGACTTTATTCAAACTGTGCTTGTTGTGTGGAAACTTCGTCCTCCTCATCCCAGCATCTTGAATGAAGCTTACCTTTATTTAAGAACTTCTTTGTTCACCAAATACTGGCCTTATATGGAGAAGAGGGCATTATTAACTGCTTTTGACAGCAGAGGTTTAGTAGGATCTTGACGGGGCAATGAGCATTTTTAATTACATCTTTCCAGTTTTCCAAGGGGCAAAAGGTCAGAGACCTCCCAAAATTTCACTTCTTCTCAAGTTATATTGTTAATGAGTTGCAAGACAGAAGTATCTTGGCATTAACCTATATGCTTTTGAGGCCTCCCCCCCCCCCAAGCTAGCAACAGCAAGATTTGCTCTCATGAACCCAGAGAAAAACAAATGAAGAGTTTGTTTGTATTTAGTTAATTAGATGACTAGCTGAGCCAGAATTCCACAAGCAGGCAGAACCCCAGCTTGCTAAATCAGACTCAGAAAAGCTAAATTGCTCAAATTATTTAGAATCAGATGTCAACCACATTAGCTCTTGTTACCCATTTTAAGGTTTCCTCAAACTGGGGCAGGCAGAGAACTGACTGTTTCAAATATATTAGCAATATGCACCGTGCAGCTTCCACCAAAATGAGGTTATGAAAGAAGGTGGTGGATGACCTTAAATCTCGAAATGCAGACAAGGAAGCTTAGTAAGGAGAACAGGAACATTTTTTAAATAAGCTAACTCAGCAAAAAAAAAAAACATTGGAACAGAATTTGGCTTGTGTAATGCCCTGAAGCTGATTCGGTCCCTCTTGAATGCATAGATCACTCCCTTAGGTTTGTTAAGAGAAAAGGACTCTCACATCATTGCTCTGAAGCCTGGAGCAGGATTCCCATTTTATAGCAAATTCTCAAGGCTTTGTTTATAAGTATGCCATACACTGGGATGTTTGTAACTGGCACACAGTTGTTTAAAGTTTGATTCTTATCATAAGCAAAAGCAGCCACCAAGGGTCTGCTTATTTCTATGATATAAATCTGACAGATAAAGTTATTATTCTTGAGTAAACTTGCACAAATTTAAAAAAGGTGTTCTAGTCTCTCGAGGCCTTAGCTGGCTCATAACAAAATGAAGAAATGCTCAAGGTATTCAGAGCAAGGATGGCCAGCCTTAACCTCCTTCCTCTAGTGCCTTCTGAGATCAGGAGCAGAAGTGGCATTCAGCAGGTTCCTACCAGTTCTGGAGAAGTGGCAAATACCACTTCTGACTGCCCCCCACTCTATTCTCTGCCTCCTGAGTCCCATCTGATTGGCTGGGTCTTCTTTTGTTGCCCTGCACA
Organism: Laticauda colubrina; assembly: GCA_015471245.1. Lineage (NCBI taxonomy): Eukaryota > Metazoa > Chordata > Lepidosauria > Squamata > Elapidae > Laticauda > Laticauda colubrina. The sequence goes on along the minus strand of BLBF01000059.1, from coordinate 11,215,434 downwards.
GGAGAAGGGAGCTGGAAAGCAGGTTAGTGGAATGGGGAGGGAATGGGGATTTTGAAGTAACCTTCTCCTGCCACTCCTACCAAGCCATGCCCACAGAACCGGTAGTAAAAAAAAGTGAATCCCACCACTGATCAGGAGATAGGATTTTTGCAGTGGAAAACAAAGAAATAAAGGTAGGGCTTATTTTTATTTTTTAATCCCATATTTATAACTTTATAATGTAAAGGCTGTGAATGGATATAATACTCCTTCCTCTTCCAATTTTCTCCAAAACAACAACTTTGTGAGGTGAGAGAAAGGACTGGTCCAAAGGCACTCAGCTGGCATTGATGCCCAAGGCAGGACTAAATCTCAAAGTCACCCAACTGGACTTTATGGCTGAGGTGGGACTAGAATTCCTGGTCTCGAGCATGGCACCTTAACCACTAGACCAAATTGGTTCTCAGTGTACCTAAGCACTTCCCTAAAGACTAATGTTTGAAAATCAGGGAACAACTAGAGTAGCCTGGTCTGAACCACTTCAGTGACAGACAGTTTAGTCTAGTAGTTAAGACACTGGACCAAAGCTGGGGAAAAGGATATTCTAGAATATTGGGTGCTATCTAACAAAATGAAATTCAATGATGAAAAAAAGTAAGGTTCTATATTTAGGAAAGAAAAACCATATGCACAGGTACAGTACATGTGTTACCTGGCTCAATAGTAGTAACTGTGAGAGGGATCTTGGAGTTTTCATGGACAATCATTTAAATATGAGCCAGCCGTGTGTTGCAGCTGCCAAAAAAAGCCAACACAGTTCTAGGCTGCATAAACAGAGGGAAAGAATCATGATCTGTGAAGTGTTAATATCACTTTATAAGGCCTTGGTAAGGCCACACTTGGAATACTGCATCCAGTTTTGGTTCTCACAATATAAAACACATGTTGAGACTCTAGAAAAAGTGCAGAGAAGAGCAACAAAGATAATTAGGGGACTGGAGGCTAAAACATAGAAAGAACAGTTGCTGGAATTGGGTATGTCTAATTTGATGAAAAAAAGGACCAGGGGTGACATGATAGCAGTGTTCCAATATCTCAGGGGCTGCCCCAAAGAAGAGGGAGTCTAGCTATTTTCCGAAGCCCCTGAAGGCAGGACAAGAAGCAATGGTGGAAAGTAATCAAAGAGAGAAGCAACTTAGAACTAAGGAAAAATTTCCTGACAGTTAGAACAATTAATCAGTGGAACAACTTGCCTACAGCTTTGTAAATTGTAAATGCTCCAACACTGGGAGTTTTTAAGAAAAGATTTGTCTGAAATGGTGTAGGGTTTCCTGCCTGAGCAGGAGGTTGGACTAGAAGACCTCCAAGGTCCCTTCTAACTCTATTATTCTAATTCTGGTTCCTCACAAAGCCAGTTGGAAAATCTTTGGCCTGTCACTTTCTCTCAGCCACATGGAAAAGGCAGTGGCAAACCACTTCCAAAAATGTATCCATGTAGTTACTGGGCCTTGAAGGCACACCCACTCACCCTCCTTGTGGTTGTCAAAAGTATGGCTAAACATATAACCTGGAAAAAGTGTTTGCTTTGTGGTGAGAAGAGATGTGTGTGTGCATTGCACGTACATTGGAAGTTCACTGTGTTGCTTTTGATTAGCATATAATAGGAGCCATCTGGAGTAGGTAAGGATAATTTTTTTATTAACAACCCCATAATCCCTTGTGGGGTGGAGTCTGGGCAAGTGAATGGAGCTAGCAGAGTGTTTTGATGGCTGGATGCCCTTCCTGTCACCAATGCAGAGTTTTGTTCAGCAGATATATTCTCAATGCGCCTAGAGAGAGTAGTATCTGCTTCTACCTAGGATCGAACTCACAGCCTCCTGATTGTGAAGTGAGAGCTCCATATCTAGGCCACCGCAACACTTGTGATCTGGCTAAATGAAAGTAAAAATATTTAACAAACAAATAAGAATTGCTTGACAGTGCAGCAAAGATGTGCAGCACATAAATGTAATGAATAAGTATATTTTTTTTTTTAAAAAAATATTCTTACTGGAGAGATCCCTTCCTACTCCAAGGGCAAGTCCATCTTTAATCCATAGCACAATTCCATTGTATTCGGGAATAGCACACAGGAGGGTCACAGGTTGTCCAGCAATCACCACCTGGTCCTGAGGTTGCTGAGTAAAAGAAGATGCTGAACCTGGAGAAAGAGGTAAGAAGCAGAATGAACATTTGAACATGGCTTGAAACACTAATGGGATGAAGCTTCTCACATCTGAAAAGCAGAATAAGATCTTCGAGCATCATTAACTTACTTCATTTCCAGAGTTTCCATAATACACATTGAATTAGTGCTGTTGGCAAGTCAAACTCTTCTTGTTTTTTGTTTTAATTTGTTTTCACATACCTCTAAATTTTGTGATCATAGTGTCATCTCAAAAACACATCCAAGTACAAATTTTGGGTTGTGAAGAATGTTTTTTTTAGGATTAATACATGCTGGGATGTCGCTTTCAAAATGAACGGTGTCTGTGTGAAACATTTTCATGAGTTTCTCAAAGAAAGAAAAAGCAGGCTATGTGGATTGGATAAATATGGATGCTGAAAGATATGTCTCCAGTCCAATTCAAAGAAAACTGTTCCGATCCACTATAATCCAGGAAAGCCTCTCTTAAATTGGTGCCTTCCATGTATATCAGACACAATTTACAGAATCAAATCAAATCAAACCCATCTTTATTACAGTCATTAAAACAGCATAGTTTTTTTTTTTTTTTTTTAAAAAAGTCCACTCTGTGTGGAATGTGCCATATTGGGGAAGGGAGATCCAGGAAGTGCCAAAAACAGAAATATGAACCCTGTGAAATATTAACTATTCCTGTGAATAAAATGAGTGAAACGGAAAAATGGCTTGTAGGTCATGGTGGAATGCAATAAGCTTTTGTGGCTCTTTGCAAACTCTACCATCACAGATCTGAGTCATATCACAAAGCCAGAAGAGATGGAATATTGCCTGGTTGCCTAGGCAACCAGGTGATTTCCCCTGCTGTTCCCTCACAGGCTGCAGCAAGGCTTGAAGTGATGAGTGGTATAAGCATGCCCTTGTTGTCTAGGCAACACAAGGATGAGCTCCCTTCCACTGGCCTAAGCATAATGAGCGACTTTTGTCTTTTTTGAAGGTCCCCTCTCTCTCAGGCAATGAAAAAGATGAAGACATTTTTAGTCAAGGATGAATCCAGAGAAGTGTGTATGTAATTTAGCTTCAGGAGTTTAGCCTATAATTTTCCAACATAATTGGCTTCCCTATTTAACTTTTCTTGCTTTAAGGAAGATTCCCCCTCCCTCTAACATTCAACTAGCATTACCTTTCCATGATTTAAGGATACCATTTCAGGTCCAACACTCTGGGGCATTAAGGAACTTTTTTGGCAGGAATATCGCAAAGTATACTTCTCAGAGTTGATCAGATTAAAGGAGTCCAAAAAGTTCAACTTTCTCAATGGAAATGGAAGTATTAGTGTTTTCAAAACTGGTTGTTTTCTATCCTTTGTGTAAAATGGTCGCTGTAGCCTTCTCCCAAACTCAAGAAATGTCTAATTATCATGAATAAATGTGCATAACTCATACTCTATGATTTACCTCTGCTTTTCTGAGAACGGTGGCCCCTCAACACAGTTTTAGAATTGACATAAAAGCAGATTATGATTCTATTAAGGCATTAAAGGTTTATCTTTAAATCCCCTTAACTGCATTTTGAATTAAGGGAACGTGTTGGGGGAAGGTACAATTTTCAGCTTAAAAGTGAAACCTTCATAGGATATAAGTCCTGTTCCAAAATAAGTTGCCATTGAACAAATAAAAGCACAGCATGAGTCTAGTCCTCTTTGAGGAAGAGCTGTGCAGCAGAAGGCAAGGGGGAGAGGCTACATTTATAAGTCCCAAACATAAAAGCAAACAAAATGGATCCTTTGAGCAAGTTTTGTTGGCATGGGTTATGATTTCAGCAGACTAATGAGGCCTTGCCCTGTGGGATGGCATCACTGGGGGGCATATTTTTTCTATGTGCAGGCTCAAATGCGTTGTTGCTGCTGGGATAATATGCATGAGGGATTTGCTAAATGGCTCATTAAACAACTTGATAGTCTTCCTTTGTAACCCTAGATGAATTTGAAAACTGCTCAATTATCATGAAATGAACCTCCCCTTGCCATCTAATATTGTCTCTTAAGTGTGGGCAACGGTCCTTATTTCTACGTAGTGGAGTCTATTGTGGGATAAAGCTGCCAAGAGAACTAATTCATCCCTGCAGCTTAAGCAATAAGTTTTCCTTTCCTGCCCACTTCAAGATGCAACTTATCAGCATTGGAAGGCAGGAAACCACACACAAAAATGACCACCCAAGTACCACCCAACAATGGCCAAGCCTGTGCAAAGCTTGCCAGCTGATGTGAAGGTTGTCAAATGTTTACAATCTGGTAAAAAGATGGGTTTTGTGATTTTAGGTTTTAGGATACTGGATGAATTTAGGCATTTGAGAAGAGAGTTTTTTTTCAGGTTCTCTGGGAGAAATTTTGGCTTGGGGGGGGGGGAAAGTTGGGGTTTGGACATTCTTGGTGACCCTAACATGTATTTTGTAATCTTAAAGTTAGGGCAACTAGTACCCTTATGTTTCTCCTATGGACTGTTGTTTCTAATTAATGAACCCTATTTTAGTTACATCTCAGCCATTTTCTGCAGAAGGCAGGTAGGTGAGCAACGCGAAATGAAATTGTGTATATTGGAATCTGTGGGACAATATTGTGGGAGGCTGTCCAAAAACAGAGGAAAATTATTCATTGTCGTTGTAAAATGATCCCCACACAGAGTCTACATCAGGGGTGTCGATTTCATTGAGGGCTGCATCAGGGTTGTGTTTGACTTCGTTGGGCTGGGGAGGGTGTGGCCAGCTCATCACTCATGTCAGAGGGCCCTGTGTTGGCCCTAGTGCTCTGCCAGCGAAAACTGGCTTCCAAGCTCCATTTTCAGCTGTGATGGCCTCCTGCAACCCTTTGCCAGTGAAAACACAATTGAAACCCTTTGCCAGTGAAAACACAAAGGGCTGCCTGCAACCCTCATGAGCTCAGTTTTTGGCTGCAATGGCCTCCTGCAACCCTCTGGCAAAGGCACCAAGGGCTGATCCTTCACTGTTTCCAGGGCAGCACCACGGGCCAGATCTAAATACCCCATGGGCCAGAGTTGGGCCCCAGGCCTTGAGTTGGACACACATGGTCTAGATTGTGGCTAACCATAGTGAAGAACCAGCCATCTTTAGTCCTGAATATTAGGGGGGGGGGGGGAGAGAAAGTCTTATCGATTTCATTGACTTTGTAGAACATGTTATGAAGATCTTGGATCCATCCCTGTCTAAATAAAAAAAAGTCTGCCTAAAAGACAGTTGAAACACATGCACAGAATCCTGTCTCTGTCAGTGTAAGTTTGGTCTTCACCCAACTATGCCTCTAACAGGATCTCTCATCTTGGCTCTTAAAAGTGAAAAAAAAATTGACTACCTATAGTATGTTCTATGGAGTTCGATGAAATGTAAGTAAACTTCCCAGGTGAGTGAGTGCGAGTTGGGTTGGACTGGTCTTAATGGTTAATATGGAATTACTCTCTTTCATCCCTTCACCAGTTCCTGAGTTCTGTTTCAGTTACTGGATAAAATGCTTGTGATGCTCTTGGATCCATCACAAGAGCCAAGACTGACACAGTGGCTAGAATGCACTATTTACAAGGTAACTCATTTATCTCTGCCAGGAGTTTGATTCTCAATGGCTCAAGGTTGACTCAGCCTTCCATCCTTCTGAGGTTGGTAAAATGAGGACTCAGATTGCTGGGGGCAAGAGGCTGATTCTGTAAATTGCTTAGAGGGCTGTAAAACACTGTATAAGTCTAAGTGCCATTGTTATTGCTATTCTGAACAAACGTTAAGCTCACCAATATGCAAGACACGGCAGTCCCGAAGACAACAGAATATCATGGGAAAAACATCCATTTTCTTCTAGCTACATCTTCTTACAACATGACTTGCACCTGCCCAAGGTACTTTAAACCCCTTATAAATCTCCTGTACTAATAATGACAGAGTGAGTTGTATTTAATGAAATGCAACAGGATTCCTCCTCCCTCCTCAGCTTCTGCCATAACTATGTGAGTGAAGCTGAACAGTCCTTGAAATTGTGAATGAATTCAAACAGAAAAATGATAATGGAAATGTGGAGCCATTCATCCCTGGGTGAACATTGCTCCTGATGTAGTCACTCCATCTCTGACTTCTCTGTCCTTGTCTGGAAAGGAAGTTTGTTTAACAATTTGACAAGATAAGACCCAGAAATATTGGAAAAGTTTGTTTTCTTGAACAATTATAAAATCCCATGAACCAAAGCTGCGAAAACATTTTATTTTGGCCTTTAATTTATTTGTCTGGCCTTTAATAGTTGTTAAGCCCCTGTCACACTACACCAATGGATGCAAAGAGGATGTAAAACGGACAAAAAAGCTTGCCATCCTTTGGTTAACGCGATGTACTCACTGCCTCCGTTTTGCTTCCTCTCTATCCGTCCAGCATCCGTTTATGGACGTTTCATCCGCTCAGAAAGTTTTGAGCTGCTCAGAACTTTTGCGTGGAAAATGTATCCAATTAATCCATTCTGCATCTGCGAGGCATCCGTTCTGCATCCGTTACACATCCGCTATATCCGCTAGGCATCTGTTCCGCATCCGCGCAACTCGCATCCGCTCGGATGCAGGGAGGAAGCAGAACGGACACAGAACAGATGCAGAACGGATGCCTAGCGGATGCAGCAAGGAAACAAAGCATGTAAAACGAAAAAAATGTCCGCAGAGGGGACCTATCTCGGATATTAAGGATGTCTAGAGGATGCCTAGAGGATGCCTAGTGGATGCAAAGGGACACCTATACTGCCTATAAAAAGGGGGAGCAACACATCTGGATCTCACTTTCAGAACAGCAGCCCAGTGGTGCAGACCTCTGCAGCCTTCATCTGACTCTTCCACAGCATTCAGTCATGTCCACCGTGGATCGTAACAAAGTCCTTTTGGCAGCCACCATCGTTCTGCAACAGTGTGAAGCCATCTACAGGCTCTGTGAACTCTACTACAGGAAGAAAAAGAGGCGGCCAAGAAGCAACTGGGTATGAAGATGGATCGGGAGAAGAGCAGAGGACGGACTGCACAACAAGCTGATGGTGGAGCTCAGGAATGAAGACACTCGGGCATTCCAGAACTTCATGAGGATGCCTCCAGCCATGTTTGATGAAGTTCTGCAGCAGCTGACACCCAGGTTGACCAAGGCAAACACCAACTTCCAGCCCAGCCTGGAACCTGGGCTCAAGGTGGCACTCACTCTGCGCCACCTGGCCTCAGGGACCACCTACAGCAGCATGCAGTACGGATGGAGGGTGACACACAACACCATCAGCATTGTGGTCAGAGAAATGGTGCAGGCCATCATCGAAGAATACAAGGAGGAGCTCCTCCAGTGCCCCTCCACTGAAGAAGGATGGAAGAAAGTTGCAGAGCAGTGGTATCAGAGGTGGAACTTCCCACACACCGTTGGAGCCATCAATCGCAAGCACGTGGCCTGCAAAGCGCCAGCCAACTCAGGGTCCACTTATTTCAACTACAAGGGCTTCTTCAGCATCATCCTCTTCGCCATGGTCAATGCTGACTACAAGTTCATGTACATCGATGCTTCAGGCAACGGGTCAGCTTCAGATGCCCAGGTATACAACGCAAGTGACCTCAAGGGTAGGCTGGAACGCAACCTCATCGTGGGCTTCCCAGATCCAGAACCCCTGCCCAATGACACGCAAGATGTGCCCTACTTCATCGTGGGGGATGACGCCTTCTCCCTCACAACCTACCTCATGAAACCCTACACCTCCAGACTCCTCACCTGTGAAGAGAGGATCTTCAACTACAGGCTGTCCAGGGCAAGGCGGGTGGTGGAGAACGCCTTTGGCATCCTGGCCAACAGGTTCCAGGTACTTCTCACCACCATGCAGCATCGCCCAGAGACCGTGAGGAGGATCATGGAAGCTTGCTGCATCCTGCACAATCTCATGCGCACCCACTACCCAGTCTTGCAGAACAGGCTCGTGGACCTCCAACAAGGCAATGGGGACATGGAGCCTGGGGAATGGAAGCAAGGAAAAAACCTGATAGACACTGAGGATGTGCAAGGCCCCAACAGAGCCTCACGTGAAGGGAAGAAGCAGCACAACCTCCTGAAACACTGGTGCAACTCCCCAGCTGGAGCGGTGGAGTGGCAAGACAGGATGACAGATGATTAATGGATGCTTCCTTCAGCCTGTCTCATCACACGGATGAGATTGGGCCACGTACGTTGGGTGGGCCTACAATGAACAGGGCATTTAATAAAGAGTTGTGTTTATGTTGACATGTGTGGATGATTGATTACATTATTATTGATAAAAAAGGGCCATAGGTGTGGCACCTGGGAGGGTGGACCATCCAGTCCCACTATGCTTGCACTGGAGGTTTATCTATCCCACAGCTATTACCCATCCCAAAGATATCCCTGCCCATCCCACAGGTATCCCTGCCCATCCCAAAGGTATCCCTGCCCATCCCAAAGGTATCTCTGCCCATCCCACTACTATCTTAACCCATCCCACAAGCATGCAAAGGCTTAAACCATTTCTAAAAGTTTCCAGCAAGACTTTATTTAAAAAAAGAAATGAAGCAAGTGTATGAATCAAAAATAGACTTTATTAACAAGAAGCTAGAAAACAAAAATGAGTCTCTGGCACTCCTCTTGGTCACTCAGTCTCAGGGGTGAAGGGTCCAGGTGCTGTGGAGGTGGCTGGTGCTGGAGTGCTTGTCATCAGCTCCTCCAGAAGTGGAAGCAGCAGAAGCCCCAGCAGAACCAGAGTGAGGGCCAGGGGGCGGGATGGTAGCCCTGTCCCTCTTGCAAGGGCTGGCAGCAGATGGCTGAGGCTTGCTGTGCTTCTGCATGGTTGTGGGGTTGCTGGCTGGCAGGGAGGCTGGCAGGAACCAAGGCTGGCAGGAAGGCTGGCAGGGAGGCAGGCACCAAGGCTGGCAGGAAGGCTGGCAGGGAGGCAGGCACCAAGGCTTGCAGGCAGGCAGGCACCAAGGCTGGCAGGAAGGCTGACAGGCAGGCAGGCAGGCAGGCACCAAGGCTTGTAAGAAGGCTGGCAGGAAGGCTGGCAGGCAGGCTTGCAGGCAGGCAGGCACCAAGGCTGGCAGGCAGGCATGAACCAAGGCTGGCAGGCAGGCACCAAGGCTGGCAGGGAGGCTGGCAGCAAGGCTGGCAGGAAGGCTGGCAGGCAGGCAGGCAGCACCAAGGCTGGCAGGCAGGCATGAACCAAGGCTGGCAGGCAGGCATGAACCAAGGCTGGCAGGCAGGCACCAAGGCTGGCAGGGAGGCTGGCAGCAAGGCTTGCAGGCAGACATGCAGGCAGGGCAGGCAAGGCAGTCAATCCGTCTGGCAGCAGGTCTTTCCTCTGAATGGCGAGCTGCTTCCGTTATATCCGCAGGGCTGACGCAATGCATCCCCCCTGCATGCGCAATTAACTCCAGGCATCCGTTAGGCTTCCGCTGTGCATCCGCTTCATCCACTGTGCATCCATTCTGCATCCGCTGTATCCATTCCGCATCCACTTTGCTGAGGTCCCCCAGAAGCCTAGCGGATGTGCCATCCGCTTCCATCCACTTCTATCCGCTAGGCTTCCATTCTGCATCCGCTTTCCATCCGCCCTGCGTCCTCCCCCTGTCCGTGTTATCCACTCCGGTTATGCAAATTTTTGCCCCTTCTGAGAGCGGATAACAATGGATGGAACATTTTTCTCGTCCGTTGTTAACGTTTTGCATCCGTTGGGCAGTGTGACAGGGCCTTTAATTATAAAGCTGGAGCTTTAGCTGACATCTTCATTACCTTTTCCATTTCTATCTTTAACTCAGTTTAGCATTATTTCCTCAGCTCACTTTGAGTGCAATACCTTGGGAGTCTTTGTTAGGGTTCAGAGATTGTCTTGATAGAACTTAAAAAAAACACACACACACAGATAAATTTTTAAAAAAAACCCACACACACAGATTAATAATTGTCCAGGGTGTTCAGGGTGCCAATAAAACACAACACAGAATTATTGTAGATACTGTTGGAGCAGTAGTGGGATTCAATTATTTTACTACCAGTTCTGTGATATGCGTGGCATGGTATGCATGGCTTGGTATGCATGGCTTGGTATGCATGGCATGGCTTAGTGGGCATAGCTTAGTGGGCAATGGCAGGGGAAGGATAATGTAAAATCTCTATTCCTACCCCATTCCTGGGGGAAGGTTGCTGCAAAATCCCCATTCCCTCCCCATCCCACAAACCTGCTTCCCAGCTCTGTTCTCCCGTGCAGGGCAACCAGCTGATCACCTAGGACTCGGGAGGCAGAGAATAGATGAGGGTGGGGCCAGTCAGAGGTGGTATTTGCTGGTTCTCCAAACTACTCAAAATTTCCACTACCATTTCTCCAGAACCTGTCAAAACCTGTTGAATACCATCTTTGTATTGGAGGTAGCTCTATGGTAGCTCAAAATCAGGAGAGGTCTGATTCCCGCTTTTCAGCTTGATAAATTTTATTAAAAGGCATAAGCTTTTTATAAGCTAAAGCTAAAAATAAATTTTAAAATAAAATTTGTCAGGCTGAAAAGGTGCTATAAGATTCTTCATTTTTTAAGAATTACATTATTACAATTGTCGTCGAAATAATAATTATGCTTTCAGATGGCATTAAGGCTACTATTTCCTGATGAGAACTGAACTTTTAAACCATTGTTTTCATCTGAAAATGGATCTTTTTTTTAATAAATATGATTAAAGGAAGGTTTCTGCCTTACTAAATCCAAAGGGGATCTGTGTTCAGAATGAGTGAACATTCCTGTGTATTTATATAGTACTTTCCTAGATATGTATCGGCTCATTTTGGTATTAACCTATGGATACAATAGTTCATATTTAATAATTAAATGCATATATTTTTATAAACATTCCTAAATTCTTAATTTTTTTCTTGAAGAATCCAGGAAATATGAAGGTTCAGTATATTTGAGAAGCACAACAATCAGCACAGAAATAGGTTCTGATCTGCACATTACTTGTGAGTTACGAATCAGATCAACTAATAACAATCTAACTTAGAGTTATATATTGCTTTATAGTGCTTTACAGCCTTCTCTAAGCAGTTTATATAGTCAGCATATTGCCCCCAACAATCTGGGTCTTCATTTTAACCGACCTTGGAAAGCTGAGTCAGCTTTGAGCTGGTCAGTATCGAACTCCTGGCAGTGGAATTCAGAGTTAGCCTGCAATATTGCATTCTAGCCACTGTGCTTAGACTGCACTGTGCTTACACTGTTCTTAGTAGAAAAAACAATGAAGACAACAGGCATAACTGCAGTTTTAATGTGACATCTTTGGAGAGCCTGCATACCACTGGTAAGTAAGAAAGCCCTTAATGAGGACTTACGTCAACTGCGGGGTCTCGTAGCAATCTCTGCCTTGGGAGGTTGATCTACCATCTAGTTCAACTTCTTTTGTTGCTGAAAATAATCTAAGCTTTTTTATCTTTGCCTAGCTTTTTTATTCTTTTCGGAGTGGATGCTGCTAAGTGGTTTACATGGGAACCTTTTAGATTAATAAGTAGGCAACCTACACCTTGTTGGGTCATTTTTCAGAGATGTTTACATACTGAAACAGCAACAGAATGACCAAAGATGAGGAAAAAAACAGTGTGAGCAGGAGCAATTTCTGACTTCTTGCTAGTTTCCCCATTGAGTTTCTTTGTGGGGATGTGGCAGAAAGCACCAGAAATCTTTCTTCCTCCCTTCCTTCTTTCCTTCCTGCCCCCCTTCCTTCCTTCCTCTCCTTCCGTCCCTCCCTTCCTAACTCCCTTCCTTCCCTCCTTCCTTCCTTCCCTGCCTCCTTCCCCCTTTCCTTCCCTCTTTATTTCTACAAGGTCTTATTAGTGAGCATGTGAAGAACTCTGTATCCTGGCCTACATATGCAGGATTTAAAAATACTAGAGAAAAAAATAATTTATATCCTCATAATTATGAACTACTGTGCTGTGGTAGGAAATACATTCAGCATATTGCAATGTTAGCCTATTAAGCAAGAAACATATGCATGGCTGTTCATAATTAACTGTGGCAATGCATTGATAAAAATCAGTGAGGCAGCAGAGCAGAAATATATGAGTGAAACAAGAATTGTCTATCAAATTACTTTCAGGTCTATTTAATCAAATGAGTGTATTTGTCCAGCATGGAGACATCTAATCCATGCCACATTTTGTGTATCATTTTGAACAAGCATTTCTTGCATTTCAATCCACAATTTTCAAGAAAGGGGATCCCTAGAATGCATACAAATCCATACTTGATGTTCACATGTTTAATATTGCCAAAAATATATTTGAAGATACGGAGCAATAAAACGATTATAATGGTAAACGATAGAAAGAAAGAAAGAAAGAAAGAAAGAAAGAAAGAAAGATAGATAGATAGATAGATAGATAGATAGATAGATAGATAGATAGA
>BLBF01000059.1:11183635-11198365 GCA_015471245.1 Laticauda colubrina | reverse complement strand
TATCTATCTATCTATCTATCTATCTATCTATCTATCTATCTATCTATCTATCTATCATGATTCAAGAGATAGCAGCAAAATTTGGGAGATAGCTTTTATGGGAAGAAAACCAGATTTACTTTTCAGCAAATCATTGGAAAATGTACATGAAAAATAATCTCAGCTTGGCTTAGAGAAAGCAAATGATAAAGAGAATAGGATCATATAGTGAAATATTTTGTGCAAAGCTGAATGTTGAAAGTTGAATTCCGATTGCTTATTGTAGTACAGTAAAAATGGATCATGGACAAGAGTAAATGAAATGCTTAGCAAATGATTCAGCATCGAGAGGGAGTAAGTTAAGTATATGTCATTGTTTATTGTATTTGTGAATAAATCTATCAGGAATGTTTAAGATGCTATTGTATTGGCTTGTATTGTACAGTATGTCATTTTCTATGCAGAGTGCCCTGTTGTTGTCTGAGTCCATGAATGTTTCCTGGAAATATCAGATAGGTTGTAAAGTTCAATTAAGAGTACAAATCTGAACATTAAAACTAAATTGGTTGTGTCTGTCAGGGGAAGTGAAGCAAAGAATTGAATGTTATACACTGAAGATTTTATGTACAACATTCTTTTACAATACTTGTTAAAGGTGGCAAAATGAATAGAGAAAATTTAAGACATGCAAATGCTAGTAAAAACTAACAAACACTACTGTATCTGGTCCACAAAAAATGCATACTGAAAAACATTAAATTAAACCAGGAACATTAAAAAAAATCTATACTTTATGAATTTCTAGAACCAGGTCTCACATGGAAAGATTCATGAGACAGATAGTAAAACAAAGCAAGAATTCTAGAAGCACTGAATCATCTATCTTTTTCTTCTCTCTTACCTTTTCTTTAAATTATATACCTTTCAGCATCAGTAATCCTTCAATACTTTGAGTGCTAAAGGCCCTGTCACACTGCCCAACGGATGCAAAACGTTTGTAAAAAGGACACAGCGGATGAGAAAAATGTTCCATCCGTTGTTATCTGCTCTCAAAAGGGGCAAAAATTTGCATAAACAGAGCGGATAACACAGAAAGGAACGGACGGGGGGGGGGGGGAAGGATGCAGAGTGGATGGAAAGCGGATGCGGAACGGAAGCATCCTTTTGCATCCTCTAGGCATCCTGCAGACATCCTAAATATCCGAGATAGGTCCCCTCTGTGAATGTTTTTTCCATTTTAAATGCTTTCTTTGCGTGCTGCATCCACTTTCATCCTTTCTCCGTCCGTGCTACTAACGCTGCGCGTCCATTCCACGTCCGTTCCGCTTCCTCCCTGCGTCCATTTTCCGCTGGAGCGGATGCGAGTTGCGCGGATGCGCAGCGGATGCCTAGCGGATATAGCGGATGCGTAACGGATGACAACGGATGCAGAACGGATGTCCCCCGTATGCAGAACGGACGTGTTGGATACATTTTCTGCTCAAAAGTTTTGAGCAGCTCAAAACCTTCTGAGCGGATGAAATGTTAATAGACGGATGCTGGACGGATAGAGAGGAAGCAAAACGGAGGCAGTGAGTACAGAATGGAAGCATTGCGTTAACCAACAGATGGTAAGTGTTTTTCTCCATTTTACATCCTCTTTCCATTCGTTGCTGCAGTGTGACAGGGGCTTAATGTTTAGGGGAGAACACCTCTGGATCAGAGATGGTATGGTATTCAGCAGGTTCTGAACAGTTCTGGAGAACCGGTAGCGGAAATTTTGAGTAGTTCAGAGAACCAGCAAATACCACCTCTGACTGGCTCTGCCCCCATCTCTTCTCTGCTTCCCATTGAGTCCCAGCTAATCAGCTGTGTCTTCTTTGTTGCCCTGCACAGGAGAATGGAGCTGGAAAGCAGGTTAGTGGGTGGGGAGGGAATGGAGATTTTGCAGTAACCTTCCCTTGCTATGCCCACCAAGCCGTACCCACCAAGCCATACCCACAGAGCCAGTAATTTTAAAAAAAATGAATCCTACCACTGCTCTGGATATTTCAGTTTGAAGAAATGAAGTGCAGATGACTCACACACACACACACACACACACACACAAAGGGGGGGGGGAGAACATTTTGTGTAAGCCTAACATTAAATGAAAAGAAGTTTGGAACACAGTGAGTGACTTTGTGTAGCATAGAATGCAAGGCTAAAATGGAGTGGAATTTACTTTGTTCGAAGTTTCAAGCTACTCTGAATTAAAGTATTTATTTTTTAGCCATGTATCTTCCCCCATAGCTCAAAGGCAAAATGTATTTTCTCCAGTATTTGCTTCACTTTGTGGTAAAACTGCATTCTTTTCTTCATAGTCCAATATTGGACTGCATTGTCTTGAGGGCAAAAAATGTCACATGTTGTTTGTGACCAGCCCAAGAGCAATGAAATTGTTAGGTTCTAATGCCACTAGAGGAAGGAAAAGAAGAATATTAGGTTATATTTGACAGAAACCAACAATATCAGCAATATAACTAGTTAGAGAGTGGGTTTAAACAGCTCGCTGGGGGGGGGGGGGGAGTGTTAAATGCTCTGAAACTAATTTGCTCCTGAGATGGTCAATTTGATCAGTCCTGAAAATAATGAAAAAAATGTCACCATTGCCTAACCATGTGAATCTCCCTAACTTGAGAACAAAACAATCAATACTTCTTTTTGAAAGCTCACTGCCTGGATCATCAAGATTTATAATTTGGACTATGCACTCTTGTTTTTTATTAATTTATCTCATCTGAAAGGAAACCATACTACTGAACATATAGACTTAGTAAAGTGAATGGGCCAAAATTAAACATTTTATACAAAATTATGAAAGAGAGAATCCCTAATGCAGGAACAAGTTGAAAATATTCCGGGAAAACACAGATTTCTGGAAATCTTATATCCAGACAGATTTTTCCTTTCCTGTATCATACCAGAGAGTCAAAATAGAGTTACCTTGAGTTTCTCCCTAAACTTTCCTGTTTTTCCAGGGCTAAGTTAATGTTTTCCTAACAAGTGCCACAAATGTTCAATCTAAGATTATCTAAGACTATCTCTCACTTATCTTCAAAGTTGAGGATTGAATGGATGGCCTTTTTATTTCCCCTTACATGGTTGGGAGAGGTGGAGGAATGAAAAGGCAATCAAATGTCAGTTACCTAATTTATTGTTCTTGTTGCCAACTTCAGGGAGAAGTCCTGAGGTATGTATGGCTCAAGGCCTAAGTAACTTGGTCATGCTTATGTTTATTACATCTTGGCTGAGGGAAGAAATATTATGTGATGCTATGTTTCAGGTGATAGAAGTTCTTGGTCCAAAACTGAGGATGCTATATTGGAGTATTCTAATATGAAATTTAGAATATCCTATTGGAATATCCTCTCTGTTTTGGATCACTCATTAATTGTCCCAGAGCTTTTGTTCACGTAAATATCTTAATAGCCACAAAGAAACCCCAAATACTGCATATAGAAATCAAGTTTCTTAAATGGGATTTTTGAAGCATTTAAAAAATGCATACAGAAATAGCAGAAAGAGATGGAAACAGCAGTGAAAGTGAAAGGAAATAAACTGTTTGCCCAACTCTATTTTGAGGGATATTTTCCAAGCCTCTAGAATATTGTAATTTTACATTAGCACACTAAAAGGCACAAAAGATGAAAAGCAGAGAACAGGAGGAAGTAAAGTGATTAACTGACATAAAAAGATTTCTTTATTCATTAGGAAAAGGATCTTGTTTTGCAAGACAAAATTAATTAAGGAAATGTTGAGGATATCAAACATCAAATGCAGAGACCCATCAGAAGGTCTGGATATGTAAATGTTACTTGCAAATTGCTATGCTTTGGGATGGGAGGAAAAACTCTTTCTTTCAGCATTAATACTCTCATTTCCTGCCAGCTGCTTCCCTCTCTTCTGTTTGCAATTCTTGGATAATCTGTAGAGAAGGCTATGGAAGCTCAACAATCCTTGTGTAATCTTTTACATTCTTGTGCCAAGTGTTGACTCATGCTTTCTCATCCATTGTGCATTCAGAGAGAGGTATATAAGCATTCTTGGCAGGAATATATTTATCTTGGCCAGAGCTCAAGAAAAAGTATGGCTTGTCTTCCATTAAGATATAATAAACATATGTTCATTTGTGAGGACAAGCAAATAAAGAAATGTTTAAAGCAGCATCTGATAGGTTAAAATTTATGGTAGCTGTTTAATGGTATTACCACTGTATTCCGAAGTTCAAAAGAAGGAAGAAGGGGCCCAGTTCTGCCACTTTTGCTCAGAACTGCATTTAAATTATTGTAACGCTACCACCACATGATAACCTAATTTTTCAGATCTGGAAACATTTGGGTGAAATCAACCCACGTCAAACAGTAACTGGTTTTGAACTTGTAGCCCAGAAAGAAATATTGATGTTCTGTGTCCATTAAAGATCTTCAAATGTAAGAGACAATTACTCGCTCTTTTCAGAAATCTGTTGATTAGTCTCACGGGAAAGATTTCTAAACTACACATCTTCCTCAGCTTTGATAGCTCCATAAATCCCAGCTCAACTGTCAAAGTAGCTGTGAGTTGTTTGATCAGTTATTCAGAATGGGTTGAAATGCTATCTTTCACTCAGTTATTACTTATCAGCCAAAGAACATTTAAAATTGCAGAGATTATCCATAACTTCTTGCTACATTTTTCCCCCTACGGCGTCTCTCCCTTTATATTGCCACTATGAGGAAACAGTGGATAAGCTTTGTGGGAAAGTATTAGAAATTCTGTTTATACAGAGCATTTCAGATCAAACAAAGTGTCCAGTCACCATGTGCTTTACTGCTTAACTGTTTAACTATAACAGGAAACAGGAAACTACTTAAAACAAAAGGACATTCTCTCTCTCTCTCTCTCTCTCTCTCTCTCTCTCTCTCTCTCTCTCTTCCATAGATCCAGACTTATAAACACTGCCATCCACTGGCTGAATATTACAGGAAATGTTGCATCAAAATACAAGAAAACTATTTCAACAGAATGGTATTTTTAAACAGAGATTTGCAAGCCAAGGCCCTATAAATGCCTATGCTTACCCAAAATTTATCCTCTAGAGCTCTTCTAAAGGGTGCCTCTGAATTATAATTTAGTAGCACAATAAATGTGTATGTGTGTGTCTCCAAGAGTTAGCAGCTACAACTCTTACAATGACCCTGCCCCAGCTGCCTTGCCCAACTTATGATAAACATAGCATTTATTTGCCATAATGGCAATTTCCTCAAGGGTAATTTATATGATCTTCATAGCATCAAAATGTGATATAAAGTTTGCCCTCATTACTGGTGCAGTAAAAAGCAACAGCACTTAAGCCTTATATACCACTTTATAGTGCTTTATTGTGCTTAGCCCTCTCTAAGCAGTTTACAGAGTCAGCCTATTTTCCCCAAATAATCTGGGTCCTCATTTTACCTACCTCAGAAGGATGCAAGGCTCAGTCAACCCTGAGCCAGTGAGAATTGAACTCCTGGCAGTGAGCAGATTTAGCCTTGCAATAATGCTTTCTAACTACTGTACCACCAAATATTTGACTGAATGTTGTAGATTATTTATGGGGAGTATGACTAATGTGTGGATTAGAATGCCCATTATTTTTTAGCTTTCATATTTCTCAGTCAAGCTTTAGGATTTTTTTTTTTTTAAATGTCAAAAACATTAAAAATGCATATTGTGAGTTGCGATATGTGGTCTTTAAGAAGCATGTTAAAATGTGGCTTATCGTCTCCTTTTTAAGAGAGGAAGAAATATAGATTTGCTTAAAATTCCTTAGTTTTTTGTATCCTTAAAATCGGTTCCTTGACATATCTAGGCTGAAGAGTATCTTTCATTAAGATGGACCAATATCCAAGGGTCAAGTCAAAGAATGCACTCAGAGCTATATCTACAGTTTCTACCACTTCACTCTTTATCATTATATTCATTCAGATAGGTCTGATATCCGAAGGGACAAAGGCAGCCCTCAATTTACAATCACAATTCAGCCCAACATTTCTATTGTTAAGTGAGAGATTTGTTAAGTGTGTTTTGTCCTGTTTTATGAGTTTCCTTGCCACAATTATTGAACGAATCACTGCAGCGGTTAAGTTAGGGTTAGGGTTAAGTCAGTAACATGGTTGTTACAATAAGTGAACCTGGCTTCCCCATTGACTTCGCAAAAAGAGATCATGTGACTCCAGGACACTGCAACTGTCATAAATATGAATCATTTGCCAAGCATTTGAATTTTGATCATTGATCCTCAGGATGCTTCAATGGTCGTGTGAAAAATGGCCATAAGTCACTTTTTTCAGTGGTGGTGTAAGCAAATCGTTGTAAGTCGAGGATTACTTGTACTTCTATTTTGTTTCGCCTTTCATTTTCTCAGCCTGGACTGAGATCATACTGTGGTCCATCTTTCCATCGTGTGTAGGAAGTCACCCAAGAGAGTGGGTATAATTGTAGGGCCACTGCCACATCCCTTGTCCATCCATCTATTGTCCTGACCAATTTATACATCTGTGCTAATGCTATTGTGGTAACATTTTTTGAAATTAGATGCTATCAAATGGCAATTTTGCTCCAATTATGCCTTCTGCCACCTCATGCACCGTTTTCACAGAGAGAGCAGAACTGCAGAGAACTGAGGCTTAAGTAATAAATTAATCTCTTAGCTACTTGTTAAAATGGGATCTGCGAGGTTCCCATTGTTCCCTGTTCTCCAATTGCTACAGAAATTCATCTCTCAGCCACAGAACAATTGTTGTACTTGAGACGCACCATCAGAAATAAATGAGCCCAGTTTTGCCCCTTTGTGTAAGGAAAGTTCTTCAAACACTACATTCTAAAAATGGAACATTTCTCCAAAGCGAATATCTTCTGCACCTCTTCCTCCTGATCTTCTTGCCTGCTTTCCTGTACCTGCTCAAATGGCTAATCCTGAAGGACCATCAGCTTGCTGCTGAGAGAATTAAATTACAAAGCAAAGATGTCTTGTATGTGATGAATTCTCCTCTGTCTCTCTCCTTCCCTCCCTCATCTCTTACCTCTCTATATATTTATCTCTTTATCTCTATCTCTATCATCTCTTCTCTATCCATATCATCCATAACTATATCTATATCATCTCTAGCTCTAGTTCTTTCATCTCTGTCTCTTTCTCTCTATATCATCCATTTCTATCTCCATCCATCTCTATCTCTATCTATGGCATAGAGATAGTGTAATTGTGGTGCTCCTCGGCAAAATATCCATCACATTGTGTCTGAATGTCCATTAAGAGCTTACATTAGCCTTTTCAACACAGACTTCCCTATCCTTGAATCACAGGTGGTATTCAGCCGGTTCTGTCCAGTTCTGGAGAACCGGTAGTGGAAATTTTGAGTAGTTCAGAGAACCGGAAAATACCACCTCTAACTGGCCCCACCCCCAACTATTCTCTGCCTCCCGAGTTAGAGCTGATTGGCTGGGTCTTCATTTGTTGCCCTGCACAGGAGAACGGAGCTGGAAAGCAGGTTAGTGGGGTGGGGAGGGAATGAGGATTTTGCAGTTTTCTTCCCCTGCCCCGCCCACCAAGCCACGCCCACCAAGCCACGCCCACAGAACCTGTTGTAATTTTTTTTGAATCCCATCACTACCCTGAATGGCTGATTGGACTGGACATTAACATTTGATCTATTATAAGTCCATGTATTTGCCACACACTAAATAAATAAATAAATAAATCTATCTCTGGTATATCTTAACCATCTTGGTTTTCAAGATGATTCTCTTAACTCTAAATGAATGGACGCTTTTTAGACTGCAAAGAGTCTAGGACAATTTTCCCCAGGTTGGCACTTCCTAGACATGTTGGACTGTACTTCCAATGATCCTAACTTCTGAAAGGAGCAATTTAGGGAAGGTCAATGTCTTTTTTTTATTGGGCGAAACCAAATGGTACCATTGTGATCTGCATTCCCAGGATCCATTTATCTCCTACAAAGAACAGAGTTTAACATAGTCAGTCTGATCATCTCTCTCCTGCAATTTTAGAACTTCCTCAGACCTTTTTTAAAAATCTATTCGAAAGAGAAAAAAATCTCCTATCAATTGAGCTCAACTCTTGTGACAGTCTGTGTTGTTTTCTTAACAATGGAACAAGGTTGGCCTTCTGTTAGATTGGGATTTTGTGTGGGGAAGCTGTATGCAAACTGTATGCAAAGAGGAAGCTCAGAACCTTTTACAAACCTTGTTCAATGGGCTCTAGTGAGAAAATGCATCGATACCTGTGTGGAATAAGAAGCACGGCCATTTAATCAGAACAGAGGCTCTTAACCTTGGATTCCACAGACTGACTTCAGGGAGTCTGTGAATTAGGAAGGGAAAACAAATTACAACTTTATTTTCATTAACCTCTAACAGAAATTTGGTTTTTCATGCAATAATGAATGTAAGCAGTAAAGTAATTTATGGCCTCTAAGACTCCATAGTTTTCACTAAACTCCCGAAGGGATCCATAGCATAAAAATTAAGACTCCAGATTAGGGACGAAAATGCCAGTGAGGTAGGTTTTTCTATGCTATTATATTCCATCCATTTTCTTAGCAAATCGTGGTCTCTAAAAACTGCTTCTAAAATCGTACCAAATGCATGTCTGAATGCACACAGATTTTTATTATGTCTCTGTAGCCTTGAGTTACACTTTTCTACCTATTTATCCCAAAGGTGCTCCAAACATATCTTGTATCTATTTAGTATGACATTTACCCCAAATATGATTTCGTGTGTACCTTTCTCAATTACTTTTTTAAAAAACCATTAATTCAAGCAAAGAATGGCAGGCAACAGAAGACTGTTTTTCTGCTGTTCTCCGACTCTCAAAAAAGTCTGTGAACAGTAGTGGATTTCTTTAACATTTCTCAGCCATTTGTCTGCCTTCCTATATTTCTGACTGCTGCAGATGTAATCTCCAGCAATAAGGTTACTCTCTGGTTTATTTCTCCATTTAAACTACATGAGATCTGGGAGAAAAAAGAAAATCAAATTGATTTTCACAGGAAGAGAGAGAAGCCCTGAGCTAAGATTTCCATTCTGACTCCTGTGTCTGCCAGCAACACTTTCTTGCTGTGGCTGCAAATAGAACAAGGTTCTGCTTTTAATCTTTTAAAGCTTTTTTGTTTTAGACAAAAAGAAAGGGGCACAACACAGTTAGTCCTTGACTTACGACCAGTCCCCCAACAACTGTTTGAAGCTACAACAGCACTGAAAAACTCCCCAACCTTCGCACTTATGAATGTTGCAGCTTTCCCACTACTGTGTGGTTAAAATTTGGGTGCTTGGCAATCGGCATGAATATCTAGAACTAGCACTAAGATTTATAGTGCTTTACAGAGCTCTGTAAGTGGATTTTCAACATCAGCATGTCGCCCCTAACAAGCTGGGCCCTCGGAAAGGTTGAGTCAACCTTGAGCCGGTCAGGATCGTCCTCTGGGCTGTGGGCAGAGTCGGCCTGCAATACTGCATTCTAATCACAGCGCCCCAGTTGCAGCAGTGTCCTATGATTGTCATTTATGAGCCGTGGTGGTACAGTGGTTAGAATGCAGCATTACAGGCTAATTCTGCTGCCTGCCGACGGCTGTCAGTTTGGCAGTTTGAGTCTCACCAGGCTCAAAGTTGACTCAGCCTTCCATCCTTCTGAGGTTGGTAAAATGAGGACCCAGATTGTTGGGGGAAAGATGCTGACTCTGTAAACTGCTTAGAGAGGGTTGTAAAAGCACAGTGAAGCAGTATATAAGTCTAAGGGCTATTTCTATTTGCAACCTTTCCAGCCTGCTTTCGATGAGCTACTATGATTTGCTGAAGGAACATCAAATGCAGCCAGTCGGCCATATCATACGTGTGTCTATAGACAGGCATCTCAAAATTGCATTGGGTGCCTCCTGGAGAAAAGAGGAAACAAAGGCTGGTCTTGGAAAACTTGGCACCAAACACTTGGGACGATCCTGGAGATGCTTCAAATGATCAAAATCACTGCAAAACACTTACTAGACAAAGTGTTCTGCACAGGACTTAATGATGATGATGATTTGCTTAACAACCCTGACAAAAATGGTCATAAAATTGAATGTAATTCACTTGCTTCACAATGGAAATTCTGATCCCAATTGTGGCCATAAGTCAAAGACTACCTGTAATCATAATAATTTTAGAAGGTTGCTTGCAGCTCTCTGCTTTATGCAACTCCGTAAATTACTCAGCACCCAGCTGCCAGCTTCGGACTAACCCAATATTGCCTGCAGTAATTATTTGGATCAAATGCAGTTTATCTGCTTCATATTTGTGTTGTTGTGCTGGATGGCAACTTATAAATGTCACTGCAGTGTTTATTTGTTATAATGAAACTTAATGACATTTGAAACCAGTAGCTGAGCTGGTGGGCTGCAGGTTTGAAATAATTTCTTCATTTTAGGAGTAGGGACGCCTAAAGATAACATTAAATTTTACCCTATAGGATTTTAAGATATATGCACAGACATCTTCCAGAATGCATATTATACATCAGGGAAACAACGAGCAATCGGCTCAGATGCCTATGGCTATGGGCTGAAAGCACTGCCACCCACTGGAGGCAAATTCTGTCCCCACCCAGATGAGCAAAGTTGACAAGCTGTAAGCCTACATTGTACTTGGTCTGTTTTTATTACATTTTCAGAGAAAATTTGCAGAATATTGCATGCAAGATGATTGCTCGGTGGTGAAAAAAAATGCTACATGGATAGTGATGCTGCTATCAACAGCTGCATGGATACTCCAAATCACTAGCATTACTCAGAAGAGGAAAGGGGTAGCCTGGGGGGAAGGGGAAAGGGAGGAGAAAGTCTGCTCTACATATCTGTCAAGTGCCGGGGAAATCGGGAGATCTAGGCCATTCAAATGGGTATAAAGTTGTATTGCAAACTTAAGCTTGCTGCAAGAATCTGAACTCCTGATGACCAAAGGAAATTGGTGGTAGGTAAGTGTCAGTGAAATTCAGATCTCCTGTGAGCATGAAAGGACTCATGACTGATGATATATTTGACCCCTCCTTCACACTCAGCCTAGTCATCTACTTCAATATCTGAACATTTCCCTTTTTTGTGCAAAGTGACTCTGTCAAGCCCCCATCAAAGCCTGAATCTGTGGAGGAAGATGAGCTGGAACTGGAGCAGATGGAGATTGAGAGGATGGCTTTGTTGGCTTGGAGGAAAATGAGGAGGAGCAGGCCCAGGCAGGCCAGGGCCTTTTAAGATTGGGACAGCTTGAAGGCAGGGAGGAAGGAGGGCAGGATGAGCAAGAGAGGCTAAACAGTGAACAGGTGATGAGCAAGGACCACCTCCTCCTGATCCTCAAGCACAGAGAGTGGAGAGAAGGCAAGAACAGTGCAGACTGATCCGACTACTCGGGAGGAGAGCACCCTGCCCCTCTTCACAAGACACACCTGGGGACTCAGACTTCAGGAGACGCTGTGGGGAGGAGCATTTGTCAGGAACAAACACTGAATTCCTGGAGTGCTGAGCGGCGACATTTGAACTTTCCCGGATTCCTTGCATTCTTTCGGAATTTCTTGCTTTGCAGCTGTGATTCTCACAGCATTGGGCTGGACTATTTGCAGCCAGAGGCTATTTGAGAGGGGTGTGTGTGTCTGCGTGTGTGTGTGTTTGTGTGTGTGTGTGTGTGTGTGATCACTTTACTCTGGGACTTGCCAGAAACCCAAGAGTGTTTGGGGAATTTTGGAGCAATAAAGGAGGGGGGTGGTTTGAACTGTCAGCTACCTGTGTTATTTCTGTGCTGTGCCCAAAAGCATCACAGATTCAGGGATTAGATGGCCATTTCAGAAAATAACAAAAAGGTATTGATTGATTAATTGATTGATTGCCAAGAGCTTATTAGTTCTGACTGCAGAGTCTTTCAATAAGCCTGGACAAGTCCTTGACAAATCTTTGCTTATTTAAAAATTAAGTGCCATCCCTTCATCCATCAGTCACCCAGTCACCCACTCAAGAGCAGATGAATGCTTGCCAAATCTCCTTCCGGCTAGTGTTTTTCTTGTCTTGAATCTGGTGGAAGCAAAACTCACAAATTCATTCTCAGCAGAAATCCAAAATATATTCTTCTCAGTGCTTACTAAGTAGAGTGCCAGAGCAAGACAGAGACAAGTAATCCCACCTTTCCCAACACTCAGGTCAACGAAATTCATCCTTTGCAAATATCCTTACAAGGATGGAGGTTTTCTCCTGGCACGCCAGAGGAAAACTTCCGACGAGGCCTACCAAATCTAAGGAAAAGGTCCCACATTCAGAAGAAGAATCTTTTGCATCTTCAATCAGGGTTGCTTTAGCAGAGGATCTAGTGTTCTGACCCACACCCTTTTCCAACAAATCAAACACAACCCAAAGGAAACAGAAACCTTGCAATGCTTTTACAAAATAATTAGCTGTGATAAGCACGTGCCTTGACAAACTGTGCAAGACTTGCCAAAATATAACAGATAAGAAATTATTTGCAAAATAAGAATCTTCAAATGCAAACTCAGGATACTGGAACGTCCATGAAGCAGGAGTTTCAAAACGTCTTTGCCTACTGCAAAGACTGTTTCGTTTCATAGCTGGCTCTCATCTTCTTGAAGGAGGGGCCATTACCTTGCAGCCTTACTCTCGAGTCACCCGTGTTGTTGCAGCTGCTCTTTTCTTTGAGCAATCCTATGCACACGCGTACTTGGCACAGGCTCCATGGGAACCTCCTCATCACCACTGCCAGCCCCCACAATCTCTGAAGGCAGCAGTCTACTCCCTAATGGTCCTGGTGCCTCATCTTAGTCCTTGCTCTCCTCAGCCACCCACACCTGATGCCGGCTAACCACAACATCTAGATGACCGTACCTGCTACAGAGATGTCTTTGGATCAGTTGGAAAGTAAGAAGACTGCACATGGGATTTGGGATGAATAGCAATTTATCAAAGGAAATGAAGATGCTGAACTAAAGGTGAGAGCAGTGCTCCATAGACTGTAGAGTCCTCAGCTGTCAAGGGCTCAGGCACATCCAGTTTGCCTAGCAATAAAGATCTTCTGGATCTCACTTTAGTTCTAATTGCATTTCCAGGTCCACATCCTTGGGACCTTATTTAACTGAAAGCCGGTACTGGAGAAGATGCTATAATAAAAACCAATATCCACTAATCACTCCCTCAGTTACCAAGCAGACAGTGAATACATATTTGAATTCTGGGAGTTGAAATCTACAAGTCTTAAGGGTACCAAGGTTGAACATCCCTGCTCTAGAGTTTTAGTAAGATCAAGGTGTTTTGTTCCTCTTGAGAAGCACTTTAGATAGGATCAGAGAGAAAGAGACAAAATGAACAGGATGGCAGAAAAAGAAAGAATAAGCAGCATAAAAGACAGCAAAAGGGGATGGAAAGAAAGTAATGGCTCTGCAATGATAGAAGGGAGAGGCTCCAACTACTTTTGGCTATGAATTCACTCACCATTGGCTTTCGACATGTGTAGGGTCTGTTTGGGTAGGGAGCTGGACTAGATGACCTACAAGGTCGCTACCAATTCTATTAATCTGTATCTGTATTTCCACTGCCGTCATGCAGACTAACAAATCAGTTCTTAGAAAATTTGGCAAACAAAGAGGTGCCCACCCTTCTATAATATTACTTAAGAAAAGTGATTGACAATAGAAGAGAATATCTACACTCAATATCTTTGATCTACACTCAAAGGTCACATTTCCATACCTGGCTCCTTAACTGATCTGAAATTAATCACTGTGAGACATGATAGCAGTTTCAAAGTCATTGGGGTGGTAATGTTATCTACTATAACTAGGTCTTTCACATGTTCCCCAGCTGCCTACCACCTAGAATTTATGAAACAGATTTTATAACAACCAAACTGATTAAGTTGGAAGTTGGACCAAACTTCTGATGTTGGTTGGTCATACCCACAGTATTTAATTGTTAAATTTCCCCATCATGAGATATGCTTGAGGCTCTCATGCCAAAAGTTAAGACACAACAGTTTTCTTCTGGAAAACAGTGGAGTGAAATACTGAATATGGAACTAGAGATACTTCAGTATTGCCAGAAATGACATACCCTAATTATTATCTAGCAGGTTAGTTTGTTACCATCCTGGAGGTTTTGCATCAAGATAAATCAATCAACCTGGAATTCTTTGTGTGATTTCCTTTGCATTATATTTTAGTACTTATAACATTTCTTGGCCTGAAGTGCAGATGAAAGCAAGAAAATTTACTTCTAGACCATCCTAATTACTTTGTGTAGCATTTGCTTTCAGCTACATCAAGAAAATTCTCTCATCTGTCTGTCTCTAACAAAGCTAAAAGGCTTATGCATGCCACACAGTTGGTCTTTTATGAATATTAATGAGAAGTATTTGTCATGCAAATATTTCACCAACTTCCTGCCACAATCTCTATAAAATTACATTGTGTGCCAACCCCTCTGTGTCTAACAAGTCAAGAATCAAAATATAGTTTGTCACAAATAGACAATCTATTTAAAGAATCTCTGTACATCCAGATGAGCAAATGATCTGCAGAAATGCTATACAGAAGGTACTTTCTCAAAGGATATGGCTTCTGTTGTTTATCAAAAGATCCACATACAACTAAAAGAGGAATAAAATATACTTCTTGGGGTAGTTGTATGTAGGCATTTATGAGTATGTAAAAAACATGGTGGCTTG
>BLBF01000059.1:11152772-11180051 GCA_015471245.1 Laticauda colubrina | reverse complement strand
AGAGTAGAGTAGAGTAGAGTAGAGTAGAGTAGAGTAGAGTAGAGTAGAATAAGAATAGAGTAGAGTCGAATAAGAATAGAATAGAAAAAGAAAAAGAATAGAGTAGAATAAGAATATGAATAGTGTAGAATAAGAATAGAATAAGAGTAGAGTAGACTAAGAATAGAATAGAATAAAAATAGAGTAGACTAAGAATAGAATAGAATAAGAATAGTGTAGAGTAGAGTAGAGTAGAATAAGACTAGAATAGAATAAGAATAGAGTCGAGTCGAGTCGAGTCGAGTAGAATAGAATAAGAATAGAATAGAATAAGAATAGAGTAGAATTAGAATAGAACAAGAAAAGAGTCGAGACGAGTAGAGTAGAATAAGACCAGACGAGATGAGACGAGATGAGAATAGAATAGAATAGAATAGGAGTAGAATAAGAATAGAATAGAATAGAATAACAGAGTTGGAAGGGACCTTGGAGGTCTTCTAGTCCAACCCCCTGCTCAGGCAGGAAACCCTATACCATTTTAGACAAATCTTTGTCCAATCTCTTCTTAAAAACTTCTGGTATTGGAGCATTCACAACTTCTCGAGGCAAATGCTCATGTAGAGAAACCACTTCCATCATTTCCAGCTTCTGAATGGAAGAATTGGGGAAAATGTATGCCTAGGGCAGAAGCTGCTTCTAGCTTCTGAGCCACCCAATAAGATTTTGAGGCAAGGTGAAGCAAATAAATAACCCCACCTTTACAAGCCAGGGGAGAATGTTTTGCTTTGCAAAGCATCTTCCAAGGGATGATTCCTACAAATCTTCTCAGAAGTGCAACATCCGTCCAAAGCTTTGCCCAGCCCAAGCATTTATAAAACTCTCGCCTTCCTTCATTTCTTTTTTCATGTTTCCATTAGGGGGAAAAAAAATTGTGAGGGCAGGCAGCCGAAAGATACCAAATTAACAGGAAAACAAATGGGAAGTGAGAAGCTCTTTCTCTGTTGACAACACTCACCCCATTAGATCCCTTTAAACAGGACAAATAAGCCACTCAGCGGCACAAGTGGGCTTTTATATTTATTCTAAATTAGAAACAAAATAATTGTTGCTTGCTTTTAATGGACACATCAGTGAATTGTTCCAATAGCTCACTGACTCCTTCAAGGAGAGGGGGAAGGTGCATGGAGGCAGAAGCCCACGTTCCTTCCTCCCCATTTTACTAGTTGTTCAGTTTTATACCAAACTGCATTATGCAAAACCTGGCATGATCTTCCCCACTTCCTCTTGTATGCTCTGTGGCACAGGGCTACCGTTCTAGATCAATTATTAATATGCACGAGTTATAATTATTTGGAGGGTTGGTACAAGATAATTATAAACCATAAAGCAGCCTTCATTTGCATGCATAAGTGCCTGCCTCTCTAACTATCCCCCCCACCTTTCCCTAGTCTTGATCTGAATCTTCTATATAATAAGCTAGGGTTCCGTGGAAGAATAATAGAAAGCAATATGTAATTTTTTTTTCCCCTCTGGAGTCAAGTAGACAGTAACCTACCTTTCCTTTGTAAGATCTTTGGGCTAGCTAAGCCAGTATTGAAAACTGTAACAATTAACTTACAATATTTTGAAAGGCTTTATGATCTGCTAAGGCTAATGAGGTAAATAGCACATGAAGAAAGTTGGAAGGGACCTTGGAAATCTTCTATTCCAACCTTCTGCTTAGGCAAAGACAAATGGTGTCCAGTTCCTTCTTAAAGCCTCCAGTGATGACCCTGGACTTCTCGAAGCAAATTGCTCCACTGATGAATTGTTCTCACTGACAGGCAATTTATTCTTAGTTCTAGATTGTTATTCTCCTTGATTAGTTTCTATCCGTTGCTTCTTGTCCTGCCTTCAGGTGGAATTCAAAAATTTTTATTACCGGTTCTGTGTACTGACTTGGTGGGCATGGCAGGGGAAGGATATTGCAAAATCCCCATTCCCTCCCCACCCCAATAACCTGCTTTCCAGCTCTGTTCTCCTATGCAGGGCAACCAAAGAAGACCCAGCCGATCAGCTGGGACTCAATGGGAGACAGAGAATAGATGGAGATGGGGCCAGTCAGATGAGGTATTCCAAACTACTCAAAATTTCCACACCAGTTCTCCAGAACCGGTCAGAACCTGCTGAATACCACTTCTGCTTCAGTTGCTTTGGAAAATAAATTGATTTCTTCTTGTTTATGCCAGGCCCTGAGATATGGGAATGCTATCATGACATCCCTCGCCCTTCTTTTCATTAAACTAGACATACCCAATCCCAGCCACCATTCTTTATATGTTTTAGCCTGCAATCTCCTAACCATCTTTATTCTTCTTCTCTGCACTGTAGAGAATAAGATTTTTTTACTGGACTTTAGCATAACAAAAACATTGCCAATTTAGCAGAGGAAGTTGTCAAAGATTGGTGGACTCTTTATAAATATATATACATATGCTGCATTGGTTTAACAGAATTTCTCTGAAAGTTCTTTGCCAGATAATTTGGAGACTTGTGTTATCCCTTCTTCACCCTCACTTTCTATCTTAAAAGAGGTGCAGGAGATTATTTGAAAAAATGCATGCGGTGAAGCTTTAAAGATTAATGGGTTGAATGACACCTCTCTACCATTCCTATTTTTTATTCCATTCTGCCAGAAAATGAAGTTGGTGCAGATGTTTTGTTGTTTTCCCCTGCCTGCCTTGAGTTGAACTTTTTATTAAATTGCATCTTTAATCTCAGTGGGTTCAATCAAATCCTCACAGTTGAACCCCAACTTCCAACTGCAAATCTCAACCTTTTGCAACTGCAGGTCTGAAACCCTAATCAAATCTTGGCTGAGCCACATAGTGCTGCCACACATTCTGCGCTGAAAATATGCTTGATTCAGCAGAACATTTGGAATGCTTCTAAATGCATTGTCTGAAGAATGAGCAAAATCAGGGGAAAAAAAACATAATTTAAAAAGGAATAGAAACCTGCTTGGGCTTTGGCTCTTCTGTACAGTTGTGGTCCTCCAGCAGCCTATGGAGCTGGTAGCAGAGTCTGACAGTGGGGAAGAACATGGGCCAGTCCAGGAGTCTGGGGAGGGCTCGGATGAGGGATTTGCATCCAATACAGAGATGGAGCCAGGATCATCTGAGAGTTATGTGCAGACTCCGGATCCTCCAGAATCTGACACCAGTGAGGCAGAGGAACAGAGGGAGCCGGTTACCATTGCATGCTTGCACAGAGCTGCCGGAAGGCAAGTACAGCTAAGACAAAGGGGTGATTTGGAAGTCAGGCCTGGAGATGATTGGCCCCTCCCATAAGATATAAAGGAGGAGCAAAGGGACATGAGCCTTTACAGGAAGCAACTTTCTTTGTTCTGGTCAGTTTAAACTCTGAACCTCCATGTTGACTTTGTGCTCTGTTTGGCCATGTAAATTGACAATTTAGTCGTTGGCAACATTTCAAGGGAGATAAAGTTGGGTGCTTATCAGCCTTATCCTGAAAAGACTGTGGCAGACTTCTGTTGGACTATTCATAAATTGTTTCGGACTCATTACGGGCTGTGAATGCATATAATTCACAGCCGTTGAAAAAAAAAGAGGGTTTTTGGGACTAAAAGTGTCATTGTTACTGTCTCTGGAAGCCTTGGTCAGAACATGTACAAAGGAAGGAAATGTTCAGAATTGATAATCTACTAGCTTACTGAACAGGTGGCAGAGAAGAAAGCTTGTACTTAATATTTGTTGCTAGTCATTGTATGAGTGGCTGCCAAAGACATGACACAATTGCTACAGTGTTAGCTGCTAACCAGTTGGTACAAAGCTGGCAAGGAATCTTATTCAGGAGAGTGTGAACAAAGAGGAACAAACTGAGACCTCATCTAGCAAAGGTGCATTCACAGAAATCAAGCACACTTCATAGTTTGATGAAAAGAAGAACTAGGGGTGACATGACAGTAGTGTTCCAATATCTAAATGGCTGCCACAAAGAAGAGAGAATCAACCTATTCTCCAAAGCACCTGAAGGCAGGACAAGAAACAATGGATGGAAATAACCAAGGAGAGAACCAACTTAGAACAGGAATTTTCAGGAATTAGAACAATTTCAGTGGAACGACTTGTAGTAACAAATTTTGAATCTACCATTGGCTATAGAAAGCTTGCTTGCTTGCTTTAAAGATTTCTCCTGGCACTGTGTGCATGCATAGGTAATATTTCCAGGGAAAACTCCAGTAAAGGGAAGGAGTTCAAAGAAGCCACTGTGAGCTTCCCAAAGGAAGCGTCTGCCTGAAGGCTTCTCATTCAAATACTTTCCACAGTCCTAATCCATATTTGTATTCTTGCACTCATTAGCGACAGTATTTGGGGGAAAGGAAATTTATTTCTCCTAGAGCAATAGGAGAGTTTTAATTTCAATGTTTCCCTTCATGCTTCCTTCACTATTAAAATTAAGGTATGGTATTTCAAAATATATAAATATCTGGGGAAAAATAAATGGGCACATGAAGGAATAATGATGCATTGATTATTCTGCACTTTATATGTGATTTGGTTACACAGAGAACCTGTAATTACACCTGCAGATATAGATGGCTCTAGCTACCCACAAAAACATGTCCAGACACATATGTAAAGAACTGTCTGCAGAACTTCAAATGACCTGCATAGATTGTTAAAAATAAAACTCTGGCTCATAATATGCTCTTCTTCCTATATCCAGTAATTTTACCACAGATCAAATAATCTGAGATGGGTTTTAGAGCGACACTTTGCAATCCTATATTCAATCACCAGAAAGATAGACCTATTTTACAGCACTGTACTGCAAATTTAGATTTTAAATGAAAACTGTATATTGACTGAAGGGTTTTGTTCACCAGCAACTAGCTGGTCTAGGTTTGAAAGTTAAGCAGGGTCGGCCTTGTTAATACTTGGGTGGGAACCTAGCAGAGAATACTATAATTTTGGACTAGACTGAGAAGTTAAAAAGAAGCGTCAGAAGAAGGCAATACCACACAACTCAGTGACCAAGAAAATGACATTAACTTATCCAGCAAAAATATCACTTGGTTTGAAGGATATTTTTTTGTCTTCATTCTTTCATTCATGCTGACTGATAGTCACATTAACTACTTGAATTAAGTAATTGTCCAAGAAGGAAGAAAATATGGTACCCAAGACATGGTCTACAAAACTAAGCCTTGGTCTTCTCAAAGCTGGCATCAATCCTTCTCTGAAAAGAGTAGGGAGCTATTTCTGATGAGCTTCTTATTGGACTCAATGTGCATAATGCATATTGAAAATACTCACTTTTAAATTACACAAAAACACTTCTGTCAGCACAATAAAATATCTAGCTTCTTATTTTACCTGCCAGGGATTTAGCAAATACAAGGAGGTTTATTCAGCCACTATTAGGGCACTTTACTTAGGGTAGTAGATTGTAGTTTGTCCACCAATTTTGTGCATGTTTGACCTATATCCTAGTAAGTGGGACTTATCTTTGGGCAAAGCCATAGTTACCAATAGTTCCAAGAATCAATTCTCAATTGAAATGGCACATTTCTAGTGATTATGTCTCTATTCCTGAATGTTAACAAAGGCTCTATAGGGTTTGTTGGGTAGTTTATTAACAGAATGAAGACAGATGATAAAGGGTTGTATCTAAAACTTCTTTACTTCAAGGCTATCATTACCCAACCAATCTATTCCTCTTCTGTTCAGACAACAACTGTCACCAGTTTAATTTACTCCTTGTATCTCACAGGCTTGTGCTACTTAGAGATCCTGGCCCCAGGAACAAATGCTGAGCTTTAATTGGGGCACTCAGGTGGATTAGAAAGTAACTCTTGACCACAATAATGACCTACAATTTTCCCAATCTTCACTATTCATTGGTGGAACAAAATGTTCTTCTGGAGAAAACTAATCAGACTTAAAAATACTGGAAAATGGATTGTCAAGAATGATTGTTGGACCACCTCACTGAATTAAATTGAAGAATGAAAGATATAGGCTGAAGATCAGGATTTCAGCAACTTGATCATCACCACCAGACATTCTCAGCCATGTCCCCCCCCACCCAAAAAAAAAAAAAAAAAAAAGGCTGGCACAAAGATTATTAATCATCACAAAATTCCCATTTGGAAGAAAACAAATGAGCAAGATGGTTTCCTGATGCTCTTTTTACTTCCTACCAAACGTACCTTTGCTTTTTTTTTAAGGCAAATACACACTGGGGAAAAAAAAAAGCATGGAACTCCATTATACCATTTTCCTCATTGGAGAATGGCTTTAGTACCTATGTTTGCTTTAGAGATGTTCCAGAAAACAAAAATGATGAGGAAGCCTTCATGCTCTCAATGCTTGGTTGCATTCTTGCAGGCAACTCAACCTAGGTAATATCATCATCATCATGAATGTTGATGATGTTACTTTGTTTGGGTAATGAAATGTCTGCAAGAAAACAAGCAAGCTCAGAGAGCACCAAGGACCCCACATTTCAACCCTGAGCTACAAATATTCTCCTTTATAAAAATGATGTTTGTTTCATAGCATGCTTGCTACATTTGTCCATCTGTCTGTCATCCATCCATCCATCCATCCATCTATCCATCCATCCATCTTTCTCTTTCTCTCTCTCTCTAAAAATAAGCAGTGCCCTCCAACTACTCATGGTGGCCAACCAACTACACAAGGAACCCCACTCAAATGGCTGTCAGCATTCCGAGTAACACATCCTCAAAAGTCAGAACTCTAAGGAAGATAGACTCCTCAAAGAACATGTTTATTGGATACATCATATCATCACAACTAGTGAAAACCAACTCTAAAAGTTCCCATGATTTTTTCCTCGTTAAAAGAGCAAATATTTCCCTCCCCAGATGTCAACACATTGTCCAATGTGAATAGCTAGCACGGTGCTGGGTCACTCCTCTCCTTCTTCAACTGCCACATGTTGAGATTACCTTGGTTCCCAAAAGAAATCTTTTTGTTTTGACTATTAGCAAGCCTATCTGTTTCCCCCCTCCTTTTCTCCTCTCAGAGTTTGTGGCAACTATGAGGCAGCACAAGATGGCTTCGCTTCAGAGTTGACAATGGCCTTCGGGGCAGTCATGTTGTCATCTAGGTCAATAGTCCTCCATCTAATTTTATGAGTCCACCAACAATGGCATCCATATTTATTTATTCTTGAAAGTGCCTCCTTCATAATTAGGCATACCAGAAAAATGGAAGCAGTAAAGAGAAAGGTTGTGGATCTCTGTAACATGGGCCAGAATAATATTGTTCAACGGAGTTGCCTTCACAAAAGCTTATATAAAACATTTTACTAAGTTAATTCAGCAGAACAAAATAGAGGATCTGCTTCCTACTTTTTAAGGAACTGCGGATTCTGATCAGCAGCCCCAGATGTTTTTTCATGCACCTCTAATGATGATCACATTAAATCACCCATAAAGCAAGCTACATCTTTAGAATCTTCCCAGTTTCCATAGAAAACAACAACTGGAGATCCATAGGGGGAAAAAAAGCTAATGTGTGTCTCTGTTGGTTTTTAAAGTTAATATCATACCATGAAGGTCTTTTCAAAAGATAGGAAAAAGAGTGAATTCTTTCTTACATTTGGTGAGGGATTTTGAAATGTACTGAAATCTGGGTCTGCTGTTAGGTTTCATAAAAGCATTCTGAATACTGACAGAGGCTTTAATGAAAAATCAGAAAAAAGACATGGGAGAAATAAGCGATGCTAATGGAAATTCCCCCTCTGGGATAACTTACTTGGCAGGCCACATAACAGCTGCATAAACAAAATGGCTGCCAGGTGCCTAAAGAAATTACATTTACTGTATAAAGACAAGATCTAAGATTCAGAACAGTATAGTCGTCAAGAAGTGCCACATTATTTCTCACTGGGAATCATGTATTCCAAATGAGGAAATTGGAGACATATCTTAAATATTTATATTTGAGATGGGAAATTAGCAGGCAACCTGATGGCTTTTGGTTAGTTTTAAGAATTTTTTTTTAAATGATAGAATAAGGGGAGAGCTTCTGACAAGAAAACAAAAATAAACATAATGAAAAGTCAAACAAGAATTTGAGTGGATTTGTAATCTTATTAACTGAAATCTAAGTCTCATAGCAACAGGTGACACCCCTTTCACATAATCAGTTATGCTACATTTCAAAATATTGTTTGGAAGAACAGCAATATGAAAAAAGCTGCAAAATGTCTCCACTGAACATAAAGGTGTTATATTTATTTTTAGCTAAGGGTAGATATATAAAGCAAAAATGCATATTACCACCTCTGTATGTTTGGGAAACTTGTGTGTGTGTGTGTGTAATGAAGATATGAAGATGTATTGCATCTTGTTTTAAAATCTGCAGAAGGAATTGACATTTGGATAGAATGGACTAAGGTATGAATGCCTGTGAAAATCACGAGGAAAGGGTATAGACCAGGGGTCTTCAAAGTTGACAAGTTTAAGACTTGTGAACTTCAACTCCCTGAATTCCTGAGCTAACATAATTGGACAAGGAATCCTGGGAGTTGAAGTCCACAAGTCTTAAGCTTCCTAAGCTCGAAGAGCCCTGGTATAGATTGACCTATTCATGACTAATTGCTTCCAGTGACTTCAATGAAAGCTTTATTTTGATGATCTGATCTGGAATTTTTTTATTTTTATTTTTTTTTATTTAAAGTTTTATTGATTTTTAAGGACAAACAAAAACAAACAAAACATAAAAACATCCAGCTTTCTTCCATAAGTATACAAACAGTGTGTCGGTTGGTTTACAAAATTTTTGGGCATTGATTTCATAGTCTCAATTACAATTACATTACATAATAACTCATATTATCAGAAATTGAATATCCTAGTATTACTATTAATCAATCATTTGACTATAATTTTATTCATTCATACTTTGCGAGATAGCTATACTTAGTTTATTTTATAACAATTCATATAGTCCTTCCAAATCTATCTTAAAAACATTTTATATATGTAATAATAATAAAAAGAAATACATCTTTATATATTCATTATTTTCTATAATTCTACATATTCTATTACTATATTTTATGTCTAACCATTGACAGAAAAGGTCCCAAATTTTGTAATATTGTTTATCCTCTTGTTCTCTAATTTCAAATGTCAATCTACTCATTTCAGCAAATTCCAGTATTTTCTTAATAATTTCCTCCTGCAATGGTATTTTCTCATTCTCATTTTCTCATTTTTATTGAGTTGACCCTAACCACAATGTTCTTCGTGCTTTCAAACATTCTATCTGTCCAGATACTTTCAAGATTCAAAAAAGACTACATTTGTCTGAGTAAGCCTTCAAATTTTCCTTCTCTTAGGCAACTATCCATAATTTCACAGAGATTTTGGATTAAGAGACCTTTTGATCATTTGGAGCAGAGAAAATTATGCAATCATTTGATTTTCCTTTTTCCATCTAAGGTTGCTTTTGTTGAATGTGTGAATTTTTGATTTTTTGGTTCTATTTCTAAAGGTGATATGCAGATGCAAATAGGCATACAATTTCTTTATCTCTACAGATTCCTATAGCTTAAATCCAGTTAAGCTGGAACTCTCTGTATTCCAATTAATATACTGTCTGTTCCAACAGGCTGCTTCGATTTAGTTCTGTTTTCATTTTGCTTTTTCAAATGACTCTGACATATTTTCTGCAACTAATCAAAACAACATTCCCTGTGCATTTTTATACAGTATGTACACCATTACACCCTTGTCTTGAGTCTACAGGTAGCCTTCTATCTCAAGTTTTAAATTCTGTTGTGAAGATCTGGACACCTTGAATTGTTCAACTTAAAAGGCAAAACATATTGGAAGGGCTGATGTGATATAGCTCGTTCTGCACCATTCCCAACATTTAGGCATTTGTATGAACTTTTCAATTTCCATGGGAAAACTTTATCAGAATTTGACGCAATGTTCTATCAAACTTTCAGGGTCTGAACTAAGTTTCATAACTGCAATTCTACATAAAAAAAGTGACTCTTATCCACAGATGGGATTCTACCAGTTAGGACCGGTTCTATAGAACTGGTTGTTATGATTCTGCACAGTTCGGAGAACTGGCAAATCGTGCCCCTGGCTGGCTCCTCTCAGCCCGCTCCTCCTCTCCCCACCCAGTCAGTCCTTATCACATATGTGTGATATCACGCACATGCCTGACATCGCTGACTGCATTGTCCCCTGCCCAGACACCCCTTCAGGTATTTCTCTCTTTTTCCCCTCCTGATGATTGGCTGTTCCGATGATCAGCTGTGCTGGGATCCCCCTCACTGTCTTACTGCTTCACCCAGGAGGCTTCCCTGAGGCATAAGAGGCAAAAAAAAAAAAAGAAAAAAGGAATGTGGTGGAGTGCTGCGCAGCCCCCTGCACTCCTTTTGCTTCCTGGGTCCCAGGGAAGCTTCCTGGGAGCAAAACCGCCCCCCCCCCCAGGAGGCTTCCCTGAGGCCCAGGAGGCCAAAAAAAATGGAGGAGGGGGTTTGCTGCAAACAAAGAAGAAACCACGCCCACCTAGTCACATGGCCACACCCACCTAGCCATGCCCACAGAACTGGTTGTTAAAAAATTTGAATCCCACCCCTGCTCTTATCCATGTGCATGCATGTGTCAACTCTCGAAACAATTCTACCTGAAGTCATGTTTTTCTTGCTTTGTTTCTTAGTTGCCATACTTATGCAGGAAGAAGGAGGAATGTACAATGTTTTCCTCCAAAGTGCCAGACATAACAATGATTAGGCTCCTGAGAACCAAGGTCAGATCAACGTGTCTTAGCAATGGCAGGGAGGGATTGCTGAGGAGTTCATCACAAGCTTGATTGGCTAATGTGACATGTGACACAAAGGGGTTGGCCAGTATATATTCTTTAATTATACCAAAAATGTCAGAATTATTCAGTGTTGGTTTCACCTCTGACCATGCCAATATGATGTCCCTAATAAACAGGATTTTTGAGGAAACCAAGGCCTCAGTCTTGAATTGATTGGGAAACAACAGAATCAGCAAGAATTACATGATGTTGTGGGCAAAGGCCAGTTTGTCCAGTTCACTGCCCTTTGCTATGCACATTTTCCCGTTCATGTGAGTAATATATGAGAAGACCATCAGTTTTTATTTGAGCACATCAATCAAAGCATACTGTTATAAAAAGCAACATCATTCCCCGCTAAAAAAAAAATCTACTAATGTAAAGGTTTCTATAGGTGATGGGCACTCTATTTGTTCTATTGTAAATATTTCCAGAGAAAGTTGCAAAGAATAAATATAATTTCTCCAAATGTTTGGATTGATTCATAATGCTGGGGATGCAGAGGAGGTATTCAGTTCTGGAGAACCAGTAGCAGAAATTTTGAGTAGTTTGGAGAACCAGCAAATACCGCCTCTGACTGGCCTCACCCCCATCTATTCTCTGCCTCCCAAGTCCTAGGTGTTTGGCTGGGTCTTCTTTTGTTGCCCTGCACAGGAGAACAGAGCTGGAAAGCAGATTAGTGGGTGGGTGGGGGGCGGAAACGGGATTTTGGAATATCCTCCCCCTGCCATACCACCAAGCCACACCCACAGAACCGGTAGTATTTTTTTTGAATCTCATCACTGTGGGTGTGCTACATCATTATGCAGAGCCCCTGACTGTCAGGGTTTACATCAGACTCTGCTGTCATTCTTGGTTTTCTTTATACTTAGCCCATTATTCATGAATTGATTTACTTGGCCAAAACAGACATGACTTCGCTATATTAGACTTTTTATTGCAGGCAAGAATAAAACTATACACACAAAGACTTGCCCAGTGCAATATGCAGAAACCAAATACTTTAGAATTATATTCTGTGGTTTAAACACTAGGCTGTTTTCTTCCACCTTTTCTAGTCAAAAGGTACCTGGATGTTCTCTTAATGACCTTAGGGTGCACTTTTTCGATGTAAAAGTGCTCAAATGTAAGTGCTCAAAAGTGCTCTATGTAAAACTGCTCAAAAAAATAAAGGGAACACTTAAACAACACAATGGAACTCCAAGTCAATCACACTTCTCTGAAATGAAACTGTCCACTTAGGTAACAACATTGATTGACAATCAATTCCACATGCTGTTGTGCAAATGGAATAGACAACAGCTGGAAAACAGAGGCAGGTAGCAAGACATCCCCAATAAAGGATGGTTCTGCAGGTGGTGACCAGACCACTTCTCAGTCCCTATGCTTTCTGGCTGGTGGTTTGGTCACTTTTGAATGCTGGCAGTGCTGTCACTCTAGCGGTAGCACGAGATGGAGTCTACAACCCACACAAGTGGCTCAGCTGGTGCAGCTCATCCAGGATGGCACATCAATGCAGTCTGTGGCAAGAAGGTTTGCTGTGTCTGTCAGCGTAGTGTCCAGAGCATGGAGGAGCTATCAGGAGACAGGCCAGTACATCAGGAGATGTGGAGGAGGCCGTAGGAGGGCAACAACCCAGCATCAGGACCGCTACCTCCGCCTTTGTGCAAGGAGAGACAGGAGGAGCACTGCCAGAGCCCTGCAAAATGACCTCCAGCAGGCCACAAATGTGCATGTGGCTGCTCAAACGGTCAGAAACAGACTCTATGAGGGTGGTATGAGGGCCCGACATCCACAGGTGGGGTTGTGCTTACAGCCCAACACTGCACAGGACATTTGGCATTTGCCAGAGAATACCAAGATTGGCAAATTCTCCACTGGCGCCCTGTGCTCTTCACAGATGAAAGCAGGTCCACACTGAGCACATGTGACAGACGTGACAGGGTCTGGAGATGTCATGGAGAACGTTCTGCTGCCTGCAACATCTTCCAGCATGACCAGTTTGGCAGTGGTTCAGCCATGGTGTGGGGTGGCATTTCTTTAGAGGGCCGCACAGCCCTCCATGTGCTTGCCAGAGGTAGCCTGACTGCCATTAGGTACTGAGATGAAATCCTCAGACCCCTTGTGAGACCATATGCTGGTGTGGTTGGCCCTGGGTTCCTCCTAATGCAAGACAATGCTAGACCTCATGTGGCTGGAGTGTGTCAGCAATTCCTGCAAGACGAAGGCATTGTTGCTCTGGACTGGCCCGCCCATTCTCCAGACCTGAATCCAATTGAGCACATCTGGGACATCATGTCTTGCTCCATCTACCAACGCCACGTTGCACCACAGACTGTCCAGGAGTTGGGGGATGCTTTAGTCCAAGTGTGGGAGGAGATCCCTCAGGAGACCATCCACCACCTCATCAGGAGCGTTGTAGGGAGGTCATAGAGGCATGTGGAGGCCACACACACGACTGAGCCTCATTATGACTTGCTTTAAGGACATTACATCAAAGTTGGATCAGCCTGTACTGTTTTTTTCCACTTTAATTTTGAGTGTAATTCCAAATCCAGACCTCCATGGGTTGCTAAATTTGATTTCCATTGATAATTTTTGTGTGATTTTGTTGTCAGCACATTCAACTACATAATGAATGAAGTATTTAATGAGAATATTTCATTAATTCAGATCTAGGATGTCTTATTTTTGTGTTCACTTTATTTTTTTGAGCAATGTATGTTTCTCCTAGCCTTGAAACTGTTGGTAGCTTCTTTGTCAGCAACATTTTTTGATATACCTTAGCAACTTTATGGCTGGATGAAGTATGGATAGATCAAAAGCAATGCTGGTTATCAGAAAGACAAGCTACTTTTAGCATGCTGTGAATTTCTAAACCCAAGTAAGGAAGAAGCTTTAAAAACAGTTTTGAAGTCACCAGTTATTGCTGGCTTGTTTTTGAATTTTATGTATAATTTTCTCTCTTTGTTCTCCAGTGGAAATGAGGAAAAGACAGAATATTAA
Organism: Laticauda colubrina; assembly: GCA_015471245.1. Lineage (NCBI taxonomy): Eukaryota > Metazoa > Chordata > Lepidosauria > Squamata > Elapidae > Laticauda > Laticauda colubrina. The sequence continues at coordinate 11,166,204 of BLBF01000059.1, read as the reverse complement.
CTTCTATGGACAAAGGAAAGCAATTAAGAGACCAGCTTCTGCCCATTCTTTTTTATTTTAACAGCAAGCACATTAAATATTGGGAATATGAGAAGCTCTTTCTATGAGATTTCATTCTTTATCGGGAAGCTGCTTGGATGATGTTTTGCATTGCAAGTGTTTTTGATAGTTCAATTATTTCAGTTCTGAGTTCCACCTAACTATTCCAAGAGTAATCAAAGGTAGTGAGAGCTCAATAAGTTAAGGAAATGATCAGTTATATATAATTTAAAATATATGCAATAGGAAGATAAATAACACCAATTTCAGGTTGTCTTCGGTAGTCTTCTCTCCATCAGTGAGTGTATCTTCATTTTATCACTATGGTTTGGTTTCATGGAGCTCAGTTGCTTATCTTCAGACAATGAGTAAAAGTAGACTAAGAAAGCTACTCCTATTACCATGATTGCTATTTTCATATTCACTGCCTCTGATGAGCAAGCAGTACCAGATCATTAGATTCTGTCACTGGTTTATCCATGGATATGAATCTGGGCAGATACCAAGTCATGAAGATGTCTGGTGCCAGGTTATAAAAGTAGGAGATGAAAAGTAGACTTTAATTTATTCAGAATAAAGCTGGAAGGGACCTTGAGGCCCTCTAGTTTAACCCCCCGCTGAAATAAGAAACCCTAAACCATTTCAGACTAGTGGCTCTCCAATCTCTTATTAAAAACCTCTAGAGGAGAAGCACCCACAACTTCTGAATGCCAACAATGAACACCACTGGTTAATTGTTCTCACTGTTAGGAAGTCTCTCCTTAATTCCAGGTTGCTTCTCTCCTTGTTTAGTTTCCATCCATTGTTTTTTGTCCTGCTTTCAGGTGCTTTGGAAAATAAGTTGACCCCCTCTTCTTTGCGGCAGCCTCCCAACTACTGGAATATTTCTATCACGTCCCCCCAACCCTTCTTTTCTCTAGACTAGCCATTCTTGAAACTGTTCTTCATATGTTTTAGTCTCCAGGCCTTTCATCATCTTGGTTGATTAAGATGATTCATCCTTTAGAGGATTTTTAAAAAATTCTTCTAATTTTAAATTCATATAAATTCTGTGTTTAATATGGAAGCTTTCTTTAGAGAGGAACCTTCCATATTAAAAGGAAGACTTTTCTGTAGGCATTCTAACAAGAGATCTGAGTCTTCCCCAAATACTTGGACAAGTAAAAATAATCTCTCAGATGCTTGGAAATAAAGACATTGCAGTCTTCTTCTTTTTTTTTTTGTAAAAATTTGGAAAGAAAAATAAAACTATGGCAATATAGAAAGGTGGAAAATACTTGGAAAGGAAGATGTTGCACTAACCTTCAGTCATTCGCCGATACTTCTCTTTGTACATAAATCCAAAGACCAAATAACATCCTCTTCTTGGGAGACCAAGTTCTACAAAAGTCAAAACAAAGTATAGATCAATTGGCAAAATGGTTCATTACAAATCGTGTCTGCTTTAACTATATAGTGATACTCTTCAGTATAAGCAACTGGAACCCAATGCCCTTTGTTTTCAGAATATGAAAAGAAAATATAAAAGTCAGATTTCTGAAGGTATGAAGTTATTTTGGGGTAGATATGTACAACTATTTTCACTGATAGATGAACCAATCAGGAAGACAAACACAGAATAATAGGCACTGCTCAAATTCTACACATATTATATTTCTAAAGACCTTCTGCATGCCTGCAGAGTTATTTCACACATCAAAACATACACATTTGTATTTGAGATGGAGCCTATCGCTGCAATACATCTCTGTCCCCAGACAGTCAAAGTCTGTGTCTTGTTATTCTGACTCCAAAATGATTCATTTATTTAGTTTACCAAAGGGTGTGGACAATCCCAGTGGTATCCCCAGTTTTTTAATATTGAATGTGATATCTAAAGTGGAAATTAATTTATATCATCAATTTGAGCAGTGGTTAGCTGTCACTGCATTTTGAGCTGGAAATATTTATGAATTGGAGACCGTGACTCAAAATGTGAATGACTGAGTTAGCCTTTGGAACTGAAAACTGGAGAATTTCCCCGCCTGGGTTATAAACCTGGTTTGTTTGTTTTTTAAAGAGCCTTGATACTTTTATTTTTGAGAGGACTAATTACTAAAAATCAGGACTAATTTCAGTTTTATATTATTTTGCTAAGCCCATCATGCTATCAAATCCCTTAGATCTTTAAGTAGGCAGCTGGAATTAAGTGGATATATTATTTCAAGCATGAATTCTCCTACCTCTTCCATTTGAAATGGGTATGGATTACTCTAAAAATGCCTAGATTTTTATCAATGCTTATCCAATTTGCATTCTGCAACAGAAAGCCCTTTTCCTGCTCCAAAGGTTTGCCTTGGACGCCATCTTTACATCAAAGGGATGCTCCGTAAATCTCTGCTCTTCAACAGATACAAGTAATGAGAGCTTTATAATCCCTTTCACTTAGCAGACTGTGTGATAAAATAGAACACGGAACCTGCGTGGAAATATAATAAATCTGTCTCCAGGCTCTCTGCATTTTCAAAGCAAAATAGCTGGCCAGTAAAGTGCCTGAACGTCAAGGCCTAGTGAAGTCCATGCCTTTGATCACTTGCTTTCTTACTGAAGGTATCTGGGCCATCTGCAAACAAGCAGAGAAATGGATTCAGGCATAGCTTTTTCTAAAGGAAAGAGCAGAGGTATTTATGGGAGTGTGTCACCTTCCTCCAAAACTATGAGGGATCTCTCTCCATATATTTATCTTTTAGTGTGGAAAATCACCATGGAAAATTTCCAATGAAATCTACTTAAGATGGAAGAAGGAAGGCATTCTCTCTGTGCCTGCTTAACAGAATAACAGAGTTGGAAGGGATCTTGGAGGTCTTCTAATCCAACCCTCTGCTCAGGCAAGAGATGCTATATAGAGGGATAAAGCACCCACAATTTCTGAAGGCAAACTGTTCCACTGATTAACAACAGCACTTAACAATAGCACTTAGGCTTATATGCTACTTTATAGTGCTTTACAGCGCTCTCTAAGCAGTTTTACAGAATCAGCATATTGCCCTGAAAAATCTGGGTCCTCATTTTACCCACCCCAGAAGGATGGAAGGTTGAGTCAACCTTGAGCCTGGTGGGATTCGAACTGCTGATTTGCAGGCAGCCAATAGTCAGCAGAAATGGCCTGCAGTACTGCACTCTAACCACTATGCCACCGAGGCTCTATTAATTGCTTGAACTGTCAGAAAAACTCTCTTTAGTTCTAGGTTGAACCTCTCTTTGATTAGTTTCCTTCTATTGCTTCTTGTCCTGCCTTCAGGTGCTTTGGAGAACAGACTGACCTCCTCTTCTTTGTGGTAGCCCCTTAGATATTGGAGCATTGCTATCATGTCAGCCCTGCTCCTTCTTTTCATTATGCTAAACCAGTGGTGATATACTACCGGTTTGGCCCAGTTCTGCCGAGTCAGAAACAACGATGAGTAGTAGAGACCGAACCGTTTCTCTCTGCTGTTGGACCCACCTGCCTCCCAAGCTTCCATACTCACCTTTATCCTCTGAATTTAAAGCACAGCTGCTTTGCATGGCACAGAAGATGCCGCATGACAGCTGCTGAAGCAACTGAGATCATGCAGGCTTGCAGAAGGTGAATTAGAGTGCCTTTGCACCTGTGCAAAGTGTAAGTTTGGCACACACGTGCACATGAAGTGTGTCCACATATGCAAGGCGTGCCCACCAAGCCATGGCCATCGAACCGGTGGTAAACATATTTGAATTCCACCACTGGACTAGATGTACACAATTCCTGCTACCGTTCTTCATATGTTTTAGTTTTGGCTTGTTTTCCAGCTTATTAGGGTCAAAGTTTATTCATTTAACCTAGTGAAGTATGTTAATTTTGGTTGTGATCCTTTTAAGGTTATATCTATAAAGAGAAAGCTACTTCATCTAAGGTCAGGTTTATTGCAATTTCCTTAATCCAACTTCTTATCCAAGACCAATCTCTCTGTCACTCACCTGTGATGAATAGCAAAGAGCCAATGGAGAGACATGAAAAATTAATTTTTAATTTCTATTAATCAGTGTGGATCAGTATTAATCCAATCCATTTTAACATTCTCACATTAGTAGGTAAGTGATTAATTTTTAACATTAATTTTTTTTAAAAGAACAAACGAAAAAGTCTCTTTTTTAAAAAAAGCAGTCACTTCTCCACACTATTTAGTTCTGCATGGCATTTAACATACAGCATCGCTGTAAAATAGTAGAAGAAAACAGGCTGCAGTTTACATATTTATTCCTATGAAAGCAAAGATAGAAGAGTTCTTTACTAAAAGGCAAAAGTAAAGTTAAAGATTTCCCATCTAGTTGTTTCCAACTGCCTAGGGGGTGGTGCTCATCTCCATTTCACAATCAAGGGAGCCAGTGTTGTCCGAAGAAACTTCCATGATCATGTGACCAGTTTGATGATACACCAAAATGCACAGAACATTGTTATGTTCCCACCTAAGTGGTACCTATTAATCTATTTGCCTTTGTATGCTTTCAAACTGCTAGATGGACAAGAAGAGTTGGGGCAAGAAGAGAATAATAGAGTTGGAAGTGACCTTGGAGGTCTTCAAGTCCATCCCCTTGCTCAGGCAGGAAACACTACAGACAAATGGTTGTCCAGTCTCTTCTTTAAAAATTCCACATAACTTCTGGAAGCAAGTCATTCCACTAATTAATTGTTCTAACTATGAGGAAATTCCTCCTTAGTTCTAGGTTGCTTCTCTCCTTGATTAATTTCCATCCGTTGCTTCTTGTCCTGCCCTCAGGTGCTTTGGAGAACAACCCAATTCCCTCTTCTTTATGACAGCCCCTCACATATTGGAACACTGCTGTCATGTCAACCCTATAGTCCTCCATTTCATCAAACTAGACATAACCAGTTCCAGCAACTGTTCTTTATATGTTTCAGCCTCTGGCCTCCTAATCCTCTTTACTGCTCTTCTCTGCATTCTTTCCAGAGTCACAACATCTTTTTTGCATCATGGCAACCAAAATTGGATGCAGTATTCCAAGTGTGGCCTTACCGAGGTATTATAAAGTGGTATTAACACTTTGTGTGATCTTGATTCTATCCCACTGTTAATGCAGCCTAGAACTGTGTTGGCTTTTTTTTGGCAGCTACAGCACACGGCTGTGTGATGACCCCAGAGCGTGGCACAAAAGCAACTAGGTCACAAAAGTAGGTAAAGTCCCTTTAATACTTCCAACTTGGCCCCCAATGTCCAGTTATCATCGGCTGGAGAAAATAACTTGCCCAAGAACAGTCTTTAAAAGGAATAAATTCAAAGTAAATATAGATTATAAGTAAAAACCAACACAAACCACAGTTGCAACAATTAATGAGACAGGGCAGTATGAGGAATTGCAGACCTCCAAAATATAATGAAACACACACAGTTAGGAGGACGCCAGAACGCAGATAAGCCTCAACAAACAGAGATAATGCACAACTTTGCTGTGCATAGTTTGCCCTTTTAAACAGTTTTCCCAGCTGCAGCTAATGAAGGGGATCAGGGTCCTTTCCTTCCCCGTAAACCATGTAACTCACGTTGCTCCCTTCCTGCATGCCCTAGGATGAAGAGAGGGTGGCCCTGGGTCTTTCTCTGTATGCCCAGCCAAACTGTGCCCTTCCCCAGTTTCTTCCACAGCCACCAGGGCCACATTCCCACTCCCTGTAAGGTGCCCAACCTCTCCCTTAGAATCAGATTTCAACAGGGACATGACACGCTGGCTCAAATTTAGATGATTGTCAACTAGGACAATCCTAGATCCCTCTCACAGTTACTACTATTCAGCGAGATACCACTTCCTATACGATACTTGTGCATTTTGTTTTTTTTGCCTAAATGTAGAATTTTACTTTTTCACCACTGAATTTCATTTTGTGAAAAAAAAAAGTAAGGTTCTTCATTTAGGCAAGAAAAGCAAAATGCACAGGTACCATAGAGATGGTACTTTACTCAACAGTAGTAACTGCAAGAGGGACATTGGAGCCCTAGTGGACAATCGCTTAAAGATGAGCTAGCTGTGTGCTGCTGCCAAAAAAGCCAACACAGTTCTAGGCTGCATTAACAGAGGGACAGAATCATGATCACATGAAGTGTTAATACCACTTTATAATGACTTGATCAGCATCAGGAGCTCACCCCATTGCACAGTTCTGGGGTCTCAAATCCACGCTGTCAGTTTTCAGCTGACAAAACTCAGCACCTTTAATCACTCAGCCATCGCACATGCACCCCAATCCTTAGGAAGCATTTAATAAACTAGTAAGGTATTGAAATGTTATTTTTTTAAAAAAATTAAATTAGCCTAACCTTATCAACTACACTAAATAATGACTTTGGAAATGAACAAATCAACCCCCTTTCACTTTAATTGTGAATTGTAATTGCATAATTATTATCATCTTGTTTTGCACAGTCCTGTTTACTGCCTCTGACTATATGCTGGTAATTATTAAATTACAAAAAGATCTATATCCAAAAAAGGAGTCCCAGCATGTCATTCAAAAAGATACAAGTAAAGTAAAATGCCTGACCTGTATCAACTCCATGAAGAGCTGAAAGTACTTAACCTAGAAACACAGATAAGAGCTAGCTGTCCTTATATTTCTTTACATTATATTTTTTACATTAATCAGGATGAAGGACGGGGCACCAAAAGAGTTTTTCCCTTAACTATCACACTTTTCCACGCTCAGTTTTACCTTTCAGCACTGAGTCTTAATATCTTTTCAGTTAACAAATGAAAAAGGTCAAGGAAAAAGGACCATTCCTGATTTGTGCTTACAGCAGTCCCAAATTTATGACCACAGTTAAGCCCCAAATTTATGTTGCTGATGCAGTTAAGTGAATTTTGCTCCATTTTATGACCTTCCTTGCCACTGTTGATAAGTGAATCACTGAAGTTGTTAAGTTGGTAACATGGTTGTTAAATTAATCCAGCTTCCCCAATGATGTTGCTTCTCAGATAGTCGCAAAAGGTGATCACGTGAACCCAAAACACTGCAACTATCATAAACGAGTCAGTTGCCATGAATCTGAATTTTGATCACATGAGCATGGGGAGGCTGCAATGGTTGTAAGTGTGAAAAACGGTCACAAGTCACTTTTTTCAGTCAAGGACTACCTGTAGTTGGCCTTAATCTGGGGACTTTCTCGTAAGCATGGAGCTATTATGGAGCTGAGGATGGTAGGGTTATAAATTGGCATCTCCTTTTCTACTGAGTATTGTTCCAGAACAAATAAATAAAATGAATCACAATTATTAAGATATATGCTGATGACTATGAGGACATATTTGGCTCAACATTAGAAAATAAATACTTTGCCAACAGTGTTAAGACTTGGAAACCAAATTTGGAGAAGATACATCAAAGGCTAAACTAGCACTATACATTGAGAACAGACACTTGACTATATATGAGTAAGAAAGGATCCATTATGTATCAAGTGTCACACAACAAGGAAAATCCCAACACTCACCATATGCTTTTCAAGGGGAAATTATTGATGTGAAGACAGTATTTTGAAACAGTTTTAATGTTCATAATTATATTGAGCAATCATCAGTTGAATACAATATGAGGGAATTTAAAATTATGTAGTTTTCCAATAGTTTTTTTTTTACAGATTTGTTTTCTTTTTAAAGATTTTGTTTCAGTCTTCCTTTACTTGATTACATATATACAATGGTAATATTGGTATTAAAATCATGACTTATATGTAGTTGCTTCTGGATGACACAATGAACTTTGTTATATACATGTATATGTACATGTAGTGTATGTGTGTGTGTGTGTGTGTGTGTGTATCATGATAAAAGACAACACAGTATTAACAGTAGAGACCTTCAAATTTCTAGGTTCTATCATATCTCAAGACCTAAAATGGATACCTAACATCAAAAGCGTCATCAAAAAAGCACAACAAAGAATGTTCTTTTGTGCCAACTCAGAAAGCTGCCCATGGAGCTGCTGATCCAGTTCTAGAGAAGGAATTATTGAGTCTGACATCTGCATCTCTATAGCTGTCTGGTTTGGTTCTGCAACCCAACAAGACAGACACAGACTTCAATGGATAGTTAGAACTGCAGAAAAAACAATTGCTACCAACCTGTCTTCCATTGAGGACCTGTATTCTGCACGAGTCAAAAAGAGGGCTGTAAAAATATCTACCAGACCCTTCACATCTGGGACATAAATTGTTTCAACTTCTATCCTCAGAACGATGCTATAGGGCTCTGCACATCAGAACAACAAGACACAGGGGCAGTTTTTTTTTCCTGAATGCCATCACTCTGCAAAAAACTAATTCCCACAACACTGTCAAATTTATTTATTTTGTTTTATTTGGTTTGTCAATTGCTTACAAGATAATAGGTATAACTAAAAACATAGTTATGAATACATGGACACATGTAAGAAAAATAAAAGAAACACTAGGACAGGGACAGTAGGCACATTGGTGTGCTTATGCACGCCCCAACAGACCTCTTAGGAAAGGGGTGAGGTCAATAGTAGAAAGTTTAAGGTTAAAGTTTTTGGGGTTTGGGGAAGAAACTACAGAGTCAGGTAGAGTATTCCAGACATTGACCACTCTGTTGCTGAAGTCGTATTTCCTGCAATCAATTTTGGTATGATTAACATTGAGTTTGTATCTATTGTTTGCTCTTGTGTTGTTATGGTTGAAGCTGAAGTATTCATTGACAGGTAGGACATTGCAATATATGATTTTATATACCATACTTAGATCGGACCGAAGACGGCGTAATTCAAGATTTTCTAGGTCTAGAATTTCAAGCCTGGTGGCATAAAGTATTCTGCAATGAGTAGAGGAGTGGAGAACTCTTCTTGTGAAATATTTCTGGACTTTCTCAACTGTGTTAATATCAGATACATAATGTGGTTTCCAGAGTGATGAACTGGATTCGAGTATTGGTCCAGCAAATGTTTTGTATGCTCTAGTTATTAGTGTAATATTACCAGAGAAAAAGCTACGTAAGATTAGGTTAACAACTCTTAATGCCTTTTTGGCTATACAGTTACAGTGGGCTCTAGCACTTAGATCATTAAAGATGAGTACTCCAAGATCCTTGACAGAGTTTGGATCATCAACAATGTCTTGACTATTCAGCCTGTATTTTATTTTCTGATATTTTTTGCCAATATGTAGGACAGAGCATTTATTTGTTGAGATTTGAAGTTGCCATTTGTTTGACCATTCTGATACATAATCAAGGCCTTTTTGAAGGGTAGCAGTATTGTCTGTGGTGTTGAATAGCTTTACATCATCAGTGAAGAGGACGCAGTTGCTCTTATTATGATCACAGAGGTCATTTATGTAGAGTATGAAGAGAGTTGGTCCTAGAACACTGCCTTGGGGGACACCACTGTCGACAGGTACAGAATTTGATAGGACGCTCCCAATTTTGACCATTTGTTTTCTGTTTGACAGGAATGCTTCTATCCAGTTATGCAGTTGTCCAGAGATAGCGTAAGATTTTAGTTTTAGGAGTAGTTTGTCGTGTACCACTGAATCAAAGGCTTTACAGAAATCTATGTAGATTGCGTCTATTGCTTTGCCCTGATCAAGTTGTGTAGTCCAGATATTTTTGCAGTGTAAGAGTTGCAGATTACAGGATAATTTTTTTTCTGAAACCAAATTGTTTATTAGAGAGTAGGTTGTTTGTCTCTAAGTGGAGGATGATGGATTGGTTAATAATTGATTCCATGACTTTACAGGTGATGCAGCATAAAGAGATTGATCTGTAATTTTCAACTAGGCTGGGGTCTCCCTTTTTGAAGATGGGGATGACTGTGGCTTGTGACCATAGTTTTGGCAAGGAGCTGGTCCTGAAAGATTTTTCAAAGATTATGCTTAGATGTTCGGCTATGGCAGTGGGTAGCTTTTTTAAGAAGTAGGCACATATTTTATCTGGTCCAGTAGATAGAGATGGTTTTGGATTGAGTAGTGCTTTTTCAACATTGTCTTCTGTAAAATTTATATGTATTAGATCATTGAAGTTGTCTGTGCTTCAACTAGGAAATACTGGGCATGAACCATTGCTGTTTACAAATACTGAGCCAAATAATGTGTTAAAGAGGTTGGCTTTAATGATGTCATCATTGCAGTCTTTACCATTAGGTCCTTTCAGGGGTGTGATGGACCTTGTGTCTTTTAGTTTGTTGTTTACAAAATTGTAGAAAGTGCAGGTGGAATTGGTGCATAGACGGTTTTCCTCTTGTTTAATGTGATAATTGGTTCATTCAGCCTTTATCTGGTGGCATAAATTTTTGTATCAGCTTTTGAAGTTGGCAACGTGACCAAATTTGTTTTTCTACCAAAGTGAATTCTTTTTGGATTGAAGCTTCCTTACTGTGATGGATAATCTGTTTTTTTCTGGTTTTGGGAGTTGTTATTGGTACATATAGTTTGATGACTCTTTTGACTTCAAGTAAAAATATGTTGTAATGGTCTTCAACAGTATTGCATCCAGTGAATAGAAATTGCCAATCAAGGGATGAGAGATCATTGTCTTTAATGGGAAAGCACCAGGTCCAGATGGGCTTCCGGCAGAATTCTATAAAAAATTTCAAGAATCATTGAACACTCCATTGTTAGAAATTATGAATGAAGTTATGTTAAAGAAGATGACACCCAAAACATGGTCAGAGGCTTATATTACACTTATTTTAAAGGAAGAGGCTGACCCGTTGCAAATTAAGAACTATAGACCTATTTCCTTATTGAATGCAGATTATAAAATCTTTGCTTCAATCTTAGCAGAAAGACTGAAAAAATATTTAAATAATTTTATTCATCCAGATCAAAATGGATTTCTACCAAAGAGACAAATTAGAGACAACATGAGAGTAATTTTGGATACCTTGGAATATTATGAGGCTCATCCTGAAAAACAAATGGTTTTGATATTTCTAGATGCTCAAAAGGCATTTGACAACGTGAACTGGAGATTTATGTTATTATTATTGGAACAGATGGGCTTTGCCAGAAAATTTATTCAAGCAATAGAAGCCATATATAATAAACAGACAGCAAAGGTAATGATGGAGGGAGAATTTACAGATTTTATTAATATAAGAAGAGGTACAAGACAAGGATGTCCCCTATCTCCTTTGTTATTCGTATTAACTTTGGAAGTGTTGAATAGAAATATTAGAGATGACAAAAATATAAAAGGAATGAAAATTAAAAAGGAAGAATTTAAACTACAAGCTTTTGCTGACGATTTAGCTTTTATTCTGGAAGACCCGTTAGAAACCGCTCCAAAGTTATTGGAAAAGATAGAGACATATGGTGAGATGGCTGGCTTGAAAATAAATAAAGATAAAACAAAGATTTTGACAAAAAACATGTTATTGAGACAAAGAGAAGAACTGACAGATCTTTTGAAAATTCAAATTACAAATAAGGTTAAGTATTTGGGGATATATTTGACAGCAAGATGTAGCACATTAAAAGAGAATAATTATATTAAACTCAAACAACAGATAATTACAGATTTGAAGAAATGGGAAAATTTACAATTGTCATTAATAGGGAGAATCTCAACAATTAAGATGAATATTTTACCTAGAATTTTATTTCTCTTTCAAACAATAACAATCAGACTTGGAAAAGACTATTTTGAAGATTTAAATAAAATTATGTTGAAGTTTATATGGCAAGGTAAAAAAGCGAGAATAAAGTTAAAACTTTTGCAAGATGCTAGAAATAGAGGAGGTTTTGGCCTGCCTAATTGGGAATTGTATTATCAAGCTGCAAGTTTGATGTGGGTCAAAGAATGGATAACATTAAGAAAACATAGATTGTTGACATTAGAAGGACATGATTTACTGTTGGGCTGGCATGCTTTTTTATGGTATAAGGGAACTAAAACACAGGGGTATTTCAGAAGACATTATATACGGGAGTCTTTGTGGTTAAATTGGGAGAAGATAAAAAAACAATGTTACTTGAAAATTCCAGTTTGGTTATCGACTATTGAAGCATTTTCCTATCCTATGATCTATAAAAAGGAACAAACAGTTAGATATGGGGAACTGTTGGATGAAAAGGGTGGACTTAAAAGTATTTGCTAAAAACTGGAAGAATGAGAAAATGCCATTGCAGGAAGAAATTATTGAGAAAATATTGGAATGTGCTGAGATGAGTAGATTGACATTTGAAATTAGAGAACAAGAAGATAAACAATTTTATGCAATTTGGGGTTTTTTTTATCAATGGTTAGATGATAAAATACAATAATAGAGCATTAATATTATATATATGAAGAGTTTTTAGGATTGATTTGTTATGATTATATGATAAGTTATAGAATAAACTGTTTGAAGTATTGTTATCTCACAAAGCATGAATGATTAAAAGTATAGTCAGAAAAAGATTTTTTTATTTTATTTTTTTAGTAATATTAGAATATGGATTGACAATATGAGTGGTTATGCAATATAATTGTAATTGACACTATAAAATGAATGCACAAAACTGATGAACCAACCGATACACCGGAAGTATATATGAGAGTAGATGTTTTTAATGTTTCGTATGTTTGTCTGTTTGTAGAAAATTAATAAAAATTTATAAAAAAAAAAAAAAAGATCATAGTTGCCTTTTTTGAAGTTATAATTGGGGATCACGTCGTTGTGTTGATTTTTGTGTGGACATACTAAGACTGTATTACTATTCTTCTCATCTTTACTAGTACCTATCTCTTCCCACTTATGGCTATATCCATGTTTCTTGCATCTTTACAACTTATATTGCTTTGAATGTTTCCTAGTATGATTTGTTTGCTTATTAGTATTTTATGACTATCACTAAGTGTTTTATCTTATAATTCTTGTTGAATATATTTTATTTTTTTCTTTATGGACACTGAAAGCATCTGTACCAAAGACAAATTCCTTGTGTGTCCAATCACACTTGGCCAATAAAGAATTCAATTCAATTCAATTCAATTCAATTCTATTCTATTCTATTCTATTCTATTCTATTCTATTCTATCATATCCTATTCTATTCATATCTAATTGTATGATTGCAAACCACTTTGTTACTGATATTTTATACTCTATCCACTATGCATCTTTCTATATTCTTTTTAGTGTAGCTATTTATTCTATTTTATTAAATGTTTTAAAAAATAATTTATAAATTTATTTATTCTTCTTTTGAAAAAGAAGAAACTGACATCTCCTTCCTAAAAATTTAATATTCACTATTGGGCTGCTATTCAAATGATCCTTCCTTCTTTCCTCCCTCCCTCCCTCCTTCCTCTTTCTTTCTTTTCTCTTTTCCTTTCCTTCCTTTCTTCCTTTCTTTCTTTCTTTCTTTCTTTCTTTCTTTCTTTCTTTCTTTCTT
>BLBF01000059.1:11104797-11149660 GCA_015471245.1 Laticauda colubrina | reverse complement strand
TTCCTTCCTTCCTTCCTTCCTTCCTTCCTTCCTTCCTTCCTTCCTTCTTTCCTGTTTTTCTGCTCTAGGGTACCTATGGTTGCTATCACAAAGAATATGCTGATAGCCAGGCAGCTGAGTACGCACATTGGCAGGTCAGTCAACCATATCTTAGTGCATGACTCACTAAGACCCTGCCTCTGATCTGCCATGTTCAAAGGGAAGATCTACAGAAATGAAATGCATGACAACCTTTTCTATAGATGGTAAAAGCCACAAAGTTTGAAACGTCCTTTTGATGAGCATCATTTGTCCCAAGTCACCAAATTTGCTATTACACTAAGAGGATGCACCTGTTATTCTAGTTCCTCTCATCAGAAAGGAACATGGGAACTAGAGCCCCCCTTCCTCTTCTCTGCTAGAGAGAGAGCGACATATGCCTCATTCACCCTTCAGTAGCATTGCTTTGCCAGCTGATATGGACTATGTCTACTCTGGAAATCTATTCAGCTCTACCAAGGCAGAAATAATGACAAAACAGCCTCAGAAGACAGCATATATGCTACCTGGCTTGGTCCATCTGCTACAATTCTCTTCTTCCTTTCCTCCCACTCTTCATGTCATTTCCTGTTTGGCATGTTGTCCAGAATCTCTAGTGCCTTTTAGCTATCTTAGTTTCCCTGGCAGCTTATCTTGAGTTGCTCAGGGAGAAGGCTAACACAATTGTTGGATGTTTCTCTAGCAGATGTCTCCTTCCAATATTTGGTAAGGAGCATCCATGACTTGCTAAAGAGCAGGTGCTCAGAAATGTTCACATATTTAAAAGAACCAAATGTGTCCATTCTACAGGAAAAAACTGTTCTCTCTTGCATAAAACCACAAAACACATACCTGAAAACCTGGGCACCTCTAAACCTTGTGTCCCAGCAGAACCTATTCCACATCTGTGCAATCACAACTCCTGGCTCCTTTACCCTCTCCATCACCAAATATGCTATATTTCATTTTTGAGGTTTTTAAATTCAGGAAAGTAATCATGATCAGGCAGTCTCAAAATAGACTTTTGATCCATCTCTGGAATTTAAGGGGGCAGGAGAACTAGCCAATTATTTGTGCCCAAAGATGAAAGAGAAATCAATTAATTGGCGGAACAACTTGCCTTCAGAAGTTGTGGGTGCTCCAACACTGAAGTTTTTAAGAAGAGATTGGGCAACCATTTGTCTGAAATGGTGTAGGGTTTCCTGCTTGTGCAAGAGGCTGGACTAGAAGATCTTCCAATTCTGTTAATCTGTTATTCTGTTACTGGTTCGTGCAATTGACCTCTTAGAATTCTATTTTCTTCTTTAATGTGAAGCATCCTTCAGGAAGGATGCTTCACATTAAAGTCACAAGTCAAAAGAAGCTTAACTTCTGGTGACTCCATGGACACATCAAAGGGTGTTTTCTTGGCAACAGCATGGAAATGGTGACATTGCCCTCTTTTGAAACTTAGAATAAATGATATGTCCCTGTGAAGGCCCAGAAGATACTTGAATGGAAGTCTATTAGAAAATATCAAGAATATCAGGTAGACCGAGAGGTCGAAAAATACCCTAGAAGTTGGCAATGGCAAACCACTTCTTGCAGACCAACTTGAAAGTAGCTTTATCTATAACTTTACAAGCAATGAAAATTAGGGGGATATTCCAGACATTTTTGTGGGTTAGGCCCAGTGGTGGGATTCAAATTTTTTTACTACTGGTTCTATGGGCATGGCTTGGTGGGTGTGGCATGGCTCGGTGGGCATGACTTGATGGGCGTGGAAGGGGAAGCACACTGTAAAATTCCCATTCCTGGAGGAAGGTTACTGCAAAATCCCATTCCCTCCCCGCCCCACTAACCTGCTTTCCAGCTCCGTTCTCCTGTGTAGGGCAACCAAACAAGACCCAGCCGATCAGCTGGGACTTGGGAGGCCAAGAATAGATGGGGGCAGGGCCATCAAAGGTGGGATTTGCCAATTCTCCAAACTACCCAAAATTCTGCTACCGATTCTCCAGAACTGGTCAGAACCTGCTGAATACCACCTCTGGTTAGACTCTCCAATGTCTTTCTTCAGCTTACTATCAACTACTGCAATAGCAATGTTTTTTCTTTTCCTTTTGCTTTCCAATGTTCAAAATGGCGACTAAGTTGGAACCAGGAGATCATTTTGCATGCTTTACAACGTGGACATGAATGACATTCTGGGGAGTTGTGAGGAGAAAATGGAAGGGAAATGTCAACCATCACAACAAAAAGTGGTTGTAGTTGGCCTTGTTATTTTAACAGAGAAGGGGAAAGAAATAAACAATAGAAATTTCCTGAGAAACTACACTCCGGTTTTATTAATACGTTCTAACTTGTGGGAGATCCGGAGACACACATTGGAACAGGAGTTAAGAAAAAGCTTAAGGTAACCCCCCCCTGCCTTCTTCTTATTCCTCTTCTAGATCTTTGAGCTGAAATTGTTGCTGCTCACCATTCACATGCATTTTGCTACATCATTTAAAGAAGAGATGGCATTTTCTGAGGCAGGAAACCCCACAGACCTTCTATTACCAGGAAATCACGCTCCAACGTTGCAAGCACCATTACCATTCTGTATCTTATAATTAAATTGTATTTGCCAGTTACCTCACAGCAAGCTAGCAATTTTCATCTAAGGGTTTTGTAGATTCTTTTTTAAATCTTCAGATTCCATCATTTTTGCCCTAAGACTTTTCCCCTACCTCCCCTTCACACAGACTCTTCAAATAAATATAATAATAATAAAACAAGAATAGGCAATTTCACAAAACTCTTTGCTTCTCCCACTCCCCATTTTGTTGTGTAAAAGAAAGAAATGGCTCTGCTACATAAAATGGAAGAGTTGTTCTTCTCTCTCACCATCTCTTTACTTCCTCCTCCCAGTGCTTAAAAGAGAGGAAACGGAAGTAGCTATGTACATAATATAGATTAGGACTGTTTATAGAAATTTAAAAGTCAAAATGAAGCAGTTATCTATGCTGAAGACATTGATATGCACCTGGCTCCATATTTTGTATAGAAAAACAGGATAAAGTCTCTCTTCTCTTCTCCCTTTTATTAATAAAGAATATATATGGAATAAAATATGCTGGATAGCAGAGGTGGTATTCAGCAGGTTCGAACCAGTTCTGGAAAACCGGTAGCAGAAATTTTGAGTAGTTCAGAGAACTGGCAAATACCAGCTCTGACTTGAGATTTTACAGTATCCTTCCCCTGCCACTCCCATCAAGTCATGCCCACAGAACCGGTAGTAAAAAAAAAATTGAACCCCACCACTGCTGGACAGGTTTCAGAATAAAACATTTCCTGGGGCATTTTCTTTTAGAACAAATCTGAGAAGGAAAAATAATGTTTCTTTCCGGAACAGGAAAAAAAAATCTTTCTTGCATAACACAAAAACCAACCAACCAGCAAAACATTTTTTTGATTGATCCCTCGGAAGATTTGTCTCTCCTGATCCTCTTCTCATCTAGCGCCTCTTAAGATTTTCTTGACATCACTGGTTTTTAGGGATAGCATTATGGGCTAAGATGCAATAAGCTCATCTTTCCTACACAGCTACTGGTCATTTGCTCATCCTCTACTTCTGCAGCCGATTTATGCCAATTCTCAGGAAGAGGGAGAAAAAGAGAAAAACAAATAAATAGATCCTGGCTTTTTCATAAACCTGATTCTGTCCACCTGCTTGACCAAGTCAGCGAAGAAACCGTAACACTGAGATAAATAGTTGGATAGCCACTCCACTTATTAAAAGTTTAGGGTAAAAAAAACCTTCAGAAAGATGGGAAGTCCAGACTGTGCATAAATATATTTCACTATTTTGCCAGTTTCTCATTATTTGACTCTTTATAGATCTGATTTATACGTACCTTGACTTCCCATTATTATTGCACGGAGTTATCCCTCCACCACTTTTATTTCCTCCATAAAAAACCCTGCCAGATATTTTGAAGAAAGAAATTTTACTTATGCCACTATCTCAGAGTGAACTTCCATTGCTGAATATGAGATTGAACTCATATTCGTTGACTTTAGCCAAACTTAGGTCAGCACATCACTTTGCTTGTTTGACAAGTTGAGAAACCTTTGGGTTGTTTGGATAAATGAGCCTGAGAATATTGTATTGTGATGGAGGGACAGTGGAATGGAATGGAATATTGAAATAAAGAATAAAATAGAATATTGGAAAAAAAGAATAGAATAGAATATTGGAACAGAATAAAATAGAATGGAATATTGGAATAAAGAATAGAATGGAATGGAACAGAACAAGAAAGAATAGGAAAGAATGAGAAAATAATGAATAGAATATAATAAAATATTGGAATAAAGAATAAAATAGAATATTGGAAAAAAGAATACAATATAATATTAGAATAGAATAGAATAGAATAGAATAGAATAGAATAGAACAGAACAGAACAGAACAGAATAGCAGAGTTGGAAGGGTCCTTGGAGGTCTTCTAGTCCAACTCCCTGCTTAGGCTGGAAACCCTTTAATACTTCAGACAAATGGTTATCCAATCTCTTCTTAAAAACTTCCAATGTTGGAGCATTTACAACTAGAGTGACCATAAGAAGCTCTACCTAATTCTGGAGTCATGCAGCTAAAAGTCCTGTTGAACCAAACTTTGAAAAGCTCCCACGTTTCTCTTGGATAATAAGGGAGGGGGCTGTCTCCACCCTCCCTGCTTCCTGTTTTAGTCCAGTATCAGAGTATATTTGTTAACTGGCAGAGACATGGTTAACAAAGTAAGCATGGCAACAGACCAGCCAATGGGAGCTGATAACCTGGGTTTGGTTTGGCTCTATGTGATTTGCTGAGAATTGAAAGTGAAACTAGTCTTGCTTGCTTCCAAAAACTGATGTCTGCTTTGAGATGTTGCTGCTCGTGTTTTTGCTTATGTTATGTTGAAAGAATCTACACATGATATTGTAAACTTTACTCATATTAATATGTTTATAAAGAAGTTAATGATCCTGCTGAATCCGTCTCTGTATTTTCTGGACATGAATTTATGCTGCAAGCTCTTAACATCTAGGTCTTCCTCTTTACATTCCTTGCGTGCAGTTTGCATGTGCAACATATGGTTTAAAAAGAAATTATCATTATTGCAAAGAGAACAGGCTGTTTTGTAATTTGCTAATTGCATCAGGACCTACAAACGCTCTACACCTGAATTAGATACTCTCTTAATTTTAATTGCTCCTGATTTGAACATAAAATTTCCTTTATATGTCCCCAATAGTGATGTTCTACAGAAGAAATGGAAGGGAAGCTGAATTGCATTTGAGCTTATATCCTATTCCTTAAGATAATGTAAGAGTATATATTAAATGTGAATAGAAAGATTGAAAATATGTCACAGAAATGACAGCTGAAATTAACTTGCTCAGTGGCAAATCCGAAATCACTGTTTAATTTATGGCATGGCCTTCAGTTATATTTCCATTCTTTTATTACAGTTAGCAAAAAGGCAAAACCTATTTTAAAACAGGCATGATTCCTGATAACTTCATGGGGTCAATGAATTTCTTTTGCAAAAATATGAATTACCGCTGCTTTCTTCTTTCCTTCAACTGCTTGATCTTCTGTAGAGATTTCTCATCCAAATTCTAACCAAGCCTGATCCTGCTTAGCTTCTAAAGTTATGCAAACCAGCCACACACTGCCACCTACTGGAATAAGAAAGTAATAGACGATCCACATTTTCCCAACCTTTAACCATTCAGCTCCATTCACTTAGTTCTATCTTTAAAATGACCATCGGTATGCTTTTTCAGATGTTTGTCCAATTATACACATCTCTATACCTGTTTCCCTTCTTTGGGTATCCTTGCAATTGTCCTCAATCTTAAATATTTTGATGCTATTTTCATCAATAAACAATTGTTTTGAGTTCACCTCAAAGATGAATATTGTTGTCTGCATTTTTACATAATCTACATCTTGTTTAAGCCCATGTCACACTGAACCAACGGATGCAAAGAGGATGTAAAACGGAGAAAAAATCTTGCCATCCGTTGGAAAACGCAATGTACTCACTGCCTCCGTTTGGCTTCCTCTCTATCCGTCCAGCATCCGTTTATTGACGTTTCATCCGCTCAGAAAGTTTTGGGCTGCCTAAAACTTTTGTGTGGAAAATGTATCCAGTTCGTCCGTTCTGCATCCGCTATGCATCCACTACGCATCCGTTACGCATCAGTTACGCATCCGCTATATCTGCTAGGCATCCATTCCGCATCCGCGCAACTCCATCCGCCCGGACGCAGGGAGGAAGTGGAACGGATGCAGAACGGATGCAGAACGGATGCCTAGCGGATGCAGAACAGAAACAAAGAGTTTAAAATGGAAAAAACGTTCGCAGAGGGGACCTATCTTGGATATTAAGGATGTCTAGAGGATGCCTAGAGGATGCCTAGAGGATGCCTAGCGGAAAACCTATACTGCCTATAAAAAGGGGGAGCAACCCATCTGGATCTCACTTTCAGACCAGCAGCCCAGCGGTGCAGACCTCTGCAGCCTTCATCTGACTCTTGCTCTTCCACAGCATCCAGTCATGTCCACCGTGGATTGTAACACAGTCCTTTCGGCAGCCACCATCCTTCTGCAACAGTGCGAAGCCATCTGCAGGCTCTGTGAACTCTACTACAGGAAGAAAAGGAGGCGGCCAAGAAGCGTCTGGGTCCGAAGATGGTTCACCAGAAGAGCAGAGGACGGACTGTACAACAAGCTGATGGTGGAGCTCAGGAGCGAAGACACTCGGGCGTTCCAGAACTTCATGAGGATGCCTCCAGCCATGTTTGATGAAGTTGTGCAGCGCCTGACACCCAGGTTGACCAAGGCAAACACCAACTTCTGGCCCAGCCTGGAACCTGGGCTCAAGGTGGCACTCACTCTGCACCACCTGGCCTCAGGGACCACCTACAGGAGCATGCAGTACGGCTGGAGGGTGCCATCCAACACCATCAGCATTGTGGTCAGAGAAGTGGTGCAGGCCATCATCGAAGAATACCTGCAGGAGCTCCTCCAGTGTCCCTCCACTGAAGAAGGATGGAAGAAAGTTGCAGAGCAGTGGTATCAGAGGTGGAACTTCCCCCACACCGTTGGAGCCATAGGTGGCAAGCACGTGGCCTGCAAAGCACCAGCCAAGTCGGGGTCCACTTATTTCAACTCCAAGGGCTTCTTCAGCATCATCCTCTTCGCCATCGTCGATGCTGACTACAAGTTCATGTACATCGATGCTTCAGGAAACGGCTCATCTTCAGATGCCCAGGTATACAATGCAAGTGACCTCAAGGGTAGGCTGGAACGCAACCTCATCGTGGGCTTCCCAGATCCAGAACCCCTGCCCAATGACACGCAAGATGTGCCCTACTTCATCGTGGGGGATGACGCCTTCTCCCTCACAACCTACCTCATGAAGCCCTACACCTCCAAATACCTCACCCATGAAGAGAGGATCTTCAACTACAGGCTGTCCAGGGCAAGGCGGGTGGTGGAGAACGCCTTTGGCATCCTGGCCAACAGGTTCCAGGTACTTCTCACCACCATGCAGCATCGCCCAGAAACCGTGAGGAGGATCATGGAAGCTTGCTGCATCCTGCACAATCTCATGCGCACCCGCTACCCAGTGTTGCAGAACAGGCTCGTGGACCACCAACAAGGCAATGGGGACATGGAGTCTGGTGAATGGAGGCAAGAAGTAAACCTGATAGACACTGTGGATGTGCCAGGCCCCAACAGAGCCTCAAATGAAGCGAAGAAGCAGCGCAACCTCCTGAGACAATGGTGCAACTCCCCAGCTGGAGCAGTGGAGTGGCAAGACAGGATGGTAGATGCTTAATGGATGCTTCCTTCAGCCTGTCTCATCACACTGATGAGGTTGTGCCATGTATGTTGAGTGGCCTTACAATGAACAGGGCATTTAATAAAGAGTTGTGTTTGTGTTGAAATGTGTTGATGAATGATTGCATTGTTATTGATAATAAAGGGCCATAAGTGTGGCACCTGGGAGAGTGGACCATACAGTCCCACTATGCTTGCACTGGAGGCTTATCTATCCCACTGCTATCCTTATCCATCCCACAGCTATTACCCATCCCACAGGTATTCCTGCCAATCCCACTGCTATCCTTACCCATCTCACAGCTATTATCCATCCCACAGGTATCGCTGCCCATCCCACTGCTATCCTTACCCATCCCACAAGCATGCAAAGGCTTAAACCATTTCTAAAAGTTTCCACCAAGACTTTATTAAAAAAAAGAAATGAAGCAAGTGTGTGAATCATAAATAGACTTTATTAACAACAAGCTATACAACAAAAAAGAGTCTCTGGCACTCCTCTTGGTTGCTCAGTCCCAGGGGTGAAGGGTGCAGGTGCTGTGGAGGTGGCTGGTTCTGGAGTGCTTGTCATCAGCTCCTCCAGAAGCAGAAGCAGCAGAAGTGCCAGTCCCAGAAGAGCGAGCTCATGCTGCAGAAGCCCCAGGAGAACCAGAGTGAGGGCCAGGGGGTGGGATGGTAGCCCTGTCCCTCTTGCCAGGGCTGGCAGCAGATGGCTGAGGCTTGCTGTGCTTCCGCATGGTTGTGGGGTTGCTGGCTGGCAGGGAGGCTGGAAGGAACCAAGGCTGGCAGGGAGGCTGGCACCAAGGCAGGCACCAAGGCTGGCAGGCAGGCAGGCAGGCAGGCACCAAGGCTGGCAGGAAGGCTGGCACCAAGACAGGCACCAAGGCTGGCACCAAGGCTGGCAGGAAGGCTGGCAGGCAGGCAGGCACCAAGGCTGGCAGGCAGACATGAACCAAGGCTGGCAGGAAGGCAGGCAGACCAGCTGGCAGGCAGACCGGCTGGCAGCAAGACTGGCAGGGAAGCTGGCAGCAAGGCTGGTAGCAAGGCTGGCAGCAAGGCTGGCAGGCAGGCAGGGCAGGCAAGGCAATCGATGTGTCTGGCAGCAGGTCTTTCCTCTGAATGGCGACCTGCTTCCGAGCTGCTTCCGTTATATCCGTGGGGATGACACAATGCATCCTCCCCGCATGCGCAATTAACACCAGGCATCCATTAGGCTTCCGCTGTGCATCCGCTGTGCATCTGCTGTGCATCCGCTTCATCTGTTCGGCGTCCGTTCTGCATCCGCTGTATCCGTTCCGCGTCCGCTTCGCTGAGGCCCCCCGGAAGCCCTGCGGTTGCACCATCCGCTTCCATCCGCTGGGCTTCCATTCCGCATCGGCTTTGCATCCGCCCTACGTCCTCCCCGCGTCCGTGTTATCCGCTCTGGTTATGTAAATTTTTGCCCCCTTAGAGAGCGGATAACAACGAATGGAACATTTTGCTCGTCCGCTGTGTCCTTTTTGCATCCGTTGGCCAGTGTGACATGGGCTTTAGATGCAGTTTGGTTTTTCAGTTGCTTTTCAGAAGTATAGAAGTTATTCAACATGAATTTTAAAGGAAGATGTCTATAGTCACAAGTTATTGGTTTATGCCAATACATGTTAAGTCATAAATTAAACCTCATATAATATTCTCTTTCCAATGTCAACATCTTCTGAATGTTTTAGATGATGAAAAGAAAAATTGTCACTTGCAGTGATGTTCTTCTGAACCTTTAACCATGTTGACATAAAAAAGATTGGAAACCATTTCCTTTGCATTGTTTTTGCTTTGTTGTATTGTAGTTTTTTTCATTTTTTCCCCTACTATTACTTTTTGTTTTTAAATAAATTATTTTTTTTTTAATAAAAAATAATGAATTTTTTTTTACCATGCTTGCCTTTAAATATTCCTGAGAAGTAGTTTACAACTACTTTGCCACATATAACAAAATTAAGGCACCCACTAGCTTGGTTCAGTCATTACCATCAACCACAAACGTAGACAATCAAAAACAAACTATCAAAAACCTCAAAGCAGCATTTTCTTTTCATCCTTTCCAAACCGCACATCAGAAGAAAATGGAAAAATTGTCCCTTGTATTTTCAGAACACAATTATTACTCAAGGACTCAGGAACTAGGGTTTGATATTACACCACTGAGGAACCAAACAAAAACCTAAAATTTTGATTTGTTTGACCTTAATTGTGAGAACTTTCAGAACCTGCTTAAAATAAGCTGTAGGTATGCCTGTGTTAATCAGGCTAGAAGTTAAAGTGATAATCTGGTTCAGGCAAAGACACAACCCCTACTTGTGATTAATTGACAATTAAAGTAGATGCTTGCAGTTTTTTATTTGCAACCACACAAATGAAAAGAGGAAACTGTGCCTCATTTGCATAGCACAATATTTGGGTTTGTGTCTCTATCTAAATAGCACATGGGTACTTTCATTTAGTACTTTCCAATGTATATTAAACATGTTTGTAAGGTTTCTGTCCTCATTCCTTATAACCTTCCAGAGGCATTGAAAAATCACATTCTTCCAATGGGCTGGCTAAGAGGAAGACTTCTCTGCCCTATTGCATTTCCTTTTCATAACCCAGAGCAATTTGAGAAATTTCCTAGATAAGCTCATTTCCCAGTTTAGAATTAGAAGTGCCAGAGGATGCTGGAGGATATTCAGATCACATTCCCTGTTTGTTTCTGCTCTATAAACAATGGTTTTCCAGAATGCCTACCCATCAATGATACTGCAATGAAGAGCAATGTTCTCCCTGTGCATCCAGTTAACAGGTGCACCTAGAGAGGGGTTAGGCATGGCTGCCTGGGGAATATAACCCATTCAGCTGTTCAAGGAGAAAAATAATTCCACCAGCCCATACAGAGCCACGTAGGGCTGAATAGGCAAGTCTCAACCACAATCTGAAGAGCAGGCAACATCCTACAGTGAAGCCATTTCTAGACAGCATCACTCTTGGCCTTGGGAAGGGGGGCCACTATATGCCTTTGTGTGTGTGGGGGAGAATGGAACTCCTCAGCATAGAGAAGATAAGAATAACCAATAGTCATACAGCTCGAGGCAAGATTTATTGGCCAGTTGCACGAGTTTTGAAAAAGAAATAGCCGGTTTACCAAGACTGGCATCTCATATGAAATTTCATATGAAAAAGTGCAGAGAAGAGCAACCAAGATGATCAGGGGACTGGAGGCTAAAACATACCATGAACAGTTGCAGGAACTGGGCCTGGCTAATCTAGTGAAGAGAAGGACTGGGGGTGGGGGGTGGGGGACATGATAGCAGTCTTCCAATATTTGAGGGGCTGCCACAGAGAGGAAGGGGGCGGTCAAGCTATTTTCTAAAGCACCTGAAGTCCAGACAAGGAATAATGGATGGAAGCTGATCAAGAAGAGATTCAACCTAAAAAATAAGGAGAATTTTTCTGACAGTGAGAGCAATAAACTAATGGAACAGAAGTTGTCTTCAGATGTTGTGGGAGCTTCATCACTGGAGACTTTCAAGAAAAAATTGGACTACCATCTGTCAGAAATGGTATAGGGTCTCCAGTTTGGGTGGGGGGGTTGGACTAGAAGATCTACAAGATCCCTTCCAACTCTGTTCATCTGTTAAATATGAACTGTTCTACTTCTTTGGAAGGATTTGCACAGTCCTAGTCTTTTCAGTGCTTTTTCTTTAGAACTAGGATCCTAGTTAAGATGCAGAAGCCAAGAGACTGACATTTATTGTCCATATATGATCCAGAGATCCTGGCAATGGAATCTGCTAGAATTTGAAAGCAACAGCGAAAGGATGAGCAGAGATATAAGACCCTGTACATACAATGCATAATAACCCCTGTACGTACAGTGTCCTCAACTGTAAAGTTGAAGAACTTTAGTTGGTGGTCATCACTGAATTGTCCAATGGTAATTTTCACAACCTATTGTGTACGGGATTGAAGACCCTGAGCATGAAAATGATATGCTCCAACATTGAACCCATCCATTGTGTCTGGGAGCTGTAAGACAAGAGGAATACCATCCCCTATTCAGCCAAGAAGCACCTAGAATTTCCTCAATTCAAGCCCCTTGACATCTCCAGGGCAGCTGGAAGAATTCCTGCTTGAGGCTCTGGAAAGAGTGCAGAGAAGAGCAACAAAGATGATTAGGGGACTGAAGGCTAAAACATATCAAGAACAGTTGCAGGAACTGGGCCTGGCTAGTCTGGTGAAGAGAAGGACTAGGGGAGACATGATAGCAGTCTTCCAACATCTCAGGGGCTACCACAGAGAGGAGGGGCGCCAAGCTATTCTCCAAAGCACCTGAGGGCAGGACAAGAAGCAATGGGTGGAAACTAATCAAGGAGAGAAGCAACCTAGAACTAAGGAGTAATTTCCTGATAGTTAGAACAATTAATCAGTGGAGCAACTTGCCTCCTGAAGTTATGAATGCTAGAAGTTTTTAAGAGATTGGACAACCATTTGTCTGAAATGATATAGGATTTCCTGCCTAAGCAGAGGGTTGGACTAGAAGAATGTCAAGGTCCCTTCTAATTCATTATATCCTATCCTATCCTATATACCTGAAGAATGATCCCCAGTTACTGTAGAAATATTGAGCTTTATGGAATAAGTAGTCTGGTTAAGAAGAAACACTGCCTGACAGTGCCCTTATTTTCTTGCAGGTGAGAACAGGCGACATGCTGAATGAGATTTTGCTGCAGAGGAAGGAGTTCTTGTTTTGCAAGAGTCCTCATAACTGTATCACAGAGGACACATTGAAAATGTCCCACCTCAAAGCCAATTTGCATGCTTTCTTCCAAGAACCTAAACTTTTCCGAGATATGGAGAACCTGATGTCTTCCTGTTAAACAACACCACAGAGATTCAGGCCAGAAGAAGAGAAAAAGGAGCAGTTGCAGAAGCAGGCTACTCCCTCTCCCCTGCCCAAAAGAAAAGCAAATGAAGTAAAAGAGGGTTTTGATGTCAGGGAAATATAACAGATAAATCTAATTTTAACTGACATTTTTAAAATGCAAGGCAGGTTTTCTTGTACCCAAAGGGCAAGCAAGGCACTGGAAGTTCTTATTAGCAACATTTTCTACCTGCGGGAACTTTATTACAGAAAATGGAAACAGAATATGGTTAAGGGGTGAGGAGAGAGAGAAGGGTAGAGAAAGCTTCAAAGAATAACATCAGAGCATCATTTTTAGTATATCCACATTAACCAGTTTCAGAATGGATTTAGAACAAAATCATTGTGGCCTTTAGCCAAATGAAATCTATTTATAATCAATAAGATAGACTAAGACATAATTCTTTTTCTTGACAGCCAGCGAAAACAAGCAGATAATAATAAAAGAACCAAAAAACCAAGGGTATTTTCTTCTGGGAGAACTCTGTATTATGTTAACCTCTTGTAATGGGAAGTGGGAATGACGTACAATTGGGAGACAGCAGACTAGACAAATGTCATATAAGAGGCAGCTGAGTCCACAAAAGGAATATGGAAGGGATTTTTCTTCATTGTTTTTTTTTTTACTATATGGTTGAGGGTGGAGAGACTTATTTCCAGAATTGCAACTTTTAGGAGAAGGGGAGAAGATAATGAAGAATAGTTCATATTTGCTGTGATTAGTAGAGATGGATGGAAGGAAGAAGGGCAGGAAGGGAGGGAGGGAAGGAAGGAGGTAGGTGTTCTGACCTAGGCGTCACAAAATCACAAAACAAGACTCCTTGTCCCGACAAAACTCCTTTTTATTAGGCTAATGTGATTTCCTATCATTCACATCCAGCAAAGTTCCAGCAAACAGTCTTTCAAGGATGAATTACAACCACAGACCTTATCAGGCTTGTAAAGTTGCCAGGCCAGTAGATTCCAAGCGCAATGCTGTACAAGAAAATGCTTGGCAAGGAGTCTCTGAAAATCACAAACAAATCTTCACACTAATTAAATGAACTATTGTCTCCTGCAAACACCACTCCCCTTTTGCTCCTATTTATTCCCAATGGGAGGGTCCATTCACAGTCCATCTGTGCCTTTATTCCCGAGTCAATCCTTGTTCCTGAACTGCTTCCTTCTCCTGGCAACTCTGTGCATGCGCACACTGGGAACAGGCTCCAGCTGTTCTTCTGCCCCACTGTTCTCCGAAGGCGGCTGGTAACTGTCAGATGGCCCTGGCCCCCTCTCTGCCTCTGACACAGAGCACTCATCAGAGCCTTCCCCACACTCCAGGACTGGCCCATGTTCCTCCCCAACCTTCTCACTGTCCAAGTCTTCTGCCAACTCTGCTGGCCACTGGTGGGCCACAGCAGAAGGAAGGGCATTGTCTCTTCAATGATTTTCATTCATGATGCTGCTAAGACTCCAGATGCATATCGCTTGCAAACTATTATCCTGAAATATTGGTATTCCAAAATCATGTGTCACTAACTGTAAAGGGAGCAAGTTTCCTTTTGTCTTGAGACTGTTTTTATTTCTTTTGTTAATAGTTTTTCAGATATTATGGATAAAAATTGTTACCACAGCAAAAAAGGTAAATGTTATAAAATCAAATTGCAAATCTAATTCTGGCTCGATCCCCTGATGAGCCAAAGCAGGTAGAAAAACTACAGAGAGGAAGAACTCAACCTTAAGTGTTTAGTGCTGTTTGGTATGCATGCAAACATCTTTGGGAAGAGAATAAGGGTGTTTTCCCTCCTTTATTGTAATTTCTACTCTGAGTCTAGGAAGTATACCTGAGTTTGATATTTTTGGGGTTCTATGAGACACGTTGTGTTGCATACTGACATTTAGTGACCCTCATGGGGAAAAAGCATTTGAGAAACTGAGTTATACTTAACTTGAAGAAATAAAACAAGAAACTACCTTTCTGCAGAAAATAAAACGAAATATTCTTACACATAACAGCAACAACAACAACAACCACCTTTTAAACCTGTTGCAAAAAACATTGTCTTACACAATTCGCAAAGATCATTAATTCAACCAGCTGGGTATTATGCACTTTAATGTGGAGTAAGTCTTCTGCAGCTCTGGCTGAATTCTTTTTTGGACGACTGGAGAATGAAACTAGAATCTTCTTCAAACAAAACTTAAATCTGATATTGCGTTATGGTTCTCCATTAAAGAACAAGTCCCTTTCTCAAATGTATTCTTTTAGGGTTTTTTTCTCCCCTCCGTTTTGCAGTGGGATGTTTTCAGCTCATCCCATAATAGAAGTTTAGCAAGAAAGAGAAAAAGGGAAAAGGAGGAGAAGGTTGGTAATCACCCAGTGAAGCAGAAATGTTTGATGGCATTACAGAAGATTAATCGAATTCCCCATAACTGGTGAAAGATGATTTGTGCTTTTCAACCCTGGCAACTTTAAGATGTGTGGACTTCAATTCCCAGAGTTCCCCAACCAGTTCAGTTCTGGTAGTTGAAGTCCACACACATCTTGTTGAGAAACACTGTTCTACATTGACTGGAATGAGAAGAAGACCATATGTTGAAATCTGTCACAATGCAACGCTATCTCTCGCACAACGATTGGTCATTGAGATGATCAATTCTAGGAATGAATGGTATGAAAGCCCCTTTAAGATAAATGGGCATCCATTGTATCCATAAGAAGTGCACGTTGTTTTCTCCTCCAATCCGCTAGCAAAGATTACAATGCAAAATGAAAGCTTTGCTTAGCTTTTCTGAGAAACAAATAGAGAATGTGTTGGGAATTCTGATGGACTGGCATGGAGCATTATCTGTCTTTCAAAATAAGAGGCACCGTGCCATTGTTTTAATCAATAATGTATTATTTCCCTCCTCGCTCCTGAGATGTTTTCTCGACGTTTATTGTGTGTAAATAGGATTTTCCTCCCTCCTTTTATTTTCTTTCCTTTTTTGCAGTGATCTGAATGTATTTGGTTAATGCAGCTGACACAAAACATGTGAAATGTGCCGACTGCCCTGCGAGACCTCTGGGAAAATGAGACTATGTTTCTTTGACAAAGCTATCCTCCTGAACAAAAAATAACAACAATGGATATGTATATATAAAGGCAAAGGAAATAGAAATAACAGAAGGCAGAATGATGTGGGGATCAAAACCGGAAAGCTTGCAAAGAAGAAGGATAAAAAGGACACCCAGAAAAAAGAAAACAGTCTGGCATCAAACACGGTGATGCCATCTCAAACTTACATTATTGTGAAGGGAATGTTAAATATTATTGTAACCTTAAATGAAGATGTCAGTCAAAGAGAAAAGAGAAAGGATGAGGAGGGAGAGGAACTTTTTTCTTTCTTGTTCCACCTGCTGCCTTTTTCTTCTGCTCCAAAAGGGTGAATCCAAGGTGACATATTTTCACCGGGGAAGGAATTCCCCAGGGTGCTTTTTAGGTAGGACAAGGATGGCAATAGCCTTTCTCCCATCCACATTTTCAACTAAATGTGGCATCTTAAAGTGAGATCAACTCACAGTTTTCCCAACTTGAGAAACTTTACAACTGGTTGCTGTCAAAGATCCATCCTTAGAAAATCTAAATCTACCATATTGAACCCTCTGCCACCAAAACTGGATGCCCTGGACATGATTGAATAGGGTAGAGTAGAGCAGAGCAGAGCAGAGCAGAGCAGAATATTGGCCAAGTGTGATTGGACACACAAGGAATTTGCCTTGGTGTAAATACTCTCAGTATGCATAAAAGAAAAGATACATTCATCAGGGGTCAAGAATCATAAGGTACAACACTTAATGATAGTTGTAGGGTACAATAAACAATCAAATCATATTAGAAAACAGTCATGTTCCCACTCAGGGTTGGGGAACATCTATCTGCATCCATGTTTTACTTGATAAAGCCAATTTTTTATATTGTCTTTATGCTTGGGGAAAGAAGCTGTAGGCATCATTCATATTTCTCCTGCTCTAAAACAAGGTAACTGTAAATCTTAATTTTCTTCTTTTCCTTCTTCAAATCATGGCCACTAGTTCTACTAGATCTTCAACAATCTTGATGTAGGACTTCACAAATCCCTGTCCTCATATTTACACATCTGGTAGTTAAATTCCACAGAGACATATTCATCTCTTTGTGACTCTATTGACCATCCATTGACTCAACAGATAGTTTGATCTCAAGCTGTAGCTGGCAACAGTTCACAGCTCTTTTAAGGACAGACCTTCAAGCTCTGATTCCATTCATCCATTCATTCACTCATCTGTTCTTTTCCCCTTCTTATCCTTTCAAGCTTGCTTGGTCCAGTCATTTCCTACAATCCCACCATTTGTTCACTTCATACTTTCAGGTATCTGTGTTGCCATGTGGCATTTATTTCATTGGGAGGGACTGATGATTTTTGCATTTTATACGATCTTGGTAAATTTTTCCACATCCATGATTCAAAGGAGACTTGAGAAAAAGCAACAGAAATAAGATAGTTACCTTTGAATCAAGCCCAGTTTTGACAGCTACCAGTTACCACAATAAGTTTATGGGTTAGGGATTGTGATTGGTGTTGTCATCAAAATATTGTAAACTTTCATGAACTTATGTATGTTTGTTATTGTCTTCCTCCTTAAGATCAATCTCTTTACTTCCCTAGTGTCTTTATTCTTGAGTGTAGCCCCCTCTTGCCCCCAGGAAATCTCTGTTTATCACCCTCACTAAGGTATAGCTAATGAAGCTTCACTAAGTGTGTCAGCTGTCATTTCCTTTGTCTTCTTAATGCATATGAAGTGGCACACTTGGTATATAAAATTGGAACTGCATCTTAGAACAATGCACCCTGTTGCTGCTGTTATGTGATCTTATGAGTACTCATCAGAGGAGGAGACTTAATAAAATCCTATTTATGGCAACAACAGAGAGCTACTATTCTCATTTCTGCCTGGGCACTATTGAAGTAAAAAGCCAAAAGGTGTTACTTCAACATTGATTCAGAGGTTTCCATGTACTAAAAGGATATGATGGTTCAGTGTTCTAAAAAATCCTTCAGACATAAATATAAATGTTTATAGAGATTCTCAGTCATCCAGGTCATAGCTGTCCCAAAGATGCTTTTTCAACTGGACTTTCTTTATTTTTCTTTGAAGATGTTTCGCTTCTCATCCAAGAAGCTTCTTCAGCTCTGGGAAGGAAAGGGAGGCATGCAGAATAGATAATGATCAAATGGCATGGGAACTAATATTCAGTGATTCAAAGGCAACATAAAAAAGAAAGGAAGGAAGGAGAGGGAGGGAGGCTAGTTCAGATCTCTACAATCAAGATCAGGGATCTTGAAAGAAATGTAAAAAAAAATCAACTATCTATTGATGTCTATCTTCCAAGATGCCAGAAATATAGGACAACATAATAGCATGTGGAAGTGACCTTGAGAGACAGGAGAAAGACATGCAGCGTAGACAATGGTCAAACATGCAGCTGCTGAATCTGCAGAAGGAATGGAGAGCCTGGCAAATGCCCCAATTAGAATCAGGAAAGAAAACAATTCCATTGTTTTCTTTGTGGGTACTGAACAGCTTGTCCAGTGTTTTAACATTTGTTAGCAGTGGTTGCCAACACAGTTCGACTACTTTTGGCATTGATTTCTTAGATGAGTAGAACCCTTACATTTATGTATTATACTACTTTCAGTCCTATTGAGTGGACCAACACTTACGATTTTGGCAACATCTGTTAAAGGAATCTAATGATAGCATCTTGGAAGAGGCCCTTTATGGCTGAGCTGAAGAAGCTTCTTGGATGGAAAGCAAAACATCTTCAAAGAAAAACCAGAAAGTCCAATTGCCTCTTGAAAAAGCACCTTTGGGACTCTGCTTAGGACCATCTATCCAGTGATGGGATTCAATTTTTTTTACTACTGGTTCTGTGGGCATGGCTTGGTGGGCGTGACAGGGGAAGGATACTGCAAAATCTCCATTCTTTCCCCACCCCACTAACCTGCTTCCCAGCTCCATTCTCCTGTATAGGGCAACAAAAGAAAACCCAGCCAATCAGCTGGGACTCAGGAGGCAGAGAATAGATGGGGGTGGGACTGGTACTTGCTGGTTCTCTGAACTACTCAAAATTTCTGCTACCGGTTCTCCAGAACTGGTCAGAACCTGCTGAATACCACATCTACACCTATCTCTTCCATTGACCCATAGGAATGCATGCCACTGTTTCCTTTTCAAGAAAAAAAAATGTGTGTGCTGGGAAGAAAAAGAACATAACCTTATTTTAGTCCACCCAGAAGCACTTGCATTCAATGGGAGAAAGTTATCAACAGAAATCAGTGAACTGGTTTTGCAAAAGGAATGAGGAAATAAATTAGGTGTGCAGGCAGGATGTAGTTATTATATTCAGGCTTATGCAGGGAACATTGTAGGAGAAGTCTTGTTTACTGAAAGCACTATATTAATGTAAATGGTTATGATAATTGCTAAATGCCCCCTACAACTTTTAAACCTGCCACATGGAAAATTGGAAAACTCAGCATCTGGTCTTCAGCATTTATTTTTAGAAACAAATCAGTGAGACATTTATTTGGCAAATGAATGTGAGATCATGAAACCTGGGCAGATTCGTAGTTTCCTAACTGCATTTAGGCAGCACTGAACTCCTTTTATGAGTTTAAATGGATCCAGGCATGTTAATTAGCCTTCATTATTTTATTTTAAGGCTAAAAAAATCCTATTACACTGTCCATAAATGCCACTGTTGCTTAGAAGTGTTTGCTGATATACTGTATATTTTTTTGAACAAAGCAGATTTCTGCTACCCACAAATCAGCACAGAATATTTTTTAAAAATAGCCCTGTATGCCTATTTTCTAAGAACTGCATTTCTAGACTTGCAATCAATATCCAACATGATCAGCCAATAATAATAACAGCAATAATAATATAAAACAGTTTACACCCTGAGACAACACCTCTAACACTGTCAAACACCAACATGATCCCAGATCCTTGGAAGGGATAGGTGAATAAAATGCCAAATCCTATCTAAAGCCCATGTCACACTGAACCAACGGATGCAAAGAGGATGTAAAACAGACAAAAAACCTTGCCATCCGTTCGAAAACGCGATGTACTCACTGCCTCCGTTTGGCTTCCTCTCTATCCATCCAGCATCCGTTTATGGACGTTTCATCCGCTCCAAAAGTTTTGGGCTGTGCTTCCGCATGGTTGTGGGGTTGCTGGCTGGCAGGGAGGCTGGCAGGAACCAAGGCTGGCAGGAAGGCTGGCAGGGAGGCAGGCAGGAAAGCAGGCAGAAAGGCTGGCAGGCAGGCAGGCACCAAGGCTGGCAGGAAGGCTGGCAGTCAGGCAGGCAGTCAGGCAGGCAGGCACCAAGGCTGGCAGGAAGGCTGGTATCAAGGCAGGCACCAAGGCTGTCAGGGAGGCAGGCACCAAGGCTGGCAGGCAGGCAGACACCAAGGCTGGCAGGCAGACTGGCTGGCAGCAAGGCTGGCAGGGAGGGTGGCAGCAAGGCTGGCAGGGAGGGTGGCAGCAAGGCTGGCAGGGAGGCTGGCAGCAAGGCTGGCAGACAGACATGCAGGCAGGGCAGGCAAGGCAGCCAATCTGTCCAGCAGCAGGTCTTTCCTCTGAATGGCGACCTGCTTCCGAGCTGCTTCCGTTATATCCGCGGGGCTGACGCAATGCATCCTCCCCGCATGCGCAATTAACGCCAGGCATCCATTAGGCTTCCGCTGTGCATCCGCTGTGCATCCGCTTCATCCGTTCGGCGTCCGCTGTGCATCCGCTGTATCCGTTCCATGTCCGCTTTGCTGAGGCCCCCCGGAAGCCCTGTGGTTGCGCCATCCGCTCCCATCCGCTTCCATCCGCTGGGCTTCCATTCCGTATCCGCTTTGCATCCGCCCTGCGTCCTCCCCGCGTCCGTGTTATCCGCTCCGGTTATGCAAATTTTTGCCCCTTTTGAGAGCGGATAACAATGGATGGAACATTTTGGTCGTCCGCTGTGTCCTTTTTGCATCCGTTGGGCAGTGTGACATGGGCTTAAGCATCTAAGTGACTATGTCATGAAACATAATACCCCATTCTTTTTATCATGAAACTCATGGGGTAGCTATTTTTTTTTTTCAATCAGCAGAATACACACATTTTAAAAACAACCTGAATGTTACATATTTGGGCAGGGGGGATTGTACCACAATTTGGTACAATCAAATTTTCAGCAGAATCTCATCTGCCATCATCAGGCTTCTGTATTGTGTTCGTTTGTGAGTCAGATTTTCACAGCCGTTTCAGTTTTAAATTTGATGCTGGCCTACTGCGATGCCAGAATGGTTTCTTCTTCATCCTGATTGGTTGGGAGTCTTGGTCTGTGTTTATTGCTCTTGGAGTTTGCTGTGTACTGCTTGATTGGTGTTTCTAATATCTTCTGTCTGTTTTGTGGCTTTTTTTGTCTTGATTGGCTGGCAACATTGTGTTTCCTGTATTGGAGACTTTTAGTGTGGCTTGGCTCTGAGTAAACGGACGGCTATCATTTATTAGGAAGCTAGGTTTCATCTGGGTGTCTGGTTGGGGTATGTTTGAGCTGGAGGTATCAGGGGGAGTCTGTTTGTGTACAGGTGTTTGCCTGGCTTGTGGTGTGGAGATCTTTCTGTTTGAGAGTGCAGGCTTCCAAATGATTGACAGTCTTGTGGAATCATCTCTTCCATTCATGCTTTCAGGTCTTTTTTCAATCTCTATGGCTTCTGTGATGAATCTGTGGCTGGGGTTTTCTATAGTGGCTAGGGTTTTGGTGCCATTGAAGTTGATGTTATGACCTGGGCACAAACAGACTCCCCCTGGTACCTCCAGCTCAAACACACCCCAACCAGGCACCCAGGTGAAACCTGGCTTCCTAATGGATAACAGCCATCCTTTTACACGAAGCTAAGCTGCGCTGTAAGCCTCCAACACAGGAACACAGTGTTGTCAGCCAATCAAAGCCACAAAACAGACAGAAGAAACCAGAAACACCAATCAATCAAACTCCAAGTCCAGTGAACACAGACCAAAACTCCCAGCCAATCAGAATAGACCAGCCTCGAATTTGAAACCAGAAGCTGTGAGACACACATCCATGCAGAAGCCTGATGATGGCAGATGAGATTCTGCTGAAACGTTGCTACAACTTTAACAGCACTACAATGACGTGGGATAATACCCGAAGGAAGCTGAACAGCACACATGTAAGTACCCGCGAAAGCTTAAAAAAACATATATATTTGTTTTCTGAGGTTTTCGCGGGTATTTGTATGTGGATCTTTGGTTATTCGGGTTTTCTCCCACGTAAAATTGGAAATATCTAGGCAACGTTTCGATGAAGTCTCATTCATCATCTTCAGTATCTTACTGATTTTATCTGTAGTACCTCTTGCCCTACATAAGAGGTACTACAGATAAAATCAGTAAGATACTACACAGGCATCACATCAAGAATGCCTTCAAAACAGCCAAAAAAATAGCAGCCATCCTTAAAAACCCCAAAGACAAAATCGACCAGAAAACCAAGGCATATACGAAGTTCCCTGTACATCATGCCTGGCCACATACATTGGACAGACCAATAGAAGAATAAGTACCCGCCTAGATGAACACAAAAATGCAGTAAAAAAGCTGGAACACACCTCCTCACTAGTCCAACACATGAAAACCACAGGTCACAACATCAACTTCAATGGCACCAAAACCCTAGCCACTATAGAAAACCCCAGCCACAGAATCATTAGAGAAGCCATAGAGATTGAAAAAAGACCTGAAAGCATGAATAGAAGAGATGATTCCAGCAGGCTGTCAATCATTTGGAAGCCTGCACTCTCAAATAGAAAGATCTCTACACCACAAACCAGGCAAACATCTGAGCACAAACAGACTACCTCTGATGCCTCCAACTCGAACACCCCCCCCACCAGGCACACAGGTGAAACCTGGCTTCCTAATGGATAGCAGCCGTCATTTCACACGAAGCCAAGCTGCACTGAAAGCCTCCAACACAGGAACAGAGTGTTGCCAGCCAATCAAAGCCACAAAACAGACAGAAGAAACCAGAAACACCAATCAATCAAACTCCAAGTCCAGTGAACACAGACCAAAACTCCCAGCCAATCAGAATAGGCCAGCCTTGAATTTGAAACCAAAAACTGTGAGACCCACATCCATACAGAAGCCTGATGATGGCAGATGAGATTCTGCTGAAACGTTGCTACAACTTTAACAGCACTACAATGATGTGGGATAATACCCGAAGGAAGCTGAACAGCACACATGTAAGTACCCGCGAAAGCCTAAGAAAACATATATATATATATATATATATATATGTATGTATGTATGTATGTATATATATATATTCATGCTTCCATTTAAAGGACTAAAAAAGATGGAGTGTGGATTGCCAATCTAACTTCTAATTTCCTTTTAATCAAACTTTTCTGCTACTGTTAATTGCTGATTTTGTTAATTGCTCTGGCATAAACTTTATATGTAGGCATGTATACATGTATGTATGTATGTATGTATGGATGTATGTGTATTCATTCCTGATGTAAGTTCATTCTTTAAATGTTACTGCCATATGGTTCATTTTTATTCCTATAACCACCACTACAGCATACACTAGGTTACTCCTTTTAAAAACTGCTTCCAGGATGCCAGTTGAGAATGCAGCAAAGAAATAACTTCCAGAATTAATTTCATCTGTCACCTTATTATCCTGGTATAGACTTTTCCTGCATGGCAAATGAAGGGTCTGAATCCCTATGACTCTTGTCTTTCCAGGATTTCACTTTTCTGCAGAAGAAGATAAATCTACATGTGACCAAAAGCAGTCATGCCTCAAACATGCATTCACACAAGGGGATCTATACCCTGTTCTCATCATTCCCTTGTGGGTTGCTTTGTCCCTTTGCTGTTATATTTTCAACGCCTGAAATAAAATCCCCATTAGCTCCACATAATGAACTTTTACTGGCTGAAACAATGGAGTCCAATCTTGGGAAAAATTTGGGCTTGGATTACTGTTAAACAGACTGTGACTGTAACCTTCAGCAGTGAAGGTCAGCAGCAGCAAGAGGAAGATGTGATTTGCTGCCATTTATGCCTTGATAGGAAAGTGATGGAGGGTGTAATTGCTGCCATGGTATTACTTGCTGCCAGTTGCTCGGCTCCTACATCCAAGAAATTAAAAGTCAGGCAAAGTCATGGAAAGCAAAGCCTTTCCCTGCCCAGTTCTTTGCAGCAGGGGTCCCCAACCACCAGGCCCCGGACCGGTACCGGTCCGTGGATCATTTTGTACCGGGCCGCAAATAACGAATAATTGTGATTAAAATATATATATAAATATGTTTTTAGTAAAGAAATAGTGAAGAATCCCTTTACTATTGGGGAAGAATTGATTTTGCCGGTCCTTGAAAAAGTGTTTTTGCGTGAAACTGGTCCCTGGTACAAAAAAGGTTGGGGACCACTGCTTTGTAGGATTCATAGCACTAAAGGGAGGGACTCAAAGGTACAGCTTGGTAGAGTGATTAAGGCATTAGGTTAAAAACTGGGTGACTATGAATTCTAGCGCTGTTTTAGGCACGAAGGCAGGTGAGAGGCCATTCACTCTCAGCCCTAGGAAAGAGACAAGGGCGAGCCAATGTGCATGAGCTAATCTGCAGTGACTCAAAGGCAATGTAAAAAAGGAAGGAAGGAAGAAAGGAAGGAAGAAAGGAAGGAAAGGAAGGAAGGAAGATTCAGATCTACACAATCAAGATCACAAGAAGAGTTGAAGAATATGACTTGAAAGAAATGTAAAAAAAAATATCAACCATTTGAGTGAATGGGTGGTTGCTTAAAAGAAGTGATGTCTATTGATGTCTATCTTCCAAGATGCCAGAAATATAGGACAACATAATAGTTTGTGGAAATGACCTTGAGAGACAGGAGGAAGACATGCAGAGTAGACAATGGTCGAACAAGCAACTGCTGAATCTGCAGAAGAAATAGAGAGCCTAGCAAATGCCCCAATTTGAATCAGTAAAAAAAAAAAAAAACCCACTTCCATTGTTTTCTTTATGGGTACTAAAAAGCTTATCTAGTGTTTTACCATTTGTTAGCAGTGGTTGCCAATACAGTCCGACTACTTTTGCCTCTGATTTCTTATATGAGTAGAGCCCTTACATATATGTATTATACTACTTTCAGTCCTCTTGGGTGGACCAACACTTATGATTTTGGCAACAGCATCTGCTAAAAGAATCTAATGAAAGCATCTTGGAAGAGGCCCTTTATGGTTGGAAACAAGGATCCATATGTGGTAGGAATCACCACACTTTGGTTGCGTCAGCATAAGAATCAAAATCCAACTGGCCATAAAGGAGATTAAGGAGACAGGAAGCGGGGGCTTGGTTGTCAGTGTGATGGGAATGTTTCCCCTCCTGCCTAGAAACCAGGTTAGTAATTTGATTATCATAGAGAGCACCAGCAAACAGGAAAAATATGACTATCTTGAGAGCATGAAAACAAAATAAATATTATTCGAAGCAAATAGTTCTCTCTTTCTCTCTCTTTGGTGAATCTAACTTTCCATGTTCAAAATTGTGAGAAAAATTACAGGCCTTGATACCAAAGTGACAAGTGGAAGATAGAGAGAATCTTAATAATTCACAATACTTAATAATAGAGGCCCGCACATATTATTAAGCAAACAACAGCACTGATCCTGAAAAGAGGCCTTTGTAATTCCAGACCGCATCCAAGCAAGAGAGGTCACCAACAGTTATAACTATCATCATCCTTCCATCTCTAAATATAATTTCTTTGAAGATCATGACAATATAATGCTCTTCTAAGGAAAATGGGAATTTATTTACAGAATGTTTTCTGTAAGCATAGACCTTATTATTGTGTAGTACTACTTTCCCTGGGCATTCGTTTTCACTGCTGCTTACAACAAAGGAGTGAAATTGTACAGGAA
The DNA here is from genome assembly GCA_015471245.1 of Laticauda colubrina. Taxonomy (NCBI): domain Eukaryota; kingdom Metazoa; phylum Chordata; class Lepidosauria; order Squamata; family Elapidae; genus Laticauda; species Laticauda colubrina. Next base: position 11,123,844 of record BLBF01000059.1, on the reverse strand, counting down.
GATATATGTGTATCATTTGAAAGGCTTGCATTTTGCCTTTATAACCCATGGTGCTTCTTGTAAGATCTTCATTTCTATCATTTTAGAAGTGAAGAAATGCAGTTAGACGAACTGCTGTTCCTTATTCCCACCTGTAAAAACATACAGTAATATAGTGAAAAGGTTGCTCCCAGACAGTGGTGGGATTCATTTTTTTTTTACTACTGGTTCTGTGGGCGTGGCTTGGTGGGCGTGGCAGAGAAAAGGTACTGTAAAATCTCCAGTCAAAGGTGGGATTTGCCAGTTATCCGAACTACTCAAAATTTTTGCTACCGGTTCTCCACAACTGATCAGAACCTTCTGAATACCACCTCTGCTCCCAGATAATTCACATTCTTTGAATCGAGTTTCTCATTTAATCTGGCTTAATCCAGGTATTCCAGTGTAGGAAGACCACACCTGGAATACTGCAACCAGTTTTGGTCATCACAGTTCAAAAAAAGGCATGGAGACTTTGGAAAAAAAGGCAGAGAAGAGCAGCAAAGATGATTAAGGGCCTGGAGATTAAAACATATGAAGAACAGTTGCAGGAATTGGGTATGGCTAATCTAGAGAAAAGAAAGACTAGGGGGTGACATGATAGGAATGTTCCAGTTTTTGAGGGGCTGCCACAAAGAAGGGGGTCAACTTATTTTCCAAAGCACCAAAAAGCAAGACAAGAAACAATGGATGGAAACAAATGAGAAACTTCGTAACAGTGAGAACAATTAATCAACTCAGAAGTTTGTGGGTGCTTCATCACCAGAGGTTTTTAAGAGGCTGGACAGCCACTTGTCTGAAATGGTACAGGGTGTTTTTCTTAAGCAGGGGGTTGGACTACCTCTAAGGTCTTTTCTAGCTTTATTCTGATTCTCATCCTCAGTCTTAAATATTCTAATTTTCTGTTTCTTTCGCCTATTCATGCTAACTAGTTCTTGAATAGCGAAGCCTGAAAACTGCATTGATTCTAATGCAGGTAAAAAAATCCCAGGAAGGTAAAAAAAGGGAAATTACATAAATATCAAATCCATTTCTAAAGCTTTTGAATATTAAATTACTTACTCTGTGTTTATTCAACCAATGCTAATAATTGGTTTTAAGTCAAAGTATGGGAAGGTTTTCCTAATACAAATTCATGGTTTCATATTTATGTGTGCGTATATATTGTATCATCCTTCTTCCCTTCTGAGCATTAAGGTAGCATGAATGGTGAATTGGTGTCATTTAATGACACCAATTCATTTAATCCTCATATCAGTTCTGCGAATTAAGCTGGAGCTCTGTGGTCGGGGGGGAGGGGTTGAATTAAGATTTTACTATTCCAGGTCAGCAACTTAAACACTACACTACCTGATGTTGAAAGAATGTGGGCTAAGGGACTCAAGTGCTAAGAATTTGTTATTCATCTTGACACATAAGTATGATACAGCCATGCACTTGCTGTATACAGGTAGTCCTTGACTAACAACCACAATTGGGGCCAGAACTCCTGCTGTTAAGCAAAGCATGTTCATGTTCTTGTCCTGCCTTCAGGTGCTTTGGAGAATCGCTTGACTCCCTCTTCTTTGTGGAAGCCCCTAAGATATTGGAACACTGCTATCATGTCATTCCTAGTCCTCCTCCTCATTAAATGAGACATGCCCAATTCCTGCAAATATACTTCATATGTTTTAGCCTCCAGTCCTCTAATCATCTGTATTTTTTTTTGATATGGCTGTTTGACTTGCTGTGAATCAACTTGGTTGTTGGTTGGTTGGTTGTTAAGCCAATCAGACTTTCTCCTTGACTTTGCTTGTTTGTTGGAAGGTGACTTAGAAGGTCACAAATGGTGATCAGGTGACTCTAAAATGCTACAAGTCGAAGATTATGTGTAGATGGGTAATACAATCTGAACATGTACGTCTACATATGTCTACATGTATGTGTGCAATGCATTTTAACCACCTGCATCCAAGTGTGCTTTGTGCTTCACTGTGAATCTTCCCATCAATTGGGTGAAACCAGGAGGGAAGGGAAGGAGCCAAGATCACACATCTTTATCTGCTCCATACAGGTAGGATTTTAAAATGATTGAAGGAGGCTACATAATGAACGTGGAAGAAAGGGGAGTAGTAAATCATCAGCAGAGAAACAAATCCAGTTTTAAAATGGCAGGATCTGCTCCGCTTGGATGCTACAGAAGTGGAAGACGGGTGCTGAAATTCAGAGTCACAGACTCTGTAATTCCAGGCTGCTTACTCATCCCCAATTGTCTTGTGAACATCTACCCATCAGCTTGGTGGGTAATTTACTGATTCATTAGTCACCCCTGACTTATCCTGCCATTGTTAACTAAGAAGTCGGAAATTACCTTTATTTTGTTCTGTTATCAGGAGTTTGCAGGGCCCTTTCTGGTTTCTACTTCAGTTGTTCTCCATCAGACCAGAGAATGTGGGCAAGCCACAATCAGCAGGAGCTTGAATGTCGAGAAAGAGAGAGTGAGAGGAAGCGCCCATCAGAGGCATTACAAAAGTGTGCCAGGCAGCACAGATGGACAGCCAAGCATCCAAGGGTTTATTTCGGCAACTTGCCTCTTTCTCAATGGTGACTGCACTGTCATCATACACCAACAATCAGGCCTGTCCCAAATCCCTACAATCAAAGCTCTTCCATGTGAGACCTGGCAAACCTGTGAGGACACATGTGCCAAAACTAGAGGCATAATGAGTCTTCCAGATGGGAGGAATTTGATGTTATGGCGAAGACAAATGCAAAGAGATGGAAAGATCTGTGAAGCTGCATGGAGCATTCCAGCTCATTAAGAAGAAAAAAAGTCAGAAATTTTAAACAGATAAAATAAAAAGAAGAAAACATGCAATGTCCCTCATCCTCTTTGAGGCATGGGAAGCATCTATTTTTGCAAAAGCATTCTCATTAGGTGACATAGATGGGGAATAAAATTTGTTTTGATTCCTCTCCCTCTCCCTCTCCCTCTCCCTCTCTCTCTGTCTCTCTCCTTCTCACTGCTCAATTGATAAAACTTGAACTTGAACTTCAGGAACAAGCACATAATAAACCAGAATACAATTATCAGTTAGCATTTCCATTTCTCAAAATCCTGCATTATATGCCGTTTTTTTTTTAAATCACAAAAATAGCATTGAATATGCTTGATTTATGTGCTTGCAAATGTTTCATTGCCCAACAAAGTGATATCATCTATGAGAGTGGTTCTGGGGTTTGCTCCCGATAACTTCCCCTTCCCATTTTGGTGGGGTGTAGTTCCAAAGGTGCTTTTTCAAGAGGCAACTGAACCTTCTTTGTTTTTGTTTTTTTTCTTTTGAAGGCATTTCGCTTCTGATCCAAGAAGCTTCTTCAGCTCTGACAGGATAGTGGGGAATGGAAGCATTTATATTCCTTGCAGACAGCTGGTCATTTGCATCCTTTTAGAGGGCTGTTGAAGTACTTGAAGGTTTATATATGTCCTCAGGGTCACCTGAGTGGTGCTCCTCGTTCTTGCAAGGTATATAAATCCTTCCATTCCCCACTATCCTGTCAGAGCTAAATAAGCTTCTTGGATGAGAAGCAAAATGTCTTCAAAGAAAAAACAAGGAAGTACAGTTGCCTCCTGAAAAAAAGCACCTTTGGGACAACCACGACCTGGATGACTGAGAATCTCTACAGATTTTAGATTTTACAATTTGAGATGAACACCTTTTTGAATGGTGTGGGAATAGGAATGGATTTCCAGATAAAAAAGTTGCAGACTAAGCAACCATTTGCGCCACTCAGGTAACCCCGAGGACACAGATAAGCCTCCAGGTGGCCTCAATGACTATCTAAAAGAATGCAAATGACCAGCTGTCTGCAAGGAATATCAATCCTTCCATTCCCCACCTGACTGAAGAAGCTTCTTGGATGAGAAGCAAAACATCTTCAAAGAAAAGAAAAAAACAAGACAGTCCAGTGGCCTCCTCAAAAAGCACCTTTAGGACAACTATGACCTGGATGACTGAGAATCTTTACATACATACTACTTTGTAGTTCCTTGATTGTTTCCTGTTTGATTGTTTTTCTAGTATTAATCCCTGCTTATCTAATGTGGCTGCTGGGGAGGATGTGTTCTGGTCTTTGTGTTCCATTTTTTATTGTCTCTTTTGAATGATGTGTAAATATGATTTATCTCCATGTTACTTAGAGATGTATGATGTGTAAACATGATTTATCTCTGTGTTATCTACTTTATCACCAGTCAGCTTGGTTAATGAAACATTTGCAAGCAAACAACCAAGCTAGCAGAGAGCCAAACTCTGAGCTATTGATGCTATTTTCTATTAGAAAATTGTAATAAAATGACATATATTAGAGCAATCTTGCCACATCTAACACCCATCTGTACATCTGTATTGATACAGCATGTCGAACAATATATACTTTCACTTTCAATAAGCTGTTCTTTATGATATGTACCCCATCTTTCTTCTCGTACTTTGAACTAGAAGTTCTGGATATAGATTTAAACACATACTCTCTAATGGATAGGACTAGAGGTGGGATTCTACCAGTTCCCACCTATTCGCTAGAACCGGTTGTTGACATTCTAAGCAGTTTGGAGAACCGGTTGTTAGAAGAAATTACTGGCCTAATCCTGTAAGGAAAGCAGGATTTTCTGTTGCATGTCCAAGCCATGTTCAAAATAGTTCAACCTTATTCCGATTCAGGCTCTTGTGAAAGACCAACAGGATGAGTGAAAAGATAGGATAATTTTTCTTTCTTTTTTTTCAAGATTTCTATTTTTCCTGGCAGTTTTCCAGTTACAGGACATAGAGGCTGCCCTCTTGCAAAGGCCCATAGCTCCAATTCACAATTACTGATATGAAGGGAAGCAGGCCTTGGGGTAATTTTTCTAAATCTCCTTGAACAATGCAATAGCACTGACAGGCTGCGTTCAGCCGTGAAGCCAAGCTCGTTTGCTTCCAGAGAGGGTTCGCTTTCTTTTTTCAAATTGGTACAAAAAGAAAGGCATGAATAAATTGTGATTTATGGGATGTCAAAAGCACTGGGCTGAGTTTTTTTACCCCCTCTTCCCCATATACTACACTCAATATATTCTCTCTGCTCCTCAAACAACTGTTTGCAGGTTGCAGATGGGGATTCCTTTGAGAGTAGAATCTTAAATAGCTGGCTTAGAGGGGGAGAGGAAGAACAGTGGTAGGAAAAGAGGATAGAGGGAGAGGGAATAAGGGAAGACTCTAGTGCTGCTTTATCCTGGCCAGATGGTATAAATGCCAACAGGGAAATTGTTTAAGTCAACCATACTTTTAGAAACTGCAAATAGAGAAGTATGTGTAGAGGAAAGAGGGAATGGCCTGGCAGGACAGGAGAGAGAACTACTAACAATACAAAGGGCAGATAAGAAGAGTTGAATTCAGGCCAACCCCTCCCCCAAGATAACATCTCAGTCAAGGCCATCTCTAGTTCAAACAAAGACAAAACGAGGAAGGGGAACCACAGTTTGGTGGGATCTGCAAATATTGTAGGATTGTTCCATTTCTTTATTTTTGTGAACCGACTCTATGGGTGTATAGACAATTGGTCTGAGAATGAGTGAATGGACTGCCGACCATCAAACAGTTCCCAAACCATCCAAACACCTTGCTATTGGACACTGGTGATGGGCTCAAGTGGGGTGTGGGGGTGTGGGGGTGGGGGGTGGGGGACCAGGAGGAAAGGAAAAATATGGTGCTTTGCATGGGAATTTTTCAGGTCCTGCCTTACTTGCCTTGCAGCCATTCTATTGTAGTAAAAGTACCTATTACTTCAACCAAATGGAGTCAAGGGCCATTCTTTCCTAAAGTTAGATTTAGAGCAGGGCTGACATACAGTCACTAGGTCTTTAATTAGCCGTGTGCGCTTTGTTAACATGTTCTCATAACTGGCAGATGTTAGCAGTGTGATTTGCTTACATCTAAATAAATAAATAAAACAATCCTAGCATAAGTAGGAAAAGTTTATTTCTTGTGTTATATGTAGGGGGTCAAAATTTCCCCACTGTATCATGTCTATAAACTCAAATGTGCCTTTGCTGCATAGGAATTCTTTTAATGAAATTTCATTGAATGTTCATCTCCTGTCCTTGGAATGGTGCAGTTAACCTGATTTTATTTGCCTGTAGGACTTTAACAATAAACAGTGCTCTCTCTAGCAGCTGAGCTCTGATAATAAGAAGGGCTATAAAAAGGTGCCTGCTCTTCAACTCAATGGCCATTATATAATAGAATTATCAGCAGCAACTTGAATTGCTGACAGATCTCCATTTCTTTCAACACGGGGGAGCTGGTGGTCTCATCTGAATTAACTATTCGGCTTTGTTTTTAATTAAGCTCCTATCGTGTTTCTGAAAGGTCATGGGTGAGTTAGTCCTGTTTGAGACTAATCTAGAGAGATTTCCAAACTCAGCATTTCATGGCAAGATGCAAGCCCTCTCAGACGCCAAGAGATTGGAGAACAAAAATATTAAGACCAAAGGTATGTCAAAAAGGTCACCCTTAGACTGCTGGATTCCTATTTATTTGGCATGTAAGAAAATCCCACTCAACTTGGTCAAATGCCTTTTTCTTGGTCCATCATTTATGGAAGGATTATTGCTTTGGTGATTAAGTTGAAAAAAAGTGTTTAATAATTGTTTAAGAAAGTATACATGGCCACAAGTCACTCTAGGTGACTCCAAGTGGCTTTCAAGGGTAAAACTCAATACAAAAAGCAACAACATTCCCATCTCCCTTTTGACAACAATCAAAGAACCCACTTGATCAGCATCCTATCATTGTGGGGCCCTTAGGCCCATTAGCAGAGAACCATGTCTTCACTTAGTTCTCATGTTAAATTTGTTCCCTTTCACACTGAAACAAAGCTCAGCATATTTTACTTCTCATTTTTATTCTAGTTCTAACAAAAACTGAGTGGACATTCAACAAAAGCTGCAGAACAATTCTGTTACTTTCCAGAATCTGTTAATATTTGTAATGGGGCATCAGATGTTCAGCCTGAGTTTCTCAACTTTGTTGTAACCATCAATTTTTATAAGCCAATATTAAAAAAAAATCCTATACTCAGCCAATAACTTGGAAAAAAAAAAAAGCACACCATGCTTCCTTAATTTCTATAGAAAATATAAAATCTTTTCAAACTAATAACTGGATAAGAATTTAGCTATCTAATCTGTTTGCAGTGCTTGGAACACTTCCAGAAAGTTCTTGGCAAATACAATATACATTAATAAATGAATTTAAATATGTGTATTGACAAGACATGTATATTTAAATAGTACTTTGTGATGGTGTTGCGAGCAATCTTGTTGGGTATGTGGGAGATGCTGCTTTAAGAACTCTTCCTGCACTAGAAAGAATCTGATGTGGCATCATTTCAATGCATTTATGGAAAACTTAAATGGAACATCACAAATGCAGTAGCTTGATTTGTAGGACATGGGACAAATGACCTAGGCCTTGCTTAGACACTGGAGCTGTACAAAAAGCTAATTTCTTTTATCTTAGATACCAAATTGATCCTGGCATATGGGAAATGTATTCTATATGCATAAACTCTACTTGGGCCATTCAGTATTCATTGAAAAGTCACTGCATAATTCTAAAGTAAATATAGTATGCCTATTAGAAGAGAATATTAGTAGCTCAGGGTTGAACTGTGGGGTCCTTGATGCTCTCTGAGCTTGGCTGTTTCATTATTCAAACTAGGTAACACCATCACTAGAAAAGAGAAGGGTTTGTTCTCATTTTTATGTATTACTTAGGCTTGCCCTATTGGTCAGTGATGGTGAGAATATTTTTGGTGATTCCTTGATTGTCAAAAAGCCCAGAAGGAAGTAAAAAGACCAAAACACCTCCTCACCAGCAACCAATACCTAGCTGAGCAGAGATTAACATGAGAATAGTAGAATGGAATGGAGTGGAGTGGAATGGAATGGAATGGAATAGAATAGAGCTGGAAGGGACCTTGAAGGTCTTCTAGTCCAGCCCTCTATTCAAGCAGGAGAACCTGTACTATTTCAGATAAGTGACTATCAAGTCTTCTCTTAAAAACCTCCAGTGATTTCTGGAGGCAAGCTGTTCCACTGGCTAATTGTCCTCACTGTTAGGAAGTTTCTCCTCAATTCCGGGTTGCTTCACTCTTTGATCAGTTTCCATCCATTGTTTCTTGTCCTGCTCTCTGGTGCTTTGAAAAATAATTTGACTCCCCTCTTCTTTGTGGAAGCCCCTCAAATAATGGAATACTGCTGTCATATCATCCCTAATTCTTCTTTTCTTTAGACAAGACCCAAAACTGCAGCCGTTCTTCATATGGTTTAGACTCCAGGCCTTTGATCATCTTTACTTTTCCAAAGTCTCAACATCTTTTTTTTTTTTAGTATAGTGACATTAGACCAACAATCAAGAAGTAAACAATAAACCATTCAAGGAATTACCAATGCACTGAAAGAAGCTAACAATAAACAGCATCCTTAATCAAGGAACCATCAAGAACACTCCCACCAACACTGACAGGGCAAGCCACGAGTACATAAAAGTGGGAGCAAACCCTACTCCCTTCCAGCACTGATGATGTTATCTAGTTTGGTAATGAAACATCTGCAAGAAAACAGCCAAGGTCAGAGAGCACCAAGGTTCTTCCTCCCTCCCTCCCTCCCTCCTCCTCCTCCTCCACTCCACAAAACCTACTCCCTTGGAACACTGATGATGTTACTTAGCTTGATTATGAAATGTTCATAAGAAAACAACCAAGCTCAAACACCACCAAGGACCCCATAGGACATATTGTATACCCTTCAGTAGACCTGATATTAGAGTTGTTAAAATAAAGAGCAATGCAGATTATTTTATAACATGTACTTCTTATCTGAACATATGTAGGGTTGTCTTTTCTTAGATCTATGGGTGTCTCAGGTGCCTCTTCATTCCACTTCAATGGATTTAATTTGGCTACTAGGTGAGGATTCAGCTCTTTGGACTAGAAAAAAGGAACACAGAAAAGAAGCGGTGATCCCAAGGGACTGGCTTCAGGATAAAAGATTTCCAGGCTGTTAATCCTGTGATTGCTCACCCAAGACAAATCTAAAACAATTGTTCTTTTTTACATAAGATACCTAGAAGCATTGGAGTTGCATTACAAATGTATCTGTTCCATGTTACAACAAAACGATGTTACAGCAAAAACAAAATTCTGAGATAAACCTGCAGATATCATGGGCAATAATATTGGAAAATAAATAAATATATGAAGCAAACAAATAGGTTTGCTCACAAAACAAATGTATTGGGCAGCTCTGCTCAGCTCATTTGGGGCCTACTGCACAGAGCACAGCTTACAATATATTGCTTTTTAAAAAGATTCTGCTATATTGCTCTGTGTGTATTTAACTGGCAAGGAATAACATTTACAGTGAGACCCTGTACATGTCTACTTGAAAAAAACTCAAATTAAGCTAAATGGGGATTCCTCCAAGGTAAATAGATTAAATCACTTTTGTCACTTATTTCCTTTTCTTTAATGCATTTAAAATAAAAGAATAACAAACTGAAAATCAAGACAATCAACAAAATGTTACCATTTCACTGTTAACAAATTGGACCACCAAACGGGAGATAGACAGATTTAACATTAATCTTAACAGGAGTTGAATGCAATTAAAGTAACTAATGTTATCAAAAGACTACAGTAATGTTTAACATACTTCTTCACATATAATAAATAAAAACATGATCTTATATTACGCAGAAACTTATCCGATATTGGGAAAAACATCATTGGAAAAGCCCGTTTAGCTGGATAAACATTATGCAAATAAGATGCAAGCCTGCAATTCTGTCGAAGGAATTATTCATTTATTATGGGGTTTTAAAAACATAACTCTTTGAATGTAATTGTCCTTGAATTGATATATTACGGAACTGTTTTGTTCTTTCGCAAATGAATCAGACTGAATTACTCTGCATTTCCCCCCCCCAAAAAAAAAAAAATATCCGAGAGGATACCGTGTGACTATCTCAGAAGAATGATACCAGGAAAAGATATAGGCAGAGATTTTTATATTGTGTGAACATGTGTGTTCACTTGTACATACACAAAGCAAATGCACCCACTTTGTTTTGCAAATAAGATGAAAGTAAGACTGAAGGCGTTGCTTGTCTCCCTCCAGCTGCATTGTTGCAATGTGGCACTGTGGATAATGAGGCATCTGCTTGGTTTGACAGACTTCATCTGTTGCCACTTACCTGCTGTTGCCAAATTTCCAGTGTTCCACCGAGGCCCCAAAACTGTATGCAGATCTTGGCCACAAAGCTCCCTTTTTTCCCTGAAAAAAATCTTCCTGGGTACATTCCAATAATATTGTGTTGGAGCAAGTATACATCATATTTATTGAAACACCACTGAGACCAAGCAGAAGTGAAATTGAAAAATAATGGAATAAAGCGTGCACTGACACCTGACCCAAAATGCTCAAATTACGGAGAGGTCTACTTGTCTTTCTACTGGTCTCCTCAAGCACCCTCCTCCCTGGATATCTCCAGCTCTCATAACTGGAAGATGGGAGAAACCAAGACCAACAGGACAAATCAGAAGTTGACACCTGAGGTCAACAAAAACAAACCACCAGAGTGCAGGAGAAATACAGTTCTTTAGAAAAGAGTAATCTAAGAAAGGAAGTTCTGTTAAAAATAGCAATAGCATTTAGACTTATGTACCGCTTCACAGTGCTTTACAGCCCTCTCTCTAAGAGGTTACAGAGTCAGCCTCTTGTCCCCAACAATCTGGGCCCTCATTTTACCAACCTCGGAAGGATGGAAGGCTGAGTCAACCTTGAGCTGGTCAGGATCAAACTCCTGGCAGTGGAATTCAAAGTTAGTCTGCAATACTGCATTCTAACCACTGGGCCACCATTACATAGAAAGTACTGACCCAAACTTAGAGCATGTTAGAAAGGGTCATGAACATAAGAAAATCAAGTCTGGTCGTCACTCTTTTGAAGGATTGAAAAGCTCCCTTATGAGAGAATGTCTTCCTTTATCAATGAAAGCATGTATGTGTTCACTAAGGCAAGTCGCCTGAAGAATTCAATTCACTCTTCTCACTGAAAGGAACAGGGAAGAATCAGATAATCACCCCATAAGGTAAAGTTTCCACTCACATATATGTGCTCGTCGTTTCCAGCTCTAGGGGGAAAAAAGTTGAAGCGCCAGCACTGTCCTAAGATGTCTCTGTGGTCATGTGGTCGGCATGACTAAATGCTGAGGGCGGACAGAATGCTGTTACCTTCCCACCAATAGTGGTACCTATTTTTCTACTTGCATTTTTACATGCTTTCGAACTGCTAGGTTGGCAGAAACTGGGACAAGTAACAGGAGCTCACTCTGTTATCTGGTGCTACGGATTCGAACAGCCGAACTACCAACCTTTCTGATTGACAAGCTCAGCATCTTTGCCACTGAGCCACCACGTCCCTTAATCACCCCATACTTTCCTTCATTTATAGGAAATAAATAGGTCTATAGGAAATACCTCATTTGATCAAAAGATAGGAATGTATTAAAATATATTTAAATTCAGCCTGGCTTGTTGATTAGTAATGGGTCTAAGTCTAGATGAGGAAGAGAAAGGTCAGACTGGTTAAAGATGTAGAAAACATCTTCTGCACTTTTAATGATCTAATTGTTTCAGCATTCAGTTCGGGTTGTTTTGTCTGCTGAACACTTAAGGATTAAGGGAGAAGCAAGAGAAACGTGCTCCTGAATCAATGACAGATCAAACATTACTTTATACCTCTTGGTACCTGATATAATAGTCCTGGCTCATTGCAGTTGTGGTTTTCTTTAAAGAGGGGGAAAACATCTCAAAGGGAGATATTGGCTTATTATTATTAGTCATAAATCCCCACAACACTGAATTTAATGTTTTAAACAAGCAGCAAGTGCAAATGTCAGGAAAAAAAAACATTAGTAGAAGTATGTTCTACAGAGAAAATACAGGGTGTGTGTAAAGATTATACTAGCTATTGTGTACGAGAATGCCATTAATACATATGGTTCCAAAAGGAGAAAGATTCAAAGATTTGGCTTAGAGTGAATTGGAATAAATCTTCCCCCCCACAAACAAACAAAAAAAAGTATTTTGGACCATGAAATGTTAGAATATTGAAGGATTATATTTGGATCAGTTCAAACCAGAGATGGTATTCAGCACGTTCTGACCAGTTCTGGAGAATCGGTTGCATAAATTTTGAGTAGTTCAGAAAACCAGCAAATCCCACCCCTGACTGGCCCTGCTCCATCTATTCTCCACCTCCTGAGTCCCAGCTGATCGGCTGGGTCTCCTTTGGTTGCCCTGCACAGGAGAATGAAGCTGGAAAGCAGGTTAGTAGGGTGGGGAGGGAATGGGATTTTGCAATAAACTTCCTCTGGAGAGGGGTGGGAATGGATATTTTACAGCATTCTTCCACTGCCATGCCCACCAAGCAACACCCACCAAGCCAAGCCATGCCCACCAAGTCATGCCCACAGAACCAGTCATAAAACTTTTGAATCCCACCACTGGTTCAAACATAAGGTGTCAAGTTCCAGTGAAATCAGGAGATTCAGGCAGTTCAGATGAATACTCATGAAATTTTTTTGCAAGCTTAAGTTCTCTACAACAATCTGACCAACTAATGGTCAAGGGAAATGAGCTGGAGATAAGGAAGACATTCAAGATGAGCTGGACATAGATCTCTTGCAGGCACAAAGGGACATGTGACTCATGATGGGTTTGGCTTCTCCCTCAGGTTCAGCCTGGTCATCTCATACAGAAGGTACTTCATCTTAGCTTTACCGTGGCCAATATTGTCCATTTTTTTTTCTAGGATCTCAGGAATATCTACCCCCACCATAAAGGTCCATCCTTCTATCAATTGGTCTGTGCATGTCCCATGTTTTGCTTTCTTTTCATCAAGCTCTGGTGTATTTCATGTCAACATGCAGTCACAAGGTTTTGTTCCAGCCAGGATATTGGATCGACTTAAGTTCTAACAGCTCTCCAGCCAAGAAATTTCTAGCTCTGCCAGCTGAGAAATGTTATTATGAACACCCTGCCTCAAGTATTCTCAAAGGTGCTCTTTCAAAGTCAACTAGACTGTTTCCTTGAGGAATGCTTCTCATTCAAGGAGATGAAGAATAGGTTCTGACAGGATGGTGGTGGGGAATGGAAGGATTATTTCTGTTATTATATTTCTTCCATTCACCTCCACCATCCACCATTTTGTCAGAATCCTTCCACTATCCTTTAATCCTTCCACTATCCAATCATAACTGATGAAGCTTCTTGGATGAGAAGCAAATCATCTTCTTCCTCAAGGAAAAAAAACTGGATGACTAAGAATCTCCATAGACATTTGCCTCGGTCATGTATCCAATAGTAACAAGAACCAGAAATTTGGAAGAGAGTGGTCTGTTTAAATATACAACGATCTTCCAGTGTCGATGAGCTGAGAAATCTTTCCCTGCCTAGCTGATAACTTTGAACATGATCCTTAGGACAAAATCATAATATGGAGATTTCTGCATACAACTCATGCTTCTTTTTGTGTGGCTTCGTCATCTTGCATGAAGAAGACAAACCATTGCTCCATCCACAAGGAGATCATCTCTGACTGGGACATTAATCCAAGCAACAAAATGTCCAGCAAAACCCACCCTTTTCACAAACCTCTGTGTGTCTTTGAAAGGAAGATTAGTACCATTATCCTCATTTCCAACCCAAAGAAAATGAAACAGAAAATGCAATGTAATTTATTTGAGGTCAGAGACAGATCTGTTAAGTGACAGTGTTAGCTACAGAAAATGAGGCCTCATGAATTCCAGAGTATATTTTATCATTATCCTTGCACTTGTGTTCTAGTGCTGGCAACTTCTGCAGAATATTTTACTGTGTGTATCTGCAGCCAAGAGACACCTGGATGGAACCTAAATGTTGATATTGGCAATGTGCATTGCACTGGACTCTTTGTTTTACACAATTCTATGTGGCCTTTACTCATTAACCCTAGATCCCATCTGTCTGTTCATTTTTCTCTGGCTATCTCCCAACAAACTCCACACCTATTAGTCCTGCACAGTAGCAGCTAAATAAAATGGAGACACCACCAAGCAATTTTTTTAAAAAAAGTCTGAGGCTCTTCTGTGACATTTCCAAATTCCTGTGCTTTAATGCACTATGTTTAAAATGTGCTCATTTTGGAAGCCAGCAGGAAAAGCAATTTTCAGGTGCAAGGAAGGCAAGTAATGATGTTCCCTCAGCCCCAAGCTTGCAATTCACCTGAGTCTCTGGAACAACATTAAACATCAAGGAGGAAAGAAATATCCAGATGAAATACAGAGCAGAAAGTTAACAGTGAGGTAGAGGAAGGAAACCAAGAGAACAACAGCAAAAGAATGATACCTGGTGATGCTTGATGAAAATTTGGCAAAGCAAGTCTTAAATTCATCCAGCTAAGGAAGTTCTATTAGGCCAGCATTAATTAACAGTTGATATTAGAAAAACATGCTATGGAATTATTCATTCTGTCAACTTGCACTAATGAAGCCTAGTTTGGTTTTATTTTAGGAAAGAAAAAAAAATCTTACTTTCAAATCATCTTTTCAAATCTTGTGAGCAGGGGTGGGCTTCAAAAATTTTAGCAAGGGGTTCTCTGCGCAGTTGTGGTGGTGTGTTTTTGCCCTCCCCGGGTTCTGGAGGCTTTCCTCAAGCCTCCAGGAGGGTGAAAACGGCCACCCTGGGCTCCAAAACCACTCTGGAAGTCAGAAACAGCCTGTTTCCAGCCTTCCCAAACTTCTGGGATGCCCATTTTTTGCCCTGCATGAGCCTCTGCATGCGCCCTGCATTTACCTGTATCCAAAACAGGCCGGATGGGAAGACCTGGAAGGGGAGGTGAGGGAAGGATGGGGCCAGCCAGGAGTGGGATTTGGGGGTTCTCCAAACTGTGCAGAATCTTAGCTAGGGGTTCTCCCAAACCCCTGCGACAGTGGTGGAATTCTACCGGTTTGGCCTCTGGTTCGAGTGAACCGGTCGTAATAAGTGCTACCGTTCGGCAGAACCAGTAGTAAGAAACAGCTACCAGTTCAGCCAAACTGGTATTTCTTTGACTTTTTCCTCCTGATGATCAGCTGTTCCAACAATCAGCTGTGCCGGGATCCGCCTCACTGTCTTACTGCTTCACCTAGAAGGCTTCCCTGAGGCCCAGAAGGCAAAAAGGGGTGCACGGGGGTGTGGGGTTACTGTGTGCCCTGCACTCCGTTTTTTGCCTTCCTGGGCCTTAAGGAAGCCTCTGGGGAGCAAAAATGCCCCCCATGAGGCCTAAGAGGCCAAAAGGTAAAAGGAGCATGGGGAGGGAGGGTGCTGCAAAAAAAAAAAAAAAAAAAAGCCACATCCACCCTGTCACATGGCCATGCCCACCTAGCCACTCCCACCTAGCCATACCCACAGAATTGGTAGTAAAAATATTTGCATCCTACCCCTGCCCTGAGAAACCCCAGCAGCCCACTCCTGCACGTGAGACTTTCTGGAGAATGAAGGCCAAATCAAGCTCTGCGAGGCTTCAGCATTATAGTCTAGTCTGTTCGGAGTTGAGTAGCATCTAAAGGTGGCCCTCAACTTACAACCACAACTGAGCCCAACATTTTCTGTTGCCAAGTGAGACATTTGTTAAGTGAGTTTTGCCCGATTTTACAAACTTTTTTGCCACAGTTATTATAAGTGAATCATGTTCATAATATGGTTGTTAAGTGAAACTGCCCCCCCCCCATTAACTTGGCTTGTCAGAAAGTCACAAAAGGTGATCTCTTGAGCCAGGGACACTGCAACTGTCATAAATATGAGTTGCCAAGCGCTTGCAACAACTTGCTAATTACATTGAGGGACACCTCATCCATTAATCCTCACTTATTTGGCTAGGCCATTCTTTCTACGTTCATTTGGGGTTTAATGAAAATTGAACTGCAAGACTTCCATAGTTCAATTTCTCCTCTGAAATGAGAAGAAACAGTATATGATAAAAGTATGCAGTGACATACATCAGGGGAGTAGAATGCTAAGGCCACCTTGGTAAGAGTTCTGTTTATTTTCTTCCAACTTGCTACATGCAATATTGCATTTATCAGAGGTGGCTCAAAATATACAAATTCTGTACATATTCAGTCCAATTTTACATATGTTGAAAAGCCATTGGCTTGCCTTTGGATGCAACCAGCTCTTTGATAAGGCTGCCAATGTCTCTTTATTCTTTATTAATTTGTTCCCATTCTAGCCCAGATCTTCGTGATGAAGACTACTCCCCAAGCTTAATTGAAGAATGCTGATTTATGGGAGAATGATAGACTATGACTAATTGTTAAACCTAAGTTTCACATGATGATGCCAAGTGGGAATAATTTTATTGGGATAGATGGTCCATGCAATTGCCAATTCATTTAAAAGGCATTTAATCCTTGTGTCATACCATTGTGAATGCAGTTGCTTTTATGCCAGCCACATTTTCACAAAAGCTGCAGAGAACTGGCCTGCTAAAACTGTGAGCTCTTGGCCCAGGGAACAGAGCAAGCACCTTGAAAATGAGGTGGCAGCTGTAAAAAACCTCACACCTTTGCATGGCTATGTGGCCTCATCAAATTTAATTTGGCCTCTCATTTGATTTTTAAGTTTGCATTGGCTGAAATGCAATTACCAATACTATGAATGAGCCATTTCTAACTAGGGAAAGTGGGTGGTTTGTTCAGCTCATGTGTTTTATCAGACACTTCTCTGGCTATTGATTCGCTCAAGATGCAATGATATTTGGATTTGGCAGTTCTCTAGAGTAGGGGCTCCCAATCTTGGCAATGTTAAGACATGTTGGCTGGGGAATTCTGGAAGTTGAAGTCCACACATCATAAAGTTGCCAAGACTGGGAACCCTTGCTCAAGACATCACTCTCAGTGGAAATAAAATGGCGGCCTGTATTTTGGAAAGCTGAATAGAACTGTGTACTGTGTCCACTCATTGTATATTTCATGCAAACAAAAATGGATATGAGCTTTCTGATTTTGTCATTTTTGTTTAAGGAATAGAGATATTTGATAGATCTGACATGATTGAGTGCAAATCAAAACGTAAGTGACTTATTAGAGAGATACCCATGTATGCTTCCAATGAGAAAATGAATTTATTTCAGTTTTGGTTACTGACCAAGAGATTAAATCCTCTGACCTGGGGAGTATCCCTTTCAGGTAGCTTTTCTAGCTCTTTAAACAATGGTAGTTTAAAAAATCCTTGAGAACATCACTCCATAAAAAGGACACAGCATTTCATCTAAGTCAAAGATGGGCCCTCCAGATGTTTTGTATCTCAGTGACCTCCATGAAAGAAGGCCCATGGTGAAGTTGGCTGGATGAGTCATAAATTGTTCTCCTACTTTGAGTTCCTGAAAGTCCTATGATTCAGCAGAAGCATATTCTTCTGTTCAGCTGCTGCTATGCAAAACTGGCGCTCAGCAAGAAAGCAAGAAAATACTGGGCAAAAATACACACATGGTTGGAAATGATTAAGCAGCATATAGATTTGAAACCAGAAATATTTTTGATAGGTATAATACCAGAAAGATATGATAAGGGGACTATATATTTAATATTAGATTTACTGACTGCAGCAAGAATTGTATTTGCACAATATTGGAAAAACGAGGACACCCCATCCGCTGAAAATATAATTTGGAAAATATTGGGTTGTGCAGAGATGGATAGATTGATGTAGAAAATAAAAGATAAAGGAGATAGAGAGTATTACTTCATGTGGAAAAGGTTTTATCAATGGTTAGAGATAAGTAAAAATTGGATGAAGAAAGAACATTGTTATGTATAAGTTAAACATGAACAGTGCTTATAACTATAAGTATGCTAATGTGATCAGTAGAGTTACAAATAAGCTAATACAATTATAAATATGGTTGGAATCATTCTGCTGTACTACTACTATTGCTATCAATATATATGTTACTATTTTCTTTTTTTCTTTTCTTTTGTAAAATGGTATGCCTGGACAATACACTATATTCAAAATGCTTATACATAAATGAAAAGAAAAAAGAAAAAAAACTTAGCGCTCAGCCTAGAATAACAGAGTGTCCAAGGCAAGTACCTTTCACTTAGAAATGCTGGACTCACAATCTTTAGTGTGGAAAGCTACAGTGCTTTACCCTTAAACCCTCTCCTAAAAACTCTTCTTTGTTCAAATTCTATATCTATATCTGTATCAAATAGTTCTCTATAGATCAGGGGTCCCCAACCACCGGTCCCCGGACCGGTACCAGTCCATGGATCATTTTGTACCAGGCCGCAAAGCTTGGGCGCTGCCATCTTGTTTCGATGGCACTTCCAGGTTTTCGGTTGGAAAGCGGCGTTTGGGTGCTGAAGGAATCCTCGCGCCTTAGTTTCGTCAAAGGAGGGGGCGGCTTCGAACGAAGAGCCGTCCCGATGGTGGTGGGTGGTTTCGAACGAAGAGCCGTCCCGATGGTGGTGGAGTCTCGCGTTACTCAGGTACCGGTCCATGGAAGAATGAATAATCGTGAAACCGGTCCCTGGTACAAAAAAGGCTGGGGACCACTGCTATAGATGACTTAAAAGAGAATTGATACTACAAAAGAATTGATACTACACAGAATTGATACTACAAAAACAGGAAAAAGTACTCAAAGGAAAAGTGAAAGGCAGGAAAAGTCTAAGAAAAGGAAAAATATCTGAAGACTTCCATGCTTCTTTGCAGCATAATGATTAGAATTTTCACCTTCCCAAATTATGTACTTTGGTTCCCTTCTTCCAAAAAACAAACCTGTTAAAATCAATAAATCCCAAAATTGCTCATTCATTTTTATCCCTTGTCAGTAAGAAAGTCCATAAACAGCTTCTAGTCTTGTCCCCTCCTTAATGTCCCTCTTTGAGGCTGATGGACAGAAATATGAAATAAATCTATAAT
>BLBF01000059.1:11028052-11095120 GCA_015471245.1 Laticauda colubrina | reverse complement strand
AAAGAAAGAAAGAAAGAAAGAAAGAAAGAAAGAAAGAAAGAAAGAAAGAAAGAAAGAAAGAAAGAAAGAAAGAAAGAAAGAAAAGAAAAGAAAAGAAAGGAAGAAAGAAGCTTAGGTTAATAGTTTATTTTTCTGTTGTTTTTTTCTTTTAACAGATGATGACACACTAATCATTTCACCATGGGAACTGCACAGGATGGGGGCATATGTTGCACACTTTCAGCAGGGTAGAAGATGGGATTGGCATAAAGACACAGTCAGAAGCATTCCTTTCTTTTACTGGTCCATCAGGAAAGAGGCTATTACAATCAACAGAGGAGCCCTTGCTGAAAGGTATCAAGAATAGAATGTGTGTCATCTTTGCTGCTGGCATCAAAACTACGGGAAAGCTTCTAAAACAACATTTTCATGTGGCTTGCTTGAAAAGCAGTGCTGAGCACCTTGTGTGGTGTGAATTGAACATCACTAAAAACAACCTCACCACGCTGGTAGTTGGAGAAGCATTTCCTGTGTTTCCTTGTCAAAAAGAGGCAACGTGAACTACAGAATAGCAGTCAAGAGTCATCATGGCCAACTTGCCACAGTCAACTCACCGTAGCCTAGTTGATGTGGCCAACTCACTGTGGGCCAGTTCATCATGGCCAACTCATCACAGGACAATTTGCTGCAGGACAAGAGTTACACTAATATCAAAGAAATAGTGGAATAGAATCATGAATGAAAGGATGGCAAAGGAGGGACAAAATGAAAAGGATGGCAAAGGAGGGACAAAATAAAATGTGAATGACAACATTTAAATTATTTTTAAAATTATTTTACATAATTAAATTGAATTGTCAAATTGTATTGCAGCGAGTTGACTTGTGGTGAGTTGTCCCATTCTTGCAACTGCCTCAGGCCAATCATTAAAAAGACCCATCATCTCAGGAAAGACAACCATTTTTCTCGTTCCTTTGGCCATTTCAGACTTTGTTGTAAGCCCAATGTTAAATATGCTTAGATCTACTTTCTACCTAGGAATTATGATCTCTGAATCCTTAACATCTGGATCTTATATTGAGGATATCATCATCTTTGGCCATATCTGTTGCCCACTCTCAGATTCAAAAACTAACTAGAAACTAAGCAGTCATCAACCTTTGGAAGATAAAGGTGCAAGTTCTTGAAGGCTCCAGAGGTGAAGTGATTGCCTTATTGCCTTCTTTTAAAAAAAACCTGTCATGCCCCTGTTAGAATCTGACTCTGAGGGTGAGGAGGAACAGCTGACAGACAGGGAGTGGGAGTGTGGCTCCAGTGGTTGTGAAGAAAACTGGGGAAGGGCACAGACCATTTGGACATTCAGAGGAAGGCACAGGCCCATCCCCTCTTCATCCTAGGGCACGCAGGGAGGAGCGGATAAGGGAGAAATGTGAATGGCATGGTCTATGGGGGAGGAAAAGGCCTTGATCCCCTTCATGGGCTGCAGCTGTCAGGACTCTTTAAAAGGACAAACTGCTCATGGGCCAGTGCTGGAAGCAAAGCATGAAAATATTTCTAGTCTGTCAGTTCTTATCTGAGTTCTGGCGTCCTTCCCAGTGTGTGTGTTTCGATATCTGTGGATGTCTTCAAGCCCTTATCCTACCCTGTCTCCTTAATTGCTTCAGTGTGGTTTGTTGTTTTTTTTCTATTTATAATTTATATGTATTTTGAGTTTGAATGGAAGTTCTTCCTTTTTCACAACTGTTTGTGGGAGAATTTTTTCTTCAGTCAATGATAATTGGACCTTTGAAGCTAAGTTGAAGGAATTAAAAGGGACTTCACTGGTTTTTGTGACTTCATTGCTTTTGTGTCCCAACCTGGGTCATCACAAAACCTCTGAATCTTACAGACACATACAACATTGTGGTGAAATACTCCTGTCTGCTTATTCCATTTATTTCTCTCCAAGCTCAAATCTAACTTGCATCTCAAACTCCTTCCAAGGTTCTAGCCCATAATTCCTATGGCTGACCACATCCTGCATTACAGATTTATTTGGCTGCTGACCAGGCTTACTGTGTATTCTGATTTCTCTTTATTTCATGGACCACCAAAATAGTGGATCAAAAATGAGCTCTCTGGGAGCTCTGGCTAGCTTTCAAGTTATAAAATTTTGATGATTATTCAATCAACATCCTCAAATGAGGTATATGGGTTAATGTAGCATTCTCATCTGCTTTCCCCTGTCCACTATAATACCAATGGCAATATACTTCATATTTTTGAAGGAACTTTGTAGCTGTTATCTATACAGCTACCATACATAATACCCTAAGTTACACTTGAAGTACAGATGTTATGAAAATGGTGGTGAGATCTAACTTAGTTTGTTACCAGCTCATCCATTTATGGCTGGTTCTGATATATCCATGACTGCACAGTTGCATTATTGTGATCATAAAACGAACACAAAAATGTACCTTTCATTAGATATATTGTTGAAGAAGAACTGAGTTAGTCTACAATAGCCAAAAATCAGAAGATGCTATTAGACTCCTGGTTTTTGTTTTGTTTTTTTGCAAAAAGTAGAATAAACTTCTCTGTTTTTCTGCAAGAGTCAGAGCAACTATATGTATCACCAGGGGTGGGATTCAACAACCGGTTTAGTGAGTGCGTGCATGCAGCATTTGAAATCTGCCCACTTCTTCTGCAGCCCCATTGAGTGAAACAGCTGAGGCGCAGCAATCTGCTGTGCTGCGTGAATCAGCTATGCTGTAAAACATGGAAATAAAGGACAGACTAGGGCTGGAGTCCCACCCCTGTATATCACCTTATGCCATAATGAAACAACATGAAGAAAATTGATGGATTCATCATCCAATGTTGCTGAAGAAATATCTGAGTGACCTCATTTAAACAGATATTGTTCATGTTATCTGTTCCTCTTGCTTACATGCCCTTAACACTTGCTTCACTCAGTCATAATGTCTTAACTTTTATTTTATTTCTACTCTGGTAATGAATAATAAAGCCCATTAAGAAAACATGCAAATCTTAATTGAAAGAAAAAGAAAATAGCAATCATAACCACAATGCATTGCAGATACTAAGAACCAGCACTACAGGTACTATGGTGGAATGGAGCCTGGAATTACAGGAGGGAAGGGCTCCTTCCCAGAGGTCAAAGAGACAGAGGAGATTGAAGTGTCTGGTGGGCAGGAAGAGAACATGGTCAAACCCTCCCTAGCAGATCACAGGGCAGTTTGCAGATAGTTCCTTCAGTCTGGCAAGATTCTGTTTGTAGGCAAACAACAATAAACTACTCACTCCTTGTGTTCTTGGTTTGTTGGGCCTGGCACAATGTGAAGTGGAGTCTAGAACAGGAGAATGAGCTCTAGAGGTTGTGAAGAACAAGATAGCTTGCTCAATGTTAGGAGAACTAGGAAGTGTTGACTAGAAGATTAAGACCCCATAGTTCAAGGTACAAAATCCCACTAAGCTATCAATTACTATAAATGTGAAGATAAAATTTGTAGGGCATATATTCCATGTGCTCTATGGAAAAAAAATATAAGACAGTAATAAAATAAAGGAGGCGGGATTCTGTGCTGTGGGCAATGGCAAGCAAGATCTAACTAGCTCTATATGTGGGAACTGAATTTTTACAGATAATCTTAGAAACAAGAAGAAGGTTGTTTCTCTGATTGTTCCAGCCAGATTTCATTAATGTCACATGCCGCAGACATTACTTTTTATCCAACAACATCTTATGTGATGTAGTCATCCTGAAGCAAAAGCATCTAAATTTTATTATGCTGTGTCACAGCCAAACATTTTTCAGTTTTAACCTCAAGACAATTGCCCCATTTTCATCACTTCATTCTGAATAGTCTGGCAAAGAGAATGTCTCAAGAATTGTGAGAAATATTGTGATTCATGTAGCAGTGCAATCAAACAGCTTGCATACCGAATGGCTGTGCTGATTTTAACTCCCTGTGTGCTATGCTGGAGATATATGCATACACGTTCAAATTGTCTTTTATTGGTATTCTTCCAAGGGCTTTTTTCAACAGGAAGGAAAAAGAAAGCCAGAAGTGAAACAACAGGGAAGACAGATAGGATTATGTGTTAGCTTGAGGGCAGCCATGAATAGTGAAGGATGGCTATTAAAATACCAGAGACCAGGTGCTTCTTTGTGGTTTTTTGCAGTGCTATGTGCTCTAGGAGTGGGTAAGACAGCCTGGCACAATCTTTGATGAAGTGGGATTCTTCCTTGGAGCCTGTTACAACCTTGATGGGTCTTAATTAGAACCCAGCAAGCATAGCAAGTTTATAACGTGCCACCTATAGCAGTTTTTCAGCATAAATGTACACTATTTTGCATATCCCATTCTCTCTAAACTAGGCATTTTTCCTAGTGTCCACATGTTTGGGTCAGGAGCTGCATTACCATGTTGCAGACAATGAGAATTGGGAGAAAAAATGAAAAACTGGTTTGTGTAAATTACTTTGTGAACTGTGATTATGCCCTATCTCTTTCCAATCTAATCTAAACAAATTGATTCCCTCACACCTTTAGACCAATAACAGATAAATGAATGGAAAGTTGATGTAATGGAATGTGTGCATTATCCACAGCGGAGGAGGATTTGATCAACACAAGGCTTTCTGAGAAAAAGATCTGGATCAAGAGACTCTGAAATCCCTAGTAGAAGGAGGAAAATGTTCAGATAACCACATCTTGCAATCTCTCAGAATATACAGATAGTCCTTGATTTACAACAGTTCATTTAATGAACATTCAAAGTTACATCACTAAAAAAAGTGACTTATGACCATTTTTCACACGACCGTTGCAGCATGCATGGTCACATGGGCAAAATTCAGACAATTGGCAACTGACTCATATTGATGATGATTGCAATGTCCTGGGATCATGTGTTCATGTTTTCCAACCTTCTAACAAGCAAAGTCTGTGGGGAAGCCAGTTTCACTTAATAACTGTGTTACCAACTTAACAACTGCAGCGATTCCCTGAACAACAATGCAAGCAAGGTCGTAAAATGGGGCAAAACTCACTAAAGAACTGTCTCACTGGCTTAATTGTGGTCATAAGTCAAGGAATTCCTGTATCTAGTTGCTTAGAAATTTATAGCTTTAGTTCGGCAAGATTCTGTCCATTAGGCACAATCAAATAAAGGATTGGAATGGATTGGATCTCACCATGTCATCTCAGGGCTTGGGACTGTCAGTTGAACTCTACACTTCACAGAAGTTCTTTAGAAGAACACTGTAAATCTTCTAGTCCATAGCCTAGGTTTGCTAAACAAACTGGCATATTTGGGTCAAAGGATCTTGAAGAAACATTTTTCTCAAAAGGTACCTGAAGACTTTTTTAAAAAAAAAATAGAAGTGCTTGAAATATAATTCAGCCTTGGACAGGTTATGTTTTAACCCATGGGGAAAATTATGATGTAACTGAAGCCACTTGAAGCTTCAAGTCAACAACAGATAAAATCTCACTGTTCTGATGTACTACCATCAGTGGTGGGATTCAGCCAGTTCGCACTACTTCGGGAGAACCAGTTGTTAACTTTCTGAGCAGTTTGGTGAAGTGGTTTTTGGAAGAAATCATTAGGGCAAAGAATCGGTTGTTAAATTATTTGAATCCCACCTCTGACTACCATCATTATTACAAAAAGAGAACACTCTGTAGGCTTTCCTCAAATTTTGTTTTATAAAAGGCATAATACACATATATATCAGAATGTAAAATTATTAAGGACCCAGTGGCCATCTTATTGCAGTAAATGAAACAATTCACTGCGGCAGAAACACTTACCTTGACTGCTACTTAATGCAGCCTTAGAAATCATGAGAAAAACCCTAAGGCTGTACTATAAATGAATGAATGAATCACGTTTAAGCTACCTAACATGCATCACTCAGGCCCTTTCTTTTCAACTCTGGAAAAACCGCAAAGTTGAAATTTTCAGGCCTTGGCTGATGCTTCTATATCAAAAGTTCATAATGTAGCAGCAGCTAAAGCTCTTCATGGCAAAAGGTACCAAGAGACTGTCTGGAAGAGGCAAAACCTTTCTTTGTTCCTTCTTAATACACCCAGAAGACATCAGCTGTATAATAGTCTCTTTCTGTGATGAGTTTTAAAACCCAGCTTTCTCAGGTCAGTTCTGCATTTTAAAAGCATTGATTGCCTGGCCTCCAGAAGTTTCAAAATCAGTTCAGGGTCACTCAAGCATTTTGTGTCCTGATAGCTTGCCACTTCAGAGTTTGTACACCACCTTATCACTTCAAAGGGTGATGATATTATTGATGTAGGATGAATGACAAGCTATTTGCATCTCAATATTGCTTACATTAGATGTTGTTAATCACTCAGAGAAATAGCATAGGAAAAACTGTGCAAGTTCAAATGGTTTTTCCATCTAATTCAAATCTTGCAGATTGCAGACTTCAGTGCTCTTACAGTGCTCTAACCCCCCCACCCAAATGTAACCCAATTCATTGACTTACTTTCTTTCTTTCTTTCTTTCTTTCTTTCTTTCTTTCTTTCTTTCTTTCTTTCTTTCTTTCTTCTTTTTTATTACTTTATTTCCTTTTTTCTCTCCCTATCTCACCCTTCCTTCCTTCCTTCCTTCCTTCCTTCCTTCCTTCCTTCCTTCCTTCCTTCCTTCCTTCCTTCCTTCCTAGTTTGAGTGTTTCCAGTGCTTTTAATTAAAAAGATATCCCTAACCATAATGCATCAATAATTCTGATCCCATTAATTTTTGTGATCTGTCTATTTTTCACGGTATCTTAAAAATTATGGAAAGAGGTTCAGCCAGACTGTCAAATTCTTTTCATTTGGCTCCTGAGATCTGAGCTCATTGAAGGTCAGCAGATATTCCTTTAGTGTATTTCTGTTAACTTGAGCTTGAGTCCTTTGCTCTCAAACTAGCATTTACTTAATTTTGCCTCATAAAACCCAAGACCCAAGGGGATTTGTGAAATGGCTGTCTTTCACTTTTATTAGTGGCAAAACCCACCTAGAAAATTCAGTAATCTAGCAATGAGCACCATAGTAATATGATTTAATACATCTTGGTAACTTGGAATCATTGACAGGACATGCATTTTCAAATTAATTCCAGGAACTTGGGATAGGGGGTAGGATAAATCTTGCTGAAATGAAGAATGCACCGAAACACCCAGATTTCAATCATGGATTCTTCTCCATGCTTCTGTTAATGACCAGGCTCATGGAGCACACAAATGTAATATATTTTAAATGGCCCTGACAAGCAGTGGTGGTGAGGTAAGGCACAAGAGAATTCAAGCAAGTTGCTTAAGTCTGATCCAAAACAGACAAATTGAATCTGAACCAAGGAAAAGGCCACATAGCTCAATACTCAAGTATATGCTTTGCATGTAGAAGTTCCTTAATCCAATTCCGAGTATATATAGGTAAGGTTGGGGGGGTGAGGGGAATGACCTGCCCTGGAGACCTCTTGGTAGTCAGCACTGGATAATATTAAGTTAGAGGGACTATGGATCTGACCCGGTATATTGTGAGGAAAACAATTATTGGAAGAGTTGGAACAAGTTAGCGAGATAAAACCATAGAAGAAATATGTGCTAATTGAGACACCCTTGAAACTCTCAGTTCTCAGAACACTTCATCAAAATTGCTGTGGCTATGTAATTGATAAGTTTCATTTCATTAAAACAACAACTCTTGTTATTGAGGTTACAGTAGAAAAGCAGGGAAGTAATTGGAGATTTACTAATGATGCATATCTAGCCTTATATCATCTGTTATTTATGCTTATGTATGCCTCTATTATTTTTCACCTCTTTTTCAAGAATGTATATACATATTTTTTTTTAAGTTTTCGCGGGTACTTACATGTGTGCTGTTCAGCTTCCTTCGGGTATTATCCCATGTCATTATAGTGCTTTTAAAGTTGTAGCAATGTTTCAGCAGAATCTCATCTGCCATCATCAGGCTTCTGTATTGAGTTTGTATGTGGCTCAGGGTCTCACAGCTGTTGGTTTTAAATTTGAGACTAGCCTATTATTGTGGCAGGATGTTTTTTTCTACATCCTGATTGGTTGGGAGTCTTGGTCTGTGTTTATTGTTCTTGGAGTTTGTTTGATTGGTGTTTCTGGTTTCTTCTGTCTGTTTTGTGGCTTTGATTGGCTGCCAACACTGTGTTCCTGTGTTGGAGGCTTTCAGTGCAGCTTGGCTTCAAGTAAAAGGACAGCTAGGTTTCATCTGGGTGTCTGGTTGGGGTGTGTTTCAGCTGGAGGTATCAGGTATCATGCCTGGCCACATACATTGGGCAGACCAATAGAAGAATAAGTACCCGCCTGGATGAACACAAAAATGCAGTAAAAAAAGCTGGAACACACCTCCTCACTAGTCCAACACATGAAAACCACAGGTCACAACATCAACTTCAATTGCACCAAAACCCTAGATACTATAGAAAACCCCAGCCACATAATCATCAGAGAAGCCATAGAGATTGAAAAAAGACCTGAAGGCATGAATAGAAGAGATGATTCCACCAGACTGTCAATCACTTGGAAGCCTGCAGTCTCAAATAGAAAGATCTCCACACCACAAGCCAGGCAAACACCTGGCACAAACAGACTCCCTCTAATACCTCCAGCTCAAACACACCCCAACCAGGCACCCAGATGAAACCTAGCTTCCTAATAGATAACAGTCGTCCTTTCATGCGAAGCCAAGCTGTACTGAAAGCCTCCAATACAGGAACAGAGTGTTGCCAGCCAATCAAAGCCACAAAACAGACAGAAGAAACCAGAAACACCAAACAAACAAACTCCAAGAACAATAAACACAGACCAAGACTTCCAACCAATTAGGATGAATAAAAAAGCATCCTGGCACAACAATAGGCTAGCCTCAAATTTAAAACCAAAGGCTATGATAGCCTGACCCACATACAAACTCCATACAGAAGCCTGATGATGGCAGATGAGATTCTGCTGAAACGTTGCTGTAACTTTAAAAGCATTACAATGATGTGGGATAATACCCGAAGGAAGCTGAACTGCATTCATGTAAGTACCCGCGAAAACTTAAAAACACACACGCACACACACACACACACACACATATAGTGTCATTGTTCATGTTTGGTACTCGTTTGTTAACAGACCCACAGCCACGAGGGCCACACAAGATACTACCACAACATTTCCACGTAGAAAAAAGACTCACACCCACACAGAAGATGAGACACGACCATGGACCAGAAGCCGTACCGCAGCTGCACCACTACCCGCTTCAAACCTTTCTGACCCATACATGAAGCGAACTGATGCCCACCATGAAGATGTGGCACGACCACGAACACAAAGCCAAACAACAGGATCACAGCTCACCAGCTCAAATCCCCCAGCAACTAAGACTAACCTGAGCACAACTAAGCCCCCACCTGAACAGAACACCCCCCCAGCCAATCAGAACACAGCCAAGCCCCTAACCAATCAAGTCTCACCCCCACTAGCAGTTAAAAGGAAGAAGCAGATGCAAGCTCACATTACTCTGAGAAGCACAGAGCCAAAGAAACAAGCCTGAAGATGATGAATGAGGCTTCATTGAAACGTTAGATACTTCCAATTTTACGCGGGAGAAAACCCGAATAAATAAAGTTCTACATACAAATACCCGCGAAAACCTCAGAAAACAAATCTATATCTATATCTATAGATATAGATATATAGATATAGATTAGATATAGATACATACATACATACATACATACATACATACATACATGCATACATACATACATACACAGGTGAAACTTGAAAAATTAGAATATCGTGCAAAAGTTCATTTATTTCAGCAATGCAACTTAAAAGGTTAAACTAATATATGAGAGAGACTCATTACATGCAAAACAAGATAGTCCAAGCCATGATTTGGCATAATTGAGATGATTATGGCTTACAGCTCATGAAAACCCCAAATCCACAATCTCAGAAAATTAGAATATTGTGAAAAGGTTCAATATTCTAGGCTCAAAGTGTTCTAACTCTAATCAGCTAATGAAGCCATAACACCTGCAAAGGGTTCCTGAGCCTTTAAATGGTCTCTCAGTCTGGTCCAGTAGGAATCACAATCATGGGAAAGACTGCTGACCTGACAGTTGTGCAGAAAACCACCACTTACACACTCCATAAGGAGGGAAAGCCTCAAAAGGTAACTGCAAAAGAAGTTGGATGTTCCCAAAGTGCTGTATTAATAGAAAGTTATGTGGAAGGGAAAAGTGTGGAAGAAAAAGGTGCACAAGCAGCAGGGATGACTGCAGCCTGGAGAGGATTGTCAGGAAAAGGCCATTCAAAAGTGTTGGGGACTTTCACAAAGAATGGACTGAGGCAGGAGTCAGTGCATCAAGAGCCACCACACATAGATGGATCCTGGACATGGGCTTCAAATGTCGTATTCCCCTTGTCTAGCCTCTCCTGAACAACAAACAATGTCAGAAGCGTCTTACCTGGGCTAAAGAAAAAGAGAATTGGTCTGTTTCTCAGTGGTCCAAAGTCCTCTTTTCTGATGAGAGCAACTTTTGTATCTCATTTGGAAACCAAAGGACCCAGACTGTGAAGTTTCCACAGTCTGTGTTGATTTGGGGAGCCATGTCATCTGCTGGTGTTGGTCCACTGTGCTTCATTAAGTCAAGGGTCAACGTAGCCGTCTACCAGGAGATTTTGGAGCACTTCATGCTTCCTTCTGCAGATGAGCTTTATGGGGATGGTGACTTCATTTTCCAGCAGGACTTGGCACCTGACCACTCTGCCAAAAGCACCAAAACCTGGTTCAATGACTGTGGGATTACTGTGCTTGATTGGCCAGCAAACTCGCCTGACCTGAACCCCATAGAGAATCTATGGGGCATTGCCAAGAGAAAGATGAGATACATGAGACCGAACAATGCAGAAGAGCTTAAGGCCGCTATAGAAGCATCCTGGTCTTCCATAACACCTCAGCAGTGCCACAGGCTGATAGCTTCCATGCCACGCTGCATTGAGGCAGTAATTGCTGCAAAAGGGGCCCAAACCAAGTACTGAGTACATATGCATGCTTATACTTGTCAGAGGTCCGATATTGTTCTATGTACTATCCTTGTTTTATTGATTGCATGTAATATTCTAATTTTCTGAGATTGTGGATTTGGGGTTTTCATGAGCTGTAAGCCATAATCATCTCAATTATGCCAAATCATGGCTTGAACTATCTTGCTTTGCATATAATGAGTCTATCTCATATAGTAGTTTCACCTTTTAAGTTGTGTTACTGAAATAAATGAACTTTTGCATGATGTTCTAATTTTTTGAGTTTCACCTGTATAAAAGCAAAATACCACTCATTCATCATCACAAAATCTTCAGAACCATAAAGCCTACAAATTTGAAATTTGGCAAGTAGGTTCCTGTTGGCTTCTAGGTGCTCACTCAGAAACAATTTTTCAAAATGACTATCAGAGCATTAGTATTTTGTATATATTATTATTATTAACATGCTCTGATGCTAAGGAGTTCTACTCCCCCTCCCCACCTGAAAAGATATCTGTTTCAAATGCAAAACACAAGCAGAGGAGAGGAGTTTCAGTTTCAGTTTTAGTTTCACAGCAGCAAGCAGCTTTAGTACAGAACAGTTGAGCTAAGCCACGCCCAGGCTCCTCGCTATCTCCTTCTTGCTCACACAGCAAATACTTTTTTAGTTTCCAAACAGCCCTCAACTCTCTCACACACTTACAGGACACTTGCCCGATGAATACTGATGGATGCTGATAGGTAGAGGCATAATTTTTCCCTTATTTTCCTCCCCCAAAACTAAGCCCGATCACATAGTTTCGTAGCAAAGCATGGGTATAGAGCTAGTATATAAATATAAGTATCTCCTTTTGTCTTTAGGAATCCCTCCAATTATTTTCTGGAGGGAATTCCTCCAGTTTGCACTGAATAAATAATTACAGTACCAAGCTTTGTTTATTGGTTTTGAGTCCTGCATTTGATTTTACAATATCCCATAATGGTATCTGGCAAAGTCCTTGGGAAACTGCAAAGAGACGCTGCTAAGAAAACTGTGAAATAAGAGGGAATAGCTTGCAACTGAATAATGGGTGAGGAAAGGGCCCCAGAAGAGACCCTTGAATGCAAAAGCTTTGTTCTAAATGAAGAAGTAATTTATACTGTAGGTGTCTGTTTTGCCCTGTGCTTAAAGTGCAGTATTGCAGGCAAACTCCATCCACAGCCAGGAGTTTGATTCTGAAGGGGCTCAAGGTTGACTCATCCTTCCACCCTTCTGAGGTTGGTAAAATGGGGACTTAAGATTGTTGAGGGCAGAGCTGGTATTCAGCACATTCTGACCAGTTCTGGAGAACCGGTAGTGGAAATTTGAGTAGTTTGGCGAACCGGCAAATCCCACCCGACTGGAGATTTTACAGTATCTTTCCCCTGCTATGCTCTCCAAGCCATGCCCACAGAACAGGTAGTAAAAAAAATTGAATCCTACCACTGGTTGGGGGCAATATGCAAATAATTCTGCAATATTGTAAATTGGCCAGAGAGTGCTGTGAAGCACTATGGAATGGTATATAAAGCTAAATGTTATTGCTATTTTGGTTTCTGTGTGTTTGAACAGATTGTTAAGGCTCTTCGGAGAAACGTAATAAACTAACATGATATGTTATTGTCTTGGCTATGCCTAACCCTGTGAAAAGGGGGAAAAGTTAGCTTATGACTTAACAGTTCAAAACCTATTGTGATATTATAATCACATACTTTCATTGATGTCTGTTAAATGGACACAAAGCTTTGGAAACTGACGGATAACGAATGACATATGAGGGCTGAAGGAGAAGGAAAAAAACAACCTGTTCACCCCAATCAAACTATAATAAGAAATTTCTGTCTCTGTGTATTCCTTATAAAAATATTTTCATGGCCTTTGGATTTTTGTTTTTTAATGATTTAGCAACCACCCAAACTGGGGACTTTTCAGCTGTAGAAATCTGAGCAGCCACGAGAATCTTTGATAATGAGCATTTAAAAGGCAATGTCTAATGAGGAAGATCATACAAACAAGATGTGGTCAAAGGCAGGGTATGCCTTTTAATTATACCACTGGTGCCTTTTTCATATCTTTTTCCTACATCTAATAGCTGGGATTCGGCACTCTAAGGCCTGCGCAGTACAAAAAGTATATTTTAATATATTTTTGATTAAGAAGATTTTTTTCTCCTCCTCCTTTTATCAAGTTCTGTATCTGGACTATAATTGTAATTTGGATCTAAAGCAGCAACTGGAATGGAGGCAAGGGGTTATTCCCAACACACAAAAAGCCAGACTTATTATCATTGAATATAACAATTGCTGTTCCTTCTACCCGGAATCACACAATGTGATTCAAATCCAGGGCAACAGAGACTTTTGGAGGACGGTGTCTCCAAAAACAAAGTGAAAACATGTGGGCATTTGTAGGAAGGGACTATATAGGTCATCTAGTCCAACCCCCTGCCCAAGCAGGAGCCCCCATACCATTTCTGACAAATGGCAGTCCAATCTCTTCTTGAAAATCTCAAGTGATGATGCTCCCACAACTTCCAAGGGCAAGCTGTTCCATTGATTGATTGTTTTCACTGTCAGAAAGTTTTTCCTTATTTCCAGGTTGCATCTCTCCTTGATCAGTTTCCATCCATTATTCCTTGTCTGGCCTTCGGGTGCTTTCGAGAATAGCTTGACCCTTTCCTCCTCTCTGTGGCAGCCCCTCAAGTACTGGAAGACTGCTATCATGTCTTCCTTGGTCCTTCTCTTCCTTAGACTAGCCACTATTTAAAAAAGGTTAAAGCCATCTGCTCAATCTGTGGCTTGCCCTCTCATCAATGTCCATAAAAAATATGTCTGTCTGTCTGTCTGTCTGTCTGTCTGTCTGTCTGTCTAATCCAAATTATTTATATACCAGCCACCTCACAACTGAAGCTACTCTGGGTGGTTTGCAGACAAAAATTATAAAATCTACAGAAAAAAAACAGATATCCTAAGTCTTCCTCTCAGTTGTAAGTGATGCTACTGCTGTTGCCAGGGAACAGATTCACAACATGGAAGTATTCGGTGGATGAAAGGCAGCAGAGGGACAGCCCTAGGGAGTAGGGGGTCCCTTTCTTCCACTTTAAGGAGACAAGGTGTTTTGAGCCATCAGCATATTCTGCAGGTTGTTCTCATTGGACATATTATAGACCTTTATACAACACAGTCACCCAAAACCTGATTGCAGCATTCAGCAACAACGAAGAAGCTTCTATAGCAGGGGTCTCCAACCTTGGCATGCTGGCTGGGGAATTCTGGGAGTTGAAGTCCACAAGTTGCCAAGTTTGAAGACCTCTGAATTATCATGTTGTGTAACTCAGATATTGTTGCTTATAAGCAATGGTGCAAGGCTTAGAATGCAAGGAGAGATAAGTGAAGCTTATTAATGAACCAGGGTTTAGCAAACGTTACCAGAAGGAATGAATGAGACATCCTGCCTTTCACCAGATAAAGATAGGGCTTCTGATTTACTGGGCACCTTTTTACAAGAAAACACAATTTTTGGCTAGGTTTAGCTGTATAGCTCTAGATGTAAAAAAAGTTCAAACTCAGTGACTAAGCCATAGCTGAGTGTTGGTGAGGGAGACAAATCAACCACAATGAAAGAACTGAATAGTCTCAGTTGAAAGGGCTGTTGACAGAAACTTTGCTTTATGTAATCATAAGCCCATCTCCGAGGTTGGAAAGAATGAAACAAAGCAGAAGGTCATGTTGTTCCAAAAGGGGCAATGAATAGCTATAATTTGATTGAGTTTTTTTTTAAGCAATTGCATGGCACTTCCCATTTGTGTTCGCTCGACTCTCAATTAACCAAAGTCATGTAGCCTTCATATTTGATTCGTGTTTATTATGTTCTAAGATGTCTTCTTCAAAAGAATACTGAAAAGGGCTTTCTGGGTCAGAAATGGAAAGAGAATGTCGGGGGGGGGGGGGGGGAAGAAGCTTGAGACAAAATAGTACACTTTGCAGGCCTTTTTGTGAGTCCAGTTCCACGCCACAGTGTATGTAACTTATGTACATTTCTTTCCAATTCATGCCATGCCTCAATGGGACTTTTCTTTCCTCTTTACTGCCCTGACTGTGTGCATCATATCTTTCTTTAAACTTAAACTTTAAACTCCTTGCATTCTAGTTTTTTCACTCTGTGTTTCTACACACTGTAGAAGTGGCAACTTTAAGCCAGGAGAACTTCAACTCCCAGAATTTCCAAGCCAGCAAAGTCTTAAAATTGCCAAGTTTGGAGATCCCTGTGCTAAACTACAAGGAAGCAACCACATTATGGCATAAAGGAGCAAATACATCCTCTTAGAAAGAACCAAATAAAATTAATTCACCCAAATCTTTTCTTCCCATCTCAACGTGTCCTGTTTTTACGTTTAGGAGAATAGAATAATGTTTTTACACAGAGTGGGAGACAGGCATAACTTAATGTAGAGCACTTCCTACTGTATACCTTGATTTATTTTCTGAACCCAGTTGATGGAGAGAAGAGACAAGCCATATTTGAATGCAGTGCTGAAACTAGGAATCCTTGTTGCAATAAGCTTTATATCTTTACGGCACTATGATAGTTGATGAAACCTGTTATATTTATGACTTTGCCACAATTTTTATTTCTCTTATACTGGGGTTTTCCTCTATTTTATAGATGGGTTCTGATTTGCTTCTTTTCAAATGCTTAGAAATTGTCCTTTAACTCCAAACAGGCCCCCATGGAGTACCAATCAAACAGAAACAAAGAAAGGACTAGAAAAAGAAAAGATGAGACAGGATCTTAAAGGGATAACAGAAAGCAAGTAAGAAAGCACCTGAAGTACGTCTTGGGATCAGAATGGGTCTCGTTCTTATTTAAAAAAAGAGGTCAAAGGGGTCACTGCACCCCCAATGGAAACAAAGTATGAAACAAGAATTTCTGCAATCATTCAATCATGGCCCGAAACAGGCCATTGTTCTCACAGCATAATAGGATGGGTGTATCAGATATGAGAGCCAACGTTTCCCCCAGCTCTGTCTGTGATAGTCAGAATTCAATTTGTACAATTCATGACAAGTTGAGAGGAGTTTCACACCAGAAACATCTGGACGGAGGTGTCTACACCTTGATAGATCTGGTTAGATACGGAAGAGGGAGGAATTGACTGGAATGGTGCAGCCAAATTTTTAGTCAGTCTGGGCGCATGGTGAGATGCTAGAAAAGTTCTCTTTCACCTTTCCCAGCTTTGCTTTAGATTCAGTTCTAAAAAGGTTTTTCAGAGTGCACAAGAATAGAAACATAACACACTTGCCACTCTTAAAAGGAATGCACCAATTTTCTAGGATCAAAGAGATGTCCTTAATTTCTGGTCCTAGAAAGCATCTTTGTTTGCTTCTTTGTTGAACTTTGGAGTTAGTTCCATATGACAACATGAGACCTTCAATACCTTTGAATATTTTGGATGCTGTCGATAACCAGAAAGGCCTCTTCATAATGATAATAGCTCATTTTATTTCTTTAGTTACACAGACATTTGGGCCAGTTTGAAGACTGAGAATTAAGCAGTACCAACAGCACCTGCAAAATTCTTTCAGCAAAATCATTTTATTTTATGATTACCGAGTCAAAAAGTCAGCCTGAACTTTGGTTGTGGAGATAAAAGAACCGACAAAGCATCCCTGCGGGAAACCGAGCCTAGTTTGCATTCATAAATGTGAAACCCGGCACAGCAACCCACTTCCTCACACTAGGAATTACCTTTTTGCTCAAAGGTTTTTCCATATTCACTTATCATCTAATGAGCAATGTAAGGAAACTTCATTTCAAGAGGGAGAAAGAGCAAGCTAGCAAGGAATATATATATGTTTTTTTTAAGTTTTCGCAGGTACTTACATGAATGCAGTTCAGCTTCCTTTGGGTATTATCCCATGTCGTTGTAGTGCTTTTAAAGTTGTAGAAACATTTCAGCAGAATCTCATCTGCCATCATCAGGCTTCTGTATTGAGTTCGTATGTGGATCAGGCTATCACAGCCATTAGTTTTAAATTTGAGGCTAGCCTACTGTTGTGCCAGGAAGTTTTTTTTCTACATCCTGATTGATTGGGAGTCTTGGTCTGTGTTTATTGGTCTTGGAGTTTGTTTGATTGGTGTTTCTGGTTTCTTCTGTCTGTTTTGTGGCTTTGATTGGCTGGCAACACCGTGTTCCTGGATTGGAGGCTTTCAGTGCAGCTTGGCTTCGAGTAAAAGGATGGCTATCATCTATTAGGAAGCTAGGTTTCATCTGGGTGCCTGGTTGGGGTGTGTTTGAGCTGGAGGTATCAGGGGGAGTCTGTTTGTGCCCAGGTGTTTGCCTGGCTTGTGGTGTGGAGATTTTTTTATCTGTGAGTGCCGGCTTCCAAATGATTGACAGTCTGGTGGAATCATCTCTTCTATTCATGCTTTCAGGTCTTTTTTCAATCTCTATGGTTTCTCTGATGATTCTGTGGCTGAGGTTTTTTATAGTGGCTAGGGTTTTGGTGCCATTGAAGTTGATGCTATGACCTGTGGCTTTCATGTGTTGGACTAGTGAAGAGGTGTGTTTTACAGCTTTTTTACTGCATTTTTGTGTTCATCCAGGCGGCTACTTATTTTCTATTGGTCTGTCCAATGTATGTAGCTGGGCATGATGCACAGGGGACTTTGTATATGCCTTGGTTTTCCAGGTCAATTTTATCTTTGGGGTTTCTAAGGGTGGCTTAGGTTTTTTTTTGTCTGTTTTGAAGGCAGTCTGGATGTGATGCATGTGTAGTATCTTACTGATTTTGTCTGTAGTACCTCTTATGTAGGGCAGGACAGCTGTTCTATAGGTTTGTTCATCTTCTAGGGCTCTATTATGTCTTAGTGTATTTTTGTGGATCAAGCTGGTGATTTTGTTTTTGTAGAAGTCGTTGGCTGTCAGTACTTTAGTCAGGGTGCATCGTTCAGTCTTTATATGTGTCTTGTCTGCCAGGCGTTTGGTTCTGGCAATTAGTGTTTTGGCCACGGAGTTTATCTGTGTTGGGTGGTGGTGGGATTGGGCATTGAGGTAGCGGTTGGTGTGTGTTTTCTTCTGGTATATGGTGTGTCCTAGTGTGCCATCTGTCCTTTTGTAGATTAGTACGTCTAGGAATGGTAGTTGTTTGTTTATTTCCGTTTCCATGGTGAACTTGATTTGGGAGTGTGTGCTGTTTAGGTGTGTTAGGAAATTGTTTAGGTTTTCTTTTCCATAGGGCCAAATCACAAATGTGTCATCGATGTATCTTAGCCATAGTTTGGGTTTGTGGGAGGCATTAGCCAGGGCTCTGGATTCGAATTCTTCCATGAACAGGTTTGCAATGACAGGTGACAGTGGTGATCCCATAGGGGCTCCTTCAATTTATATATATCTTCAATATATTTATACCTATATATCTTTGATTATTCGGGTTTTCTCCCGTGTAAAATTTTACGCGGGAGAAAACCTGAATAACCAAAGATCCACATACAAATACCCGTGAAAACTTCAGAAAACATATATACATATACATGTATAAAACATTCCCTCCTGAAGGCAGCCTCCCTCCTGAAGGCAGCCTCCCTCCTGAAGGCAACTGTAATTCAATTTTTTTGCTTATCTTACATACCTGGCATTGAAAAGCATGAAAGCTAAACACTGACCGACAAAAAAAGAAAAAAAGAAAAAAAGAAAAAAATCAAGAGACATGCCTGTCCCTTTAATCGCAGTGGATGGGCTGGGTGAGGAGAACTGAATGACATATTGAAGAACGTGACGGTCGTCCCAGTTTGAGCTGTGCAATCCACTGGACTGTGGAAGAGAAGATGATGGAAAATGCCACCTGTATCCATAATAGTAATTATCCCCAGAAAGGTCAGCTCCCGTTCTCTCTGAAGTGTACAGCATATTTCAAATGGAAAGAGTATGTCAGAGATAGCTGTATAATTATCATAATAATGCCTTACATTTGGTACTTGTCAATTCCAAGCTCTTTGCAAGTTATATGCACAGAGAACTACCTCTTGTCGCCTAAAAATACAGACAGCTCCAGGGCTTGAGTTATATTATCGAAGTGCTTTTTCATGTGCACGAGCCTTTCTTAAACTTAAAGACTGACTGACAGCCAGAAGGCTGCAAATTAAATTAGAGAAATAGTCAAACCTCAGTTCTGGCAAGGCAGTCTTTGTCCCATGAAACATATAAGGAGCAAACTTTCTAGAGATGCGAATGGTTGTCTGCTACAACCACTGCTCCCTTTTCCTCCTATTTATTCTCCAGCCAGAGAGGGGCCATTCAGCATCCACATTTGTTTTGCTCCCCGAGCCGGCTCATTGTTCTCCATTGTTCACCTCTCCTATCTGCTCTGTGCATCTGGAACAGACCCCAGCTGTTCTTCCTCCTCACTCATCTCTGACTCCAAAGGCAGCTGTCTCTCTGGTGGCTGGGAAATGCCGGACGGCCCTGGCTCTATCTCTGTGTCTGACACTGAGCATCCATCAGAGTCTTCCCTAGGCTCCAGAACTGGCCCAAGTTCTCAGCCAACCTCCTCATCGTCTGAGTCTGCTGCCAGCTCCACTGGCAGCAGACTTGGTGAGGTCTTGAGCTGAAAAAGAATGAGTGTCCCAAAGTCACCCAGTGAGTTTTTATGCCAAAAGTAGGATTAAATCACAGTTTCCTCATGACTGATCCAAAATCAGCTTACCAGCTTCCATATCTAAGGCAGGACTAGAATTCACAGTCTCCTGGTGATTGGTCAAAATCACCTAGCCAGTTTTCACGCCTAACTAAGGCAGAACTCACAAGTTTCTAGTCCAGTGCTTCACCATGACACCAAACTGGCTCTCATTCTTGTTGATGACAGATTGCTATTTCTGTTGCAACACATTCCTTATGCTGTAGTCTTCTGAAGGAATGGGAAACATCTTCCCAACCAGCATTAAAATTGTGGTTTACTCTAACATTTCCACCATGAAACTGAATGTCAAGGTTCCTAATAAAAAGCAGAACTCCAAGGCAGGTAGATTTCTTAAAGAACATGTTTATTGCATATATCATACAGACACATCTAGTGAAAACCAATTCTAAAAGTTCCCGTGGTTTTAGTCTATTTAAAAGTGCAAATATTTCCCTCCCCAGTTTTCACTGGTTACGGTGTCAAATAAAAGTAACTGGTAGGCTGCTTGGTCACTCCTCTCCTCCTTCAACTGCCACCTGTTGGATTGACTTTGGTTCTCAGAAGAAAACTGTTTGTTTTGACTGTTAGCCAATCTATCGAGTTCCTCCTTCCTTCCCCCTTTCAGAGTTTGTGGCAACTATGAAGCACCAAAAGATGGCTTCAGCCAGATTCACTTCAGAGTTGACACTGAGAACATAATTTAATATTTAGGCATCTCAATATATTCCCAAAACAATATTTTTTGGGTCTGAAGTCCCCCCAGTATGTAATGGGGTTTTTAAAGCATTTCCCACCATTTTCTCATTTCTGCTTGATGTTATTTTTGCTTGATACTCATTATCTTCCTTTTTACTTGCCCTCATTGCTGTTTACTAATATTGTTCTCAGCAACCTGTACAATTTTTTGCAACAATGCCATGGAGTGGCTGTTCACTGAAATTGCAGCAAGGAGTCATCTATATCATGGACACTTCATAAAGGAAATTGTGAAGGATCCACAGCCTTTAGGGCTGAATGGCAGTCTAGGCAAGGGAGAGATAGCAGTCTGAGAACAAAAACGGCTGAGAAACAGCTACAATGGCACCACCAAAACGATATTAAATTAGCACTGGGGGAATAACACATTCTTCTGGTAATGTGTATATTAGCACCAACTATGCTAGTTTCAAAGCAATATCTGAATCGGGAAATGTCGCCTGTATCGCTATGGGAAGAAAGGCCATTTACCGCAAAATCAAAAGCTATTTGATATTTATCAAAATAAAACAATAGAAAAAAAGGTGCTCTGACAAACACTAATACAGCAGATGCAACTGAAAGACAGCTCTTTCCCTTCTCCCGAAGTGTCGATTTTAGGGATAAAGATGAATTTCTCTGCTAAGTCTACTCTCAGACAGTTTTCCATCACTTTGGGGGCTTTTTGGAAAAGAAATGGCTTTTCTGCATAGTCCAGACTGCCGTGGAAACTTTATGCCTAAATTGCACTAAATGAAAGTGAACTAAGTGACCTTAATAAACTATAGAACACCTCTAAATCACTTGCAGACTAATCATTTGGCAGACTTGGAGGAGAAAGGTTTCACCAGCAGCATTCATCAAGGTGATGGACCTTAGCAGATATTTTAGCTCTGCTGTAAACAACCTCAAATTGCATTCTAGCACAGTTACTCTCAAGGTCATGGTGAAACAGGGATTTTGGGCCTCTCCTGACCTTTGACCCTCCCTCCTTCCCTTCTATCTCGGTTTCCAGGATTTCCCACTTTTGTGAAATGCTAAGCAGCTTAAGCCAGAAAAAGCTTCACTTTTTTTCCTCCTTTTTAAAAATATTAAAGTCTGAGTCCAACAGGAGCACTGGAGACGAAAGAAGGCTTATTAGAGATGAATATTTAAATTCCAACTGTTACCTAAGAAAAGATTATGCTCACAGAAACAGCCTCCAGCCTGAGCCAAAGTTATCAGAATGAGCCACGCACGAGACCCACAAGCATTCCTAGAAAATGGGAAAAAAATGGATGACTCTTCATCTGACAGGCTGGGAAGATTACAGGAGAGAAATATCACCACAGGTGGCATTTTCTGGTAAATTGATATCTTGCTATAGGTCTCATCCACACCTAAAGAGGAATGAATTTTCAGCCTACTACATCAGATCAGAAAACAATGTGATTTAACCATTGCCTAAGATTACCAATTGAAACCTCGAAGTATCCATTCTAATGGATCCTTTCAAACTGAGTCAGAGATTCTCTTATCTGGTTTGGAAACCTTACAGGTCTTTGTCCTTGTTGGCTGGTTGACTTTGGGCCAGTCATTCTCTCTTAGCCCAATTCATGTAGGAGAAGGAATGGCAGAAGCTGGGGGTGGAGTTAAAAGAGGGATCAGTCTAGAAACCCTACGTAGCCACAAATGAATTCCATGGACCCTTATTTAGTTCCTAGCACAGGGGTGACAAACTTGTGGGCCACAGGCTGGATGTGTCACACACTGACCACATGCACCCCTGGTTTAGCGAAGGGGGGGAAAGTTGTGATATGTCACATGATGACAACATGATGTCATGAGTGAGACAAATGTATCCTAGCAGGTTCTAACCATTAAATGAGAAGATTCCTATGCATAGGCATGAGTAGCAATCAATCAGT
Source organism: Laticauda colubrina (assembly GCA_015471245.1). NCBI lineage: Eukaryota > Metazoa > Chordata > Lepidosauria > Squamata > Elapidae > Laticauda > Laticauda colubrina. Next base: position 11,072,732 of record BLBF01000059.1, on the reverse strand, counting down.
TTAATTGGACCTGATCTTTGGGGCCTAACAACTCACATCTGAAGGCTGTTGTGAGGAAGAAGAGGAAAAAGAAGGAATATTAAGTATGTTCGCCACCTTGAGTTTTTATAAAAATAATAAAGGTTTAATATAAAATAAATAAATAAATAAATGTGTGAAGGGATGTTCACAATTATTATCCTCCACTAATGAAAATTCCATCTGAAGGCTACCTTTAAAGAAGACAATCAGCTCCTTCCCGTCCCCACCTCCTTCACTATTTTTTGTTCTCTCTTCTCAGAAACTCATATGCTGGAAGGCAACTTCCTGAAAATGTGAGTTGGGAATGAGGGATAGATTAGTTCGCCTAGATTTTGCTCTAGTAAAAGAACAACATAATGTCCTCTGTCATTAGTATTCTCAACAGCATCAATTTTGTTCAAGTTTATTACACACATTAATCAAAGAACCGACTAATCTATACACATCATTCAGCTACTAACTTTGGTTCTTCTTCTTCGAGTTGAGAGCATTCTGTAAAAACTTGAGCCAAACCATGAATTCCCTTTCAACTTTGATCTATTTTACTGTATCTTTAGTAGAGAAAGTCACTTCTTTCCTTAAGCCCCTGTCCCACTGCACCAATGGATGCAAAGAGGATGTAAAATGTTAAAAAACGTTGGAAAACGCTATGCATCCGTTGTGTACTCATTGCATATGTGTTTCATACGCTCTATCCTTTGAGCATCCGTCCACTGCGATTTCATCCGCTCAAGAAGTTTTGAGCTGCACAAAACTTTTTGAGTGGATGAACTTTCCACTGTGTACGATGTAAATCCGCGACATCCGAGCAACAAACGTTCTATGTCTGTTATCATCCGTTAAATGTCCACTGTATCCTCTCTGCATCCTCTGGGCATCCTCACAACTCACATCTGCTGCAGCTGAAAGCGGAAAGAGGGAGGAAACAAAAGGTACACAGAACGTCTACACAGCATTAGTAGCACGGAAATAGAAAGGATGCGCAGTGAACGGTTTGCATCCTGTATACATCCTCTAGGCTTCCTATGAACATCCCTTTAACATCCCCGCTACATACTACCCACGTCCGTTCTTTTCCTTTCTTTTCCGTTCTGGTTATGCAAATTTTTGCCACTTTTTGGAGCGGATGACAACGGATGGAGCCACCCCTGAAAATTTGCTCATCCGCTGTGTCCTTTTTGCATACATTTTGCATCCGTCGGCCAGTGTGACATAGCCTTTAATTATCAAATCCAAATCTGCTTGACAGAACTGAAAGGACACTTATTTAATTGCAAAGGGTTTACTACAGATGTCTTTGAATTTCCCTGAATGATCTCTGAAGGCACAGCTTTAAAAATACTAAGCAGTATGTTTGAAATGAATTAATAACGGTAAGAAGGGAAATCTGTATGCACCATCCTTGGTCTCAAGTCTTCAAATGTTCTATCCTCATAAGCACAAAATGTGTCAAGGGAATCCCCTGTCCTATCTGATTTTTTTAAACAAGGCCTAAGCTCCTTCAAAATGAAAGGCAACATAAGCAGGGGGTTTCTGGAAAGCACCCTGAGAGACACAGAAAATATATGGGCATTTTAAACACTCCTTTGGTAAACAGCCTGTTCTGACCCAAACCTGGTTCCAAGGAAGCAAACACGAGACAAAGATAAAAGCAAATATTTTATTGTTTCTTTACGAATCCCAGTTCCTTTAAACCAATTAGCTCCGATAAGAAAGAGCCTTGCCAAGGTTTTGCAAGGCTGCCAAGAACACCAGATAAAGTTACTAAGCAATAATTCCAACACAAAGAGTCTCCAAACATCAACTCAGATACTCCTAACGTCCACCAGGCTTGAGTGCGAAACGTCTTTGCCTTCTGCAAAGAAGAACTCTGGTTTCTCAGTTGGCTTTTATCTCCTCAGGGAGGGGCTCTCCTTGCAGCCTTACTCCCAAGTCGCCCGTGCTGCTGCAGCTGCTCTTTCCTTTGAGCAGCCCTGCATCCACACACGCTGGGCACAGGCTCCTCAGGAACCTCTTCCTCACTGCTGCCAGCCTCCACCATCTCCAAAAGCAGCACTCCATTCCCTGATGGTCCTGGCCCCTTCCCTGCATCACACACAGGCCCCTCATCTGAGTCCTCGCTCTCCGAGACCTCAGCCATCCACACCTGCTGCCGGCGAACCACAACACAACCACACTCTCAAGATAGCTATCCAAAATATGTGAGGTTCTTTTTTTTCCCCTTTGGAAGAAAATAAAAAGATCTTCCATAATTCCAAAGGTGCTCACAAGTCTGAAGTATGTGTGTGTCTTTATGGGATTGCTTTAGGTATTACATTTAATGGTCTAAATTTAGGTGTACCAGGGGTCTCCAATCCTCAAGCCATGGTCCCCTACTGGAACCAGGCTGTGGAAGTCCAGTTGCCTCTTGAAAAAAAGCACCTTTGGGAGAACCATGACCTGGATGACTGAGATTCTCCACAGACAAGAGCTTAACTTCTATTGGCTGTACCTAGAAAAATGGATCATCAAAGATAATGAAAGATAGCCCAATAGCACATAAAGAGCTACAGCTATTTCTTGTCTGCTGTGGATGAAAGGGATATCATATCAAAAGTGATTCATGTATTATCACGGGATGTAAAATGAAATATTTGAAGCCAATTTGTGGAAACATGAGGACAATCATCTGGGGCAGTTTAACACAGGAAACTACAAGGACTATTCTGAGGAACAAACATCCACGTAGGAGAAATTGGTGAAGAAGCCATTTCAATGCTATCAGTAACTTTAACTTGAAATGCTGCCAAAACATACCTCAAATTAAGGAGAAATTGTAGGAGAAGGAGTGGCAGAACCTGGGAGGTGGAGCTTAAAGAGGGATCAGGCGAGAATCCCTATGTAGTTACAAACAAAGTAAGTCTAACACCTCCTTGAATTCCTTATCTAACTCCAAGCAGTTGAGAAGATTTCTGTACACAGGCTGATTAGCAACAAATCAGCTTGATTGGATTTTGCTGGACCTGGACTTTTGTGCCTGGCAAAAATGTTGCTGTTATTATGCTGATTATTTTGTCATATTAAATTGTTCTTGACAATGAAATGGGTGACTATATAAATTGAAAAAAGAAACAACAAAACATCTTAAACAGATTTGGTTGTTGTAGTAGTTCTTGTTGTTACTATGATGATTATTCCATCATGCTTATAACCCTCATAAATCTTTCTAAATGTTAAGCAAATAATTTCACTGTAGAAACTGGAAATATTTAAAATGCATCCATTTAATGAATTCCTTTTGGGGTTGAAGGGCAAGTGAATTATCTTCATGTGGAAAGCACATATATCTTAGCAGAATTATGAGTTATAGACCTGGAGATGGATATATGACTAAATCATCTCATTACTGAAAACTAGAGCTGTGCATAATAGATGGTATCAAATTTTGAAGATGATGTGAAGGTTCAATCAGAGGTTCAACAGTTTTCTGGGGAAACGAATGCCCTTTCCGCAACAAACCCCCCCCCCCCATTCTTTCCTCATTGTTAGGAAGTATCTTTGATTTGAGATGCTTTGAGGTTGACTTCAGCTGGGATGTAAACTTATGAACTACTGGAATTGGAATTGTTTTGCTTGTATGATTCACCCGAGGGGAGTGTCCAAATGGCCAAAGATTCAAGCATTCTGGGACAGCAGTTTTTGTATGAAACCTCCAGATGCACATGAAGGGATAAAAGATAGAGTTTCTTTAAACCAGTAAAAAAAAACCCCAATCTTATCTAGAGATAATCAGGAAATTGAGACCTATTGCAGACAAGGCATGTGTGATTCATTTCTGAACCACATCCATACATTTATTGATTTATTTATCAAATTTGTATCCGACCTTTATTATTTCATATGTAACAGAAGACAGCAAGGATGCCTAATATTCCTTTCTCCTCCTATTTTCCCCCAACAACCACTCCCTGAAGTGGGTTTGACTGGTTCAAAGTCATTAAGCTGTTTTTTTATGCCTAAAGGCAAGACTAGTACTCACAGTCTCCTGGTTACTAGAGAAGCATCTTCACCACAACACCAAATTGGTTTGCATAACAGAGTTCATATTTTCCTTGTTCAAGCTCTTTGATCCTATGTCATTCTCTAACAGATCTCAGATAGCAAGGTTGTTTTTAATGCTGCAGAAAGACAGTTTGATGTCTTTCTGCCCAAAGTTGGGCAAAATGCTTTGTTAGCTTAACTTATTATGAACTTTCTAAAAAAATATGTAAGAATATACATACGAATACTTTACTCTTCCCAGTTAAAATATACAGTAATCTGTGTTTTGACTATTAACTACAATTTGCAACTTGAAAGCAATGTTGCCTACACATTGGGGCAATTCTAAGCCACTAGACAGCAACATTTGCAATCAACCACATGAAGAATATGTAACATCATTATAGTAATGGATTTGCACGACTATTATATCAGAAACTTTATTTGATTGTAGATTTCCCCCTCCTTTTATTCCTGTTGCGAGTGTTTGCATTTGTGTGTGCATGTGAGAGAGAAATAGACAGAAAAGCCCAGTCAGAGGTCTTCAGAATTCAGAAGCTAGGTGAAAATCTACATCAAATTGATCAGTGTATAATAAAAAGATAGACTAAAATATCCCAGCAGATTGCACAGGAGAGATTTGAACACTCTGGATTCTGAAATATATCAAGGCTGGCTGCCATTTTGCATCAACTCTGAGTAACCCTTCACATATCAGCGATCCCTCTAAACATCCATTAGTTATATAGGTGCATTTTTATGAGCTTCTCTAAAATTTGTTGCCAGAGCAAACATTAACTATTTGGAATAACTGGCAGATTTACAAGTTCAACTGGAAGCTTTTTACTGTTCAAGGTGTTGCATGTCAGCACGCCAGCCATTGGTATAATTAACAATCATCCTGTGCAAAAGTTGTTTCCCAACTGAGAATCAGAGCTATGGGCCAGTGGGTTCATGTCAAACAAGAGAAATAATTTTTAAGTTAGGTGCCTAAACAGATTTGGGAAATGAGGAAGTTAATAACTTCTGCAAATCATCACTGTGGTTAATAAATCTACTGGAAAGCAGACTAAATGAACACATTACCTTACATTCAGGCTACATTACATTTCACATACTTTCCAAGTAACAAAAGTAAGACGTCAGATGCCCTTTTATATTTTCTTGAAGCTCCTTAAGAGTCTTTCCAATATAGATAGCTATTTCTTAGGCATAAGAAGTTGAGGATAATGCCAAGGGTCATGAGAATTGTTTGTTCCTGTTTCTCTACTTTGTGGGTCAATAGCTTATACTAGAGGAAAGCATCTGAACAGGACTTTTCCAGGTGACTGTTCATAATGTGCCAATGCCTTTTGCTTCAGTGGCATTTGACTCATGCTTTATGTAATGATTCCCTTAATTGCTCTCGATATATTATCAATAATGTTGATAAACATCTTTATAGACTTTGTCTAGATTATCTTTGCTAGGAGAGCAGAATTAAAAGAACAATGTTGAAGTGTTTACAAATAATGGATCGAGTGAGAAGGAGAGACAGGATTGCACGCTGTTTCCCACCATGTTACACTAGGTGTATTGACAATTCATGCTAGTACTTCAGATAGGTTTGATTGATGAACATTCAAAAATACTTCACTAGGTTGAACAGTAAGAAAACATTCACTCATACTCTGTGATCACTTCCTTCTTTCCCTTTTATGTTTGTTAAATTTAACAGACCTTTCCACAAACCTCAGAAAATAGAGCATATTCCTTTTGCATTATTGTCCAAGATTAATACATGGTAATTTTTCAAAGCTGAGTTTTTTATTGTTTCATAGTACAGGAAAAAAAATCTTGCCAGACTGAAGACTCTACTATCTGCAACTACAATATACTTTGGGAGTGGCTGTTTTCACCCTTGTTCTCTCAGATACAGATTAACAAAGTTGGAAGGGACCTTGTCGGTCATCCAGTCCAACCCCCCTACCCAAGTAGGAGACCCTACACCATTTCTGACAGATGGCAGTCCAATTCCTTCTTGAAAGCTTCCAGTGATGAAGCTCCCACAATTTCTGAAGGCAACTTCTGTTCCTTCCATTGGTTGATTGTTCTCACTGTCAGGAAGTTTCTCCTCATTTCCAGGTTAAATCTCTCCTTGATCAGTTTCCATCCATTATTCCTTGTCTGGCCTTCGGTTGCTTCAGAAAATAGCTTCACCCTTTCCTCCTCTCTGTAACAGCCCCTCAAATATTGGAACATTGCTATCCTGTCTCCCCTGGTCTTTCTCTTCACTAGACTAAGTCTCTCACGCTGATACCTGAGTTGCCTCTTACAGCTCTGGAATGCATCCCTTCCCTCCTGGGGATCATCTACTCAGTACATTCCATCCCAGTTAGCATTGTTAAATTGTGATTTCTGAATTTCCAATGCAGAGGCATTTCACCACAGGCACCTCTGCATGTGTCTTTGGCAACACTCCTGGACTGCCGTTACACCATGTTATTGTGCCATCTGCTGCATTGGAGAGCTCAGTTGCTTTACTTCCAATTCAGCTGTGGCACAGGAGGAATATTCAAGTTCCTAGCATTTCCTATGGATGGGAATTCTTATCCTATTCTTTTTTGTTTTTTTCAGCTTTTTGCCCTTTCAGCTGAACTAAGGTACTTTTTCGTTCGCCTCTTTAAAATGAGCATAGTTCTCCCCATCTCCAGAGAGCAGTTGTTCTATAAAGATCTTGCATCATCATGAAGAGCTTTCTGCCCACCAGATTTATTTTTTATTTTTACTCTTCTACTAGCTGAAAGGCAAAAGCAGAATCAGTATGCTCCATCCCATATTTGATTGGACCACGTTACCCTGATAGACCGGTCTTTAATCTTTCCCCTGGTACAGCCAACAAAGTGAGGAGAACCCATGGCCTAGAGGTTAATACATCTATCTAATATGCAAGCGGCCTTGGTCCGAATCCCAGAAGGGTATTGAAATAGCTACACTAGTCTCCCTTTATTTCTTCATCGATAAATAACACAAAATAGTTTGTCATGGAAGCGACTGCTTATGAAGGCTCCTAGATTGGGGCTGAAAGGTGAAAGTGGAAGCAGTATGTTCCATCCTATAGTTGGGCAGACCAGGTTGCTTTGATAGATCAGTCTCACAGGAAAAATACTTCTACTGGCTAGTTACAAGGAGTGTTGGTTAACTCAAAATGGATGTGACACAGAGGTGGTATTCAGCAGGTTCTGACCAGTTATGGAGAATACGGTAGTTACATACCAGTTACGGTAGCGGACATTTTGAGTAGTTCGGAGAACCAGCAAATAGTATCTCTGACTGGCCCCAATCCCATCTGTTCTCTGACTCCTGATTGGCTAGGTCTTCTTTTGTTGCCTTGCACAAGAGAATGGAGCTGGAAAGCAGATTAGTGGGGTGGGGAGGGAATGGGATTTTGCAGTACCTTTCCCCTGCCATGCCCACTAAGCCATGCCCACAGAACCAGTAGTAAATTTTTTTGAATCCCACCACTGATGTGATGATAATACTTGCAGGACGATGGCAAATTTGTCTGTGAGAATTGGGGAATATAAATGAAGGCTGTTTGGAAGAACCATAAAACTGTGGGCATTTATGCATTCTGAGTATTTATGAGCAGTTTGTACCTTCCATACCTATCTACAAAAGTTAGGACATAAATCTTACCCAACATAAAATGCGGTTGCAAGCTAAAATTACTGTAGCACTGGGATACTCAGAGATAGGAGGTGTGCTCCTTACAGCTAAAGATCAAAGGGAGTCATGTGGGCCTATTCCAGAGGCTAGTCCCTTTTGGAGTGAACAAAGATTTAATCAGCAAAGGCCTTTCACAAAAGGAGACATCCCTGTAGATACAGCTCTCCAGTGTATAAAAGACACCAGAAGCAAAAACGCCTGAAGCAAATTAATGAAAGAATTCACCTTCTATAGCATAACCCTCAAGTTACACAAAAGTCTGTGAAGTCCAAACTTTGAAAGCAACCACTGAGATTTCAAGCAAAGACAAGAGAACTCAGACAGCTAGCCTTTTGCTAGCTCGCAGGAAACCATAGCCTAGGGAAATTATGTGTCAATTTATTTTTCAATTGTATTGAAAGTGATAGATATATTTCATCGTCATACTAAAAGGGCAAAGAGATAAAACAATTAATCATGAGACCTCTTGCAAGAAGAACCCATAATATGTACTGACTTACAGAAAGAAATTAAATTAACAGAATACATGCTTCACCCCACAAGTTTTCAGCACCTGCCTGCATTTGAAAAGAAGGGGTTCTTTTTCAGCCATGGTATCTTCTCACAAATGTTTTATTTTTATTCAAAAAGTTAAAATACAAACTCCAAAACCAAACAGAAAAGTCCCCCCCCCCAAAAAAAAATAAAAATAAAATGAACAAAGACATTTTAAAAAATGGTGTCTTCTGTTAAAACTACTTCTGGGTCATCTTACCCCATAAGTGAGAAATTGTTTTTAGAGGGAGATTTGAAAAATAGTTGAAGGAATGCAGATCAAATATTTTTGTGAGTGAAGCAAGACTTGGAAAAATATTTGACTTGGATTCCATCTTTCAAGCAGAATGCTGCTATTTCCCTTGTTCACCAGTTATGTAGCTGGTAGGTAGTGGTGCCAATTGAATGTTAAAGTGTCAATCTGAAGCTGCTGCTGCTGCTGCTGCTCGGGCAGACACTGCTGGGGCTGGGGCTTCTGCTGGTGCTTACTCTGCTGGTGCTGCTCCTGGTGCTGGGGCTTCTGCTGGTGCTTACTCTGCTGGTGTTGCTCCTGGTCCTGCTGGTCCTGCTGGTGCTCCTGGTCCTGCTAGTCCTGCTGGTGCTCCTGGTCCTGATGGTGCTGCTGGTGCTTACTCTGCTGCTGCTGATCCTGGTCCTGCTGATGCTGCTGGTGCTGCTGGTACTGCTTTTGCTGCTACTGTTGTTGTTGCTGGTGGTGGTGGTGGTGGTGTGGTGGAGCAGCCCCTAGAACCTCGAAGCCCCTCTAATGAGGGCCCAGAAGGCCCTGCCAGAGGGAGGAAGAGGCACACGTGAGAACGGGAGAGGAGGTAATACTCCATCGAAGAGGAACATGAGGATGAGGTGCTCGAATGGCTGAGGGAGAATGAGTACCTATGGTGGAAGGGACACAGGCTCTATCGAGACACCAAGAGGAAGCAGGCGGCTTGGAGAGAGAAGGTGGAGAGCCTGAGCTACACTTCGGAGGTCCTCCTCGGGTGGTGGAAGCACATGCACACCTGGTATGGGAAGCTGCACCTCAAGAAGTCTGGCCAGGCCACGGTCAAGCTCACCAACAGGGAGACCTACGTGATGGCCAAGTGCAGCTTCTTGGAGGGTGAGATCCACCACCGAGGAGCAGCCCCTCTGTTTACCCTCTCTCTCAGGAAGCCCACAGAGAGCCAGTCCTCTTCTGACCAAGAGTCAGCTCCTGTGTCCAGGCAGGTATCTGTGGAGCGTCCCACGACGGAGACCACTCCCGACAGCTGCACTCCCCGGGGCAGAGCACGTGGAGGACCCCCTGACGCAGTGGGAGCAAGGAGAGGGCACTTCCACCAGAGACCAACCCACACCCACACCCAGCTCCACCTCCACAGAAAGCAGGCAGAGAGCCAGACCGGAGGGGCAGAGCCACACTGTCCTGCTGGAGATCAGGGACACCATCAAAAGCAGCGTAGATCTCCTCTCTCAGCTGGTACACACCGACATACCATCAAACTGCAAGCCCTTCCTCACCTATGTCAACCAGACCCTCATGGACATGTCCGAATCACAGTACCAGGTGATAAAGGACAGGATCACAGGTCTTCTGCACAACCCTCCAGGCCAAGCTGAACCTGCTCCGACCCAATCCAGGTCTGCTCCTCCACCCCAGGTGATGTCACAGCCCTTCCAAGGCTTTCCACAGGCCCTCACCTACCAAGGCTATGGCTACCAGGAGTTCCAGCAGCACAGGCAGCCCTTCCCAGTCCAGGCACAGGTTCATCGCATGCCACCGATGCCACCGATGCCACCGATGCCACCGATGCCACCCACGCCACAAATGCCAACCATGCCACAGATGCCACCCATGCCACAGATGCCACCCACGCCTCACCTCGCTCAGCTGCAGACCAGACAGCCCCACTACACTCCTTCTTCCTCCACCCCACAACCAAGCCCGGCCTCAGAACATCTGTCATTGGCCTTGGGACTGACACCCCATGTCATGGAGGAAGGGGCTCTCAACATCACAGGACTGAGCCAGCTCTCTGAGAGCTTCCTCCACACACCATCCCCTGTTGTCCTCTCGGGGCCAGGCACCCCAATGATGCTTCAGACCAGCACTCCAGCAGCAGCCACCTCCACAGCACCTGGACCCTTCACCCCTGAGATGATGGACATGCCTCAGAGTGACTGAGAAAAGTGCCAGACACTGGGTTGCTACCTGTTGACTTTATCATTGCTTGGGACACTTTTCTTGGGTCATTTTGCTTTAACAGTTTGTTATTAATAAAGTTTATCTTTGCTTCACACACTTGGTTCATTTATTTTAGTAAATAAAGTATTGGTGGAAACTTTTAGAAATGGTTTAAGCCTTTGCATGCTTGTGGGATGGGTAAGGAAACCTGTGGGATGGGTTAGGACAGCAGTGGGATGGGCAGGGATACCTGTGGGATGGGTAATAGCTGTGGGATAGATAAACCTCCAGTGCAAGCACAGTGGGACTGTATGGTCCACCCTCCCAGGTGCCACACCTATGGCCCTTTATTATCAATAACAATGTAATCATTGATCCACACATTTCAACATAAACACAACTCTTTATTAAATGCCCTGTTCATTGTAGGGCCACTCAACATACATGGCACAATCTCATCAGTGGGATGAGACAGGCTGAAGGAAGCATCCATTAAGCATCTACCATCCTGTCTTGCCACTCCACTGCTCCAACTGGGGAGTTGCACCAGTGTTTCAGGAGGTTGCGCTGCTTCTTCCCTTCACGTGAAGCTGTGTTGGGGCCTTGCACATCCGCAGTATCTATCAGGTTTCGCCCTTGCCTCCATTCACCAGGCTCCATGTCCCCATTCCCTTGTTGGTGGTCCACAAGCCTGTTCTGTAACACTGGGTAGTGGGTGCGCATGAGATTGTGCAGGATGCAGCAAGCTTCCACAATGTTCCTCACCATCTCTGGGTGATGCTGCATGGTGGTGAGAAGTACCTGGAATCTGTTGGCCAGGATGCCAAAGGCGTTCTCCACCACCCGCCTTGCCCTGGACAGCCTGTAGTTGAAGATCCTCTCTTCACAGGTGAGGTATCTGGAAGTGTAGGGCTTCATGAGGTAGGTTCTGAGGGAGAAGGCGTCATCCCCCACAATGAAGTAGGGCACATCTTGTGTGTCGTTGGGCAGGGGGTCTGGATCTGGGAAGCCCATGATGAGGTTGCATTCCAGCCCCTCCTTGAGGTGACTGGCGTTGTATACCTGGGCATCTGAAGATGAGCCGTTGCCTGAAGCATCGATGTACATGAATTTGTAGTCAGCATCGACCATGGTGAAGAGGATGATGCTGAAGAAGCCCTTGTAGTTGTGATAAGTGGACCTTGACTTGGCTGGAGCTTTGCAGGCCACGTGCTTCCCATCTATGGCTCCAACGGTGTGGGGGAAGTTCCACTTCTGATACCACTGCTCTGCAACTTTCTTCCAGCCTTCTTCAGTGGAGGGGCACTGGAGGAGCTCCTCCAGGTATTCTTCGATGATAGCCTGCACCACTTCTCTGACCACAATGCTGATGGTGTTGGGTGGCACCCTCCAGGTGTACTGCATGCTCCTGTACGTGGTCCCTGAGGCCAGGTGGTGCAGAGTCAGTGCCACTTTCAGCCCAGGGTCCAGGCTGGGCCGGAAGTTGGTGTTTGCCTTGGTCAACCTGGGTCTCAGCCGCTGCACAACTTCGTCAAACATGGCTGGAGGCATCCTCATGAAGTTCTGGAATGCACGAGGGTCTTCGTTCCTCAGCTCCACCATCAGCTTGTTGTACAGTCCGTACTCTGCTCTTCTCCCGATCCATCTTCGGACCCAGACACTTCTTGGACGCCTCCTTTTCTTCATGTAGAACAGGTGAAAGAGCCTGTAGAAGGCTTTGCACTGTTGTAGAACGATGGTGGCTACCAAAAGGAGTGTGTGACGATCCATGGTGGAGATGACTGGATGCTGTGGAAGAGCCAGATGAAGGCTGAAGAGGTCTGCACCGCAGGGCTGCTGGACCAAAAGTGAGATCCAGGTGATTTCTCCCCCTTTTTATGGGAAATATAGGTTTTCCGCTAGTTGTTCTTTTGCATCCTCTAGGCATCCTGCAGACATTCTCAATATCCGAGATATATCGCCTATACGAACGTTTTTTTCCATTTTAATGCTTTGTATGCAAACTGCATCTGCTTTCATCCTTTCTACGTCCATGCTACTAATGTTGCATGTCCGTTCCGCGTCTGTTTCGCTTCCTCCCTGTGTCCGTTTTCCGTTTTGTGCAGCTCAAAACTTTTTGAGCGGATGAAATCTCAGTAGACGGATGCTGGACGGATACAGAGTATGAAAAACAGACGCAGTGAGTACAGAACGAATGCATCGCGTTAACCAACAGATGGCAAGTGTTTCTCTCCGTTTTACATCCTCTTTCATCTGTTGGTGCTGTGTGACAGAGGCTTAAAGTAACTATAAAGCACCAGATAACTCAGTAGTGCAATCTCCTCCAACTGAGTTCTTCCTGATTTGCAGATTGCAACTTACATCGGTACAGTCAATAATTAGGGGTGAGCATGTGATTGATTATGTGCCTTCAAGTCATTTTTTGACTCCTAGCAACCACATGGATAAATTTTCTCCTTGAGGCCAGAAATGATGGGAGCTACAATCCACAACATCTACAGAAAGACTCACTGGAAGAATATGTATTTTAAAAACAAGGGCTGCTTCTTTGCATCATAGCAAGATGGGGGCCTCTATGCAATCCATCATGAGGAAGACACATACTATAATCATAGAAGGTCAATGGTTCATCCGAACTAGACATCCATTGAGAAAGATAATGCTGTTGATACTGTTAAATATTTGTGGCTTTTTTTTTTTTTTTCAAAAGTAAGAGCTTCAAATCCATCATGTCATAACTGAAAGCATTAAAAGGAGTCTGGGTAAAACCAAAAGCCTAAGGGTTACATAGATCTCTCTGGAAAATGTTCGTTACTGTTATGAAAAATATAAGTGCATGAAGCTTTCACTGCTGTATGGAGTGCACACATCTGCTGTATTTAAAATCAAAATTAAAAAAAAAAACCCCACATAACTTCAACTTCCTGCCCCCCCCAAATCTCATACATTACCACTATACTCCCTGTGACCTTCCAAAAGGAACAACCAGGTTTTTCTTTTTGAAATGAGGGGCAAGGAGTTTATATGGCTGTTTTTAAGTCATTCTTTTTTTTAAAGACTTTAAAGGACATATTTTATTAGGGCATCAAAGATGGCCAGGAATCACAGACTCCTAACTGAACAGCACAGTTCTCTGAAATACATTTAGAGCAAAACACAAGGACTAGGTTTTTGGTCAGGGTGCTTTGGGGTCACCACTGGTCTCAGAAGCTATGTGCTACAGTATATATAAAGTTGTGTTCCTAGGCATAGAGTCTCAAGTTCATCTCATGATGGAGAAGCAGTTTTTGCTGGTGTGATGAAACTAGATCTTGAAACTGTTCTTTCCTTTGAAGTAAGGCTTTTCTTGATCTGTGGAAACTTACAACACAATTCTTTAGATAAGCCACTCATTTTCTGTGATAGGGGTCTCATATTTTTGTTACTAGCAAGTGGTTAGGAGGAAAAGAGATCTAGGGTTTGGGACTCTTTTTAAAAAAAAGCAATTTCATTGAGCAACATAGTTGGAAATACATGCCAATGGGCAAAAAACAGAGCCATCTTGATTATCAAAGCTCTTTGCAAATGCTTTGTCAGAGAAGGGATTGTTGGTAATTACATTGCAAAGGGGGCAGACAGTAATGCCAGCGAACTCTGGGGAAAGCTGCCTTTCCCCCACTTTTCCCTTTAAGCCATTCTTGAAGTCAACAATATTAGGAGAGCAGGACTTTGGGATTTAAGGTTATCACCTCTTCCCCGCAAAGAAATGAGAAAGCATCCCCTCCAAATGCAGTTAAGTTGTTTTATTACATTTTGAAGTGAAGTAATACACTTTAGTATAAAAAGAGGAGGAGGCTTCTCTAAAGTTCTAACATTTCTTTAGGACATTATCAACCAAGTTGCTTAAGGATACTTAGCAATTTCATGGCAAAGCCGAGCACGGCTGACTTTCTGATTTGTAGCTTAGCCCCTTAGCCATTATCCCATGAATCTGACTAATCCTTCAAAATAAATAAGTAAATCTAAGCTGGTGACTGTCAACATACCCTTTGGTTGTGAATTCAATAATTTAAATGAAGCATTATGCATTCATGAAAGACAAGCCCAAAAATTCTACTGAGAATACATACCTTCCTGTTTCCAAATTGAAAATTGCTGGAAGTTAGAAAGTTAGAGAACCTCTTCCCTTCTTTACCCTTTCATGTGAATTTTTCTCTATTTATGTTCAACCAACTATTTGTTTCTCCATCATGTTCAACCAAGTCTTTCACAACTGTAGCTGTTTGTTTGAAGAATCTGTTTAAGGGTCTAAATTCAAGGGCGGCATTCTTTAAATTGTTGGTCTTGAGAGACAACCCCCCCCCTTTTTATACTGCTTCACCTGTGTTATACCTGTGGCATGATGTATAGATGCTGCAAATCTTTTACTCAAAACAGTTATAGGCTGATTTTGTTCAAAAATAAATGGCTTCTTTGTAAAGCCAGAAGAACAAAATAGCAATGTATTCCATTTCAAGGCAGTGTGCATTTTACTACATGTTTTATATGGCGTTTGGTAAGGTTTTTTTTTTTTTTAAGTTTACACTGGGGATTAGGTTTTTAAAACCAACTTCTAATTCCTTCCTGGAAAGCTTGTAACATAAAGAAGATAATTAGTTTTGTGAGACAGCTAGATGTTAGCCGGGAGAATCTGCAATATGAAAAATGTTTTCCTTTCCTTGATGCCTTAAACCCCAAGTAGCCTAAGAGGGTGGATTTTTTGGGGGGGAGGGGGCTTCAACTTACTGTACAAAGAATAACATTTGCAGACAGGCATGCCTGAAGAATTTCCTTCATCATTCTCTGTTTGCTGAAATTATTCCCCTGTAATCTTCTGAAAGAGTTTCACTGCTGGGTTGGGTAACCGAGTATTGATTATCCAAATGTTCCAAATTTCAGTGTTGTGTGTACAGGATAATTTCATTATCTGGCTTTGTTTAAATGATAATTTTGTTTACCTAGTATATTACTGCATTTAATTTTGCAAACAGGGTTCTGCACAATTCTGGGTGGCACTTGAACATTTGGGCTAATTCTCACTGCTTTATCATGGCTAAATGCTAACTGCTCCCACTTATATATTGTGCAATACTATACCATATGAATTCAGGGCTTATGTATATTCAGTAAAAGAACTAAGGGGAAATACACTGATAGTGGAATGCCTTGCCTTCAGAAGTTGTGGGTGCTCCTAGAGATTTTCAAGAAAAGACCTCTTGTTTGAAATGGTATAAGGCAGGGATGTCAAGTTTAATTTCATTAAGGGCCACATCAGGGTTGTGTTTGACCTTGGTGTGTGTGTGTGTGTGTGTGTGGCCAGGGTGGGCATGGTCAGCATGGCATAATTTGTGGGGGCCCAAGTGCTCTTCCAGAGAAAAAGGGCTCCCAAGCTCCATTTTCAGCTTTGACCACCTCCTGCAACTCTCTGCCAGTAAAAATGGAGCTCGGGAGGGTTGCGTGCTGTTCTCGCGAAGTCCATTTTTGCTGGCAGAAGCATTGCGGACCAGTCCTTTACTGTTTCCAGGGTGACCCTGCAGGCCAAATCTAAGCACCCTGAAGGCCGGATTTGGGCCCCAGGCCTTGAATTGGACACCTCTGGTATAAGGTATCCTCCTTGAGCATGGTGCTGGACTAGAAGACCTCCAAGGTCCCTCCCAAATCTATTATTATGTTACTCTGTACTGTATGTATTAATTATGGGCATATGAAAATGCAAAGAAATGAGGAAGGAGGAAAATGTGAGCAAAATGCATTTCCCTTGCCATTTCTCAGTTCAAGGCAGTACCTTTCCCTGTGTATCTCTGATTTCAAATAAAATAACATTATGTTTTGATCAGCAGGCTTTCTGTTGGCTCTAAATCATTTCTGCAAGATTAACTGAACCTTAACCTACCCTTCAGGCCTGTTGCAAGATAGCTTCCTGCAAGGAGAATCAGGCAGCTGGCATTTTTCTGAAGACAGTTCCTCCCCACCTTCACCACACTGCTGTATTGCCCAGTTCAGTGACAGCTCCAGGCCAAACTTAGATGATCTTGGAAAAGCTAAATAGAATTGAACCCAGTTATCATTTAGAAGACTGGAAGGAAATCCCAGAAGTATAGGCTGGGTTGGGAAGTTGGGAAAAATAAATGAAATGAAATAACTTCCTGAAAAAAAGGCAACTACAAACTACTTCTGCACTGGTGTCAAGAAAGCTACATAGATATGTCAAGCAGGAGCCAAGCTTGACTGAAGGGAGTTGTTGCTGTTGTTTTTTAAAAATAGCCCACTAGATTATAGTTTGTACTAAAGGACAAACTAAGCCTTCCTTTTTAAGATATGCAGTCTAAATCTGGTTTTGAATACAAGTATTTAAAAAAAGAAAACATGAACTCTGAAAGCATACTTTAACAGTGAGTTTCTAAGGAAGTAAACATAGCAATCAGCTGATCACAGTCCGACCAATGGTGGGATGGTAATTATTTAACATTATATTCCCAAGTTTCAGTGATGATGATGATGATGGTGTTGGTGCTGGCAGTGACGTTTCTTGTAGTATATTTATTAAACTTTATCAGGAAGAGCACTCCATAGGTATGACACTGCTACGTCTACCACTTTGTCCCTGGCAGACATCTGCCACAATAATTCTCTTCAAGTTGGATGATGCCAGTACCACAATCCACTCCCAAAAGACAGTAGCTGTTCCATCTTGCTTTGTCTCCTAAGCTCATCTGCTCAAAGCCTCCCTACTCTTCTGTACTCCAATTTTCCACTGTCTTCAATCCACCCAAGTCAGAATTTCATGCTCTTCCCAACCAGTAAGTTGCCATCACTTCTCTCCAGACGTTAACATATTGATCACTTAACACAGTATATTTTAGAGACCATGAACCTTCAGGTAAATTGATCTGAAGAAAATATAATTTCATTAGCAATAGCAATAGCACTTAGACTTATATACCGCTTCACAGGGCTTTTACAACCTTCTCTAAGTGGTTTACAGAGTCAGCCTCTTGCCCCCAACAATCTGGGTCCTCATTTTACCCACCTCGGAAGGAGGGAAGGCTGAGTCAACATTAAGCCTGGTGAGATTTGAACTGCCAAATTGCAGGCAGCTGGCAGTCAGCAGAAGTAGCCTGCAGTGCTACATTCTAACCACTGCACCACCACAGCTCTTTAATTAATTAATTAATTAATTAATTAGTTAAACCCATGCTTAAACTGCAAGTATCCTTTGGCTGTGTTTAGACTATGGGTCTGAATTTCTCCAGTTTATAGTATGTCAGAACTGGTAGAGAGAAATAAAACTGGACTTCTGAACATTATAGACCTCAGGCTCTCTCATAAAGCAATCCTCCATAGATATTCTCAGAAGTAATTAGCATTAAGCCCAAAAAGATATTCCTAGATATGTGCACATATCTGAACTAAGCACTTTGATATTTCTTTATTCAACTCCCTGGACATGCTTTGCTAGGCAATGGCACTCCTGCAGACCAGGCGTATCCATGATTTAGCTGCTCATTTCTTCCAACATCATTTACATGTGAACATGCTACTTGTAACCAGAGGTTGCATTTATCATATGAAAGCCCAAACACAGTTCTTTGACAAGTTACATTACTTTAGGAGCGCTTCAAAAGAAGCATCAGTAGTTCATGCCTGATTATTCCTACATTAGTTAGGTGATTCATCAGATCTGATTACGTTCGCATAATAAATTTACCAAATCCATATAAATTAGCAAGATTCATTCTATATAGGGCCTTACAATTCAACCATGTGTTATTTGTTTTCATTTCACCTTCCCCATTCTTTTTTTTTTTTTAATATGAGCTAATTAGCCCAAATCATTTGTATTTACAAAAGGGTTTGCAACATACATAAGGAATGATGAGCTTCTAAGTAAGTAAATGAAAATTCATGCAGCCTACATTAATTGTGACAGAGGCTTCATAAAGCATTAATATCTTTCAGCTATCTCCATTTTCCGTCATAATAATAGGCCTAATTGAGATGAGTAGATAAAACAATACTGAGCCCATTACTAATGATGCCGCACATGGATTTCTAAATGAACATATTTAGGCAGTGTTTCAGTTTCTGAAACCAATGCCTGCAAAACAATGTTTTATTTCTGGTTGCAAAAAAGAGGCCCCTTTTCCTAGAAATTCTAACAACTGCTTTTCCTTTGTCCAGAGCAAATTCAGTTTGATTGACAAACCCTGACTATGTTTCTTGCCATTGGTGGCTTTCAAGTCATTCTTCAGGGTGAACACTGGCAATCTCAAAAAAAAAAAAAAAAGATAAATAACGATGAGGCAGGATTCTCTGAAATTCAACCACTACTATATCAAAACTTTTCATGATTCAGTATTAATGTCAGCATTATTGGGCCCTTCCAAGGCCATCTTCAGTAGGGTGTCATTGGCAACTGTGGCTTCCAGCTGTTGCATCTGTTCTTTCTCCTTACTGATCTGCAAAAAATGATGGGGGCTAATAATAATAATAATAATAATAATAATAATAATAATAATAATAGAAGGAGCCGTAATTGTCAATTGCTCTCTGCCTGGCAATTGCATGAACTGGTCCCAAAAGGAGAAGGTAAGCAGAAAGTGGCAGCTGTTGGGAATTATAGCAGCACATCAACTCACATATAAGAGGAAGCAGGCAGCTTCTGATGTTAAATTTATTCTCAATTGTGCCTGCCATATCCTCTTTTCAGACTTCACCTTAGGTGGGTACCAGAACATTTGAAATAAAATTGGCATGCCAACATGTATCTGTCGCCAGACGTGTTGTGGTAGGTGATGTCCTTGCTTTAAAGATGTCAGAAACCCCAGCTGTTTGGAGCTATAGGCTGCAATACTTTAATTTCTTTAGATCATTATTAGAATCTGCCTTTTTCCTATATCCTTCATCTATATAAACATACTGTATTTAGAACAGCAGACAGATTTGCATATACTATGAGCTCCACTTTGTAGCTCTTACCGGTGTTTGTTTTCAACTATAAAAGAAATGAAGAGCCAGTTTAGTATAATGGTTAAGGCATCAGGCTAGAAACCAGGAGACAGTGAGTTCTAGTCCTGTGTTAAACACAAATCAGCAAATGGATGACCTTGAACTAGGAAGGAGTTAATGGCAGAGCAGACCACTCCTGAAAAAGTTTGCCAAGAAAGCTGCAGGGATTTGTCCAAGCAGCCTCTGAGAATCAAACAGAACTGAATGGAAGAAAAAAAGATAATATAGTGATTAGTCCTTGACTTACAATTTGTTTAGTGACATTCAAAGCTATAACAGCACTGAAAAAAGTGATTTATGATCATTTTTCACACTTACGACTGTTGCAGCCATCCCTGTGATCATGTGATCAAAATTCAAATGCTAGGCAAATGGTCCTTATTTATGACCATAGCGGTGTCCCAAGGTCCTGCGATCTACTTTTGTGACCTCTTCACAAGCAAAGTCAATGGGGAAGCTAGATTCACTTAATGTTACTAACTTATCAACTGCAGCGATTCACTTCACAATTGTGGAAAGTAAGGTTGTAAAATGGGGCAAAACTCACTTAACTGTCTCTCTTAACAATAGAAACTTTGGTCACAATTGTGGTTATAAGTCAAGGAGTACCTCTATTACAAATCATCTTCAAATTCAGACTGGATGGGATAACTATAAGGGTAATGGCTTATGCATAGAGTTATAAAATGGGTGGAGAGGGATCAAAAGAGCCATCGATAGAAGCATATTTTGTCAATGTATAAATGGGAAGATTTTTTTTCTATGTACATATGGCCTTTGAACATGCTTTTATCCAGAAAAAAAACATGATTTGAAGCTCACCAAAATGGGTTGGAAACAGACAGCTTTGCCAAGGTGCCAAATGCTTCCCTTCACTCAAGCATTGAAATTTCACTTTGTTTTCTTGAAATTGTTTTGACAGAAATACTTTCAACTCACCCCAATCAGAATAATTCAATTCAGCAATGGTTAATCTAGAAAGTCAATCCTTTTACAGCAAGGTAAACAATACACGGAAGCTGATTTAGAGATTAAAAACTTCAAAAACTGAGGTCGGTTCAAAAATAGAAAATATGCATGGAACTTATTGAACTGGTATTGATAGGATTGCCTGAAATGATGGCTGAAAAGGAGAGAAAGAAAATTCTATTTGATAACAGGATGTCACACAAACAAGGCTAGATTGTCAATTTTATCTACAGTCCATTTCAGCTTCACAGAAACTCCATTTTCCTTAAAAAGCAGAACTTTCCTTGTGTTTCCTTTGAAATTTCCAGGGTTTTTCAGGATTATTATGTGTAGTCCTGTTTCCCCAATCAATAGTAGTATCCCAAAATTTGGACAAGTAGGCAATTTGAATGATAAATGGCACTCCAAGCCATTTATTAGTGTAGAAGAATGAATTAGGCTGCCTTCCGTAAAAGGCAAGGCAAATGAAATACATAGTGTCTATGAGATTTGCAAATGGAATCCAAAGGCAGATTCAGCAACGGGATTTATTGGCTGAAAGCTACACAGAAAGTGATCGTATGCTGGGGAATGTAAAAGAGGAATATCTACCTAGTTGGATATGCAGCCTGACTTTCAAATACCAAATCTTCTACTGAGTATCTGACTGAGAAGCATCAATCACTTAACCTATTGATTTAGCTTTTTCACCTTTAGATGAACCTTAATTGCTTAGCAATTATGTCTTGTTAGATTTACAGATGATTAGAGGCATTTGCAAAAAAAAAAAAAAAAAAGTCAGAAGGCTCAGACAACACGTTATCCCGCCCCACCCTTTGCTCTGTCTATTTAACAAAATTCTCTCCTGCTTTGAACATATAGAAATTAACTCACTGGTTCTCAACCTTTTCTTCACCATGTACCCCTTTTAAATACTTTTTTGTGGCCATGGATCACCAAGATTTAACTCATGGTTTAAATCATAACATTTCTTCAACCCTCTGATGACATCATGGGCCCCCAGGAGTCCATGGACCACAGGTTGAGAACCACTGGACTAGATGACCGTAGGAACAAATCTCTTTAAAAGTAGGCTGAGTTTTTGAAAAATGATGGCACTCACTCAACAGTTGTCTGACAACTTTGACATCAACCCACAGTGGAAAGCCAAGTGGGTTGCTGAATACCCAGATACAGGCAATTACGTAGATGACCCTACCCAAAAGGTGCCAGGTTTTGACCTTCCTCTCTAGCATTGGTCAACATAATGTCTGCCAAGACTCATTGTTTAAGTGTGGTCTTGTCTCTACTCCTCAGTGTGACTGTGGTGTTCTTGTGAATATCCATTACATTGTGTCTGAACATCCATCAAGAGCTTTATACTGGCCCAATGTCTGATTTTTTTTTCAACATAGACCACACTGTCCTTGAATGGTTGAGTGGACTGAACATTAACATTTGAAACACTATAAATCCATGTATTTGCCATATGCTAAATAAATAAATCAATTGAAAAAAGATGTCAAATTCACATAGTAGAGAACACACTGAACGCAGCACATAGAAGTTTAATTTATGCATCCAATATTCAGCCTTCCCCCCACCAATGAACTCAAATAATAAGCATATTAGTAGTATCTTGGGTGCCATCCCAGGAACACTACTTGAACACCACTGTTCATTGGCATTAATAAAAATCACCATAAGTCAATTGCAAAAGGCAGATTTACTTAGAAAAGCTTACATCCTGCAATGAAGTATCTAACACCATCAAACAACATTGTCTGCCTATCCTATGTAGGCTCTTGGAAAGTGAAAGGTTGATAAAAATCAAAGCAACGGTTTTATAAAAATGGCAAATCCAGTCTAAACATCTGGATTACAGTGAGACCAGCTACAATAATACATAGGGATGCCTTTGAAGAATATCTGGAAGCTTCAGCTGGTCCAGAATGCAGTGGAGTTGGGCGCTTTTTATTTGGGGCATGTGGCAACTCTGCTCTGCAAGTTGCATTGGTTGTCAGTATACTTCTAGGTTAAATTCAAGTGATTTATAAGGCAGACCAAGTTACTTGCTACATGCCTTTCCCCAATTATATCTACCAGTCCTGTTAGATCCAGCAGGAGAGACATGCTCCAAGTCCAATCTATTGGGCAATGTCAACCCAGGAAAATACACTTTTCTGTTGGGGCAATCCCCCTCCCTAGAGCATCATTCTCCCAGAGATTAGATTGACCCTGATTCTATTGACATCCCAAAGTTCTTCAGGATCTGGTTTTGTTACCGAGCCTGAGACTGTGTGTGTGTTTGTGTTTGTGTGTGTTTGTGTCTGGTTAAACCCATATGGTTAGACAGTGGGTACTGTCAAATCTTTCCATCTCGAATCTCTACTTGGCTATGGTTTTATCAGTAGGTGATATTATTTTGTGAATCCCAAAATGCATGCAGATATACAGTAGAGGAGAAAAGTGGAAACACAGAAGGGTAAAATCAAACTAGAACTAAATATGTTCATGAATAGGTGGTGGATAGAAGTAGCACAAACTGGCATCTTGTCAAATTTTTATTTCATGATGTACAAACTATGAACAAACTCATTTCTCAGATGAAGTTACTCTTTTGGAAACAAACATCAAAAGGCAGGTGCATCATTTCACTAGTTCGATATATTTATTTCTGACATGCCATGTCTACAGTTTACATATAATTTGTAATGGGTTTTCTGTTTTTTCTTCCGAAAGTATCAACATCAGGGAAAGGATGGGAGATCATATTTAATATAACACTCTTAGCAAGGTTAGCTACTTACTATTCCCCTCATTTGCAGTGGAGATGCTAATAACCTGTCTTTCCTGGATTCAATTGCTTTTCAAACATTTGTATCATAAGATATATTTTTTAAAAAAGTGAAAATGTGCATTTTATTCTAAACAATTTCAGGGAGGGAGAGAGGGAAGGAAGGAAGGAAGGAGAGAGGGGGAAGTGATTGACTTATAAGGCTATTTTCCTCTATTGCCTATTCTAGGATTCTAAGACTTGAAGCCATCAATCTTTTCTTCATACTCTTTATTTATATGCAGAATAAAGGCAAGCAATACATAATGTGATAAAAGATGAGCTCAGTTATGTGTTTAAAAGGAGCATATTTTTCTCCTGGTGGAGAAGACATTCATGGGGAGTGATGCTATTTCCATGAGAAGATCTCAACAAGTGTCTATTTTGATGGGATTGAAAACCATCAACCATTTCCAGCAGGTTGTAAACGCTTTTAAAAAATTGACAAAATTGGTTGTTTTTTTTTTTTTTCTCTTTGCTTCCAGACATCAGCAGACCTGTACTGATTGAAGGCTGTGCTTTGTGGGTGTGTGGGAGGAGAGCAAAAGTTTTAATAGACCAAGTAATTATGCAAAAATGAATGGATTATAACACACACATGGGAAAGGCTTGAGATTTTCTCTTCCTCCCCACTGTCCAGGGGATATTGCCAAGGAATTTATATTTGCTTTTGCTTTTCAACTATAATGAGATTATAATAAATTTAGAGGACAGTTCAGTGAGCTTCCTATCTCAAAATATTAGGAAAGTAAAATTAAGCAAATTAAGAGATGGATCCAGCAGCCACTAAAAATGACTTCAAGGGTCAAGGAACAACAGCAGAGAAGCTACTTTATGTCAGATCAAACTGTTATGGCCCAGGCTCAGAATCTGAATCTGATTCTGAAGAAGCTGCTCCAGCTAAACCTGTGGAATGCCAGCTTCAGGAGAGACAAAGTCAGGAATCACATGAGGTTGATCAAAAACAGATACCATGTGAATAGCTGAATCAGCGAGATGAGGATAACGTAAGGCTGCCCAGCCCCTCCACTCAGCAAGTCAAATGGAGAGCAAAGCAGTGACATTCTATGAGGAGAGAAATTTCTTGATTAATGACAGCTGACTGTGGTTAGATTTAAGAAGCAACTTTGCTGGAAACAACTATGTCATCTCTGGCTCTTGTGGGATATTTGTGCGGATACTACTTGCGAAACTCTGACCTCTGGAGAGGCTGACAACCTTGACCTGGTTCTTGGAACTTTGGACTGATTTTGGACGACTCTTCTGTGCGCGCCTATTAAAAGCAAACTATTCAGGCAAGTGTCTGTCACAGACTCTATTTCTCTTTGCATGCTTTGTCTGTGGTTAACTGTTTGATTTTGAGTAAACTGTGAACTACCATGGCATCTGTGGGTGAAACCATATTTGAAACCAGAAAAAGGGCCCAAACTGTTTATCTCTCTATCCCAGTAATTACCACAGAGAGTTCCAGGCTTTTACTTGTTGGCTAAGGGAAACTGCCAGAGAGAAACTGATTCTATAACTAGCACAGTATGACTCAAATTTGGCAAGCAATATCCAATAATTCTCAAGTCCGAGTCCCTCTTTTGTTGGTTAATTAGCTATTTCTTTAAAATGCAACACATGCCATGTACAACTGAGCTATGGTTCCTCTTTTGGACTCTGTCTCTTCTGACATTTGCTCATTTATCTCATCACTTGCAATCTGATCTTTTGGAAATGCCAAGGATTGAACTGGTACACTCACAATTGTCATGGTACCAACCTTTTTATGTCAGAATATAGGAATCTGTTTATACTTAGCCAATTCATCTAGGTTAGTATTGTCTACAGTGACGGATAGTGACTTTCTAGGGTCTCAAAGCTTTTTCCAAGCCTAATTGGAGGGCACAGGATGGAAAGAGGAGTATTATGGGCTTTCTAAATTCAATCTGACAAAATTTCTCAACTGTAGAACTTTCTAGGTGAGGTTTTGGCAAATCCTGGCTAGAAATACTATCTGCCACAGATGAGTAACTAGGATTATAATCTTGCTTCTATAATCCTCATATCATCCAAACAGAAACAGCAAATGAAAAGGAGTCATTTTTACCATTAAGTAAAACACGTACAAACATGCAGGCATTCAAATACAACACCTATGTGTTGACAACCCCTATCTTGTTAAGAAGATGTCTGACCTACTCACGATTAATTGAACAATTATCAACAAAATACTGTACCATTTCCTACCATATGGCTAGGAAATATAAAACATTGAGGCTCTAAGATCTCTTACAGATGAGGGCAGTTCTAGAAAGCAGGTGCAATGTGTTGCAATGTCACACCAAGGCGTGATATTATTTTGCACATCCATTTCGTGCAAGACAAGGTGACTGGGGAAATTAATAAGTTTGTGGATGCTGAGGGAATTCCAAGGGCAGCATGGGGAGGAAAATCAAATCACAGTTTAGTTTTTCATTACATTTTCCATTAATATCCAAGTTGTTTGGGGGCAGTTCATATCAGCACATCACAAGAGATCCTTTTGCGGGGAGTACTGCTGCTTCATAGCTCTCCACTCATTCAGAACAGTCTGTAATTGCAATGTTGATTTGCAATGCAACCAGTGCCCTGCACGACGACGCAGACAGGAAACAGATGCTTTGGTTAATTAATCATTTCCAGAGGAGGTGGCAGAGTGGCCATTCCCAAATTTAGGCAAATAAAACAGATCCATGGTATGTATGTATGCATGTATGCATGTGTGTATGCAAACTGTTTAGAGAGGGCTGTATACACACACACACACACACACACACACACACACACACACACACACACCAAACTGGGTCCTCATTTTACTGACCTCAGAAGGATGGAAGGCTGAATCAACCCTGAGCTGGTGAGAATTGAATTCCTGGCAGTGAGCAGTGAGTTAGTCTGCTGCACTCTAACCACTGCATCATCACAGCTCTTGATCCATTAAGTGGGTCATCGTGTGACCATGCCTGATTTTACAACCATTCTTGGGGTGGTTATTAAGCAAACATCATGGTTGCTAAGTGAATAGAATAGTGCAGTGGCCTAGAGGTGGAGCTCTCACCTCACATTCAGGAGGCTGTGAGTTTGATCCTATGTAGAGGCATATATTTCTCTTGCTGGGCACACTGAGAATTTATCTGCTGAACAAAACTCTGCATTGGTGACAGGAAGGGCATCCAGCCAGTAAACACTCTGCTAGCTCCATTCAGTTGCCCAGACACCACCCCGTAAGGGATTAGGAGGTCATTAAAAGAGGATTTTTATGGTTGCTAAGTGAATGCTGCAGTTGCGAAGCTAATAGTGCAAAGTTCTTAATTATAGGTTCAGCAAGAATGCAAAAGTTATAATAATTTTGTAAAGTGCATCCAAAAAGCCTTGGTATATTTAGAAATAATAGCCAGATTTAAAAGTCTAGAGATGATCAACAGCCACATTCTTTTTTTCTCTCCAAGTAAATGGTCCTAGGTAATTTTAATTATGGCACACTGAACTATTTAATAACAATTTTCATTCAGAAAAGATTCAAAACCTATGTTTTGAATTGTACAGGATTAAGAGCATCAATATTTTATGTTACTTTTATGGATTTCAAATCAATTTAATTATAAGTGCCATCATCCCCAGAACAACTAATGGCCGATGGTAATTGGAGTCTTGGTATAAACATTTAGAGATTATCAAGCGAGTTAAGTCTACGCCTGACAGTGCAAAATTAGATACTGTGAGCAAAATACAGAAAACAAGGCTGTGTAGCAAAATGCAAAATACAGAGAACTCAGTAGCCCCTTCCAAAAAGAGAAAAGTAGCAATGTACGCCATATTAATGGTGTAGATAAACGTGTGCATGAGAAAATGATTTAATTCCATCTTTCTTCGATGTGAGAACAATAAACAAAACAAGGTAAAAATTTCTCCTGTTTCTTATTTGTAATTATTTTGCTTCAACATCCATTGTAAAAACAGACAAATCATTTTTATTTGAGATTGTGAATAACAACAAAGTTGATGTAAATAATTGGGTGCCTTTTATAAACAAACAAGGGATAAAATTGAAAACTAATAATAGGATATCAATAGTAGAAGTCAATGTGTGTGTGTGTGTGTTGGAAAGATACACTGTTGGTTTATTTTGCTCAGAAATGACTTGTTTATCTATGGTTTATTGAATAAATAATTGATTGGATTCTTCCAATATACTGACTGAGTCATAAATGGTAATTGAGTTCACAAAATTACACTTAGTAAAAACCCAGTAAACTGCACTACAACTTCCTTGATTTTCACTTAATTGGCTAGGTTAAGCAGGTCACTATCTCACTTCCAGCAAAGAAATAAAGTCTTTTAATTACTGTAGAGACTTGGAATCTAAGGAGCATCTCCTATAGCCATGAGCACATATTGCCGGATCACCCTTCCCAAGTTGCTCAGTATCAAACTTACAATTCTCAAAAAAAAATCTGGCTGGCAGACTTTGGGCATTCAATGCAAACAGGCCACAAAACCTCTAAGTAAATCCTGTGAATATTCAGAACAAAAGCTTAATTCCTCTTTGAATGTGTGGCACTCAACAAGTTAAAAAAGAGAAGTTCTTTCTTTAAGACAAACAAGTCTACATAAATAAAGAGAGGATCAAGAATGACAGTGTCCCATTATTTCAACACATGCCCTTCCCTTTTGCATTTGTGCCATGAGGTCCTTCTTGTGAAAATGATATTTTTCAGCCAATCAAAAAACTTATGCAGACATTCATATAAACAAACCCTTGAGGCAGGTAAAGAGTCCAGTCTGGTCATTTGTCAGATGTAGGAAGCCAGATGTTATTCTATGGCATTTGAATCCTTTATTGGAAATGTAACTCATGGATCTTTACACTTAGAGCTGGGTTCTGGATAATTCCTGAAGCTAACACACTGTGTATAGTTATCTAAAGAGCAAAGGTCCATGAGTTCCTTTTGAGATAAAAGAAATAGAATAAGACTTGGCTACCTACGTTTGACAATTCCCAATGAAATTAAAAATGTTGGTCTATGAAATAGAAACACTCCTCTCCCCAAAAACAGGGACCATGGAAGTCATATTAAAACCCCTTACATGGGATCCAATATAGTGTACCATCTGTATCTTTCTCCTCAAGACCTTAATTAAAGATGACTAGGTGATAGATCCTAGCCTGATCAACTAATTTTAATTAATTCAACTGATTATGAAGATTGTGAGATATTTCATGCTGCAATAACAGGACAGCCTTTCAAAACATATTGATCTAAAATGTTCAGAGTATATAAAAATAGGAAAGAAAATGTCTAGGTTATCAGCCAATCTGCCACTAATGAATCCAACAGCAGTAAAATCTATTTCCTTCCTCTGGGTTTGCAAACATATTTTTGAGGGACATAAATTGTTTTGTATTAAGATTCTTTGCAAACTGCTTTTTTTCCAGATCTATGAGAGGTTATAAACGCTTCTTAGAACTACTTGGAAAATCTCAATTCTTTCTGAAAAGAAGAATAATAATTCTGAGTGGTGAGAATTGGTTGAAAATGTGTGTTTTCTTTTTGAAAAAGAAAATGATAGCAGAGTGTGAATAAATGTGAAGAGGATGCAAGCGATCAACAGCCCTACTGCCACAAGCAGCATATTGGCATGAATGAAAATGCCAGGCACTTTTTTTCTTCTCTCAAAATCACTGAAATGGAACACACTGCTGTTTTACAGGAGCTTCCCAAGTGAGTTATCAGCAATAAGCCATTTGTACAACAGGATGGAGAGTATAATTTTGAAGCTAAACATGTTGCTGTGGCAATAACACCCATTTTATTAATCCCCAACCAACATGTTTCAGATTAAAACCTGGGATGTTGTCTAAATGAACGCATAGAACTACTTTGCAGATTAGAGGCTTCAGTTCATTATGTCTTCATATTTTGGGGTGCGCTTGGGTTATTTCAAATCTCCAGAAATATATTGTCAAGTCCTGGGAAATCAAGAGATTCAGGCAGTTCAAAGGAGTATAAAGATTTCAGGAAAGCTTAGGCTGTCTACAAGAATCAGACCAATTGGCCGTTAAGAGAAATGAGTGGGAGATAAGATAGGCATTCAAGGTGGGCTGGACTTAGATCTCTTATGGGCACACAGGGACTCATGACTGATGACACGTTTGACCCCTCCCTCGGGCTCAGCCTGGTCATCTCCTACATCTATACAGGTAGTCTTTGACTTACAACTATACTTTTAAGGACCATTCAAATTTGCAACAGCACTGGAAAAAGTGACTTATAACTGCTTTTCACACTGAAGGCCATTGCAGCATCCCCTGGTCATGTGATAAACATTTGGCAACTGGCATATATGTCTGACAGTTGCATTGTCCTGGGGTCATGTGATCACCATTTCTAGCCTTCCCAGCTGGTTTCCTATAAGTAAAGTCAACGGGGGAAGTCAAATTCACTTAACAACTGTATAGTTCATTTAACAGCTGCAGTGATTCGCTTAACAGCTCTGGCAAAAAAAGGTTGCAATGGGGCAAAGAATCACTTAACTGTCTTATTGTGGCATGGTGGTTAGAGTGCAGTACTGCAGGCTACTTCTGCTGAGTGCCAGATGCCAGCAGTTTGGCAGTTCAAATCTCACTAGTCTCAATGTTTTCTCAGCCTTCCATCCTTCGGAGGTGAGTAAAATAAAGACCCAGATTGTTGGGGGCAATATGCTGAGTCTGTAAACTGCTTAGAGAGGGTTGTAAAGCACTGTAAAGTGGTATATAAGTCTAATTACTGTTGCTTGTTTAGCAACTTAAATGTTGGGCTCAGTTGTGGTTGTAACTAGAGGACTACTTGCAATATGTTGTATGTTTTCAGCTTGTAACAATTAGTTTGGACCTAGAGGATGACATGTTCACTAGGCCATCATCTGTGAAGTCACCATCTTCAGTTAGAATCCTGACACCTGATGTACATCATGGGAGGCTTTTAAGAAGAGACTGGACAGCCACTTGTCTGGAATGGAATAGGGCAGGGATCCCCAACCCCCAATTCATGGACCAGCATGCTCCCTCTGGTCTGTGGAAAAACCTCTCTCCACAGAATCAGTCCCTGGTGCCCAAAAGGTTGGAAGCAGCTAGCATAGGGTCTCGTGCTTGAGCAGAGTCTTGGACTACAAGACCTCCAAGGTCACTTCCAACTCTGTTATTCTATTACTAAAAACAAAGGGAGAACTCAAAGACACTCAGCTATTTTTCTACTATTTTTTTCTGATTTTTTAAAATAATATTTATGTTTTAATATTATATTATTAAAACCGGGACTGCATTCATGAATATTGTGCCAACAGAATATCAAGTAATAGAAAGAAAGGTTGGCATTATTGTGCAAGAGAAGGTTTATCACTGAATATTTCAAGCTTGCTAGTCAAGCTTCTCCTCTTCTTTGTTGCCATGGCCTGTTCCCCTGATTTTCATGAACAACCAACAAAGAAATGGTATTGTCTCCCTCCATTTTGTAAGCATAAGGACCACCATTCAGAAGAGGGAAAGTGAAAAAGAAGTGGTGAGAATAATGAAGTGTAAGGCTGACCTAGACAGTAGACCAAGTAAGACACAGCTTATGTAGTTGTGTAATATTGAAGCTTAGTGTCTGGGGAACTTCCATTGCTCATTTTATAAGTTATCCTTGGAAATGTGAATGCAAACACAATAATTGAAATATATGTTGTAGACAAAAACAGGTATACAAGAAAGAAATATGGAAACCACATGGAAAATAACAATAGATTTTTGTAGTATTCTGTTTTATTTGTGTGTGTGTGTGTGTGTGTATCTATATCTATCTATCCATCTATCCATCTATAGATGACTGACTGACTGACTTCTGGATTGCTCCAAGAAGACATAAATCTCTTTGTCTTATGCAGTCTTTATTATCTTTTTTTAATCAAAAAGAAATATGATAAAACAGCCACAAATTATCAGAGGTCACATTCTTAATGGATAATTACCCAGAGGGGCTAGTCAGAAACAGCATATCTCTGAAAACCAATTGCTGCTGGAAGAAAAATTACTGTTTACTTTACTTTACTGTTATAAGTAGTCCTCAACTTAAACCATTTCTTTAATGATTATTCAAAGTTACAATGGTAGTGAAAAAAGTGATGTATGGGGGGAAAAAGTGACTCATAATCGGTCCTTGCAGTTATGGCTATCACAGTACTGCCAATTTGAGCACTAGCATGTATGAGGGGTCCTTGTTGCTCTCTGAGCTTGATCATTTTCTTGCAGATGTTTCATTACCCAAACTAGGTAGCATCATCAGTTCAAGAAGGGAATGGGGATTGTGGAGAAGGAGGCAGGAGCAAAAGGAGGGGAGGGGGAGGGAAAGGTGGGGAAGAGAATTGTGGGTCTCTGGTGTTCTCTGAGCTTGGTTGTTTTCTTGCAGATGTTTCATTACCCTAACTAGGTAACATCATCAGTGCTAGAATGGAATGGGATTGTGGAGAAGGAGGCGAGAGAAAGAGGAGGGGAGGGGGAGGGAAAGGATGAAGAGGAAGAGGAAGAGAAGGAAGAGGATTACGGCATCCTTGGTGCTCTCTGAGCTTACTTGTTTTCTTGCAGATGTTTCATTGCCCTAATGAGCCAACATCATCAGTGCTAGTAAGGAATGCTATTTGCTGTCAGTTTATATTCTGGTGTCTTGCCTGTCTCTGGCATGTATGTGCAACTTTTGCAGCATCCTGGGATCATTTGATCACCATTTGCTACCTTCCCAGCCAGCTTTGGACAAGCACAACCTATGGGGGAAGCCACATTCAAATAACAAGCATGCAATTCGCTTAACAAATGCAGCGGTTTGCTTGACAACGGTGGCAGGAAATGTCATAAACTCACTTGACAATCAACTTGGTTAGTGACATAAATTCTGATCCCAACTGGGATTGTAATCAGAGAACTACCTGTACTATAAGCATCTGTTGGATTGCTGCTGGGAATAGGAAGCTAACCAAGGAGTCATGCTATTTGCCAGTAATAATAACCAGGACCCTAATCTTATATACCATAATTGTTTTAAAGCTGTAACAGATAACGCATAATGGCTTGTAGCCCATCTTCTCCTTCACCTTTCCACCTAAGCAATTGATTATTGATTACTCTCCTCCCTTCCTTCTCTCTTTGAAAAAATCTTTCTTTCTTCTCTCTCTTTCTGTCTCTCTTTTTCTGTCTCTCTCTGCCTCTGTCTTTCATTTTCTTTCTTTCTTAGTTTTCAAGGCAAATTTTTCATGTTAAAGATATTCTGAAAGTGTCATCACATTTTTACAATAATGTATGTGCGGAGAGAAGCACAAAGAAAGAAATTGCTTAATGCAAGAAACACTAACTCCACGTCAGCAAAAACAGAGCTTGCTATCATCTATTATGTGCTTTCTGACAACTCAGTTGTCATTAAAATGCACATTGGCAAGGTGAAGACTTGGAGAGGAAAAGGCTGGGGTGGGGCATGGACAAGGTAGTGGAACCAGTATAATTTTGGGCTTTTTGTAATGCTCAAAATCCACAACTGCTAACAAATTAGATACACGCTGCTGACATTTTTCTTAAGATGTTTTAGTACCTATAAGATGCTATACTAATTCCTAGGACTCCCCCAGTGAAGAATAAGGATGAGAGACCAAAAGCAAGAGTGCATAATTGCTTTTTAATGCATTTTCAAAATGTATTCTGTCACACACTATCTGTATTATAAGCTGAGCTAGCAGTGCAAGGATAAAGTTGGATGGAATAAATAGGACTTTATAATTTTCATCAACCTTGTATTAAGTGGCACATCACAATAAACAAACAAGACTGGAGAAGCACATAGTGTACAGTGGAGGAATAATTCAGGAACCAAGCTTGCAAATCTTCTTTTGAACCTCTTATTAATCATCCTCAAAACACAAATTAATTTCTACACTTAAAGCAATGTCATGGTAGGTGGGAAAGACTTTGGCAGGCTGGGCGAAGAAAACACTGCCAAAGGAACAGTCAGATACGAGACGGCATAGCCTACAACTGTCTATGGGGGGGGGGGGGGGGGGGGGGGTTCAAGAGGATCAGAAGGGACTTCCCTAGTTTCTCAAGCTGCAGAGGAGAAAGAGGGAGAACTGTATTTTCATACTTGCATGATTGATGTTGGCGCCCTCGAATAAGCCAGATAGGAAACAGAACTTGATGAGCTAATTCTATTTTATGACAATGCAACATTGACAGAATCTTGCAAATCTGAGAGAATAATTCTCCCCGCTCCAATCTTCTTTACCACCTTAAAAAACAAGGCTCTCTCTTCTTGCCTTACTCACTATTTAGTTGCTGCGATATTATCTCTTATCTGACCATTCCCTTTGCAGTATCCCTTTGCCCAATCTTGCAAGGCCTTTCCCACATAACAATAGCACTTAGACTTATATACCATAAATCTCTCTAAGAGGTTTACATCTTGCTCTCAATATTCTGGGTCCTCATTTTACCGACCTCAGAAGGATGGAAAGCTGAGTCAACCTTGAGCCCGGTGAGATTCGAACTGCCAAATTGTTGTCAGCCAGCAGTTAGCAGAAGTCCTGCATTCTAACCACTGTGCCACCACAGCGCCTAAATATACCTTTAAAAGCAACTCTAAACAAAGGAAGGGGTGAAGTTTATCTAATCATATAATTGATTTATTAATGTTCCATGTATTTTAATATATCAGCTATATGACTGTGGGATTATCTTGCTTAATATGATCAGAAAAGGTACTTAATATAACAATTCCACTGTGAATTATCAACTACTGCTTAAGTATTGTTGAACTCTTCATATTTACAAAATGTACTACCCTAAGGTTACATCCTAAAATAATATTCTCTCACTCTGTTACAAAATCTGCAGGACGACTGCATTCTTCTCTTCAAATAAAGGACACTACTGTTTTCTGGAAAAAAAAAAATGCCTTCCAAGAAAAGAGTGCCCACAATGATTTTAATGATGGATTTTGAAACATTTTCAAGAAGCATGGTCAAGTGACAGTCAAAACTCCCAGAGAAATGTGCCAGATAAAGTATGAATATATTTCAATGCCTCTTCTAAAAGAGACCTATCCACCAAAATTCCCTCGTCACACAGACCTTGTGCACAGATGGCTCTGGTAAAAAGCAAGCACTCCCAATGCCTTTCAAATGTAACAACTCTTTGTTGGAGGCAGCTAAAGAACACATTATTCTGGTTATAAGTGTCAGGAGAAAATAGCTAAATTTAACTTTGACAGACTTTTACTTTTCTTTTTAACACAGGATAAAGAGAATCCTGAACATGATTTAGGCCATCTTTATCTTTAATGCATGATTTGCAGTGCCACTTAAAAGGATGACATTCCTGAAATCTGAGAAAGAACACATCTCTGTAACTGCAGCAAAGGCTGAGGAACCAGTGAGTAGATTGATTCTTCGGAACCTCTCTTCTTGATAAGGAGGGGATGGGAGAGTGTCCATTCTCTAGACCGCTGCTGCTCCTGAGGAGACTGCAGGGCAGTGGTCTGAGTGCCAAGAGATAAAGGGTTTTATCACCAAGGTCATACAGCAAGTCTTTTAAAGGACACGAACCTTTTGTGTGTGTATCTATGTTTGTGTGTGTTAAAGATAAAGAGAGACAGTGATGACGGCATGACACCACTGAAGAACGAGCACTCTACGTTTCTTTAAATGCTTCCATTGAAAGAGAGCCAATTCTGTTCCAGTGGTGAGACTCATTTTTTTTTTACTACCGGTTCTGTGGCCGTGACTTGATGGGTGTGGCAGGGGAAGGATACTGTAAAATCTCCAGAGGTGGGATTTGCCAGTTCTCTGAGCTACTCAAAATATCTGCTACCAGTTCTCCAGAACTGATCAGAACCAGCTGAATACCACCTCTGTTCTGTTCTCCAGATTCAAAGATACCCAGCTCCTTCAAGTATTCTCCATTGAACTGGATTCTTTGATCTCCCATCATATTGTTGGAAAGAAGTTAGACATGAACAGTGCTAGCTGTTTTCATGAACGAAATATACTTTAATTCACTACTTTCTAAAGATTTACTTCTTAGGTAAGTTTGATGTGCCTTATTGGTTGGGTTATCGGTCACATCAAATCATGCTTTTGTTTTAACATGGTTTCTTAAATCACACTAAGTCTAAATCAATATTTGCAAATAACAATAGCAAAGTTCATACAATACACTAGTCATATCTCAACAAAACCAACATTACATACTGGAACTTTCTCCGAGTTGATATTTTCTACAGCTGTTCAGCTTCATCCTACAGAATGTCAAACCAATGGCCATGCTAGTTAAGAACTATAAAGATTTCCAAAACATCTGAAGAACATCATTGGTAGAAAGCTGGTTTAGCATAAGATGTGAAACTAGGCTTCTTCTTCTTCTGTAACTGTAAATATACTGTTTTATGCTACTGCAAGTTTCATTATAAATCAACCCACAGCAGGAAGGTAGCCATCAATCCAAGTCAAAATGTGGTGCATGAAAAAAAAAAAAAAGAGGACTTCTGCGGCATTTCAGATGCCACATTCACTGCCAATGAGGGCCAGTGTATATTCTACTATGCTTCATATACAACATTGTCAGGTAAGAAGATTAAATGTTGTTAACTTAGTTCTAATATGAGACTCTATAATAAATTTCATTAGAAGTGCCAGGAAAAATAGAAAGTGCAGAGCTGCTGCTGAGTGTCAGGTGGCTGGCAGCTCTAACGTATATCTTAGGGAACTTATCATCTAATTATAAAGAATAAAGCATATTTTTTTCCAGTGTGGTTACATGTGGTAATGAAGCATGCAGGGAGCCTCACAAGATAGATGGGGGCCTTCACCACTAAAGCTGAAAACTTGCTTAACTTAATAGTCTATTTCTTACATTTATTCCCTGAGCATTCAGAACTCGATTAATATCTTCTATCTTATCCTGTGCTATACAATTAAAGCCAGTGAAATGCATTTGCCCAGGCAGGCTCTGCCATGGATGGCAATGGAAGAAGGCAGAAGTGAAATGGCTCTTCAAGAGACAGACAAGAAGTTGTGAATAGTCTGAATAATGAATGGCTTAGCAAGAACCTTGGGATTGCATGCAGAGTAAAGATAAGTAAAGAAGAGATAGTATAGCTAGGCAGACAAGAATTCAGTATGACTTATGGCTGCTGCATATTTAAGAATCTGAAAAACGGCCTCACCATTGGCCCATTGCATTCACAATAACTCTCCAAAATTCTTAAGCCCAAATATCTGAAATTCTTTAACATGAAATACCAACAGTTGAACTTGGAAATTTCTGCATCTAACTATAAACAATGGCATCACTAAGGCTATGGGCTGCACTCCAAGTCTGGTGGTAACCAACTTACTCTGACCAACAAACAAGGAAGAGTTAAAGAAAGCACAAGAGACTGAAGCTACTCTAAAGACCATCCTGAAAATTCTGTTGTTTTCTGACCTAAAATAAAGAATTGTGGAAAAGAGAGGAAATAAGGATCTTGAATTTTTCAATTTCCCTTGGTCATGGATAAAATATTTCCAATGCCCTTTGGGGATGATAGAGGCAAGAATGATGGAATTGTGATAATGAAATATGGTGTATGATGTTTAAGAGAACCAGTTTCTGAGATTTATACTAAACCATAAAGGAGTCAGTTTTTCTCACAGACAATCACTGTGAAATCTCTGACACAAAGTGTAACTTTTGCTCTTCCTCTTTTCCAGTCGAAAAAAAGAGAGTGAAAGAAAGGGACACAAAATATTGTTTTCAGTAAAATGTAAACAGCAGTGAAGTACACGGAGATGGATCATCACTCACCAAAGTCTATAACCAGACTTTTCACAATCACTTTAAATTCAACTTAATCCTATACCAGTGTTTGTCAATTTTAGCAACATTAAGAGGCCAGGAGCAATCCCAGAATTCCTCGGCCAGCATGGCTGGCTAGGGAATTCTGGGAATTAAAGTCCATGCCTTTTGAAGTTACTGAACTGGCGAAATACTGCTCTGTACAGAAGGCAGAACAGATGGATGGGTTGAGATGTGCTGTTCTTAATCAGAATGGACCGAAGGTGGGATTCAGCAGGTTCTGACCAGTTCTGGAGAACCAGTAGTGGAAATTTTGAGTAGTTCAGAGAACTGGCCAATACCACCTCTGACTGGCCCCGCCCCATCTATTCTCCGCCTCTTGAGTCCCAGCTGATTGGCTGGATCTTCTTTTGTTGCCCTGCACAGGAGAACGGAGCTGGAAAGCAGGTTAGTGGGGTGCGGAAGGAATGGGCATTTTGCAGTATCCTTCCCCTGCCAGGCCCACAGAGCCAGGAGCAAAAAAATTTTGAATCCCACCACTGCAATGGATTTTATTTAGTTTTGTGGATGCTAGCCATTGCAATCTGATCATGTGATCATCTTTGGAAATCTTCTGACAACTGCAGTGATTCACTTAACAACTGTGGCAAGAAAGACCATAAAATGGGGTAAAATTTGTTGAACAACTGTCTCGCCATGGAACAAAAATTTTCAGCTCAGTTGTGATCATAAGTCAAGGACTACCTGCCCTGTGCAGAGATAGTTTTCATAACAGTGGATTGCTAAACTATTTTAGTTATAAATAAGGAAGAGTGTAAAAAAAAAAAAAGCCTTTAATGTTTTTGGACAGAAAAACAAAACTTAATTTTTTTTAAAGAGATGAAACAGCAGCAGGGTCAAAATTAGTATGTGAACTAACAATTTGGATATTATTCCCTTTCCAATTGCATATCCGTAATTTTGAAAAACAAGGTCCTGAACAGGTGGTGTCACTTTCCATGAAATCACCAGGGAAAGTTTTGTGTGCTTCTGATTAGCAATTTGCTTAAGAACAAATATCAGGACTGAGGCACACAAATGTTTTTGACGTTTCTGTCTACTGCAAAGCTTGTCTACATAGCATCACACAAATATGCATATATTCCCTTCCCTTTGGCTGAAATTTATCTAATGGGAAAAAGAGCATAAATGTATGCAAGGATAGAGGCTTAAATATTCCCATTAAGATTAACAACTGTGGTAATTGACTTAACTGAGGGATTTTTTTTAATGCTTTGCAGGATTTCTCAGAAGTAGAGAAAATTAAAAAAAAGCCAGCACCGAGAGCTTGCAGCCATGCATTTCCTTTTGAAATAATATGTATATAACAAGAAAAACCCATAGCTAAGACTTTAAGGTGCTGATTTCTAGGGATTTAATAAGAATGTAATTTGAATAATTAGCCATTCATCAATGTCAGTTTCATTAAATGAATGCCAGAAACTATTACCTCCTCCAATATGACCGAACAGGATTGGAATATATTATGTAAAAAACAAACACTTATCAAGTTCGTTCACTTTTCTTAGTCCCCAGTCTGTCACTTAATTTGCTTTGAAAGTCCTCCCTCCCTCTCTTCACCTGATGCCTGAGAGAGAAGACCCCAGAGAAAAGAAATATTTGCGGGAGGAGGTAATGCAGTTATGATTATCAACAACTTTGTTAAAATAGTGTACTTGGTCCTATATTACTTTATTTTCAAAGCTAAATAAGATGTTGAGGAACCTGCTGGGATGGTTACAGCTGCTGCTAAGTCTTATCATTCCTCTTCAACTTTGATTATATATTTCCATTTTTTTGCACACTGTGTGCTGTTAATCCCACCGGAACCAGTTGGGTGAAACATGTTATGTGCATAAATATATAAAATAAACATATATAAAAAACTTGATGCCCATGTAACAGACAACAGCAACTGGATGGTACACAATCTAATCAATCAGTCAGTCAGTCAATCAAGCTTTTTTATTCCTGTAATAACAGATAAATTAAGCACAAATTCTTCCTCTACCCTTTTGTAACATATCCAATAAAATGTTGTCTAATGAAGCTTCAAGGATTGTTGCTTCTGTTAGTTGATGCACTTTATCACAAGCTCCTCCCCAATCTTAATTTACATATTTAATCGACTGTTGGTAAAAATTGTGATACATCCACAAATAAGAGAGAGTGAATAGTTATCAAAGGGCTTCTATTTTGTGCTTGCTACAGCTGTCTTCAAGCTCTTCAAGCTCTTTTAATTAACTTCAAGCAGTTGAAATCAATTAAGGACTGATGGCAAATTAAGGACATCCAATGTATTCAAACTTATTACAGGACCCATGGACTAAGCAATTTGTATACTATCAACCAATTCAAACATAGATTGTAACATATTCATTTTCTGGAACATGGAAATAGGAAAAGTGCTGTTGGTCCATATTTTAATTTACTGATAGCAGAATGTGGACTACTTCGGTTGGTAAGGCAAAAGATTGTTTCTTGACAACATTCCTTTGAAGATTATCAAGTGACATGAAAGGTAAGATAATTGTTTGCAGAGAAACACTTACCTAACAGTCCCTTCATTGTAATCCACGAGGGCAAAGATTGGAATGCCAATTATATAGGCAAATAGATGAAACTATTAGAGATACTTTGAAATTATAAGATTGTTGCCTTAAGCAGGGTATCAAACAAGATGAATGCTAAAGTTTTCTCCTAATTTTTACATTTAGTGACTCCATTATCTTACAAAGTGCCCAATGTGTGGAAAACTAGCATACCAGGAAAAATAAAGTTCTGCAGTGAACTCTTTATTCTCCAGGGTTTAGATATTATGAAGCCTAACCTGTGAAAAGGAAGGTATTAAGATCCATACTTCTGTATAAACTGTTTAGTCCAGCAATGAAGGAACCAGAGTTCTAATTCTGCCATAAAGTCAGTTAGATGACCTTGGCCAGTGACTCACTCTTAACCCA
Source organism: Laticauda colubrina (assembly GCA_015471245.1). Classification (NCBI taxonomy): domain Eukaryota; kingdom Metazoa; phylum Chordata; class Lepidosauria; order Squamata; family Elapidae; genus Laticauda; species Laticauda colubrina. The sequence continues at coordinate 11,032,608 of BLBF01000059.1, read as the reverse complement.
ACAAACTTCACAGGCATTTGTTGTAAAAAATAAGAGAAGGAAGTGTTAGGTATGTTTGCCATCTTGAGTTATTTATTAAAATAATGGCAGGATATAAACAAGCAAATAAGCCAAAACATATTTAATTACAATCAAGATGCATTCAACCGTATATTAAATCTTATTTAAATTGTTGTGATGATTGGTCAAACATGGTAATTTTAAAATTATCCATACAGTGGATTATCAAGTCACTGATGGGGATTAGGATTTTCCCTAATGAACATAAGAGCTGGCAACTACAAAACCCATAACTATCAAGAACAGGTAAAAAAGGCAATGGATATTTTCACTGTCATCCAACCAGCTTCCTACCTGGCTTAACTTATATTTTAAAAAGAAGCATTTGATTCTTTTAAAACATAAACATTACTTCTCATCATCAAAAGTAAGCAGTCTTACCTAGCAACCATTTTGTGGAAATGCTCATAATAGACACTGAAAATACCAAATGTGCATCAGGCAACTTAATTCTGGTTCCCATTTTGAAATGGACTGGATAACACACTGAATGATGGAGCCTCTGGTCAATCAGTATTGGAGGCTACAATTTTATCATGGCTCTTAAAGGCTCATATTCATGGTAGGAGAAAGATTGGCTTTTGAACAGCACTTTCTTCGAGCATATTTTAGGGTTCTAACAGGAAACATAGTTTTGCATTAAAGAAGGTGGAATGCATTTGGATTCAGAAGATAAGTAATTTTATTTATACCTTTGCATGAGTTAAGAAGGAAAAAATACAAGGAGGAGGTACGTAGCTTTCTGAAGAAAATCTTTGCAGACTGGTCTATGCTGCTAGGCTGATAAGGTTTTATTTTCATCTTCATTTTTAAAAAAAATATTTATTTTTGTACCTGAAGATAGATGTGATAGCATTGTACTGTCAGCCTCGTAAATTAGGCGTGCAGGAAAGAGATTATTTCACACCCATCTTCCCTGCTACCCTCAAGCACCCTTGTCAAACTTCTGCTGAACTACTGCAACAATCATACCTCACTCTGCCCAGCCACCTATCCCTCCCCATTCCTGCTTGCTTTCCTTGAAAAAGCTTTCCAATAAATCCACTGCTTTTCCATTTTGAACCTGAGCGTGTTTGCACACTATACATAAAAGGTATTGATTGCTAATATGCTGCTGACAGACATATATGCCTCTGTGAAAATGTCTCAGGAGGGAAAAAAATATTAATCAGTTTAAAAATACAGGTTGGTTGGATGGAGCCAAGTGGAACTAGCAAAGATAGAGACATTATCCTCCACCATCCTCCCAAGGTGCTAAATATCAATATCATATTTTCAGAAGGAAAAAAAATGGAGAAGGGGAATAACGGCGCTCAAAATGAAGCTAATGAACTCTTTTCTATAACAGAAGAAGAAAGAGAAAATGGGGAGGGAAATGATTGTTCTCTGTTCTCTAACACAAATAAACAAGTGGGGAAAAGTAGGAGACAAAGACTCTTTGCAGAAATTGAGGTGTGGACATGGGAAGTTACATCAGAGCAGCTTGCCAGCATCTCCACCTAGAAGAAAAAGGGGGTGCTAACTCAGCTCCTTTATCTCTGTAAAAGAGGAGATATGGGATGGAATTGGGAAGTGAAAAAGGATTTATAAGTCAACCTATGAACAGTTGGTTTACATTGCTTCCTGCCGAAGCCCAAGATCACGTTGACATGATGAATGAAATAATAACAAACAAAAGCATTTACATTCCTTACATACTTCCCCAGTTGGCCAGAAAGAGGGAAGGATGACCCATTAAGCTTTGTAACTGGCTGATAAACCATACCCAATGAGTAGTCCTAAAAGATGCTACATGGAAGGAGGTGATTAGTGGGGTACCACAAGGTTCCGTCTTAGGCTCAGTCCTCTTCAATATCTTCATAAATGACTTAGATGAAGGAATAGAAGGGGAATTTACCAAATTTGTGGGTGATAATAAGCTGGCAGGAATAGCCAACTGCCAAGTTCAGAGGTCTTCAACTTGACAGCTTTAAGACTTGTGGACTACAACTCCCAGAATTCTTGTAACCTTGCCAATGGAAATAAACAGGAGACAGCCATGTAAAGGTGATAATCAGCACCAGAAGGATCTTTAATATACTTGTTTGTTAACAAAGTATTTCAATACCCTGCCTAAAGTATTTTTCCCATCAGAAGTTCATAAAGTTCCACCAGAATTCCTAAGATATTTCCTCTAAGAATCTCTTCCAAGTTTACTCCAATTTTCCTTTAGGTTAAAGACAGTAATACTCCCTGAACAAAGCTGAAAAATAAAAAGAAATGTGGGCCAATGGGAAAAATGTAATTTAGATACTACTTTAATTGAAGTATTATTGGCAATTCTCCATATAACATTGGAATGTATGACAATCTCTCAGATGCTTGCCCAATAATTAAATTTCCAGTTCTTGAATTTGACAGCAATTGGTCTGACTTATGGTAGAGGAAGGTTGTGAAAATATTTAATAACCATGATTACACCAGTAACATGAGTTGAATTTTTTTTTAAAAAAAATCTTTTATTTCAAATATTTGGAAAATAAGGCAAAAAATTAACCAACCAACTCCTATTTTCTTTGGATGCTATTAAATAGAAAAGTTCAAGATCATGTTGCTGTTTTCAGAATATCACTTTTGGCATTTCTGATTTACTGGGGTGTGTGCCATGCTTTCAATCATGTTATCATTTGCTATTGCTCTGTCAACACCTGACATCTCATTATGAGCTGCTTTAGTGGGTTGAATTGATTCCTTCTAGTTAAGTTAAACTATGAATTAGCGGAACAGTATTCCTAGTAGATTGTCATTACCTCCTCTTTTTTCCCCCTTCATTCACCTGAGCTTCCCAGGGAGGGAACAAACAAGGGATTGACAAATGAGCACCAAAGGCATAATCTAGTAGTCAGATTTTATACAGATGCACTAGAAACACATAACCCCAGTGGCAGTTTAATGAATCGAGAGAGGAGGACATTTGTTGCCAAATGCAAACAATCAGCAGCATTTTAGGAAGATGGTGACAGACTAAGGGAAGTTTAGTAGGTTTACCCTGCAAGTCTCAACCCAAGAAACATGTAATTTTGAACTGGGATGAGCAACCCTTGTCAGACAAAGATCATATTCAGTGGTAGGATTTGATTTTTTGTACTACTGGTTCTGTGGTCGTGGCTTGGTGGTTGTGGCAGGGGAAGGATACTGTAAAATCTCCAGTCAGAGGTGGCATTTGCCGGTTCTCTGAACTACTCAAAATTTCCATTACCGTTTTTCCAGAAGTGGTCAGAACCTGCTGAATATAACACCTCTGATGTTCACCTCCTTAACTTACAACTACAATTGAGCTCAAAATTTATGTTGCTAAGCGAAATATTTCAGTGAGTTTTGCCCCATTTTACAACGTTTCTTGACACAGATAAGTGAATCATTACAGTGTTAAATTAGTAGTACAGTGAATCTGGTTTCTCCATTGACATTGATTGACAGAAGATCTCAAAAGGTGTTTATGTGACCCCAAGACACTGCAACCATCATAAATATGAGTCAGTTGCTAAGCGTCTGAATTTTAATTATGGGGATGCTGCAATGGTCATAAGTGTGACGAACATTCATAAGTCACTTTTTCCAGTGCCGTTGTAACTATCAGTGGTCACAAAATGAACTGTTGTAAGTTGAGGACTACTGTATTCAGAGCTCTTGAGTGGCATCCAGAAGGACATACTAAGAAAACTAGGGTGGAGCCAAGCCGAAGAAATATGTGGTGCCCAGACACAGAAACAAACTGCTCAAGGAACTGCTGATACAGAGGAAATATTGAATCTGCATCTGCACCTCTATAACTCTCTGGTTTGGTTCTGCAACCCAACAGGATAGACACAGACTTCAGAGGAAAATTAGAACTGCAGAAAAAAACAATTACTACCAACCTGCCTTCAATTGAGGACCTGTATACTGCACGAATCAAAAAGAGGGCTGTGAAAATATTTACAGACCCCTCACATCCTAGACATAAATTGTTTCAACGCCTTCCCTCCAAATAACGCTATAGAGCCCTGCATACCAGAACAAGTAGACACAAGGTCAGTTTTTTTCCCAAATACCATCACTCTACTAAACAAATAATTCCCTCAACACTGTCCAACTATTTACTAAGTCTGCACTACTATTACTATTAATCTTCTCATCACTCCTTATCACCCATCCCATCCCACTTGTGACCGTATGACTGAAACTTTGTCGCTTGTATCCTTACGATCTATACTGACTGTTTCCAAGTATGATTTGATTTCTTATTGTACCCTCCCTATGACTATTATTAAGTGTTGTACCTTATGATTCTTGATTCTTGATGAATGTATCTTTTCTTTTATGTATACTGAGAGCATTTGCATCAAGACAAATTCCTTCTGTGTCCAATCACACTTGGCCAATAAAGTATTCTATTCTATTCTATTCTATTCTATTCTATTCTATTCTATTCTATTCTATTCTATTCTATTCTATTCTATTCTATTCTATTCTAT
>BLBF01000059.1:11003647-11028042 GCA_015471245.1 Laticauda colubrina | reverse complement strand
ATTCTATTCTATTCTATTCTATTCTATTCTATTCTATTCTATTCTATGTTGTCATTGTATCAAAATGAAATAAAAGTAATAAAGTATTGCTACTGAGATTTCCACTTCTAATGTGTTTCATGATGTTTCTCATCCCAACAAAAATGATAATTTGGCAGCATTTTGGTGTAGAACCAAAGGGACACTTCACTGAGCAGAAAGAACACAGCCATTAACTCTTGACTTAAAGAAGGAATGGCTAATTTTGGACTTCTTTTATTCTGTGATTGAAGAATCAGAGGTATATTTACTGCACAATCCACCTTCTTTATGGTTGGGTGAACTTTAATCATATGGCTGATAATATCTTCTATAAAGAACCCCACTGCTGTAATATGCTTATGCTTAGGCCATTATGCAGAGAGATTTGTTTTTATGATTACTGATATAGTCCCACACATTTTCTCGCCATCACACTAAGCATGGAGACTGACATAGACCCTAATGCACAAGAAAGTATGAAACCCAAAACGCTTTAAACATGGGAAGGAAGAAAAGAGAATTAAAGACATTCAGGTCCAAACTGATTCAGCTACATAATGACTGCAGTTCAGACCACAAGCTGTGATGATAAGGTTCACCTATGATACTACATTTATAATAACGCACTTCAACAGCACCGGAAAAATAGATATCTGTACTGAGAAAGCTATGTCATTATAAATACATTGATCACTGGTTTCTATAGAACCAGAAACTAGAAGTAGCTGCCAGCTTGCCAAGTAATCTAGACCAGAATAGCAATAGCACTTAAACTTATATACTACTTCACAGTGCTTTACAGCCCTCTCTAAGCGGTTTACAGAGTCAGCATAATGCCCCCAATAATCTGGGTCCTCATTTTATTGACCTCGGAAAGATGGAAGGCTGAGTCAACCTTAAGCTGGTGAGAATCGAACTGCTGGTAGTCAGCAGAATTAGCCTACAATACTGCATTCTAACCCCTGCACCAACATGGCTCTCCAGAAGCATATCTGGAAGTACTAACGATCTTTATTGTAAGTTTGCATGAACAAAATCTTGCAAGTTACATGTTTCAATTCCCCCCCACCCGCCTTTATAATCCAAAACTAGGAAGGATCCCTTTTGAAACTTTTGCCATGCCCTTATATGAAGTTCTACTGTATGTTTGACTTTCTTATTACAGATATTACCCTTACAACTTCAATCTTAAACTGTCTACCATGGACCTCACCCCATTCTTAAGAAGTCCTTAAAGGGGGCATGCATAAGTGCACCAGCATGCCTCCTGTCCTTGTCTTACTACCCCCATTTATCTGTATTCATTTCCTTCATTCTTGTTTATGTTCATACCTATATTTGTTATCTTATACATGTTTGACCAACAAATAAAATCAATAAATAAATAGATAGGGATATCATAACTGTAGATTTATGGTGGAACACAATCTCAGTGTTATGTTTTATCAACATAAGAACAGAATAGGGATTTGGCATATAACTAGATATTAAAAACAATGGGAGGGGAAGAAGTCATAGAGGAGTACACAACAGGAGGTCACAGTCACATAGAGCAGCTATGTACCTTAAAATTCATGTAGATATTATACTGAACACATTTTGAGATATTTTTATCCTATCTATATTACTTTATAAGCAACTCAAGGTGGTGAACTTACACAATACTCCTTCCACCTCCTATTTTCCCCACCACAACAACCCTGTGAGGTGGGTTGGATGGAGAGTGGGACCAGCCCAAAGTCACCCAGCCAGTTTTCATGCTTAAGGTGGGACTAGAACTCACAGTCTCTTTGCCTTTGACTTTGACTTTGTCTCAAAGTCACCCAACTCGCTTTGCTAAAGCAGGACTAGAACTCACAATCTCCTGGTTTCTAGGCAGGCACTTTAGGCATGTCTCAGAGCCAATATGTTTATGTATTATATCTCCAAATGTTTAGTGGATAGTTAGGTTTGCCTTTTAATTTTTTTTTAATGACCAGTCCAACTTATCTGATGGAAGAATTTAAGTGAGTTTACCAGCCTCTTGATTTTAAGCTCCCTAAAGCAAGAGATCCACAGATCTGAGTCTAGCACCTTCTGGTGGTAATAGAAAATCACTTTTCAGCCATGTTTACTGCTTCAAAATATATATGATGAAATATTTAAAAGCCTTACCATCTCCAGCTTACACTGGGAAAGCCCAGAGCACGTAAACAATTGCTGATAAGCAGAATGTCAAAAGTGATAAAACTAAACAAGTACTGAATTGCTTGCAGTGGAAAGAGAGGTCACCTTCGTCTTCTATAAGTAGATTTTACGTATACTGTACGTTTCTCCACTTGATCATATTCACATATGACACTTCCTGGATTATTCATTCCTTTTCCATGCTATGATTTTGCTCCTGGCACATACTTTATTGTTTTAAAGCAATTTGCTAATCTCTTATTTGATCTGTCCAGCTATACATTCCATATAATTTTCCATACTTGTCGGCCACAAAATATGAATTGGGTATTCTATGTTGACCATTAGTGGCATTTTGAAGCAAATGGATTGACAGCCTTCCCAAAATTATAAGATAAGATAACATTTATTGTCATTTGTTTCTGTGGGCACTCTAGCACACATTTTGTTGCCTGCTCTCAAAAGTGTATACACACATAAGACACACATAGATATGCTGTATACATGTAGCATAATATATAAATAGCTGTACATATATAACTGTACCGTGACATATAAATACATGTACATATTAATGACTGTCAATTTTGAATATGCAGTGGAAAGAGGAAGCTTGAGTGTTCACAAGGTTGATACTGTATGGAACAAAACAGGTGGCTGAATCTGGATGTTCTGCTTTGGATACTATGAAGTCCCTTCCCAAAAGATAACAAGGAAAATAGCTGCTGGAGAGGAAAATAGGTTGTGAAGAGACAATCCTGCAGACCCTGCTCAAGCAACATTTATCTGGAGAAAAGAAGGTAAAAATAATGTATTAAAGGGGGCTTCCATTCAGAGATTTGTGTCCAACTTTATTAGGAGTTTGATTGAAAATCTGGACTTAAGATAGGATAACAAAGTTAGAAGGAAAATCGGGAGTCTATCATTACCACCTTTTAATAATCCCATAATCTCTTGCAGGGTGGAGTCTGGGCAACTGAATGGAGCTAGCAGAGTTTTTACTAGCCGGATGCCCTTCCTGTTGTCAATGCAGAATTCTGTCCAGCAGATACAATCTCATTGTGCCCAGAGAGAGAAATATTTGCCTTTACCTAGGATTGAACTCACAGTTTCCTGATTGTCAGGTGAGAGCTCCACTGCACCACTCCTTTACGAGAGAGACTATCCTGGCAAGATAAATAGACTTTAAGCCTGATAACCCATCTGCATGCGGGCATGGGTCTCTTGTAGGACACTCCCAGGAAGCAATTGAGGAAAGGAACGAGTTTCTAAAACTTGGAACTATGGAACCAACCTCTCTTCCCTGTTCAAGGTTGAAGACAAAGAGGAGCATCAGCTTAAGAGCAATTATAAAGCTAAGGAAAGTGCTGCTGACATGACAAAAGATGAGATCAGAAATCCGAAGGCGAACAGCAGATGGTCCCCCTGATAATGAAGTCCTGAGCACATTGTGAGTAGGCAACCCAACATGACCTTATTCCTTCAATAAGGTTATTCCTTATTCCTCCTGGCAATCCAGATCAAGATCCCTGTGAGAATAAGGTATAATTCTTTGCTTTATTTCTTTCCGAGATTTTGACATGTCCACTTTGGTGTCTGTTAAATTGTCACGGAAGAAAAAGCATCAACTATTACATATGGGTATTTCTTTTCTACTCACATCAGGTCCAAGCTGAAGAACCTACTGATTGTTCTTGGGGATGATGATAGGGATGACTCCTATATATTTTGAATGACTCCTATATATTTTGAAGCATATTGGAGGTCTTGAGTTTGTTATTTCTACTTTTTCAGGATCTAAAAGAAACAGGGATAGATGTTTTTTATGATGGCATATTTCTGGGCATGCTCAGTTGGTATTACTCTTTCGATCTATAAAGGGTTTTTTTTCGCCCCAAGAATTCAGAAATTTTTCATTAAGGAAAATGTGCCACAAGTATCAGATTTTGCAGGGAAACACTGGCATGTCCATTGCTAAATGTGGAAAAAAGAGAAACTTCTATCTGTAAGAAAAAGTGTCCTTCTGCCCAATTTGGTCAAATCCACTTTCTTACCTAGCCTGAATTTGCTACCCTGGGGAGAAAAAAAACCCGGAATAATTAGGTGCATTAATATTTTAACTCCCTTCCTGTTAGGTTATGTCCAGTCCTGCTTATAAGGAGAATAGAAGGACAAATAGGATAATGAGCTATCAATGAAATCCAATTGCTGCACTCAAGGTGCTGTTCTTTCATTGGAAGGAAAGCAAAAGGTAGGACATTTGCAGAAAAAAGTCAAGTCTGCACCCAGGCGTAGCTGAGTATCTCAATGACACAGCTGAGATCAACACTTAGCGTGCAAACCTTTAAATGGAGTGCAGATGGCAGGGAGAAAGGTAATCTTCTGGAAAAGCCTCTAATTGTCTGCCCACACTAATAATTTCAGAGAAGGCTCCCCTCTCTCCCTTCTGCCTATAATTAGACCATTCCATCTGTCTATCAGAAGGCTTTTTTTTACTGCTCCTTAGGACTGCTGCAGGATGATCCTCATAGAAAGAAGGTGTTATCTCCCCCCCCAAAGATTTAAAGATCCTTATAACACATATCCCAAAGAAAAGGCATTTGGGAGAATGAAATGCTCCTGCTAGGCCTGCTAAGACTTTTTTAAAAATAAATAAATGTCATAAGCTCTATGAATTCTCTTATTGTGTCAAAACAGGAGATGGAGGAAGAAGAGGATGACAATGGTGGTGACAAGGAGGGGATATTTTATTTCTTCTCTTTTCTCTTCTTCCTTTGGATGGGTTACTTGCTTTGTAGTAAAGGCTTTGATCTCAATGCATCAAGCAAAAGAAGATAAAGCAAGGCCTGGCAATGGCTCACATGGAAATAAGGGGGGGGGGGAGGAAACCCTGAAGATTTTACTTCACTAGTTATCACTAGCAGTCCTGATCTCTGTTTCAAGGCCATTGAACAAGGACTATCCAAAGATGTTTCCATGGTAATGTGGCCAGCGTGAGGTCATGGAGGATTCTTACCTTCCCACCAAAAGGGTACCTATTTATCTATTTGCATTTGCATGTTTTTGAACTGCTATTAGTGCCACTTTACAAAACCTTAGGAAGACCACACCTGAAATACTGAAACCAATTTTGGTCACCACGCCACAAAAAAGTTGTTGAGACTTTGCAAAAAAAATCAGAGAAGAGCAACTAAGGTGATCAAAGACCTGGATACTCAACCATATGAAGAATGGCTGCAGGTTTTGGGTCTGGCTAGTCTAAAGGAAAGAAGAATTGGGGGTGACATGATAGCAGTATTTCAGTATTTGAGGGGCTGCCACAAAGAAGAGGGGGTCAAATTATTCTCCAAAGCACCAGAGGGCAGGACAAGAAACAATGGATAGAAACCGATCAAAGAGAGAAGCAACCTGGAATTAAGGATAAACTTCCTAACCAGTGGTGGGATTCAATTTTTTTTTACTACCAATTCTGTGGGCATGGCTTGGTGGGCATGGCAGGAGAAGGATACCGTAAAATCTCCAGTCCAAGGTAGGATTTGCCGATTCTCCGAACTACTCAAAATTTCCACTACCGGTTCTCCAGAACTGGTCAGAACCTGCTGAATACCAACTCTGTTCCTAACAATGAAGACACTTAACCAGTGGAATACTTTGTCTTCAGAAATTATGGGTGCTCCATCACTGGAAGTTTTTAAGAAGAGATTGGACAGTCAATTGTCTGAGATTATTTGGTTATCCTACTTGAGCAGGGGACTGGACTAGAAGATCTTCAAGGTCCCTTCCAGCTATTCTGTTCTGTTCTTATTCCCTATTCCTATTCTATTCTGTTGGCAGGAGCTGAGGCAAGGATGGGAACTCACCCTGTCACATAGTGCTTGGGTCTTAAACCCAGGCTGTCAGCTTTCCAGTGAACAAGCCCAGAGTCTTAACTGTGAGCCATTGGGCTGCCCTTGATGGAAATAAAGACAGTGAAATCAGCACCAGCCTTACCAAAATATGCAAGTGATTCTAGAGTAATTTCCCTCTCCCCAAGATAAAACAAACTGCACTATTTATTTCGTTTCATTTTTTTCTGTGAACTAAGAAGTTTCCAATCAGACGGAAAGGGAGATGTTGACTTGATTTTGATGACAAATTTGCCTCAGTTTTAATAAAACATTCAACAAACACCTGGCATGATCTTCTGAAGAGCTTATTCCTATTTTTCCAGGTGGGCAATCTTATTGTCTCTAATTTGTCAAACTTTTCCTTGCTATTGACAATGTCTGCTCCAGAGTGAGTGTAAATTCACACAAACTACCTTAGAGAAAATCCAATATATTAATACAACGAACAATAAATATTACACTATGTGCCGAGGGGGAATTCTAACAGGTTCTATAAGACAAATCAAAAAGAAAACTTATTATATAAATATTTGGAGAATGCACATCATTCAGTAGTGTAGTTCAGCTCCGAGATAAATCCTTGAGACTTCCCAGCAGAGTTGAGAAATATTTTCTCTGCCACTCTGAAATAACATTTGCCAATTGTTAAGCAATATTCTGACTATGATGAATCAATAACTTGGTTCAAGATAAAGATAATCCTCAACTTATGATCACAATTGGGACTGAACTTCTATTGGTAAGTAATGTGGCCATTAAGTGAGTCACACCCAGTTTTACAGTCTTTTTGCAACAGTTGTTAAGTGAAACAGGCAATTATCAAATGAATCCAGCATCCCCCATTAATTTCGCTGGTCAGAAGCTGGCTGGGTGTCAGTCTTCAAGATCTTCTACTATCGCTTTGCATCTTTCGGCTGTCATAAGTAACGGGGGAGAGGAGGGGATGAATCTGGGAAGTGAGCTGGAGATGTTACATTTTTTCTGTTGTGTGTAAAATGAGGAGGGGGGAGCATATATCAGAGTTAGGTTTCTATTTCTCGCTTAGCTTTCATTTCTCTGCGCAACTGCAACCTGTTATTAAAATATGTCAGGGTCAACGGACAGAGGCCTCATCACCACCTGAAGATGCCCACATGATCATAATCACAACTTCTAATTGGAAGATTCATCTGAACTATTTGGGGTGGGAACATTTCCATCACTTTGTATATGTGATTCAGGCGTCTAATTTCTCAGATTCAGAATTCTATGGTTGCTACCACTTCGTTTTCAGTAAAAGATATCTTTTCTCTAAACTAAAGAGTCTTAAGTATTTCTTTCCTGGATTTTGAATGGAGCACCACCCGACACTGGGAAATTTGCAAATGGCATTCACATGACCCTGGGATGAGTTGTGTTTAGTCGGCAGCAGGTGTGCATGGTAGAGGAGAGTGAGGACTCAGATGAGGGGCTAGGACCATCGGGGAGTGATTGCTGCTTTCAGAGATTGTGGAGGCTGGCAGTAGCGATGAGGAGGTTCTCAAGGAGCGTGTGCCAAGTGCGTGTGCGTGCAGGGCTGCTTGCAGGAAAGAGCAGCTGCAGCACAGGTGGCTCAGGAGTAAGGTTGCAAGATAATGGCCTCTCCTTCAAGAAGATAAAAGCCAGCTGTGAATCAAACATTCTTTGCAGGAAGCAAAGACGTTTTGAAGCTCGAGCCTTGTGGACATTGCAGTATCTTAGTTGGTATTTGAAGACTCTTGTGTTGTAAAATATTTCTAGGTAACATTAACTGTTATTTTTGGCAGCCTCGCACTGTTTTGGCAAGGCTCTTGCTTCTCAAAGTTAATAAGTTTGCAGCAGCCTTTTAACTGGGGATTCGTAAGAATCATTAAAAGGTTTCTGTTCCCTTTGGTTCGTGTTTGTTTTATTGGACAAGGGTCTGTAAGCCTTGTAAATACATGTTGGTTGTGCAATGCCTGGATTTTGATCACATGACAGTGGAGATTCTGCAGTGGTCATAAATTGAGGATTACCTGTAAAGACTTATACTTCCAATCACAAAAAACATGCAAGGGAATTGTAAACCAAGATTGGCTGAACAAAGATATAAAAGCATCACACAGTTATCTTCTGATATCTGTCCTAAAATTAACTAGCATGAATCCTAGGTCAATTGCATTTTCCTCACTGTATTCTGTAATTGACTGATGCTCCTCAAAACTTGGAAAATGGATTGTAGCAATATAAATATATATTTACAGAAATATAATTTGGGTAGGAACTGGGTGGAACTTAGGAACTCCATGTGTTCCGTGTCACAAGAGTAAGAGAGCTATAAATAAAACGAAGCAAAAATAGGGGAGAAAGTTAAACAGAGGGACTTTCCAGTGGACCACATGAGTTCACCTGCTTCTTTTAAGATTCGACTGCAAAGGCAGTATCCAGTAGCCAGCAAAATGACCACTTAGCCTGAAAGAGCCTTTTTTTAAAAAAAAAGTCAGCTTCCCTTTGCATTAACAATTGGGGGAGAAAGGATATGGCAATGAGCCTTCAAAAAAAAAAAAAAAAAACCCACACACACTGTCTGATCCAAATAGCTCTAAGTATTTTCAATCATTCCTTCACATTAAAACCCATTTTTCAATATCATGGCTGATATTATTCATGACAATAAATGACAATAAATTCATGACAATAAATGAATTACACAGTTTGGCTCCCCCCCCCTTTCATTCATGGACTTTTTCTCCATGAGGAATGTCAAAAGCAATCAGCCATCTATCTACATGGAAACCAAACATCAAGATGGCATGTGCAGATAGAGTAGCTTCCTCAAAGTTTTGACAATTAGAGATTATGGTTTGATTTTTCCATTACAGGCAGTCCTCTGTTTACAACAGTCTGTTTAGTGACCATTTGAAGTTGTAATGGTACTGAAAAAAAGGGAGGTATGACCATTTTTCACACTTGTGACTGTTAAAGCATCCTCATAGTCATGTGATCAAAATTCAGGCGCTTGATGACTGACTCATATTTATGATGATTGCAATATCCCGGGATCATGTAATTGGCTTTTTTTAACCTGTTCTGACGAGCAAATGGGGAAGCATACATTCACTAAATAATCCTGTTATTAATTTAACAATTGCAGTGAATCACTCAACAACAATGGCAAGAAAGGGGACAAAACTCACTTAACAAATGTCTCACTTAAGCGACATAAATTTTGGGCACAATTGTGGTGGTAAGTCAAGGACTACCTGTACTTTTCTTTTTTTGAGAGAGAAAAAAAAAAAAGAGAGAGAGAGAGAATTTCATGTCAAGTGAAAAAGTAAGCAATTTGAAATCAATCCAAACAGTGTAATAATTTGCAAATCTAAAGAAAGAAAAAACAATGAGGGGCCCAACTGAAATGGTCTCATGGATCTCACTTCTAGGGTGTCTTGCTTTAGCAAAATCAAAATAAGGTATTCTATTCTATTCTATTCTATTCTGTTCTGTTCTGTTCTGTTCTGTTCTGTTCTGTTCTATTCTATATTCTACAGTATATTCCATTCCATTTTCTATGCCGTATTCTATTCAGTCTTCTATTCCATTACATATTTTATTCCATTCTTAATCAGGGGCGGGATTCTACCAGTTCTCACCTATTCCCTAGAACCGGCTGTTAACATTCTAAGCAATTCAGAGAACTGTTTGTTCGAAGAAATTACTGGCCTAATCCTGTAAGGAAGGCAGGAAGGAAACATTCTGGTGTTGCTTACAGAAACTGCCTCTCCATTAACCCTTATTACTTTCTTGGCAGGACTAAACTTCCTGTCTCAGGAACTTCTCTGGAGTTTTTTTTTTCCCCTCCTTTGCTGGTACTTTGCTTGTGTGGAGGGACCATTCAAAGTTACAATGGCACTGAATAAAGTGACTTATGACCATTTTTCTCACTTACGACTGTTGCAGCATCCCCACAATCATGAGAGGCCAGGTGAGGAAATGGTGCCTCGATCTGAGTGATGTTGAGTTGGCCACGCCCAATCAGTAACATGACCACCAAGCCATGTCCATCCAGTCACATTACCACCAACCCATGCCCAACTAAGCCACACCTACAGAGCTGGTTGTTAAAAAATTTGAATCTCACCCGTTCTGAATCCTATTCCATCCCATCCCATCCTATTCATACAAACCAGGATTGATCTATTATACATTCTAGTCTCCTCTAGTTCTACAGGATGCCCTTCTTGTGGACTTCATTACATGCTTGTTTTCTTTATTTTGATTGGAACAGGATCTTTAATCACTGTATTATTCCTAACTCTGAAACTTTTGGATCACTTCATAGGACCGCAGTTTTGTGAACATGACATGTTTCAATTGATTTCTGCTCAGTCTGCCTTCTCGTGGGTTATAACACTGGCTGGACATGCTGCTTCATAGCTGGAGTTTATACCCATCTTCTCTAACTTCATGAGGTTCAGATCTGCTGGAGATATTCAGTAAGCATGCACTTGGGGAGTAGCAGGTTGATGTGGAGTATGGAAAGACTGCTAAGTGATGATTTTCCCGCCTCTCTCTTAAAACTCTCATACTTAGTTGTTCTTTGAAACATGACCTCCGAAAGATGTTTAACTGAGACAAGGATCTTCAAACTTGGCAAGTTTAAGATTTCTGGACTTCAACTCCCAGAATTCCTGAGCTAACATGACTGGAGGAGGAATTCTGGGAGCTGAAGTCCACAAGTCTTAAAGCTATCAAGTTTGAAGACCCCTGAACTAAGACACAGTGGCACAATTTGCTATTATTGTGTCTGGAATTAATGTTGTAAGGTGTAACTTTTGACCATTTTATATAAGTTCCAGCCTTGAATGAGCTCTTTCCCATTTTTTTTATAAAATATCTTGATATGATAATAAGGACAGTGCTTTTATTCAATGCTTCCCCCCATAGGAAGGAAGACAGACCCAATATCACTTCTCCTAAATTGGCCCAGATAGACTCCTCCAGAGGCCAGGATGGCCATGTCTCAGAGCTGGCCTTTATTCTCTGACTCTGCTCCTACTGTTCTAAACTGAATTTAGCACCTGGGATCAGTTGGTAACTGCAAAGCTTCAGAGAACTCACCCTGCTGTGTGTATAGACATTGTAAAAGTTTCCTGCCATTATTCTATGGGAGTTAAGAAAGGGACAAGTTTCCCTTGACACAACACAGAAGGTTGTGTGCAAGCTGCACAAGACATAATGCTTTAGCCTTTTCCGAGGGTGACTACAATCTCAAATTGTTTCTGTGGATTTTGACTTGTTATGCATCTCTAACTTTCAAAGGGATGGCTATGACTGGATGAATCATAGCCATCATAGCCAACATAGATAAGGATGAATACCTACACACTATGGGGAGAGCAGCTAAGAATATTTTCTCCATCATAATGAGAGGAATGGAGATCATCCAATGAAGGTAGCAGCAACCAGTTCAGGACAAACAATAGAATATGCAATACTTCTTCACACAGTAGCTTTATGAGTTATTTCTATGCACTGATATGATTCTCCACTCAGGCATATATCAAATATATTCAGGAATGAGTAGTTAAAAGCAAACGAGATTTTGAAATAGATTTATTATATTCCAGTTGTAAGCATTCTATTCTGTGCACATAGTGGAAGGATTCAGCAGCTTTTTTCTGTTTCAAGTTTTATTTTGTTTAAGAAAAAACAGTGGGATAATCATCTTTACACAAAAGACAAGCCATCATATTTTTTGCTTATAGTCCAATTCGCAGCTGAAATATGGAACTAGTAACATTGGCTCATCTTTGATGAGAAAAATTACTGGAATGATTGAACTCTTGTGGCTTCAGCTTCAAGGGAGTAAATTGCTGAATTTATGGAAACTATTCCCTGCCTTGTCATATTAATTTAGCTCATGAAGTCCTATTTCAAAAAACAGTAAACAAAGAAATTGCATTTTGTTTGGACAGTACGTACAAATCAATTGCTAAAAAGGCTGCTTCTTTAAAATCAGTTTGGATGTTTGTGCCCATCTGTATGACACCTTTTTGCATTTCGCAAACACCAGCATTTCAAAAGGTCCTTTGAGGAAAGCTCAGCATCACCCAGATTGCAAGGGGGAAGTGTAAAAAGCATACAAAGGCCACTGAGTTTCTTTCATTCCTCCTTGAGATTTTTACTGAAAGAACTCTCCTGGTGCCAGCATTTCTAAATGCAAAAATAAACTTCTCTACTTACTGAGCTGAGCTGGGAAAATGGAATGAGCTTTTCAATGTACAAGTTGTGAGAAAATCCTTTCCCACTTGACCACTGAAGTTTTCCAGAATTGCTTCCAGCTTTGTGTCAGCATTTCATTTTAAGAAAAGATGCTGCCACAGACACACTGACATCACACACACACACAAACACACGTTTGTAGTGAAATGTGGATGAGTTCCAGGGATATGAAAGGAGGTGAATTCAGTTTGGAGAAGAACAAATAAATAAAAATTTAAAAAGGAATCCAAATAAAACCACCACGCATAAAAGGAATCAATCAGAAGTAAAACAGCAACACAATGAAAAATATATATAAAAAAAAACCTGAAGGCAAATGAGAAGCTATGAACAGTTTCTGGAATGACACTCCACACTGAGAAAGAATAACTTGCAGAGACAGCATGGTAGAGTAGTTAAAGTGCTGTATTTCCATCTCATCCATCAAAAGGAAGATGACTTTGGGCCAGTCAAATGAATTTTCTCTAACTATGAGTAAAACTGGGTGTACATACTATGCTAAATCCTAATATGGTTTGCTTTATGACTTACCACTTTCCATGAGTCCATCTATTATAGTTTGGATACCATGGATGATTGCTTTTCATGATGTGCATCCTGGAGAAAAATGCTAACTCCAGATTATTTCAGAGCCATGATGGCACAGTGGTTAGAGTGCAGTACTGCAGGCTACTTCTGCTGCCTGTCGGCTGCCTGCAATTTGGCAATTCAAATCTCACTAGGCTCAAGGCTGAGTCAGCCTTCCATCATTCCAAGGTGTGTAAAATGAGGACCCAGATTGTTGTTTGTGATAGGCTGTGGTCAGTTGCCAGATTCTTATGACAGTGACAATGACGGCAAAAACGGCCTGATAGTGAATGGACTGGTTCCCCCTTTTGTCTTCCCAATATAGCTCATGGCCCCCAAAAGAAGGAATTTAGGGGACTTTCCAAGCCCTAAGAGATTCAGGCTGTACTAGGTGCCTGATCAACCTTAACCAGAGTCCTGAAACTGGGGATTAGAGCGAAACAGCTGACCCACCCAATCCGGTTCGAACAAGTAGACGGTTCCCTGTTGGGAGAAGCGTATGCCACTCACATAACCTAACCAGTGATACTAGAGCTAGTGGATCACTGGGAAACCAGATGCAGTCATACGGGGACTTTCCTGGCTAGACAAGTGGGGCCCGACCATCTGGTGGCAAGGGGGTAGCCACAGACTGAGGATAGTGAAGGGACCCATGAAGGACCTCCTAAAGACAGGGAATCCAGGAGTGAAACCCTGCCTGGGACAACCCTTACAATGAGACCTTACCTACCAAAAAGCATTTGAAACACTGAAAGAACTGTTTGCAAAAGAACCAATATTGAAGCATCCTGACCCCGAACAACCCTTTGTCATTCAAGCAGATGCCAGTGATGTGGCAGTGGGAGCAGTGTTACTCCAACCTGACACTGAGTCTATAAACCACCTAGAGATGGCTGTAAAGCACTGTGAAGTGGTATATAAGTCTAAGTGCTGTTGCTATTACAGTGTCAAACAAACTCTGGCACTGCTAGGCTAATGGTGGTAGTCATACATGGGCTAGACTGGTTCACAGGGATGAGGAAGAGAGTACAAGTAGTGTCACACCGCTATACCAAGATGCTATTGATTCAGCTTTATCAACTGGATAACTGTGGATTTTTTTTGGCCTTCTCTTCTTCTCTCATAGGTAAAGGATGTAGGGACCGAAGATGCAGGATTCAAACATCCCAATGACCACCAGATGGTCACAACAAATTAGAGCTTTTTGCTGCCATCTCGTGATTGTAGTAAGATCCAATGACTCTATTATTGTCAGCCTGAAGAACTGTAAGAACAGTAACTTCTGAATAGTTCTTTATTGCTGTTTGTTTACAAACAGAATCTTGCCAGATTAAAGCAATTATTTGCATAACTACAGATATACTCTCTGAATTGCAAAGGAGGGTTCCCTTTCACCATCTTCCTGCCTACCAGATATTCCAAGCTCAATTGCCTCTGTGCCCTCTGGAAAAGAACCCCTCCTTCCCTGGGACTTCTGGTTACATTCCAGTTGTGTGAATGAACATGTGCGAACTAAAAATCTTGTGTCCTATTTAGCAATGGTTAAATTGTGACCTTGGTCTATATAACTTGCGGTCCTTGGTTTCAAAGTTTCTTGGAAGAACTGAGCAGCGTCTGTCCTTGTGGATATGCAAGTCAATTTCAGCACTCAGAATGTAAAAGATTGTGATGGAAATCATCAGGCAAGTTCAATATCATTAAATGGAACTCTCCACAAATTTCCTAATGAGAAAAGAATAAGTCCTTACAGCTCCAGTTAACTTGAGTGTATATAAGGAGCTTGGGGAAATAATGCTTTAAACAGACCTCGCCTTGAATAACCAACCATTGCCTCTCTTAGGATCTCTTCCTAACTCTGCTAATGTAGTGATGTGGCTGGCTCTGTTCCTCCTACAAACCCAGAACTCCCAGTTCATTTGGTTAGAATTAAGTGTCTCAATTAAAGGTTTGATTTACATTTAATAAGAAAGTTATGCCAAGTCAAACAAAATGCCAGTTGTGGAGAATCTAATTATTGAAGTTTAATACCTGTCAAGACTACTTATTTTTCTTTTTTAAAAAAATCATAGAGCAGTTAAACCTCAATAAGTGCCCCTTTAATAATTAATTAGCATTTAATTAATAGACAATAGCTATTGCTACTGATGGATCTCTGCAGGCTTAATACAACTTTTAGCCTTCTATTCATTAGCTGCTTGAGTGACTCCAAATATAATTGCTCCATGGAGCAGAACATTTAGAAAACCATTTTGGTACTATACTGAGAGTATAACACTGGGAATGTGATATACACCTGAATTTATACAGCAGATTCATTTGTTGAATTGACCTGATCTGTTATAACTTCCAAAGAACCTGACTGAAGAACCTATTGTACTACTGCTGATTCCTATTCAGTTATTGTAATTGATATCTAAAGAAAGGGATATATTGAATGACTAATGCCTCTTTTGGATTGTTTTGGTTTTGATCAAGAGAAAATGGGTCAGAAAGAAGAAGAGAACTTGGTCTGGAATATGTGAAGCAAGGTAGCCACACTTTGCTGTTAGTTAGCAAGTGTCTTTGATAAAGCTAAGGAGAAGATTGAGATGGGAGTGATCTCAAGGTTCTGACAGAAGAACAGAGAAATATGAATGCTACATCTTTATTTTCTTTCCTCAGATAGTTGAAAGAAGGTTTTTGGTTTTGGATCCAAATAATCCAAATTCTGATTACGTAGACCACCTTTTTCTTATCAGGTGCTCTTCAGGTGTGAGACTGCAATTCCTTAACTTGGAAGTAAGTTATGCAGTGGTTAAAATAGGCTACTGCATCTGGGTTATAAAAACCTAAATAAACAGCTGATGGATGCAAAGAGTAATTAGATTTTTACCACTTTTTTGCATTTGAAATCCTCTAAACCTGGTTAGTGTGTTGGATTAGGACTAGGAAACCTTTGCTCCAAATTCACACTCACCCTTACAGCTCACTATGGAAGCAAAAGAATTTTGAAGAAGTGAGCATTCACACTTTTGAACTTTGGTGTCAGAGAAAACTCCTGTGAATACCAAGGAATGCTGAGAAAACAAACAAATGCATTAGCAACAGCGACTTAGACTTATATACCACTTCACAGGGCTTTACAGCCCTCTCTAAGCAGTTTACAGAGTCAACATATTGCCCCCAACAATCTGGGTCCTCAAGCTGAGTCAATCTTGAACGGATCATAATTGAACTCCTGGAATGAGCAGTGAGTTAGCCTGCAGTACTGCATTCTAACCACTGAGCTACCATGGGTATGATTAGCAAATAAATCAATCCAAAATTCTCACTTCAAACACAAATGACCAGGTTTAAATCCTCCTTATTTGGATTATGTGAAGACTTAGCTCTTTAGAGAAGGCTGTCGTGTTGGGAAAGATGGAAGGAAAGAGAAGAAGAGGATGACGAGCAACAAGGGGGACAGACACAGGGACAGTGATATTTGAGGCACTATGGGATCATCTAAAGGACCAGGTAAGGGACAGGCTGTCCTGGAGAAAATCTGTGTGGTCACTAAGAATCAATATTGATTTCATGGCACATAAACAGTCAATCAATTATGGCTCACTAAGTGACTTCGGGCGAATTAACTTCTGCCAAAAATATCTATCTCATTCCCACAGCATTTTTTACTTATCTGTAATTGGAGAACCGAGTACGTTGCCCAGAAAGAACAGGATAAAAGAAATATATGGAAAATAGACAAAGCTTCATTCCATATAGCTACATTAAAAATTGAGATCATTCAAAAAAAACCAAAAGTTCTATATAAAGAATTCACAATTCTTTTCATATCTACTGTATCATTATAAGCACTGCACATAATGTTCCTTAGAAAATGAAAAGTCAGAATATTGCAGAAACATGTCAATTATGCAATTGAAATAACATCTATTCAAGGAGTATGACAGAGATATGAAACATTTGTAAGAGCTATTCAGGTCAAAGGTATTCATTAGCTGTATGTTAAATGAGTTTTAAAAAAATAATCCCCAATTAACAAAAATCTTATTTAATGGATTGGGATTACAGAAGGAAAGGAGGACAGGCTAAACCAATCCATTCTTCTTTGAGTTATGTTGCAAAACTCAATACAAAAAATCCATATTAAGTACACATTAATTACTTAATATCCTATCAACAAAGTAAACCCTTTACTGGTTTTGCAAAGAAAATGTATATCCCACAATGATACATAACAGACCAATTGCTTGACCATTTTATTGGTCAGGTAGTTCAGGTAGTCCTCAACTTATGACTAAGCAAGGCAATAGTTGAGTCATGGCCAATTTTATGACCTTTTTGCCAAGGTTGTTATGCAAATCACTGTAGCTGTTAAGTGAATCATGTAGTCATTAAGTGAATCCAACTTCTGCTTCTTGGAGTCACATTTTTCAGTGCTATTGTGATTTTGAACCATAGCCATATCAATGGTTTTAAGTCAAGGAACAGCTGTAACTTAAAAATAAATGCCATTATTGTACTTTCTCTAACACCCATTTCATTTCATTCATCCTTGTGGTAACAGCCCGTTCTTGAATGTAGTATTGCCTCATTAGCCACGTTTGACATCAAGGCTGAAAAAGTACACAGGTGTGGCAGTGCTAGAGATCAAAATACCCCTCTCTTTTGGCAAAGAGCTCCTTTACTTATAAGGAATTCTTCCAATCATGTGAATTTAAGTTGAAGTGAACACAAGCCAAAAGACCTTCACCGTATCTACCCTAAGTTAAAATTTAATGATATTCCTGGTTCGCCTTGCCTGGCTGGAAACCAAGTAAGGGAAGGTCTGAGTATTTACCTGGGAGACTATCATAAAATGACCAGCACTTTGAAAAAAATTTTTTGCAAGAAAACAATAGCAAACCACCTCTGCACATTTGTCCCAGAGGTGCTTTTTAAAATGGCAACTGGACTTTGTTCCTTGCAACCAGAAAGTCCATTTGCCTTTTTTTTAAACAAGCTTGACCTGATTGCCTGAGAGTCTCCATAGACATTCTGCACTTTTGCAATTAAAACTGCCTGGATATATCAACGACATTGGCAACACTTGAGCACAGCTTAAAAGAGATTTTTCAATCCCCCTCCCACCCTACTCTGCAAATCTACATAGCTTACAATTAACAAGGAGCAAAATGCCTGCTGTCTCCTTCTGTTTAGAAGCATTTGTCCTATGGAATACAAAAAAGGCAGCCCTTTTTGTTTTCCCCCAACGCAAGATATGAAATCTGTCACGCTCGCTTCCCAGAGTATGCCGGATCAGCTGGGAAAACGCTTGGGCTGATCTGCTGCTCAGGCAGCTGCCTAGCATTCTCTCCTAGGCCTGCTTACATTTTAAAATGCAAAGATGCCACTCAGGACTGCTGACAGCTAAATGGCCACATGAAACTACCCAGTTTAATCGGGAAGGGAGAAATGATCACCAGAAATGGCTCTGAACAGAGATGAAAAGGCTTTTAATGGCGACAAGCAAGATACAGCACAGCTGTGCCAGGAAGCACAAGTTGGGCATACCAGCTGCCTTGCCAATCAAAAAGAAAACTGGGGCGGGGGAAGGAGCCGCAACAGAGGAAAGAGAAACTCCCCCCATTTCAATTAATTGACCAGAGAAATAAAACTGATGGGGAAATAAGCAGCCAGGGAAGGCCTGGATGTGCTGGGCTTAAAGTCAAGATTTTTTTTTTTTTAAATGAATACTGCCATGACATTTCCCCATCCCCTTTAGCGAGATTACCAGGATCATTTAGAAGTCCTTCCAAGATCTAAGACTGATAGCATTTCAGGCATTTTTGTTTATCTTTGTTGAGAGACAATCATAAGGCTCTTATCTTTTATCTGTAGAACTCATGTATGAACATTTGCTCATTTCAGGAGGGGGGAATCCAAAAATGAAAGAATTTGCATCGCATCCCCTCATGTTTATCCGATGCCTAGGACTTCATCTGCTGCAGTTCCTTTACTGGCACCATTTCCCTGTACAACGGCTGATTTCTAAGAAGTGAAGCTCAAGTGCAGATGGACAACCTATTTATAAGCAAAACATTTGTGTAAAATAAAGGCTTTCCTCCTGTTGAAATGTAGGGGGCATGTTTGAATGTCCCATTCTGTGCTCCAACAGCCCCAGACATCTGCCCGGGCAATGCTTGGCACTGAAGGATGCTCCCAGTGCCCTTTTGATTTATGCAAATGCTCGCTTAGCTTCCTAATAAGAAATCAGTTCCTGTCATCATCTGTATTTTTTATTCTAAGCCACAACTGCTCAAAGACTTGGCTGTGATTGCAAATAAGCAAAGTTGTTTTCTGTGCGAGGTCTACAGCCTTGAAACTTAATAGCACGGTGGAATGGAAGCTCATGCTGATGTGTGGCATATTTAATATCCATCTTTCTTAAAAATCACAGGGCCCTCAAATGAGAAAGGACTTTAGTGCTGAAATAATTAATATGGCTAAAGACTATAAATGCCACAATAGGGGAAGAAAACAACCAATGATGGTGAATCGTAATTTCTAATATTCTAACCTGTTGCAGCAGAAGTTTAAAAATTCAAGTTTGTCCCTAGAAGTCAGTGAATGGAAGAAGAGCTGGAAAGGAAAAGGTGCTTGCTTGCTTCTTTCTTTCTTTCTTTCTTTCTTTCTTTCTTTCTTTCTTTCTTTCTTTCTTTCTTTCTTTCTTTCTTTCTTTCTTTCCATTCTTTCTTTCATAAATTTTATTAATTTTCCATTATTTACATTTATTAATGCTTAATAGCAACATGTTGTCTGAGTTTTTACTTTGCTTAACAATACAGATTCCATTCTTCATCTCCACCCCTTTTTTATCAACTACTGGTAGAAAATTCCATGTTTGATAATATTCTGTATCTTATTTCTTTTCAGAAAAATTTATTAATTTTCAGTGTAAGTCTATTTCTGCACAATCTGTGCAAAAGATGCTTCTTTCTAATGACATTGCTCTTATTACCATCTTCAAACTGATTATATATACACTTTTTTAAAAAGTCCCTTCAAATCAGTCTTGACTCCTGGAAATTGCCAGGAGAAATTTATGCAGTTTTCTTGGCAATGTTTTCAGAAATAGTTTGTCCTTGCTTTCTTCCTAAAGCTGAAAAATACTAGCCAAATGACATGCACCTGGCTTCGTATCTAAAGCAGAACCAAACTCATGGCCACTTGTTTTCTAGCCTGGTGCCAACATCAAACCAGCTCTGACAAGCTTGCATTGGATCTCATGTAAGGTTAGTGGAGATGATTAGCATGGGGCAAAAGGCTCAACATTAAGCTGGATAATTTTGCATGGATGAATCACTACTATTTTAATGGGATAGGGAAGCTACTGCAGATAGCACCAACCGTGTTGTGATAAATGCTATATGTCAGGGGTGTCAAATTCATAATTGAAATTTGTCCCCAGACGTTTTAATGCTTAGATATAGGTGTTTAGTTCTGGCCTGTGGGGCCACTCTGGATACAGCAGACTGGCCCATGGTACCTCTGCCAGTGAGGGACCAGCCTGTGGTGCCTCTGCCAATGAAAATGGAGCTCAGGAGCTCCATTTTCACTGGCAGAGAACTGCAAGAGGCCATCACAGTTGAACATGGAGCCCAAAAACAGAGCTTTCCCTGGTCTTGCCTTCCTCCCCTGGAGACAATGGATCCCCCCCATCCCGCTCTGGATACCACAAGTGACATTGTGCAGGCCATGCCCGCCTGCCCCCCCAAGATCAAACACAACCCTGATGTGTCCCTCAATGAAATTGAGTTTGACACTCCTGCTGTATGGAAAATGCCCCAGGCTTAGTCAATGATATATCCACTTAAAAGGTTCAGAAGAGGTGATTAGAAAAGCTTCTTTTGCAGACCCTGGATAATTTCTCACAATCATAGTTGATAATGTTGGTCTACACATATCAATAGACAGGCAATTCCCTATCTTCCTTCTAGCTGCAAACAGTAGTGACTGGACTTGAGATCATGTTTACATACAAATAGAGGTTAGATTGGAAAAGCACAAAAGGAGAAGAGGTTGATCTTCTTGATCTCTTGAAATGATACCCATTGGCTAATGAAGGATCATGGATCAACAGTTTCTCAAAGTTCCAGCAGAAAAATACAAAACCCAGAAGGAAGAATTTACAAATTAACCTGTATAAAACCTGTTACTGATAAGAAACAGATTGATCTGCCCATTTCATGAACATATAATCAAAAAGATTTCAAGACTTTCTTTCATGTACTGATGGCCTTCTGGCCCAAAGTCCAAAAATAAACTGAATGGTGAGATTATTTCTTTGCGGCATAAAATAGATATATAATAAGAATCTGAATATGATGCATTTTAGCATCATTAGGCTAAATTCCTTTCACAACTCCTTTAAACACCATAAAGAAAGAAGATAAAAACATTTATGAATATTAAGTCTTTCAACAAAGAAGTTCTTCATTTTACTCAGTCTATATAGTCCAGATTACAGAAGAGAAATTTCTGCCAAATTTTCCACTCACATTCATTTATTATTTATAACTTGCCACAATCCAAAGAGACTCCTATCAGCTTATTTAGAAGAAATGCAAATAAAAACAACAGGTTTTTCCTAGCAGGTTAGGAATGAAACAACCAGATTTGGAATGAAAATAACTCAAAACACAATGTTATTCAGAGTCACTCTTTTTGTACGATGGGCAGCCAATGAATTTAAATAAACAAGCAAGCAAGCAATGAATGAATGAATGAATGAATGAACAAATGAATGAATAAAACAAATAGACTTTGTTGGTGGATGTGGCAATTCCTCGAGACAGCAGAAAAGTAAAGAAAGAACTGGAGAAAATCACAAGATCTGCAAATAGAAGTAGTACACCTGTAGCAAAAGGAAACAGAAAATCACAGACAATATTAAAAAGATGAACCAGAGGTCTGATTTCAGGCAGATTCTCATATTCTTAGTATGGCAATTGTGAGAGTGGAAGCTGATTCACACACCAGAGAGAGTCATTTTATAAACAAAGAGAAGTTAGTATATAGGCTATGGGATGAGAAAAGAGCATCCAGAAGGAGGCAAAATCTGAAGATCTGAACTCTGGGCCCAAGCAAGGAGAGACGGGTTTCCCACATGCTGCTATATGCAAAATATCTTCATTTACATGGCAATACTTCTATTTATCTAAACTTCTTGTGTTTGCTTGGGAATGTGTTGCTGAGAGATAGTTTTATACCCATGCCTTTTACAACCCTTGAGAACAGTGGCAGTAGGAGGCACATCCCTTAAACACACTAAGGTGCTCAGATGAACTCTTTAATTCCCTCTCATTGCTTTTGTTTGGATGGTTTCCTTGGGTCTGAGCTGAATTTTTTTCCCCCACGTGATATTCCCTTTCTCTCAAAGGATTACTTCCATGAAGAAAAATTAGCACTACAAAAGAATTAGACGGATTATTTTCATCCCCAAACCAAGGTTTTCATCCAATCAATAAGCATAGAGCTGGAAGGGGCCTTGGAGGTCTTCTAGTCCAGCCACCTGCTCAGCAGGAGAACCTATACCATTTCAGACAAGTGACTGTCCAGTCTTTTCTTAAAAGCCTACAGTGAAGTACCCACAACCTCTGAAGGCAAGCTGTCCCACTGGTTAATTGTCCTCATTGTTAAGAAGTTTCTCTTTAATTCCAGGTTGCTCGTCTCCTTAATTAGTTTCCATCCACTTTTTCTTGTCTGCCCTCTGTTGCATTTTTTGTTTTGTTTTTTGGCACTCTATATATTTTAACATTTCCGTTTTAAAAAAGTCAACTGCAACAGATAAAACATAAGTGGTTAATTGCTAGCATCCTAACTTACCAGCTACCATTCACTTATTGTAAGGAGTCCAGCCCCTCACCATACCAGTGGGGCAAAGTGAGCAGGGATTCAAGTAATTTATATGTAGTATCATGGAAACATACTGTATCTCATTACCCAATTTTAATAATTTAAATACGGCATTGGAAAACAAATCACAAATGACTAATTACTGTTTGAGGCTCTTATTATCCAACACTGCAATTTCAGCTCAACAAAGAACACATACACACAAAACATTATAATCAGACAAAACTATAGGGTTAGCAGAGGGGCCATAGTCCCGTGGCACAGTACATTTCTGAAAAGCAGATTAATTTAGGTTTTGTTTGGGATATCATCCCCCCCCCCCCCCCCAATGAAAATCTTGTTCGTGGGGGGTGTAACGATCATCAGAGCAGTTAGTACCACTGCTGGGTCGTGACCCTAAATTGATCAAGACAATGCAGTATTTCCACAAAACAGCTTAATGACAATGTAATATACAAAGTGGCCTAATAATTACACTAGATAAAGTGCCTGTGGGGTTTTTGTGTGTAGGAAATAGGACTGCAGTGCTGTACTATTGTTATAAATCCCTTACAGCAGTATTTCTCAACCTTGGCAGCTTGAAGTGGTTCAGGATTTAAACACCCAGAATTTTGGGAGTTGAAGTCCATACATCTTCAAGTTGCCAAGGTTGAGAAAGGTTTTCTTACAGAATTTCAAAGTCAATTCCTGGAATGTGGAACTCATCAGTCATCTATTGTAACTGTCAGCCACTCTCTTGAATTCCAGACAAGGTGTGGGGAGGGGGGGACCCAACTCAGCCTGCAGATACCAGGATCTGCACTTGGGTCATTCTGCATGGATTGCCAATATCTTATCACTACAGTAGAGACCTCCCCTTAAGCTACTGTTTTACTTCATCCTAGAAGTCTTTGTCTAAGCAAGAATGTTTTTTCAAGGACACCATATTTCTACTGCAGGCTGCCAATCCCAAAACACCCAGCATTATGTGGAAACCTTGAATTTTCATCTCAATATTATTTATATGTCATCTATTTTGACATTCTGATTTTCTGTCTTTTTAAACTCTGGCTGCCTGACCCAAATCCTAAGAAGTGGGTAAGATTGGAAAGTTCAGTAAATCAATTTCCATCTGCATTAAGAGAGAAAAAAAAACCTGAGGCTTATTGGTTTATGATATCTGACAAGAGCAAAAAGTAAACTTGGCATGATTGTAACAGAAAGGAAATGTGGGGGTAGGTAAATATTACATGGAGAAGTCACTGTTGCCTTCATTTTTTCAGGAGATTAAATTAAATTTATCTCAAGCTTTTCCCTTCAAGATTGGGCATGTACGTGCCATGGGAATCACACAACTGTATACCAGGAAAAAACAACAACTTTTATGTGTTGTTTATTTATTTGTTTGGCAGTGATGCTGTGTGGCATCTTGGTCAGTCCTAACATCTCAGTTAGGGTCAAATGCTTTGAAAAAAGCTTCCAATGAATAAGTTCCAGATCTATTTAGATCTCTATTCCTTTTCTACAAGAAAACTATTTTATCATAATCAGGGCTTAAAATACAACACAGCTATTGTATGGCCCTATTTCTGGAAGGAAGGAAGGAAGGAAGGAAGGAAGGAAGGAAGGAAGGAAGGA
>BLBF01000059.1:10985706-10999013 GCA_015471245.1 Laticauda colubrina | reverse complement strand
TGGATTTCAGTTCCCAGAATTCCCCAGTCAGCAGTAGGGCCAAGGTTAATCCTGAAACTATTGCAAATATTGGTGAGAAGAGGAACTCATGCTGATTGTTACTGATTTTTTAAAAAAGCTTTCTACTGCCTAATAAATTGTTCATTTACATTTTGTGCTCATGGAATTTCTAGAAGAATCTCTACTTTGAAAAAAACAAAACAATTATATTGTGCCACACCATAGTGACATGTTAAAGTGCAACCACCAGCTTATTCCCAGGAAAAGAAAGATGATCTAAAAGCCAAGGAAGAAAGAAGAAAATGTTAATGCCATGAAGAAATAATTGGGAATATGGATGGATTAATAGAAGGATGGATGGGAGTAACCAAAGCATTTCAGGCAGACAGCAAATACCACTCCTGCTGAAGTTTTAATTCAGATTCAGCACAAACATTGGGAAATGATAGAGAGAAGAATAGATCAATAAGACAACAAACAAACTGATGCCTAAAGAACCCTGTGGGACAGGCGAAAACTTGCTGAACTGTAGTTAATATGTACTAAAGGGAATTGATGAGACCAGAAATGGGAAAATTGCAAATGGCTGAGGGATTCAAGGAGAAGCCAGCATGTGTGATGCTCGAATAGCTCAGAACAATTCAACCTTAAGAAGCAAGATGATTAGGTTGGCCTGGCTCCTACTCACTGACATTACTACTTCAGACAGACAAAATGTATCTTGCATGGCAAGACACATGGCGAAATATCCCACTTCCATACAAATGTAAAGGAAAAGGAAGCATTTGTCAGAAGAGACATTTATATTGATCAAGTAACTGCAACCCATTTTGATGCATGGTCGATGAATGGCTCTTATGAAGATGAGTGACAGCTCTTGTATATTCTGGGAGAATCTGGTTAGAATTACTGTGAAGGATGAATGGGGGATTGTTTTGCCTATTAGACCTTCTATCCTTTCTTAGTGTCAACTCATAAAATATTTCTATGGTCTTTTTAGAGTAGCCAACAGAAAGGGAGGGGGGAGCAGTGCAGTGCAAACCAAAACTGCATTCCATAAATGTTTTCAAAGATAGTGACTAGGTGACTGAAGTTTCTGCTGCGCAAAATTCTAACTGGAGAGCATGATTGATAACTTTTAGCTATAATTGTGTCCCATTGGAGAATATGACTTATGATACACCCGGGGGGTGGGGAAACCAGAGTCAAGGATGACAGTGAATTATGTGTCTCAGAGTCGGCTACACCCAGGCAGTGCCGGATATGTTAACTCCCAATAAATCATTTTGAAGTTTTGGAAGTTTGCCTCAAGATTCATGATTTAAATGGGGGTAACTGCCGGAATCCTGACACTTAGTAAGACACAATGATCCTTTCATTCTTCCTCTTGTCTGCTTGTGTGAGTGCATATTATTCTGCAGGGATGAGGCCTACAGAACTGGAAAACCATTCTCAAAG
Source organism: Laticauda colubrina (assembly GCA_015471245.1). Classification (NCBI taxonomy): domain Eukaryota; kingdom Metazoa; phylum Chordata; class Lepidosauria; order Squamata; family Elapidae; genus Laticauda; species Laticauda colubrina. The sequence goes on along the minus strand of BLBF01000059.1, from coordinate 10,997,555 downwards.
TGATTATTCTTCTTCATTTGATATGTCCATCAATCAGAATAGAGCTGGAAGGGACCTTGAGGTCTTCTAGGCCAACACTTTGCTCAAGCAAGAGACCCTATACAGGTAGGCGTTGACTTACAACAGTTTGTTTAGTGATGGTTCAAAGATACAATGATACTGAAAAATGTGATTTATAACCATTTTCACAGTTACGACCTTTGCAGCATCCCCATGGTAACATGATCAAAATTCAGATAACTGCCAACTGGTTCTTATTTATGACCATTACTGTGTCATGTGATTCCCTTTTGCAACCTTCTCACAAGCAAAATCAAGGGGGAAACCACGTTCATGTAGCAACCGGATTATAATCTGATCAACTGCAGTGATTCGCTTAACAACTGTGGCAAGAAAGGTTGCAAAACGGGACAAAACTCATTTATCAAATATCTCACTTAGCAATATAAATTTTGGGCTCAATTGTGGTTGTAAGTCAAGGACTACCTGTACCATTCCAGACAAATGGCTTTCCTTAAAAGCCTCCAGTGATGAAGCACTCACAATTTCTGAAGGCAAGCTGTTCTATGGGTTGGTTGCTCTCACTGTTAGAAAATTTCTCCTTAATTCCAGGTTGCTTCTCTCCTGGATGAGTTTCCATCCATTGTTGGATGGACAGACACACACACATGTACACATGGACACGGACATGGACACATGCATATTGGATGTACACATCAAACTGAGAATTGGGTATTTGCACATTTTACCAATAAGCCAGTCCCATTTTTAAATACATCTTGGAGATCAACACTTACTCAGTCCCCCTTTTCAGTTTTTGCTATAGTAGTTATTTGAAATTGCCAAATGACTTGTCATTTTACACATTAGTGTGGCAATCTAGCTGGCAAGTATTTCTGACAGTACATTATGTTTGCATGAGCTATTCTGCATACTAAAAACAGAGCAGTCCCCTGCTTTGTTGTCAATGTCCTTTTTTTGGGGTGGGGGGGGCGGTCTGCCATGCCATTTGGTAATTCTTAGTGCTTCCAACAAATTAATTTATCACTCAGTGAAATTGTGCTGGACATTAATGAAGCCATTTAGCATTCATGCAGAAGTCCTCTCAATTTCCACAACTGTTCTATTGTAATACAACATTTGTTGGACAATAATAAATGGTACTTAATCCTTAAAGCTCTAAATAGTTTCTAATTTGGTGAGCAATAAATTCATTTCATAGCTGTTTGCCCTGTTCTCTTCCTCACCCCTGCAAATCTAGCCTTCTTAATTAGACATTTTCAGTCCAGCCACTATGTCCAAAACAAATCTACACACATATGGGAAACACAATACTATTCTGGACTGAAGCCCAGTTTACCATAGTAGATAGACTTTTCTTTGCTAAGTCATTCCAATGACCGGTAGCTCAATTTTCCCATAGTCTCAGTAGGGCAAATATTTGTGGAAAACATCTGCTAGAAGAAGCTTTGCATAAGCATTCATCTCCTCACCTTAAAAGAGATAATAATTAATTCCAGACACAGTTTTTTATTCTATAACTCTATAACTGTCTGGTTTGGTTTTGCAACTCAACAAGACAGACACAGACTCCAGAGAATAATTAGGAGTGCAAAAAAACAAAACAAAAAACAATTACTACCAACCTGCTTTCCATTGAGGACCTGCATACCACACAAGTCAAAAATAAATATTGACAGACCCCTCACATCCCGGACATAAACTGTTTAAACTCCTTCCCTCAGAACGACGCTATAGAGCACTGCAAACCAGAACAAATAGACACAAGGACAGTTTTTCCCCGAATGTTAAACATATAATTCCCTCAACACTATCAAACTATTTACTAAGTCTGCACTACTATTACTATTAATCTTCTCATGACTCCTTATCGCCCATCCCCTCCCACTTGTGACTGTATGACTGTAACTTTGTCGCTTGTATCTTAGTGATTTTTATTGACTGTTTCCCAGTATGGTTTGATTGCTTATTGTACCCTATGACTATTATTAAGTGTTGTACCTTATGATTCTTGGCTCTTGACAAACGTATCTTTTCTTTTATGTACATTGAGAGCATATTCACCAAAGACAAATTCCTTGTGTGTCCAATCACGCTTGGCCAATAAAGAATTCTGTTCTGTTCTGTTCTGTTCTATTCCACCAAGGGAAATTTGTGCTACCAATCTACTGTATCAACCTCCAAGTGCTTCAACAACCCTTTAAAAGGATGCAAATGACTATCCAGTCAGAGCTGAAGAAGCTTCTTGGATGAGAAGCAAAACGTCTTCAAAAGAAAAAAGAAGAAAGCCCAGTTGCCTCCTGAAAAAGCACCTTTGGGACTTATACTGCTATTATTCCATAACAATAGAGATTCCAGATCACATGCATGGTCTGCTACTATTCTGCTATGTCAGAAAAATAACATTTGTATATATGAAGGAGGATAAGGGAATACAGTGGTCTTAAGTGTCCTGAGGAATATATGAAGGTACAAACTGTGTTCAGATAGTCCTTGACTTACAACAGTTCATTTTGGGACCATTCAAAGTTACAACACTGGAAAAAAAGACAATTAACATTTTTCACACTTGTGACTGTTGCAGCATCCCCATAGTCATGTGATCAAAATTTGGATACTTGACAATTGATTCATATTTATGACCAAGGGTCATGAGATCACCTTTTGAAACCTTCTGACAAGCCAGGGGAAACCTTCTGACAATGGGGAAGCCAAAGTCACATAACAACTGTGTCACTAACTTGACAATTTCAATGTTTCACTTAACAACAGTGACACAAAATATCATCAAATAGGACAAACGTCACTTAACAAATCGCTCACTTAGTAACAGAAATGTTGGTCTTAACTGTGGTCACACATTGCCTGTATGGCAACACATTATCTATCTTCACACTCACAACAGGTCCGAATAGTATCTCTGCTCCTGATCTTCAGTATAAAGATCCAATGTGAATGTTGTCAACCATTTTACAACTAGGAACTGCAACAAATGCTCTTGATTTTTGGAATAGCGGCTGGAGTAATGTGAACAGGATATGGGATACTGGCGGGGATTAGATTAAGGGATATTCTTTGTTTTTAAACATGGTGATAAAGAGTATTAAATAACCTGATATTTTAAAGAAAAGATAGGACAGCCACTTGCCTGAAATGGTATAAGGCAGGGGTTTCCAAACTTGGCAACTTCAAGCCTGGAGGACTTCAACTCCCAGAATTCCCCAGCCAGTTGGGAATTCCCCAACTGGCTGGGGAATTCTGGGAGTTGAAGTCCTCCAGGCTTAAAGTTGCCAAGATTGGAGACCCCTGGTATAGGCTCTCTTGCCTGAGCAGGGGATTGGATTAGAAGACCACCAAAGTCCCTTCCAATTTTTCTGGATATTATAAACTCAAATGTGACCTAAAGTTTCTTTGTAAAATAAGTCTTCATACTGCTTTTCTTTGGTTCAGAATCTTGTCCATAATGACATAATTAGATCTATTGTCTGAATCCTGATTGTAGGGGAAAACCAGTCTTATTTTATCATTATGTAGCCATATCATTTTTATATATCATGTTCATACTTGGAGAATTCCTTGATGCTGCTGTTTCCATCTGTTTCTATATAAAAACAGCAAGAAATTATGCCATCAGTTTTAGTGTCCTTGCCAAGGAGCCCAAGATTTACAAAAGCCTAACAAAGGGCCACAGGTTGCCTACGATAGTGAAATGGGAGGTCTTATTTATCTATCTGTCTGTCTGTCTATCTATTCATTCATTCATTCTATTAGAGGCACTGAAGTATATTTGGAATCCCCACTGAACATGAAAAGGTTGATTGTAAAGTACCCATGGCTGAAGGATTGGGGACACTGGAACAAGTTCATTTGTAGTCAAATAGAGTTGAATGGCCAAATAGAGTTAATGCATCAGGGAAAGAAGAGCAGGGAAGATGGTGCTATTTGGGTCTTCATCTGAATGAATGAACAAATGGTATGGCTATGTCTTTCTAAACCTAATTTTTATGAATCATGTCATATTTCTATTGATTATTCCAAAGAAGTCTTGGGCTATGGAAGAAACAAGTTGAACCAAGGCTCTGTCCTATTACAACTCAGGCTGTGCTTGCAGTTTCTATTTATCATTTATCACTTCATCTGGACATGTTGAGAAAAGAAGAAAGCCTTGGTGTCCAGACAAGCAGACCACTGTGGTTATTAGTCTAAGTAACAAGGCAACACAAAATAGTAGATGCAGTGAATTATCAGTTGAAGTGGGAGCTGGACAGAGTACTTTGGGTTCCAATCTCCTTTTACTTCCCTCAGTTCAGATCATTCACCAGCACAATAAGCACCATTGTTGACATGGTCAGGAAATTCAGCTGAGGACAGCTGGCTGTTTTTGTGATTCACATTTATCTGCACTGAGTATTACAAATTTACTATCTTCTTCTGGAGAGAAAGAGAGATAAAAAGTATGCAGATTCGCAATCAGCCTTGGTGCTGGTTGAGAAGAAGCACTTACAATGTCTTTTGACACTGCACTTTGAACAATTTGATGGGTTTAATATTATAGAAATATTTCATTTTTTATTGTGATGGTGGATGGGTGGGCAGGAGTCTAATCAACCATCCATCTGAACTCTGGTTTTGTCATGATCTGCTGCAAAGAATACCAGGGGAAGAGAAACCCTGATTTTAAAATATCAGCAACATCAACAAATAAAAATAACAATTCAGTGATTAGTTCAAACTGTGCCATTTCCGCTTTTCCATTTCATAAGTCACTGTGCTGTTTTAAAAGGTATTATTTGAGCAAAGTGGCATCTAATTATGTTTTCTCTTCCATATTTTTTTTCCTCTTTGTTATAGGAGATAATGAAGGCTACAGAGAAAAGTTGTACAATTGATTAATGCCTAAGATTGCAGATGGGGCAAAAACCAGAAAGGAGCGGAGGGCGGAGGAGGTTTTTAATGAATATAAATATGAATGAGAGAAGGGGGAGGAAAAAAAAAAACACCAGCTGGCAAGTTCACATGGTAGATTATCAATGAGAAAACTCCTTCTAATGGGCAAGGCTGAACTACCAGCTATCAGTGAAATAATATCAAATATAGTAATTATGGATCTAACAAGTTTTCTAGGAGACACAGCAGATTTTCAAAGCTGGTAAGAGCCACTCAGAACTGCCAGAATAAAAGGCAAGTTCATGTACAACTTCTTAATTTGCAAATAAATATGCTTCTTTGACCCTTGAATTTGGATGATTCTATTCCTCCCCTTTTTAGAGGGGGCTGAAATGGGGATAAGAAATGCTGTGAGAGACCTTCCCATGATGGACATTTGGGGATTAAATCAAGAACAGGAGCCAGACTTTGAATCTTCACTTGTCACAAACTCATTTGTTTCTTCTAAGTGGTATCCTTTCCATTCTTTTTTGTTGTTGTTGTTGTTACAGTTGTGTTTAGCTGGTTCTTCTTTCTCAAGCCCAAAAAGGTTTGTTTGCATACTTCATCATCTAAATCCCAGGTTGCCTTCCTCCTTCATTTTGGCAGAGTTCCTACATCACACTAGGTTATATTCAACTGTGGTTTGTTTTCAGTCAACAAAAACTCACTATGTACCTTTATCATTCCAATCTCAAAACAAATGAATCATTTGATGGTCTAGCTAGCATGATATGGGAACTGTGTCCCTGGGTAATCAGCTCAGTTATAGTTTGGCTTCAGTTTGATTAATTTTTTTTTCCATCAATAGTGAAGACACCTGATTAATGGACTTCTTGGAGAACGAAACAAGTTTTCTGCTGGTTGGCACAAGAGGAAAGACCAACATTCAGGCTAGTTATATATTCCAAACATCAAAAAGAATACTATAAAAATATCCTGGAGTTATCTAATGCCACCTCCATCTTTAAGGAGGCAAACATTTACAAACTACAGCTCAACAATCTTCTTCTTCCAAAGCTTAGAGTTACAGTATTTTTATTCTGCAAGGTTTTGTGTTTTAAAATCCACCAATTGATCAATTTTTTATACATTTGCTTACAGAGTCTGATTATACTTCATGAATTAGTGATTCTTTAGCCCAATTATTAGTGTTTGCATTCCAATGAGGGCACGATGAAATGGGCAATGTCATGTCATTATTGACATGATGACATGACAGGACAGGTAGAGACTTCAACGGATAGTTAGGACTGCAAAAACAAAAACCCACACAATTGCAACCAGGTTGCTTTCCACTGAGGACCTTGTGCAGGTAGTCCTCCACTTATGACCACAATCAAGGCCACAATTTATGTTGTTAAGTAAGACATTTGTAAAGTGAGTTTTGGCCAATTCTGCAACCTGTCTGGTCTACAGTTGTTAAGTGAATCATTGCCATTATTAAGTTAGTAACATAGTTATTAAGTGAATCTGGCTTCCCATTTGACTTTGCTTGTCAAAAGGTCACAAAAGCTGATCATATGGCCCCAGGAAACTACAACTGTCATAAATATGAACCAATTGCCAAGTATCTGAATTTTGATTATGTGAAGTGGACGTGTGAAAAATGGTCACAAGTCCCATTTTCAGTGTGGTTGCAATTTTGAATGGTCACTAAATGAACTGTTGTAAGTCGAGGACTACCTGTATACTCCACGAGCCAGAAAGAGGGCTGAGAAAATACCTCCAGACCCCTCACATCCTGCACATAAACTTTATTTATTTATTTTATTTATTTATTTTGTCAAACGCTTACAATACAAATAGAAATAAGAATAAACATAATCTTAAATACAATAAATAGGAACTAATAATTGGGGACAATAGGACAGGGATGATAGGCATGATTGTGTGCTTATGCACGCCCCTTAGAGACTTCTTAGGAATGGGGTGAGGTCAACAGAGGTTAGTTTGAGGGTAAAGGAGTGGGGGTTTGAGCAGGTGACAACAGAATCAGGTAGTGAGTTCCAGGCATTGACCACTCTGTTGTTGAAGTCGTACTTCCTGCGATCAAATTTGGAGTGGTTTACATTTAGTTTATATCTGTTGTGTGCTCTTGTGTTGTTGTGGTTAAAGCTGAAATATTCATTAACTGGTAAGATGTTGTAACATATGATGTTTTCAATTCAACTGTTTCAATTTCTCCCCTCAGGATGAGGCTACAGGGCATTGCATGCCAAAAGAACAGCACACACATAATTATTTGCCCCATGCATTCACTCTGCTAATTCTCAAAGCATTACTTTTGCCTAAGGATAGTAATCATATAGTAAGTCTGCATTACTATCCTTCCCACCTTTCCTATTGGTATCTTGACTATCACTTGTTGGTTGTATATTATGATTTATGATTGTCTTTTATGATTTATCCCTTTGTTGCTTCAATATACACTAAGAGCTTATACACCAGAGACAAATTCCTTGTGTGTTCCATCCTGCTTGGCCAATAAATAATATTCTATTCTATTCTACTCTATCACACCATGCATTCTCCTGCCCCTAAAGCAACAGCCAAAGAAGCAAACCGAGAGTTGTGAGAATTGCAATGCAACAGTGAAGGAAATGCTATTTTTAGAGCTGACCACAAGACTGAAATAATATTGGAGCCTGAGACTTGGAGGGAGTAATAAGAGTAATACTTTTTAATGCTTGTAATGGACTCTCCAGTCAATGGAAATTGAGCCATGAAAAACTTCATGTCACTGAAGCACCCACCACCTTTTCTCATTTGATCTAAAACAATGTTTGCACCTAGCTTTCCCCATCTCTGCTGTTTCTTTTAAAACTGCAATGTTGGTGATTTGTAGAAAACAATAAATGGAAGAAAGAGCCCTGAACAAGGAGGTAAGCTCTTGATCTTGGTCTATTGCTGGGGATTACCTCATATTCTCTTGGATATGTTCCATGGACTGTAACCTCAGATAGGAACTTTTTTCTTTTGTATATGGTCCATTTGAGCCCTTAAACAGTGTGATAACAGTACTTTGCATTGGCAGCATGCTCAAGAAAGTCTCAGGAGGCACAGTCTATCTGCTAGGCATATTTTATAGACCATATGTCCTTTATTCGGGGATTTTTCATTAAAGCATTTCAGATAGCAAGACTGAAAAAATGCTAATAGACACCTTAGAGAGTTGTTGCTAGGCATGTTAGCCATGGGATTGACAAATAGATTCTGGCCTCTAATTATACTCCAAATTACTGGAGGAGGCAAACACAAACATCAACACACAGTTCCATCATGTAAAATAGGAACTTGGTCCAGCCATCACAAAGTCTTGAACTAAAGGTAGCAAGTAAATAGAGTCCTTGACTTAGGATCCCAATGAGCCAAAAATTTATGTTGCTAAGTGAGTTAATTGTTATATGAATTTTGCATCTTTTTGCAACCTTTCTTGTCACAATTGTTAAGTGAATCACTGAAGTTGTTAAGTTAGTAGCAATAGCCCTTAGACTTATAAAAAGCCTTGGTGGCACAGTGGTTAGAGTGCAGTACTGCAAGCTACTCCTCCTGCAATTTGGCAGATTGAATCCCACCAGGTTCAAGGTTGACCCAGCCTTCCCTCCTTCTGAGGTGGGTAAAATGAGGACCCAGATTGTTGGGGGCAAGAGGCTGACTCTGTAAACCTCTTTGAGAGGGCTGTAAAGCACTATAAAGTGGTATGTAAGTCTAAGTGCTCTTGCTATATACCACTTCACAGTGCTTTTGCAGCCCTCTCTAAGTGGTTTACAGAGTCAGCCTCTTGCCCCCAACAATCTGGGCCCTCATTTTACCCACCTTGGAAGGACGGAAGGCTGAGTCAACCTTGAACCTGGTGGGATTCGATTTGCCAAATTGCAGGCAGCCAGCAGTCAGCAGAAGTAGCCTTCAAAACAGTTGAGTATTAACCATAAAGCAAACTAAGCACTTGCTCAGAGCATCAGGCCCAAAGGGGGCACCACAAAGTTAAGAACATGGCTTCATTTATATCGTATGTGCAAAGGAGGAGAGGCACCAAGATTTGTCAGTGTTCAGGGCACCAGTGATTCTTAATCTGCCACTGCTTCTAATCACTGCACCACTATGGTTATAGTAACACAGTTGTTAAGTAAATCTGGCTCCCCCGCCATTGACTTTGTTGATCAGAAGGTCACAAATGGTGATCAAATGACTCTGGGACATGGTAACCATCGTAAATATGAACCAGTTGCCAAGTATCTGAATTTTAATCACTTGACTATGGGGATGTTGCAATGGTCGTAAGGGTGAAAAATGATCATAAGTCACTTTTTCATTGCCATTGTAACTTTGGACAGTCACTAAAGGAATGGATGTAAGTCAAGGGTGACCTGTAATAGTCTATATGAATCTAATCTATTACAATCAGATTCAAAGTTCCAGTTGTGAATCTCTGCACCGACTTTCCATATTAAATTGGAAAGCCAGTGTCAACTAAAAAGATATTCCTTTGGTCTTTTTAGCTGCCAGAAAAAGGGAGTGGGGGAAAAACAGTGCATTCCTTAAGTGCCTGGATAATCACCCTGGCAGCCCAAAGTTGTCGGAGCACAAGGATATTACTGGAGAGCATGATTGATGACTCTTGGGGACAGATGTGTCCCATTGGAGAATACACATCCAGGGGGTGGGGGGAAGACCAGGATCAAGGGAGAAATGAATGATGTATTTTAGTATTGGCTGCATCCAGCCAACATCGACATGTCCACTTCTAATAAATCAATTTTCTTTTCTCTGAGATGCGGCTAGAGACTTATGATTTGAATGGGGGGTGGATTTGTTGGAGTCCTGACACTTGGATCGAATTGATGAATTAAATCACTTGCAACTGAACTGATCCAATGATTTAAATGAAGGACTTTTGTGTACATGCAAAAATCTTCCCCCCCACAACTGATCCAGAAACTGAACACCCCGATAAATAACATTACGGACAAACAATATGATGGGACATTTACTTTGTTTGCTGAACAGCTGCCTCGACTTTTTCTCTATCAGTCATACCAATAAAATGATAAGGTTAACCTAGCAGTCCCTAAGTGTTCCACGAATACTGACCAAAGCTGTCATCATCTTTTTTTCCTCCTGGCTTCTTTCTCTGTCTTCCCCTCCTTCTGTATTGCTTTCATGAGCTATACATTATTACCAAGCACTGTAATTTATTCAGTGTTACTATGTCATTAATTATGCTACAGTTTTCAGTAATTAAACTGCCTACCATCTTGCATTATTAAGCTGATGAAGCACTGGGAGAATGCAAAACGCAAGCCAGTTGACCTACCTGCTCAGAAGGTGTGGTACCAAATATGCAATTAGATGGTACTAAATGGAAGAAAAAGAGTTATTTATACTTTGTGGGGATAGGTCCTTCAAAGCTTCCTTATTTAAATTCCTTTTAAATCAGCATTTCTCTTTCCTCAGAAGGACAAATCATTAAAATGGTTAAATATTACATAGAATCAGGGGTGGGATTCTATTCACTAGAACCGGTTGTTAGAAGAAATTACTGGCCTAATCCTGTAAGGAAGGCAGGAAGGAAACATTCTGGTGTTGCTAACAGAAACTGCCTCTCTCTTAACTCTTATTACATTCTTGGCAGGACTAGACTTCCTGTCTCAGGAACTTCTCTGGAGTTTTTTTTTTCCTTTCCTTTGCTGATACTTTGCTTCTGTGGAGTGACCATTCAAAGTTACAATGGCACTGAAAAATTGATTTATGACATTTTTTCACACTTACGACTGTTGCAGCATCCCCACAGTCATGAGAGGCCAGGAGAGGAGATGGTGCCTTGATGTGAGTGATATTGAGTTGGCTCTGCCCAGCCAATAACATGACCATCAAGCCATGTCCACCCCGTCACATGACCACCATGCCATGCCCACCAACTAAGCCATGCCCACAGAACTGGTTGTCAAAAATTTGAATTCCACCCCTGCATAGAATCCCAGCAATCGAGAAGCTAAGCACTAATTGAAAGGTGCTGACGTCTCGGTGTTACAGCTGCGATCTCGGGGCTCTGAGATCGTAACTGATATTTTCGCCCCTGGTCGGTCCTAATGGACCTAAACCGTCCCGTAGAGATGGGGATTGTGAAGGGCACAGTCCCAGGATCCCAGAGATATCGCAAAATCTCTGGTTTGATCTGGGAGAAGCTCTTTTGCTGGAAGCGGAAAGGCAGCCTCCAAAGCTGCTGAAGTCGGGACAGCTCCGGAAAGAAAGGGATTTAAATGAGCATGTATCGGTTGGGTGAGAAATTCTTTTGCATTATAAATTGATTAAGACTTGAAAGGACATCCTGAATAAAGAAGAAATCTGTGACTTTATTTTTGTTTGACTGAACCTTGGTTGAGCGGCGTTTAAGTGATGTCAAATTGAGACTTGGATTTTTTTCTTATTTTCTTTGAGGACTTTAATGTGACTTTGTAGGTAACCGGATTGAATTTTCTCTTATATATATTTTTATTCTTCACTTGATTTTTATTTTTTATTTTTTTAACTTTCTTTTTAGGATAGAGGCTCCCTTTGGCTATCTTTTTTTTCTTTTGGTTTGAGTTTTTTATAAATATTTTTTCTTTTGGCTGGGGGGGGGAAAGAGTATTAAGAGATGCTGCAACACTGCCAACTAGAGGCTTGAAAATATTTTATTTGAATTGGGGAGAAAAGCACTTCTTTTCAAGGACATTTTAATGTGATAAGATAGAGGGAAAATACAGTAAAATATTATTACAGGTGCTCTCTTGGACTCTTATCAATATTTCAACATTTGAGGTTTGGCTTTGAAGTTGCTGGAGAAGACAGTCATAATAAGAGCCTTGGATAAAGAAATAAAGTGCAGTGTACAGTGCATATATATATATATATATATA
>BLBF01000059.1:10974244-10985606 GCA_015471245.1 Laticauda colubrina | reverse complement strand
TATATATATATATATATATATATATATATATATATATATATATATCTTTGAAATTCCTACTCACCAGCCTTTTTGTAAATTTTAACTCTAGTATTTTTGCTTTTTATTTTAAAGGGAAAGCCTCAGAGCTCTTTCTTTTTTCTTTTCTTTCTTTTTTATTCTTGCCTCTTCGCTTCTTCCATTTATTTCAATTGGACTAGGGTCTAGAAGAACCTGAAGACCTTTCTTTTTCCCTTTTCCTTTTTTCTTTTTTGGTTTTGGGCTTTTTACTATTGGATTTTTTTTTTTTTGATTTTTTTGGACTATATTTGGTTACTACACCAGCTGGATTTAAAGTCAAAGAGAGCTTGAAGCCTTGGAAATATTAAAATGAGCAGGAAACCAAAATCATTCGGCGTTTCTGCTTCTACCTCTGCTTCCCCACCACCTGAAGGACAACTTTTAATTCAGACAATGTTGAAGCAAGATAAGGAACAAGAAAAAGTAAATTTACAGATGATCATGCAAGGAATTCAAGATATTAAGATAAAAATAGATACTATGGATAAAAAAATAGAGAAATCTGATGAAAATTTTAAACAAATGATGGGAAAGTATGAGGAGAGATTCCAAAAAATTGAGGAAGAAGGAAAACAAAGAGAGGAGAAGATTGGAAATATTGACACTAGATTAACAGTGGTAGAACAAGAAAAAAATGGGATGTTGAGGTGGGAGATGGAAAGATCAGAATTTTATCTTAGATTCCAAAATATAGAAGAGGAAAAAGGAGAAAACTTGGCTGCGATAATGATAGAAATATTGGTAGATCTTCTGGAAATTACCGAGGAAAAGATGATGGACGGAGTAGATGAGATATACCGAGTTTATACAAGATATGCGATGAGAAATAAACTACCAAAGGAAGTACATATTAGATTTACCAAAAAATCCATCAGAACACAAATATTACAAGTGGTAAGAGAGAAAGCATTGAAATATAAAGGCAAAGAGATTGTGGTTTTAAAACAAATACCTAGAAGAGTGAGAGAGATGAGAAGAGAATACTGATTTTTGACCAAAATGCTACTGGAAAATGAAGTGAAATATAGATGGCTGATACCAGAAGGACTAATTTTTACGTGGCAAGAGCAGAGACATAGAATTGACTCGATTGAAAAAGCAGAACTTTTTTATGCAGAATTTTTTGGAAGAAAAAAAGAGGAGGCAGAGAAAGAGGTCTCATTAATTGAGTTTCAGGAGGAACAACTGGAGATTGAAAAAGAGAAAGGAGTTGTAGGTGGACAGGTAGACAGTAAAGAACAACGTGAAGTGAGAGCTATGAGAGCTGTTAGACCTAAATATAAAGCATAATCATGGAAGAAAAAAAACTGATTACAATGAATATAAATGGACTTAATTCAGCTGTTAAAAGAAGGAAAACCTTTCACAAATTAGAGAAATTAAAATTTGATATAATTTGTTTACAAGAAGTTCATATTAAAAAGCAACATGAGCAATTGTTAGTACAGCCAAAATTAGGGAAAATATTTACTTCTTTGATTCAATGTAAGAAAAGAGGAGTGGTTCTCTACATTAAAGAAGATATTCCAGCAAAACTGATCTACACGGATGAAGATGGAAGAGTATTAATGGTGGAAATAATGGATAATAATAAAAAAATACTCTTGATTGCAATTTACGCTCCGAATGATAAACAAGAAGAGTTTTATAAAAAACTACATATGGAAATAATTAGACTGGACTATGTTAACATAATTATGATGGGAGACTTTAATGGAATTGTGGACAATAAATTGGACTATATAACAACAACAACAAAACAAAATAGAAAGATTCTCCCTAAATCTTTTTTTAAAATGACAGATGAATTAACCTTAAAAGATATTTGGAGGGAAAGAAATGTTAAAACTAAACAATATACTTTCTACTCTAATAGACATTTATCATGGTCCAGATTAGATATGATTTGGATCTCAACAGAATTAATATCTACTATTCAAGAAACAAATATTGAAATAAGTACTTGGGCAGATCATAGTCCAATGACAATTAAATGGAAGGGACAAAAAAAAAGATCGAGATGGACATTAAACAATACTATTTTAAAGGAGAAAGACTTTATACAATGGATGGAGAAGGAATTGGTGTTTTTTTTTAAAGAAAATAAAAAAGAAGATACTTCAATACAGAATGTTTGGGATACAATGAAGGCATATGTAAGAGGTTTGATAATAGACTATACAAGAAAAAAGAATATTAGGAAAAGACAAACCTCCAAGGCCTTGGAAGATGAATATATAAGACTTGAAAAAGAATTACAGAAAATACCACAGAAAAAAGATATTAAATTGAAACTGGATGTAATTAAGCATAAAATGGAATTAATAGAGAAAGAAGAATTGGCACAGAAAATTAGAAATTCTAAACAGAATTATTTTGAAGATGCAAATAAACCAGGTAGATGGCTAGCATATAAACTGAGAAAGGAGAAGGAATCAAGAAAAATATTGAAACTAATAGATGATCAAGGTCAAGTTTGTTGTGGTAATAAGGAGAAAAAGGAAATTATTCGAGATTATTATGGACAACTATATAAACAAGAGAATATTGATGAGGAAAAAATTAAACAGTATTTACAGAATGTTAACTTACCGAAGATACCTAAAGAGACTGAAGAAATGTTAGAAAGCAATATAACAATGATGGAATTAAATGAAGCATTTAAAAGACAAAATAATGGGAAAGCACCAGGTCCAGATGGGCTTCCGGCAGAATTCTATAAAAAATTTCAAGAATCATTGAACACTCCATTGTTAGAAATTATGAATGAAGTTATGTTAAAGAAGATGACACCCAAAACATGGTCAGAGGCTTATATTACACTTATTTTAAAGGAAGAGGCTGACCCGTTGCAAATTAAGAACTATAGACCTATTTCCTTATTGAATGCAGATTATAAAATCTTTGCTTCAATCTTAGCAGAAAGCCTGAAAAAATATTTAAATAATTTTATTCATCCAGATCAAAATGGATTTCTGCCAAAGAGACAAATTAGAGACAATATGAGAGTAATTTTGGATACCTTGGAATATTATGAGGCTCATCCTGAAAAACAAATGGCTTTGATATTCCTAGATGCTCAAAAGGCATTTGACAACGTGAACTGGAGATTTATGTTATTACTATTGGAACAGATGGGCTTTGCCAGAAAATTTATTCAAGCAATAGAAGCCATATATAATAAACAGACAGCAAAGGTAATGATGGAGGGAGAATTTACAGATTTTATTAATATAAGAAGAGGCACAAGACAAGGATGTCCCCTATCTCCTTTGTTATTCGTATTAACTTTGGAAGTGTTGAATAGAAATATTAGAGATGACAAAAATATAAAAGGAATGAAAATTAAAAAGGAAGAATTTAAACTACAAGCTTTTGCTGACAATTTAGCTTTTATTCTGGAAGACCCGTTAGAAACCGCTCCAAAGTTATTGGAAAAGATAGAGACATATGGTGAGATGGCTGGCTTGAAAATAAATAAAGATAAAACAAAGATTTTGACAAAAAACATGTTATTGAGACAAAGAGAAGAACTGACAGATCTTTTGAAAATTCAAGTTACAAATAAGGTTAAGTATCTGGGGATATACTTGACAGCAAGATGTAGCACATTAAAAGAGAATAATTATATTAAACTCAAACAACAGATAATTACAGATTTGAAGAAATGGGAAAATTTACAATTGTCATTAATAGGGAGAATTTCAACAATTAAGATGAATATTTTACCTAGAATTTTATTTCTCTTTCAAACAATACCAATTCGACTTGGAAAAGACTATTTTGAAGATTTAAATAAAACTATGTTGAAGTTTATATGGCAAGGTAAAAAAGTGAGAATAAAGTTAAAACTTTTGCAAGATGCTAGAAATAGAGGAGGTTTTGGCCTGCCTAACTGGGAACTGTATTATCAAGCTGCAAGTTTGATGTGGGTCAAAGAATGGATAACATTAAGAAAACATAGATTGTTGACATTAGAAGGACATGATTTACTGTTGGGCTGGCATGCTTTTTTATGGTACAAGGGAACTAAAACACAGGGGTATTTCAGAAGACATTATATACGGGAGTCTTTGTGGTTAAATTGGGAGAAGATAAAAAAACAATGTTACTTGAAAATTCCAGTTTGGTTATCGACTATTGAAGCATTTTCCTATCCTATGATCTATAAAAAGGAACAAACAGTTAGATATGGGGAACTGTTGGATGAAAAGGGTGGACTTAAAACGATCCAAAATTTAGAGGAACAAGGTATAAGGATGAATTGGTTTTCATATGCGCAAATACACTCAAGATATCTTGAAGATTTTAAAATGGAAGGATTCTATGATAAACAGACTGATTTAGATAAGATATTGATGGGTACTGATGAGAAAGTGATTAAAAAGTTATATGGTTATTTATTGGGAATTAAGCTAGAGGAAGAACAAGTTAAAGAAACTATGATTGCTTGGGGGAAGAATTTTGGATATGGGATTGATTTAGAGCAATGGCAAAAATTGTGGTCTCAAAATTATAAAATGACAATGTCAATAGCATATAAAGAAAACTTGTATAAGATGTTTTACAGGTGGCACCTTCCCCCGACAAGAATAGCAAGAATGTTCAAGAATAAATCTGAAAAATGTTGGAAATGTCATCAGATACCTGGCTCATACTATCATATGTGGTGGACTTGTGAGAATGCCAGAAAATATTGGACTAAAATTCACATGTGGTTGGAAAAAATGACAAAGAAACACATAGACTTGAAACCAGAGATCTTTTTATTGGGAATTTTACCTGATATATATAATAAAGACTTGAAATATTTGATTGTAAATGTATTAACAGCGGCTAGGATTGTATTTGCTAAAAACTGGAAGAATGAGAAAATACCATTGCAGGAAGAAATTATTAAGAAAATATTGGAATTTGCTGAGATGAGTAGATTGACATTTGAAATTAGAGAACAAGAAGATAAACAATTTTATGCAATTTGGGGTTTTTTTATCAATGGTTAGATGATAAAATACAATAATAGAGCATTAGTATATATATGAAGGGTTTTTAGGATTGATTTGTTATAATTATAGGATAAGTTATAGAATAAACTGTTTGAAGTATTGTTATCTCACAAAGCATGAATGATTAAAAGTATAGTCAGAAAAAGATTTTTTTTTTTTTTAGTAATATTAGAATATGGATTGACAATATGAGTGGTTATGCAATATAACTGTAATTGACACTATAAAATGAATGCACAAAACTGATGAACCAACCGATACACCGGAAGTATATATGAGAGTAGATGTTTTTAATGTTTTGTACGTTTGTCTGTTTGTAGAAAATTAATAAAAAAAAATTTTTTTAAAAAATTTTTTTTGAATTCCACCCCTGCATAGAATCCCAGCAATCAAGAAGCTAAGCACTAATTGAAAGGTGCTGACTTTCAACAAGGTTTGAAAGCTGAATTTCTCTACCAGAAATTTCTTCAACTTACTGCCATGCAGAGATTTTAGACTATAACTTATATTAGTTCTGTCAAGTGATAATGACAAACTATAATATAAGTATAGTCTGCATCATCATTTAAAAGGCATCAACTATTCAAATCATCATCATCATTTAACAACCCCCTAATCCCTTGCAGGGTGAAGGCTGGGTAACTGAATGGAGCTAACAGAGCATTTAATGGCCGGATGCCCTTCCTGTTGCCAATGCAGAGTTTTGTTCAGCAGGTATATTGGAGAATACTATCCAAATGCAAAAAAAAAAAAAAAACCAGGGGAAAAAAACCTTTTTAAGCTGGTCCAGATACAGGTAGTCCTTGACTTACAACTGTTCATTTAGTGACTATTCAAAGTTATAATAGCACTTAAAAATAGACTTATAACCGTTTTTCACACTTATCTTTATAGCATCTCTATGGTCATGTGACAAAAATTCAGATGTTTGGCAAGTGACTCATATTTATGACATTGGAAGTATCCCAGAGTCGTGTGATTACTTTTCTGCAACCTTCTGAGAGGAAAGGTCAATGGAGAATCTAGATTCACTGAAACAAACCGTGTTACTAACTTAACTGCAGTGATTCACTGAACAACTGCAGCAAGAAAGGCTGCAAAATTGGCCAAAACTCATTTAACAAATGTCCCATTTAGCAAGATAAACTTTGGGCTCAATGGTGGTCATAAATCAAGAATTACCTGTACAGTATGTTAGCTGTAAAGGAGTTTCAGAATTTGGAAGATGAAATTCTTGGTTTCAGGCTAAGGCTAGCTGTGAAACTGTATAGTCAATTTTCAAAACAGAGAAAGATCCGACACATCTGTCCTGTAATTATCAGACAGCATGAAGTCTATGGATTGACTAAACCTGGAAGAAATCTTAGGAAATTGTCCAACAGAGCAACATCTCTACGTGATACACTCAAGATGTTAATTCTTGCTGTTGCTCTAGTTGAAGTTTCCAACTGTAAACTGGAAGGGGTCAAAAATTCATAATCACAGACTTCTGATGAACTTCTCAAAAGAACCCACAAATCACTTCCTTAGTCTTGGGCTGTGAACTCCATCTTGATTTTCCCTCCTAATTAACTCCCTGCTCTTTGTGACTTTCCATCTCAGCCTAATTGCAAAGAAAGGTGAAGCTTTCTGTTATTGCTCACAGGAGTCAAAAACTCTTCCCGATCTGTTGAAAACAATTGAGACATCTGCTGGTAGATCTCCCTTCCACAAATCTGTAGAAAACAGCAGATTGAAGAGGCTCTAAAAAGAAGGCAGCCTTGGCACTGATTCTCATACGAAAAGGCAGAATGTTTAAAACAAGTCCCAAAATAGAAAATAAAACTGGTATCTGCTCACTTCTAGATACGAACCCTTTCAATATTTTATCAGGGGAGCCTTCTGTAATTTGTGCAGTCCTTGTGCAGTTTTTATGCTATCAATTCCAGCAATACAGGAAGAATTTTCTTCTTCTTCCAAGATTATCAATCAAGTGTCTCTTCATGGACATAAAGAGATACTTTGTCATCATTATCCTCATCAGCAACAACAGTAACATACATACCTTGTTCAGAATACTTGCTTGTGCAGAGATTCAAGAAAGAGAAACCAAAAGAGGAACTGTGTGATTATTAAAGATCACCCTTAATTCTTTTAAGCAAAGGATATCTGAACAAGGGTGAAAGGTGTTACTTCCAGGAAGGAGATCTATATACCCAAGCAAAATTTGAGCACAGAAAAACAACTGATTTCAAAAGAAGCTGATCAAACCATCCAAAGGAAACATGGGGGGAAAATAGATGTACACAAGTGGAAATGGAAAGAAAAGATAGCATACAGGTTGTCCGACACTTATGACTACTATTGAGCCCAAAATATATGTTGCTCAGTGAAACATTTGCTTTGTGAGTTTTGCCCCATTTTTGCAATCTTCCTTGCTACAGCTGTTAAGTGAATCATTGCAATTGTTAAGTTAGTAACATGTGTGATGACCCGGAGCATGACACAAAAATAACAAAGTCACAAAAGTAGAATAAATTCCCTTTAATGCCTCCAACTTGGCCCCCAATGTCCAATTATCCTCGGCTGGATATCAAACTCTTCCAAAAAACAGTCTGCGAAGAAAAGAAATACAGTCCAAACCCAAAGTAAATATAATTAGAAATTTTAAAAAAAAAACCAACACAAACCATGCTGAAGTAATTAACACGGCAGGCCAGGATGATAAATTGCAGACTTCCAACAGATAATGCAGCACCCACAGCTGGGAGGATGCCAAAACCCAGATAATCCTCGACAAAGATAATGCACGCTTTGCTTCCAGCAAGGAGCTATGTGCAAATGCCCCACTTATATCCTGTTCTCCCAGCTGCAACTAATGAAAGGGATCAGGGTCTTTTTCTCTCCCATAAGCCACATTGCTCCCTTTTCCGTTCCTCCCTGCATGCCCTAGGATGAAGAGGGGATGGGCCTGGGTCTTCCTCTGAATGGCCAGCCAGACTGTGCCCTTCCCTGTTTCTTCCACAGCCACTGGAGCCACACTCTCATTCCCTGTCAGCTGATCAATCTCCCCCTCAGAATCAGACTCCAACAAGGGCATGACAACATGGTTGTTAAATGAGTCTGGCCTCCCTATGGACTTTGCTTGTCAGAAGGTTGCAAAAGGGGATTGCATGAGCCAGGACACTGCAACCATCATAAATATGAATCATGTCAAGCATCTGAATTTTGAATGTGTGACCATAGTGTGGGAAACAGAGTTGTATTGTTTTTACAGAACTGTAAAAAGACATGTTGGGCTGTGAAGAAAATATACTGCATACATTTCTAATCTCATGAGCTCGGCTAAAGCTTGGGAATTGTATGTAGGAGCTAGGATCAGAGGCCTTTGCTGTGCTAGAAACCACCCATAACCAGAATTTACTGATATGATAGTTACTCTAGAGACAACCCCTAGGAACTAGGACCATAAAAGGAAATTCATAAATAAGGGCAGGGGGAGATAGAATTAGAGTACTGGGAGATGTAATCGGGGTGAAGATAATGTGTTCATTTTAGACAGTTTGGATAGATAGTGACATCATTATTACTGAGCCAATGAAGAAGAGGTAGGAGGTAAATTTGTAAAGGTACTAGAGAATGTAAGGCAAATGTATTGATGATTTAGGGTGTATCCACTGCACCTGCGTGTGCATGGTCCACCCCCTTTGCAAAGTGAAGAATAAAATTACCATTGTTTTCTTATGGAAATTTTGGCTGGTGATTGTTTATTTCCAAACTAGACAACAAATCCCATAATGGGGACGCTGCAATGGTCGTAGGTGTGAAAAATGGCCATGTCACTTTTTTCAATGATGTAACTTTGACCAGTCACGAAATGAATTGTAAGTCAAGGACTATATCTATTTGTGATTTTGCTGCAGAAGGAAAATCTATTAGATGTTCATTATCTTTTTATTGAACATTCCTGCAAAAGTGGGAACATAATGGAAACATACTGAGGAATTGAAACACTATTTACAACCACTTCCCAAGCTGGCACTGTCCCAAAATATCATCACTATAATTCCCATTTACTACATTATTTGGAATTTCTAATAACCGTAATATAATCTGCCAGCTTGATTTTTATCCCAGCTAAATCTCGTAACACTCAGAAGTGTTTTGTTGAAAACCTGAATATGATAGGAGTTACACATCTGACATGAATACATTGAACAAATAATAGATCATCAGAATTGGAAGGGACCTTGTAGGTCATCTAGTCCAACCCCCCCGCCCAAGCAGGACACCCTACACCATTTGACGGATGGCAGTCCAATCTCTTCTTAAAAGTCTCAAGTGATGGTGCTCCCACAACTTCCGAGGGCAAGCTGTTCCATTTCTCCTTATTTCCAGGTTAAATCTCTCCTTATTCAGTTTCCATCCATTATTCCTTGTCTGACCTTCAGGTGCTTTAGAAAATAGCTTGACCCCCTTCCTCCTCTCTGGGGCAGCCCCTCAAATATTGGAAGACTGCTAACTTGTCTCCCCTGGTCCTTCTCTTCACTGGACTAGCCAAGCTCAGTTCCTGTAACTGTTCTTCATATGTTTTAGTCTCTAGTCCCCTAATCATCCTGGTTGCTCTTCTCTGTACTTTTTCTAGAGTCTTAACATATTTTAGGTGTAACATCTCAGTGTATTCATAGAGTAAACTAGGAGAAGAAAGTAAATTGTGTCTATTGTTCCTACTGCACTGAACGTGAATGTCATGCAAAAGCCTTCTAAGCTCTTGATTCTAATATACCTGCTGAATTTTTATTTCCCTCTCTCTGTCAGTTTGTGACTTTTCTGTGTTTGTCAAAAAAAAAAAAAAAAGCATGCATTTCCCTTTTTCTAGAAAGAAAAAAGCAGAATAAAATTGAGACATTAGCAGCTAGGGGGTTTCAGGTGACAGTCCACCTTGTTAAAAAAAGTGTAGTGCTGACAATGATGACTTGTCTCATTCACTCTTCAACATTACAAAATATAATCTACTCTGTCTAATGCTCCACTATTATAAGGTAGCCCAATATAGATTGAATGTTTCAAGAGAGGACTATGCTCAAACCTGTGAGAATATCCATAGTGATCTAATGAATGCTTAAGTTGCACTATAACCTACTACTGCAGAGGATTTTGATGGACTTACATGGTAAACTTAGCCAAATATTTTAGCAAGATTCCACTAGGATTTCATGGAGTGCAAAAATAGTAAGTCCCTATATAGAATATGAGGAATCATAAAAAGGAAGAGGAGGAAGAAAAGGAAAGAGAGGAGGTGTTTTGCTTACCTTAATTCAGACACTAGCTGTCACTACTTGTAATAGAAGGTGCAGCCTCCCTCACATTTTTCTATATCCAGAATACCAACAAATCAAATGAAGAAATGTGCCTGAGCAGCTATGGAGTTGGTGTATTTTGCTGCAATTATCAGTAATTGCTAATTTTTTTTGAAAGTAATATTAAATCAGTGAACAATAACAAACCTCCTCCAGGTTTGGGGTCTAAATTAATTTCAGTCTATCCTTCCAATTACTACTCCCCTCAAACAGCCATAATATTTTCCATGTTTTAGAAATCCCAGTACCACAGGATTGTTTCAATGAGCACTCTCTCCCCTCCACCCCTCTGTGTGTGTGTGTGTGTGTGTGTGTGTGTGTGTGTGTACGTTGGGGGGGGGGGAATTAGATCTTATGATTGCTCCATCTGATGAGAAAAGGGGCTTTAAATGGGGGGGTCAGTGGTGCATTCCCATTTTTACACACGCACACCCTGCTTTTTTCCCTTTGGCTTTTTTTCTGGGTTGCTATGGCTGAAACCATTATTTTAATTATTTGTTTTTAAAGTGAGCCGTCAGGCTAGGGTTTCCATGCAGTTCAGCATTGGCTCTGGCAGAAATGGCCTTTAAGCTTTGGAAAATTAAAAAAGAAAAAGGAAATAAAACTTATGAACTACTTCTCCCCTCGGAAAGAATGATTCTGCCAAAAGGGGACATTCGGCTTATCAGTAATTAAAAGAGAGAGGAGAGAAAAGTGGGGCATGGAGAGAAATATCGCAGTTGGTGCTAACATCCAGCAGCCAGCTCTTGGTGTCTGACCGTATGTTTATTAAAACAACCGAAACCAATAATGAAAAAGGGACTAGCTGCTTTGAAAAGCAAAACAAACCTTCAGCAGCCCATTTGAAACCAGAATCTAAGGGACAAGGCAGCTCCATCCAAGATACTGAAGCCTTAAACTATTGTATGAATCCATTTATATCCATCCTGAAGAATTAAAGGGAAATGCACACACATT
>BLBF01000059.1:10932689-10968135 GCA_015471245.1 Laticauda colubrina | reverse complement strand
ATATAGATATAGATATAGATATAGATATAGATATAGATATAGATATATACACACACACATATACACATAGACATAGTCATACACATACACACACACACATTAGCTGGAAAGTCTATAATAGTTTAGAAAATCCCGCTAGGAGATGCTAGCAAGGCTGTTCATGGTCGCCACAGGCTTGTGTTCATTAACATTTCACTGCTGTTTGCTGATTTCCCTCCCATGAGTTGATCAGTCTTTCCTTTGCAGGAACTGGTGGTAGCCTGGGGAAGTTATGAAAGCCAGTAAAGTTTAAGTGGTATGTGTGTTACCAAAAGAGTTGGTTCCCTGTGGGTTATTTAAACGATCATCACACCTAACCTAAGTTAAATTCTGTAATTAGTCTTGGCCTAAAAAGCTTGTGGATTTAATAATTCCTAAAATGCTGAAAGCAAATATTCAACAACTTTTGGGAGCAATTTCCTCCCCCAAAGAACTTCTGGAGTAAAAGCTGTGGGCCATTTGCCTTTCCTAAACACTGTCTGATTCTCAGAAGAGAGCATAATATATCTTTCCTCATAAAAACCACAACAAAAACAAGAAGTAGGGAAAAAAGGTATTCTCCAGTTATACTTTTTGTCTTGGATAAAATTCTTCTCCTTCGCTTCATCATTAACCTCAGTCACAAGAAACTCACTGGTAAGCAAGAAAGTAGCTATAAATAATGCAACATAGAATTACACATATTCTATGAACAAATGTAGGCAAAAATACATTGAAAAGGTGAGTTGACACTGCTGACGCTTCTTAACGCACATCTGTTTTTAAAATGGTAAAATTCCCATTCTGAGAAGCCTTCTGAAAGGGTCAGTAAAGGTGACCTTCTGCTTGCTATTTAAATTTATTCAGGAAGGGTGTGGGCACGTTATGGCTGATTTTGATAAAAAAGATATTCCCTAAAGTTGTAATCCAATTTACAGATCATAAGGTGGAAAAAAAATATTTATATATATAGAGAGAGAGAGCTTGGTGAAATTGGTGAAGTTGTTGACTAGTCATTTATTTTCCATCTCCAAAAGCTGTTTTTACAAAGTATTGGGAAGAAGGACGGAAAAAAAATTGGTTTTGAAATCAATATAGCTTTAAGATTTTCTTTGTGTCTAATATGTAGAAGTTTTCATCCTGCTTCAGCAATCTACAGTATCAGCTTTTCATTTCCAAAATCCTCTTTTTCATTACATACCTCCTGACCTGGCAGAAATTACCTTTTTTTTAAAAAAAAATGTAGCTCTATCCCCAGGTATATTTCTAATTATAATTTAATAAAGTGGGTTTTATAGTTGAAATACTATACATAAGGCAATCAAAGTTATCTGCTGTATAACAGTTCTACAGAGCATGTTCCTCAAGTAATGTTATTAAACTTTAGCTTTGATCATGTACGTTTCGAATACAGGCAGATCCAGAATATTATTTATAATTCTTAGTATTCATTATTTCAAATCAAAACATAAAATTTAAATGAATGAGCCTGGAAAACACTTAGTTCTTAATTTCTCAGAAGACAGGAAGCAAGGTTCGGAAAATAGCATTTGGAAACCATGAAGGCACAACGGGGAACAAATGGTCTAAGGAAATATTCTTCCACATTTCTTTGTGCCTCATGGACTGATCATAGTAATAGCAAGACCTTTTTCTGAATTAAACCCTGGAGAATTAAGCTGCTTTGTTATTCGGCTCTAAACCTGACCACCATCCATGGTATATTATTTCATTTTATCAGGTCCAGAATGCTCCTGGATTCACGATCCATCCTGAATTTACAGACAGAGGCTATGGACCATGTGACTTCAGCCCAGATGAAGCTGTACCCGGACAGGGAGGCTGTGGAGATGTCAAGCCTAGACTACTGCAACATACTTTTACATGGGCTGCTTTTGAAGACTACCTAGAAAGTCAATGTAAAGTAGACCAGCTTGGATTCTGGCAGGAGAAACAGCCAAATAACAAAGCCAAATAATAAATAATAAAGCATTGCAGGCTTTGCCTTCCTTGTAAGTCTCCTGATAGCAAGAGCACTTAGATTTATATACCACTTCACTGTGCTTCACAGCCCTCTCCAAGCAGTTTACACGGTCAGCATATTGCCCCCAACAATTTGGGTCCTCATTTTACCGACCTTGGAAGGATGGAAGGCTGAGTCAATCTTGAACCTGCTGGGACTTGAACTGGCAAATTGCAGGCAGCTGGCAGTCAGCAGAAGTAGTCTGCAGTACTGCATTCTAACCACTGTGCCACCACAGCTCTTACATTTTACTTTGTTTGGTTGAATCTGTAAAAGCTCTATATAGTTTGACTATCAGGCATCTTCAGGACTATTTCTTCCATAGAGAACAGGCCAATCCTATACAGTCATCCCAAGTGAGATGTTAAAGAGTTCCCCATGTATGAAGCAAGAAGGCTTAAAGCTTTGTCATAGTTTCTTCTATGGCAGCCCCCATTTTATGAAGCACCCTCTCTCAGAGGTCTATCCACCTTGATATCATTCTGAAAGATGTTGAGACCCGAGAAAGAGTGCAGAGAAGAGCAACAAAAATGATTAGGGACTGGAGGCTAAAACATATAAAGAATGGTTGCAGGAATTGGGTAGCTCTTATTTAATGAAAAAAAAGGACTGGGGTGACATGATAGCAGTCTTCCAATATCTCAGGGGCTATCCCAAAGAAGAGGGAGTCAAGCTATTCTCCAAAGCACCTGAGGGCAGGACAAGAAGCAATGGGTGGAAAATAATCCAGGAGAGAAGCAACCTTGGAACTAAGGAGAAATTTCCTGATATTTAGAACAATCAGTGGAACAACTTGCCTCCAGAAATTGTGAATGCTCCAACACTGGAAGTTTTTAAGAAGAGACTGGACAACCATTTGTCTGAAATGGTATACTTTCCTACCTGAGCAGGGGGTTGGACTAGAAGACCTCCAAGATCCCTCCCAGCTCTGCTGTTCTGTTATTCTGAAAGTCCGTCAAAACATAACTTTTTTTTTGTAGGACATTCAAGCTTTAATTATTGTTGCCATGCACACCGAAGTGGGCACCCATGGTTAGAGTGTAAGTTTTGTTTTACTTGATTCATTTTTATTTAATCTACTTATAAACTGTTTTGAGTTGGTCTGATTCAGTAGCGTTCAAATAAAATAAATCAATGGTGCCAAACTTCAGCAGCAGTCTGGGAATAAAAGGATGGCAAATGGTATTGAGAAATCCCTGGTGCTCAACTTGCTCTTTCTTTAAAAATGTTCAGCTGTAACAAATGGAGTATGACAGAAGCAGAATTCAATATCACAAAATATTAATTAAATCATCACTAATTCTTTATAGGTTTGTTTATGTTTCATCTCAGCATCTTTTCTGTTTTTCAGAGATCAACAACAACAACAACAAAATGGAATACTTTTAAGAATCAGAGACTGCCTTGAACCAAATATCCTCTGGTCAGCTGTGTTAGTTCTTGAGGAATAATCTCCAGCAATAGATTGTGTGCAGCTGCTGAGAGATTTATTTTGTTCACTTTGGAAGTATCGGTGGAACATTTAATTACAAGATAGTTGCCATATGTTACCAGGTAATTCCAACGTAAGCATCATTTCCATAGATAACAAACACAGTGTGAGTTCTCTCTGCATTCTGAATCGCATTGGAAGTTCTATGACATTTACCATGAGATTTACCAATATTTACCAAATGGCAAAGCAAAATCCTTCACACATCAGAGGAAGGATCGTACTTCACTGCCAAAACAAGAACTTGGATTCCAGCTGTTCCATTGCATCAGATCCTGTTTCTTTAGGTCACTCTTGACTTTATGACCTCATCTGATCTAGCAGGGAAAGAAGCATTTCTGGTGTGGAGTCTGTTGTCCTTATGGCTTATTTAAGAATATCTGATTTTCAGAGGCTGCTTTGTAGACTACATGGCCTGTATAAAAAGCTTGCTTGCTTTTTGCTAATTCCCAGATTGCAGAAGTATATATTGCATGTAAAAAAAAAAAAGCTAGTAAACCTAACAGCAAATGCTTTGAAAATGTTTCAATCTTCCACGATGTAATGGCATGTAGGAATAATTTTGGGAAACAGGGGAAACAGCCACAACCAGGGAAATGGATGGATAAGAAGCAGTTTATCCGGAGAAGGACTGTGGGTGTGGCAAAGATCTCTATAGGCAATCCTCCTTAATTTCTTGGGCTATAAAGGGGAGGGGGAGAAATGTATTTTTGGACTTGCAAGATGCAGTCAATGTCACCTTATATTAAAGTGGCATTTAGCCCATCTGGGTGTGCTTCAGAGGTGGTACTCAGCCAGTTCCGACAGATTCTGGAGAACCAGTCGTGGAAATTTTGAATAGTTTGAAGAACCACCTCTGGTTGGCCCTGCCCCGATCTATTCACTGCCTCCCAAGTCCCAGCTGATTAGAGTCCTAGGTGATCAGCTGGGTCTTCTTTTGTTGCCCTGCACAGGAGAACGGAGCTGAAAAGAAGGTTCATGGGGTGGGGAGGGAAGAGATTTTACAGTATCCTTCCCCTGCCATGCTCACCAAGCCACACTACACCTTCCAAGCCACATCCACAGAACCGGGAGTAAAAAAATTTGAATACCACCACTGGTGTGCTTCCTGTCTGGATTATCTCACAAGGCTGATATACAACCGGACAATCCTCCAGGTTGTTTTGGACTATGGTACAATTCCCAGAACTCTCAGCCAGGATAAGGGAAGTTGAAATAGTTTTGATTTTAGCTTCTCTCAATTAACTCTACAAATTTAAGTCCTTCCCACGATACCTTGAAATGGGCAGAACAGAAGGAAGCAGGTAGCTTCTGAATATACCTTCTACTCTCATGTAGAATAATATTCAAATAATGATATATTGATAGTGATTTTCCAGTTGCTCAAAACAGTACAAAAGAATTTCTAGGACATCAGAAAAATAGCATTCAAGAAACAAGGAATCAATGATTCAGTGCATCTAAATCTATCTCAGATTCAATCCAGATTTAGTGTGAAGGTCCTTCCATTTACATATGGTAAAGGATGTTAGATGCCCAGTCAGTTGGTATGGTTTTACTAGTTAAGCATGCCAAGATCTTCCGTGTAAAGATCTTCCAAAATTTTGAATCCACCTTTACTTCAACCATATTTAATAAGTAACAGACATGAGAACAACTCACATTTTTGAAGGTTTCATTCCGAGATTTTAATTCAAAAGCAGGAAAGAAATATGAGAAGAGACAGAGGGATATACTTTCTTTCCTCATTACATCTATATTAACTCATGATAATTTGTTTCATTGATTATATCCTAGGAACCACTCTAGCCTTAGTGGGACTTCTAATCTGGAAGTATACAATCATCACCATGACATTAAAACTTCACGAGTAACATTTGTCAGAGTCCTTCCTTTATTGCTTTTAGATAATGGAAGGGAGATTGTCTCAGACAGAACAAGCTAGATACATAACAAGAAAGCAATAAATCAATTTCTAGACTCCAAAATTTAGAAAGGATTGCTGGGTTCAAGTCATAGGGCCAAAACCAAGAATATTTTGTATTTTTGGCAACTGGTAAGCTAAGCTTTTTCCAA
Organism: Laticauda colubrina; assembly: GCA_015471245.1. NCBI lineage: Eukaryota > Metazoa > Chordata > Lepidosauria > Squamata > Elapidae > Laticauda > Laticauda colubrina. The sequence goes on along the minus strand of BLBF01000059.1, from coordinate 10,962,526 downwards.
CTTCCTACTCCTCCAGATAAATTTGGACTACAGCTTTGAAAGGTCCAAGAAATATCCATTTTGCTGTTTGTAGTCAGTTTTTCTTCTTCACAGGAAAAGTGCATCTAAGTATGTGCAGCATCAGCATATACACACATCAGCTCCTTCCTTGCCTATTACAGCCAATTACAGGAATTTGGATAGAAGATTATCTGCTCAATTTTTATTTTCATCTGCAGGTTTTCCTGTACATGGGCTCTATTTTGATATCTTGTCCCAAAGAGGATGGAGCAGTGGAAAGGAAAGCCAGGTATATGTTCCATTTTATCAGGCTGGAATTAAAACATCTTCCATCTGTCACATCATCTGCTTCTCATTTTTGTATGAAGGAAACAATACAGCAGAAAGATTTAAAGTAATCATTATGCAAACATGTGAAGAATATTAAAAGCTGATGCGGTGCTTTGTGAGTCTACTTTGAGCCCTCTAACTCGGCTTCCCACTTTCCTGCATTTTATTCCTTAGAAGAATATAATTCTTATACTGTTAAAACATCTATTGTCCGTGTCAAATACCAACATTAGACATGTGGAAGATTAGACTTTAGAAAATCACAAATAATCTATCAAACTCTATTTTCCAAGGTCCTCCTTTCTTTAAAGCCTCACGTGAAGAAAATATTTAATCAAATTGTCCAGAAAATTTAAACGGATTCTGCCTATTATTCCCCAAACCCATGACAACATTGTTAATATTTTCCTTCCTGTTATATTCTTTTGAAAGAACTAGTGATAAAAAAGACATGTATTTCAAGAGACTTAGAAATCCTTGGTCAAAGGATAACCATTTTAATATGCTGTGGAATTTTATTTCTTAACTTCAAAGTATTAAACCCTGAAAAAAAATGCAATGGATAAATCAAGAATTGTTTCCAAATAGAAAGGTCAGGGATCTATTTTGGAAGGACTGAAAAGCTGAGACCTCCATCTCTGTTCTCTTTATTTAAGAAATAATCTTTTACAGAAAAAAAGCTTTTTGTTCATTAGTCCACACTGATCAGAAAAATTGGGAGGTAAAATAAAGTAGCTACACATTTCCTGAATGTTATCCCTTCTTTCTATCACTTTAAAGATTCTCCCTTAGTAAATGGGGACAATCTTCAACATAATTTAAACAAATACAATAAGGCTTGTAACTTCTAAGCATTCCTTTGCTTAGTAGAAGTCAGGATGCCACTAGGATACCAACAGTTTGGAGATTTTGATCAGAAATAATTCAACCCAGATTTTGATTTTGTCCAATGCACTTGCACTTTTCTGCCACACAACCTGACCATTTTTAAGTATAGTAATTTGTGTAGTTCATACACCAGCAAAGCCATGCAGCTACAGTAATTGAGGTCCTGTATGAATCTGATTAAATGTTTCCCAGTTTTTCAGAATCAATTCATTCCTGCAAATTTTGTCTATGAAAGAAGAGTATCGATTATTGATTGTCTAACCTGCTTATAAAACAAACAAAAAAGTCAGTGTTTCCTCAAAATATGGGAAATGACTTCCTGAGCTGCTAAGGAGGGCTTTCTGCACAAGTTCTTTCCAAGCAGACTGACCAATTTTATGCTGAATGCAAGGAACTGATACCTCTGCAGCCCTGTATGAAGTGTGAATGTTCTTTGTGTGTGTGTTTTGAAAAGTTGTGGTGCATAGAGATGTTATGTTTGCTTTTCATAAACCTAGAGGGCATAAACCTTCTCTGCAAAGCTCCAATATAGATTCTGCTTAGAAAATTATAATGGAAGAGAAAACAAAAATAAGGGAGTGAGGAAAAAAGAGAAAAGGAATTTGTGGTGGAGGTAGATTCACGAGTGCTAAATTGGAAAGGTAAGATCAGATGATCTTGGTCTGTTTTCTCACGGTCTAATAGACTAGCATAGGTGCCAAACACAACTTGCACCTTACAAACCACCAGTGATTTGCAAGCAGGGTTTCTGGAGGAATTTAACAGAAGTTGATTTAATATCAGAACAACTTCCCCCTTTGATTTTGGAGATGGGCTGTTTTCAAAATGATATCCAAATTTCAGGGAATTATACAAAAGTAGGCCAGCCCATCCTTCCTTTTTTTTTTTTTGAAAATTTTTTTATTAATTTTTTAACAAACAAACATATACCAACAAAACACAAAACATAGAAAACATAAAATATCTTTTTGGACGGCAGTTTGATCCTGAGTTACATCTTTTTGTACAGACATAAATTCAAGTTCATGCTTACTTTTATATAGCAATTCCATTTCTTATTTACTATTTTACATTTTCTATATAACTTCTCCCCTCTTTTCACTCTCTTAATTCTATTATATTTATTTCATCTCAATTTAAATCATTATACTTATATCTTTTGTCTGTCCTGTTTCAGCTGTCTATTATTTTTTCTCATTAACACAAAATTTCTTCTGTAATGACTGATTGGAGTATAATGCCTTGTCATACTTATCCTTCCCCTAATTTTAAAGCTTAACATAACACATAATTTTCATTCGGATTCTGCGTAATACATTCTAAAAATAAACTCAATATTTTAAAACAGAAAGAAAAAAGTTTTTTTTTGATATATAATATAATTAAAACAACAATCCATAGCAATTGAAATTATATCATTAAAATTAATATTCATTTAAGTCTTAAACATTTTACACAATCCTTTCTAAATAAATATCATACTTCTATGGGAACACTTATAGATTTTGCTTAGTTACTTTCTTTAATTAAATTCTCTCATATTTAATTTCATTTATTTTATTTTAAAAAAAAAATTCGCTAAGTTACATTAAATATTTTGTCCCATTTTATAATCATATATTATTCCAATTTTCTAACATTATTTCAAATACAGATACAACAACACAATCTTATGTACCTTTGCAGAATCTCTTTTTCAGTTATATGTTTACCCATTATCTCTAAATAAAATCTGTTTCTTTACATCTAGTTTCAAACCTTTGTAGCTTCTCTTCCCTTCTTTCCTCCCTTGTTTCTCCCCTCTACCCTTTTTACCCCCTTGTCTCTTAATCTCCACCCTCTTGTGTATTCCTCTTTTCTGTTGCTTTCTGATATTGTGTCCACTTTTCACCTTGTTTTTCCCTTTTTTGGTTGTTTTTTTAAGTCTTAAATTCTCCATTCTCTTTCTCCTCTTTCCCCTTTCTTCCCCAAATAAAGTTGCTTGTTCATTAAGAATGGTTTCTTCTTCATCCCAATCTTCTTGTTCTTGTAGTTTCTCATATGTAGAAATTGCCATTTCTAAAAAATGAAAAATAGAGCCAAAAGAATCCTTCCCTTCTTGTTTCTCTTGATTATATTTTATAAATTCCATTTTCAGTTCATCCATAAGTAATGCCATTGTAAAAAAAAGAAAAAATTTAAACGACCCAAATGATTTTAATCATTCAAATAAGAATTTCCAAAAGTCCCAAAGTCACCAAGCAATCCAAATACACACAGTCTATTTCATTTAACACTTTCTTCTTTTTCTCACTTTTTTTTCCATTTTAATGCTTCAAAAAACTTCAAATTCTTTTTGACCTTCAATCCATCTGATAGAGTAGTCAATTATGATCCAAAATGGAAAAATCCAATAATAAAAAGGCCCAAAAAACCAAAGAAGAAAAAGGATAAAATAAAAAGCAAAAATAAAAATATTACTAAAATTGAAATATACAAAAAGGTTGGCGAGTAGAGGTTTCACAAATATATATATATATATATATATATGGACTGCACATTGCACTTTATTTATTTATCCAAGGCTCTTATTATGACTCTCTTCTCCAGCAGCTTCAAAGCCAAGCCTCAAGTGTTGAAATATTGATAAGAGTCCAGGAAAACACCTGTAATAATATTTTTCTGTGCTCTCCCTCCATCTTATCACATTAAAATGTCCTTGAGAAGGAGTGTTTATACATTTCTCCCCAATTCAAATAAAGTACTTTCAAGCCTCTAGTTGGCAGTGTTGCAAGGTCTCTTAATACTTTTCCCCCCCTCAGCCAGAAAAAAGAGTAATGTATACAAAACTCAGAAGAAACAAAGGGGGCCTCTATCCTAAAGAAAATTAAAAAATCAAAAGAAGCATAAAAATATATATAAGAAAAAATTCAATCTGGTTACCTACAAAGTCACATTAAAGTCCTCAGAAAAGAGAAAAAAAAATAGTAAGGAAAGAATCCAAGCCTCAATCTGACATCACTTAAAAAACGCCGCTCAACCAGATTCCAGTCAGACAAAAATAAAGCCACAGGTTTCTTCTTTGTTCAGGATATCCTTTCAGGTCTCAGCCAATTTGCAATACAAAAGAAGTTTCTCACCCAACCGACACACCCTCTCTCCAGCCACTTTCTTTTCGGAGCTGTCCCGACTTCAGCAGCTTTGGAGGCTGCCTTTTCACCGCCAGCAAAAGGGCTTCTCCCGGATCAAACCAGAGATTTGCGATATCTCTGGGATCCTGGGACTGTGCCCTTCACAATCCCCGTCTCTACGGGACGGTTTAGGTCCGTTAGGACCGACCAGGGGTGAAAATATCAGCTGAGATCTCAGAGCCCCGAGATCTCAGCTGTAGCACCGAGACGAAGCTCCGCCTTCTCCAGCCCATCCTTCCTATCACATATTGATTTGCTTATTTCTGGCATCCTGATTTTGTTTTATATAAATTGAAAGCTTGTGTCATTATTTCATCTGTAGCTAAAGCATATTTATTAAAAGAAAGTGATTTATAAACAACATGCTTTATTGTAACCTCAATGAAATTAGTGTGTTTTTCCAATGTGGGGTTTGCACAAATTCATTTAAACCTTTTATTTGGGGGGAGAAAGATGTCATAGTATCATAAAGTTTGCAAAACCAAGTGACAGTTATTCCTGATAGGTTCTACTACTCATTTTTAGATGGATTAAGTTTTATATTAATATTCATAATGTGTACATAATTTCTGCACTTTTCAAAATGATTCCATTTGTATAATTTTCAAATTATTAAAATCTACCTGAACATGTATGTACATGTGCTTTTGTGTACATTTTCACAAACATGAATAATTGTGTATTTTTCTGCAGAATTTTCTTCAATGCATTCAGATTTTCAAAATTATTTCCTCCATTTACTTTTCCTCCCCTCTAACAGGACATTTATCTGAATGCATAAAAGGAAAAGCAGAGATCTCAACTATTAAAAAACCAAGGACAACAGTGTTGCCTACCAGCTAAAACATTTGAACTTAGTTTAGAGTAAAATGGAAACCACACAAAAATTGCTGTTAATGTCCCTGACTATATAGGTCTTAAAGGAACAGATGGTTTGCAATTACTATAGCATTAAAATGTGGAATTGCATTAACCGTAATTAAGTACTTCAGGCTATGTCAGCACTTACCATTCCTGAAATTGCCAAATTTATAAGTACCTAATTTGGAATATAAATAGTCTACATGAGAGTTGGATAACCTACAGACTTATTCATACAGCTGAAGAAGGGCTCCTAGTAGTGGCAGCCAGAAGCAATGAGAGATGCTGTAAGCAGAATTCAGTACCAAAAGTGCCCCCAAGCTCCTCATACCTGTCCTACTGTAGATCCTAATGCTTACCACCATGATCAACAATTTCCTTTGAAGTTCTTCTGTATCTCAGAAGGGAAATCAAGATTCTTTGCCTGAGCAGAAAGTGGTTCCTAGAGATGAATCATAACGTCAGCTTTCTTTTTGGGTTAACATTTGCTTATTTGCAAATGCTGAAATACAGATTACATTCAGATTTAAAAAAAAAAATCAATGAAGAAATGAGTTCAGCCATCTCTAGAGAGTGGTAAAATTATTTTAAAGCAGCAATTGTGGCTTCAAGATAGGAAATAGAACTGTGGAGGATTTTAAAGCATAGCAATTCTCCAAACTATGTGTAACCACAAAGCTTCTACTTATGGTACATCCATACTAATCCATCATTCTCAGTCAGTGTGATCAATGGTTCAGGGAGAGAACAGACTTGTGAAGTCATCAGAAAATGTAGGCAATCTGATGTGTCCATCTTGTCTGTACAAGTGATGCATCTTCTTGCAACTGTGCTATTTATTCCACTGAAAAAAATCTTACTAGAGTGATGCCAGATGGATTTTTTTCCAAGAGAGATACAGTGCCTGGAGAAGTCACATGATAGGTATGGTTGATCCATTTTGTATTGACACTAAAATAACTTCCCTTGCCGGCATGTTTTTTGAATATGTTGCTCGCCTTGATAATACTGTCATAAAAAGCTATGTACAAGATGATCTCAACAAACTCTAAATGTTTGTTATTCACAGCAGATTTTGGCCATGTTCCCAACCATTTCATTGATAATTACAGACTGTTGTCCGGGCTGTGGCTCTTTTACCACTCTCCCAAGGTTATTTTCACTGCCCATTATCTCAATACTGTTGACAATGGATAAAGTTATCCAATATTTAATTATTTCATTAGGGATTTCAATTCAGATCCTTGTCTTTCCCTTCATCTACCAATACTATGCGCAACTGTTGACCCTTCATTCTTAGCAGGCTACTTTCTCTGCTGCTGAGATGTTCTTGAGCACTGAAAATGTTTTATGTGCATCATCGATCATCTTGAGGTAGGTCAATATTATCCTTCACATCACTTTGTAAGTCTACTTGAAAATTAACCCAGGTGTCTTTATTTACTACTAATTACTACTGCTAGTTATGATGGACAGCGTGGAGCAAGATGTACTTATGGTCTGATTCATTGGCTGTCTTCATACATAATTGTATAAACTGCCTGATTGTTTAGTGGGACAGCTGATGAGATGAAATTGTGAAGTGCTAAAAGCACAGCTTTGGTTGCCTACAAGTTTCTAGGCTCAATTCATCCATGCTTGAATTATAGGACCTCAATGCTGGGTTGCTGATTGATGCAGACAGACTTCCGATTTTGGAATATTTCAATACTGTTGTCTTTGGAATAGAATTAAGGGGCAACTCATGACTTCATATTCACCATGACAACTGCAGGCTTGTCTCAGATCACCATGGGTCAAATCTATGTAAGAGGTCACATTTTATTTATTCATTTAATATGTCACTCAGTTTATTCTCTGAGTATTCAGATGAGTCCTGGGCCTTCCTTCCTCCCCTCCCCTCCCCTCCCCTTCCCAGAATGCTTAAATTCTTATATTTTCATGTCTCCCTTCCTTCCTTCTTCCTTCCCTCCTTTCCTTTCCCAGAATGCTTAAATTCTTAAGGCCCGGTCCCACTGGCTGATGGACGCAAAACGTATGCATAAAGGACAGAGCGTACGAGCAAAATTTCGGGGGTGGCTCCATCCGTTGTCATCCGCTCCAAAAAGTGTTGAAAATTTGCATAAACACAACAGAAAAGAACAGAAAAGAACAGATGTGGGTAGTATGTAGCGGGGATGTTAAACGGATGTTCATCGGAAGCCTAGTAGATAAAAGCGGATGGAAGGGGATGATACCTCCGAAGGGGTTCCGGGGGAGAATTTCAAAGTGGATGCATAGCGGATGAAGCGGATGTATCACGTATGCCTAAAGAAAAGAAAGGGGATGCCGCGTGGATGTATATCAGATGCAAACTGTTCACTGCGCATCCTTTCTATTTCCGTGCTACCAACGATGTATAGACCTTTTGTTTCCTCCCTCTTTCCATTTTCAGCTGCAGCGGATGTGAGTTGAGGGGATGCCCAGAGGATGCAGGGAGGATACAGCAGACATTTAACGGATGATAAATGGACATAGAACATTTGTTGCTCGTATGTCACGGATTTACATTGTACACGGCGGAAAGTTCATCCGTTCACAAAGTTTTGTGCAGCTCAAAATTTCTTGTGCGGATGAAATCGCAGTGGACAGACCCTCGACGGATAGAGCATATGAAACACGTATGCAATGAGTACACAATGGATGCAAAGTGTTTTCCAACAGATGGCAAACTGTTTTTAACATTTTACATCCTCTTTGCATCCGTAAGTGTAGTGGGACAGGGCCTTTACATTTTCATATCTTCCTTCCTTCTTCCCTCCCCTTCCCAGAATGTTTAAATTCTTATATGTTCATATCTTCCTTTCCCCCCTCCATCCTGCCTGAGAATGTTTACATTCTTTTTTTCTTAAATAATATTTTTTATTGTGATGATTTAGTTCAGGATTAAGCTTTAGATAACTAAGTATGGACAGAATCCTCTTGACAGCCTTTTCTGATAAACAGAAATCAAAACAATGGAGGGCGGGGTGAAGCCTCTTCCTCTGGTCACTATTTATCATTCTTGGTTAACAAAAGAAGATATACGATAGGAGCAACACAATTTGGTGACAGAACATCATAAATGAAGTCTGTTTTCCCTGGAAACTGCATAACCATTTGAATTAATTTCATTTGATATTTCAAATTAAATTAAACTGTAGAATAATCCCCAAGGGAAAGCATATTTCATTTGCAGTGTCTTCTGATGGAGTGTGCTCTGCCAAAAGTTTTTTTTTCCTCCCCTTTTGCTATGCATCTGGCTTAAAATCTAAATTTATTGCATTAGGTCTGAGAAGACTTTTAATAGAAAGTGAGATTAAAAGAGGGAAAGAGAGCCTCAAGTTTGTGTGAGGCACTGAATGGTATGAAATGGAATTGTGTCAACAATGGAGATGACTGATCAATTGTGGAGCACAGAAATGAAAAGTTATCTTCAGCATGTGTGAGTTTGCATGTGTGTGTAGTTTGAACCTATGTGTCAGAAGGACAATGGGACAGTTGTTACTGCCTTCAACTTTGCATCTGTTAACTAGCTTATTGAGAATAGCACAATCCTTTCCAAACAAGCTAGTTATCCACAGAAACCATGTTAGCCTGTAGAACCAACATTTTAATAAAAAGCCTTCATGTATCAACAGCAATTTTATTTCTCATCCTTCCAATGTCCTCTTTTAGTGGTTTCTTTACTTCTCAATCCCTGCTGGTACTTTCTTCCATTCAGCTCCATCAATTTCCTACATTTAGCATATTTTTAATAACACAGTTGTTCATTTTTCTTTCTTCTATTCTCCAGAAGAAAAAGTTTGTTAAAAGACTACATAACCTGATATTACAATAAGGAGTCAGGGAGAAACTTTAAAACTTGCAATGTGGTTGTGTGCTGTAGGTTCTGTGAATCAATGTTTCAAATAGGTACAAATGGGTAGTAAAGTAACAAATGGGTACTAAAATAAATTATGTATGTTTGAATGGCAGTGTGCCTGCTATTAAAAATAAATTCTAGAAACCAGGAGACCATGAATTATAATCCTGTATGAAGCCAGCTAGCTGAATTTGGGCCAGTCTTTCCAGCCCTAAGAGGAAGGAAATGGCAAACCACTTATGAAGTCCTGCAAAAAACAACAACAACCTTGTAGGGTCCAAGCAATTGCCAGGAGTCAACACTGACTCAAAGAGCCCCCTCCACCCCCTGGCCAAAGACTCTATCCGTAGTACTCAACTTACCAATTGACCACAGCATTTATATTGCTAAGTGAGACATTTCTTAATTGAGTTTTGTCCGATTTTACAACCTTTCTTGCCATAGTTGTTAAGTGAATCACTGCAGTTAAGTTAGTAACATGGTTGTTAAGTGAATTGATCTTCCCAGTTGACTTCCAACAAAGTCAATGAGGGAAACCAGATTTCCTTAACAACCAGGGTGGGTCACTTCACAACTATGGCAAAAAAAGTCTAAAAAAAGCATGATCTAAAAATAACTTGCTTTGCTTAGCAATGAAATTTCTGGTCTCAATTCTCGTTGGAAGAAAAAGACTACCTTGTACATCTGTATTTTATTTTTATTTTATTTGGTTTGTAAATTGCTTACAAGATAATAGGTATAAGTATAAACATAGTTATGAATATATGAAATGGGTACATATAAGAAAAATAAAAGAAACAGTAGGACAGGGATGGTAGGCACATTGGTGCGCTTATGCATGCCCCCGACAGACCTCTTAGGAAAGGAGTGAGGTCAATAGTTAGAAAGTCTAAGGTTAAAGTTTTTGGGGTTTGGGGAAGAAACCACAGAGCCAGGTAGAGCATTCCAGACATTGACCACTCTGTTGCTGAAGTCATATTTCCTGCAATCAATTTTGGTATGATTAACCTTGAGTTTGTGTCTATTGTTTGCTCTTGTGTTGTTGTGGTTGAAGCTGAAGTATTCATTTTCAGGTCGGACATTGCAATGTATCATTTTATATTCTATACTTAGATCGGACCGAAGGCGGCAGCGTTCTAGGTTTTCTAGGTCTAGAATTTCAAGACCAAAAGATATGGTATATTTTTACAAAACTGAACAAAAGCATTTAACGTTGGGACAAATATTTCCCTGTCTTTTTTCTTTTTTTTGCCTTGGAGAAGATGGGCAATGGAAAACATGGAAGGGGGATGTGCCATGCCCCTGTTAGAATCTGACTCTGAGGGAGAGGAGGAACAGCCGACAGGGAGTGGGAGTGTGGCTCCGGAGCTTGTGGAGGAGGCTGGGGAAGGGTAGAGGCTGGCTGGGCCATCAGAGGAGGATCTAGGCCCATACCTCTTCATCCTAGAGCATACAGGGAGGAGCAGATAAGGGAGAAACGTGAATGGTGTGGTCTACAGGCAGGAAAGAGCCTTGATCCCCTTCATGGGCTGCAGCTGTGAGGACTGTTTAAAAGGACAAACTGTGCATAGGCCAGTGCTGGAAGCAAAGCGTGAAAATATTTCTAGTTTGTCAGTTCTTATCTGACTTTGGGCGTCCTTACCAGTGTGTGTATTTCGATATCTGTGGATGTCTTCAAGCCCTTATCCTGCCTTGTCTCATTAATTCTTCAGTATGGTTTGTGTTGTTTTTTTCTATTTATAATTTATATGTGGTTTGAGTTTGAATAGAAGTTCTTCCTTCCAATTGTTTGTGGGAAAGTTTTTTCTCCAGTCAATGATAATTGGACCTTTGAAACCAAGTTGAAAGAGTTAAAGGAACTTCACCTGTTTTTGTGACTGTTGCTTTTGTATCCCACCCTGGGTCATCACAGAATGGTATCTTGGGGTGTTTTCCAAAATTCTGACCACAGTGCTTGAAAAATAGATATAAAGCCAATCCAAGGGCATCTCAGTAGAGAACCTCTTTCAATAGTAATAAAAAAAAAATACAAGAATTAATGTCCTCATCCATGCACATTATCCTGCTTTATCCATGAAGGTTTCTCAGGACATGATGAATCACGGCTAAGACCAACACAAAGATTGTCTGAATATACAAAACATTCATTCCTGCAGCATGCTAACAGGTGGGGGAACATGATCCTGATTCTGAAAGAAAGCCTAAGGAAGTATTTAGATGCAGCTAGAAGAAAGATTTAATTACCAAAGCTTTCAATTCGGACTGAATAGATGAAGAGCAACTGTCACCTTGTGGTTGCTAAGAGGCCCTTTGCTTCTTAAATAATCACCCAAATAAAAGAAGACCTGTGTCAAATTTGAAGCTGGTATCATTCAACTCATTGGAAGAAAAAATGAGTAGAAGTGGCAAGCCATCAGCTTTCAAAATAAAAGGTCAAATACAAAAAGCAGCACTTATGAAATGAATGGCATTGCTTTTCACAGCTAGAGATTGGAGAAAATTATAGCTTGTAGTAGTCTATAGGTTGCTGCTGTGGGAATTATCTCCTCCTTCCCCCTCTGCTTATGAGCAAATATACAAAAGCAGACACCAGCCCCAGGAAGAGGATTTTTTGTAAGACAAGTAATCTGGTCTCTTTAAGAAAACATTTCTACTGAACAAAATGCAAGACTATGCTCCAAATTCGTTAAGCGAGAAGAGTAAAAGGAAGATTAAAAAAAAAAAGTATCTGTCAGTTAAGCTCCAAGTAGACAGCATGTTAATAAAATTGAATGGATCAGGTCTTCAATCTCCATCACTTTAGCTCCCTTCCTGGTTTGTTTTAAAACTTGATTGGAAGAGTTAACCTGACAATGAATTTAGTCATAAGTCAATAATGCTCCAGCCCAGAGGTACAGCTAGTAGGAGAATTCATTTAATTGTTCACACAGAACGTAGTCCTGATGATGAATTGACTTGGCTGGCCAAGTTCATTATGATTTTAACCATGGGACCATGAAGAGCAGGTAATCATATTTAAAGAGATAAGAAACATGACTTGTGAAGGGCCTTGGTTTTGTCAGAGAAATTTCTCATTTACAGCAGTCATGGGTGGAAAATCAATACCCTCATTTTGCCATGCAAAAGGAGTTGAGAGCTTAACAGGCTTTCTTCTTGTTTTCATTAAGTCACCTGCTCACATACAAACCAGGATTTGCATTCTGGAAGCATCCCAGGTTCTCTCTGACCTGCTGCACAAAACCTCAAGATTTTCTTCAGGAAGGGCTTCGTTCTATTCATCCTTGTCAAAGTTACATCTGTCTCTGAATTCCAAACAAATAATTTCAATCGCACATTTGCAATTTTCTCTCACATGGAACACACATAGTGCATCTGACAACAGAATCCCCAATGAGAGTTGGGCTTTGATACAGGAACTAAGACACCTGTTGACTAATGTTTTTGGCAAAGGAAGCAACAGGCAATTTTCAGCTGTCGCATAAATGTTTGGAAAGAGATTACTACTATGCCATTATGATAACCTTTCTTGCAAACTGTCATCTTGTAATGGTTGGGAATTTTAATTTCTGAGTGCAAACAAACCATGATTCCTTACGAGATGAGCAATGAAAGTATCTGTGTCCTGTTTGAATTGTCACAAATGACAATTAGAATGAAGAAACAGTTTCCCTTCCTGACTTGTCCTTGATAGGTAGAGATTAAACCAAACATGTTTGAATGATGATTTTATAAACTAGAAAATTCCATTTTCTTCTTGGAGACATGACAAAGTATTGAAGAAGAGAGAAGGAATACAAAAATCCTGAGATTTATGCAAGTCACTTTATCTAGTGAACCTATTAAAGGTAAAGGTTCCAGCTCTAGGAGACGATGTTCATCTCCATTACAAAGCGGAAGAGCCAGCACTGTCTGAAGATGGTCTCTGTCTTCATGTGGCCAGCATGACTAACAAAGGCACATGGAACACTGTTACTTTCCTGCCAAAGTGGTCCCTATTTTTCTACCTTTTTGTTTTTGAACTGCTAGGTTGGCAGAAGCTGGGACAAGTAACAGGAACTCACTCTGTTACGCTAGGGATTCGAACCACTAACCTGCCAACCTTTCTGATCGACAAGCTCAATGTCTTAGCCACTGAGCCACTGCATCCCTACAGTGAATCTACTACAGCAACTCAATAGATTAATTCCCTAAGTTATGCAATCTTTTTTTTGAACAAGGATAACATGTAACCTTGCTCTGTTTTTCCATTGTTCACTTACACATAAGACAATAGCTATGAAATATTTTATTTATTTACTTGTTTATTTCTAGCATTTATATGGCCATCTAACTCAAACAACTGAACTCTGGATGGTGTTCAAAAAGTCAACTATAAATTCACTCTCTGAAGCAAAGGTTACCCACCCCAAGTAATGGACAACCCCCCCCCCCAAAGTAGCGGTTACCACAAAATGCAACTGGTTTAATTCTGGGTGTGACTGCATCTGCTTTGTGTCAAAAAAAAAAACCAAAAACCTCTTGAGGAGGGGGGAGATGACTTGGTTCATTGATCTATTTGGAGGCTTCCCACAAGTTATCACTACCCCTCTCCTTGGCTAATTGGGCATATTAAAGGAACAGGGTTTCAATTCTGCTATAGCAATGTTATGAACCCCTCAATCTCAGAAGGCAGTTGACTGGGCAAAGTTGAATCTAAGCCAAGCCCCCAACAGAAATTGCCCTGTGCAAAATGATAAAATAACTTGCCTGGCTGACCTTTTTACAAATGGGCTAATGAGTTTAACAAGTCTAGAACCTGACCTGGAACTGAACTAGAGAAGGCCAAGTAAACAAACAAAAGCACCCAAAGGTGCTTTTTCAAGAGGCAACTGTACCTCAGCTTCAGTGGAAGAAGCTTCTTGGATGAGAAGAGAAACATCTTCAAAGAAAAGTAAGAAAGTCCAGTTGCCTGTTGAAAAAGCATATTTGGGATAACCATGACCTGGATGGCTGAGAATCTCCATACACATTAAACAAAGGCAATTGCCTTTGTCAACTCCTTTGGATGCGCAGCAGTCTCCGTCTGCCGAGATGTGGGTGCTGTCTCCTTACTATTTTGGTTGCAGATCTCATACTCATTGCTTCGTATGCTATGTTACACACTTCATTTCTGACCCTTTCAGAGCTTCCCGCATTTTGGAGGCATTGGCAGCCAAGCAGAAATTTCTGGGGCAAGCTGTGAAATCTCTGAAATGAGAATCAATTGCATCTCCATTTCACGGAGACTAATGTGGCATTTACAACCTAAACAATCATTTCTGTTGGGCAGGAAAATTAAAAATGGTGCTACATAAAAAGGAACAATGCTTAAACTTTTGGTGCAAATGAAGGCTTGTATTGGAAAATAATTACAAAAGGAATAAGATGGGCTGGAGGAGCAAGCAGATCTGAGAGACAGAGATATAGATAACGCAACACATGGAGCTGTAATTACTTCTTCTCCAATAGTACAGTCCCTGAAACTGCTGCCGCAAATGCAAAAATAATTCATTAGAAACTCTGTTAAGAGCAGATTGTTGTCATGGTCAGGCAGAAGATACAACTGCATTTCTATTTTGGCTTCATAACACCCCCCCCCCCTCACTCTCCTTCCTCAATAATTTGCATTAAGGCTGAGGGCAGATAAATTTGCTCTGAATTGTTTTTGTCAAGAGATGCAACAATTTTGGTGAAACTCTCATGGGTGGTATGGAGAGTTTTAACACTTCTTCAGTCACAAGCTGGGCAAGAGAGATGTGTGAAAGTCCTCAGTTTCCCATATTTCACTTCAGTCCCACAGGGAGAGATTGGGAGGGATTTTCTCCATGGAACATGGAAGAAGAATATGTGACTTGCAGCCACACAAGGAGAGAGAAAATTTTTTGGTTCTATTGGTTCAAAAATTAGTCGGAATGCTGATGCCCTTAGTCACCTCTGAGCAAAGAAGAAATCTCAATGTTCCGGAGAAATAAGTTCTAAAGTACTAATAAAGGAGAATATTTGTAGCTCAGGGTTGACACAAGAGTCCTTGGTGCTCTCTGTGCTTGCTTGCTTTCTTGCAGATGTTTCATTAAGCAAACTAGGTAACATCATGATGTTACCTAACTTGGGTAATGAAATATCTGCAAGAAACAAGCCCAGAGAGCACCAAGGACCCCTTAAGTTCTAAAGTGCTGTTAGTAAACATGGCAAGTGCAGAGCTATATTAGTTTATGATAGCCAAACACCAAAAGGAGTCTAGTAGCACTTTTTTCAGACTGAGACACTATTAAAATGCCTAACTGAAGTCACAGCTCACTTCCTCAGATGCACGAAGTGGGTGAATTGAAGCAGGATTTGTGTTGTCAGGAAAGTTGTCAAGGGCTTTCAGTCTTCTTAGGTGGACATATACCACCAGAACTCCTAGCTATCTAAGAGGCATGACAAAGTTTGTAAAATGACTGAAGTGCATTGCCAATTGCCATAACAATACTATTTTATCTTAAAGTAACTATTTTAGTTATCATGAATGTTGAGGCACTATACATCAATACCCCTACAAACACAGCTTTTAAGAAAATCATGAAATTGGCTCAGTTTGAGAAAATATATGCCCTTGTTAGGCTTAGAGTAGAATAACAGAGTTGGACTGGACCTTGGAAGTCTTCTAGTCCAACCCCCTGCTTAGGCATTTCAGGAAAATGGTTATCCAATCTCTTCTTAAAAACTTTCAGTGTTGGAGCATTCACAACTTCTGGAGGCAAGGAATTCCACTGGTTAATTGTTCTCACTGCCAGGAAATTTCTCCTTAGTTCTAAGTTGCTTCTCTCCTTGATTAGTTTCCACTCATTGCTTCTTGTCCTGCCCTCAGGTGCTTTGGAGAATAGCTTGGACTCCCTTTTCTTTGTGGCAGCCTCTGAGATATTGGAAGACTGCCATCATGCCACCCCCTAGGCCATCTTTTCATCAGGCTAGACACACCCAGTCCCAGCAACCAAGGGCTTCATGGAAATGATGATATAACTTCAATCAATCAAACCAGATGATTTCTAATTTGTCTCACATGTAACATAAATGTGCATCACCACCCTGCTTTCTCCTCCCTTCTTCCCTCCCCCACCTCATCTCAGTTTAAATCAGGGTAGCCATTCTCATGAAATAAGCTGTCGTTCACAAAAGTGTCTGTCTTTTAATAAAATGTGTTTGTCAAAAAAAGGTTTTTTCCCCCAACCCCCTTCTTCTGTTTCTAAAGCAGGGTTTCCCAACCTTGTCAACTTTAAGACTTGTGGACTTTTACTTTCAGAATTTTGCAGCCAGCAGGATAGGCTGGGGAATTCTGAGACTTGAAGTCCACATGCCTAAAAGTTGCTGAGGTTGGGAAGCCCTATTCTAAAATATCCCTGGCATCATATGGAAAAGAGAAACATCCTTTGTCCTGCCAAAAAGCACAAGAGCTGCAAACATCGAATTGGCACCTTGAGAAAAACTATACCATGAGAAAATATGATTGCTATGTAGAGAACCAATACCTTTTTCATATCAACAGTAGCCATTCCATTTTTATAACTATGGGGCTACATGACTGATGATTTCACTGTAAAACAAATAATTAAACAAAATGAATGGAGAATCTGCTATTTGAATTTAATGACACAATATGGGTTCTTCTGGCTCCTACATTTAATGACACAATATGGGCTCTTTTGGCTACCACGTGATCAGCATGTGTAGTAGACCAAAATAAAAGCAACTTTTACAAAGGGAGGGAGGGAGAGAGAGAGAGAGAGAGAGACAGAGAGAAAAGAAAGCTGAAAAATATATATTTGTTCTCCTCAGTGCTGTGTTATTAGTGCCAATCACGAAGGTGTACATTAGATAATTGCGCTGAACTTCACTGTTAAGGCTTTTATGATAGATTCAGGACAGTGGGAACATATACAATGAAAGCATTGTACATATACAATGAAACCTTTACATGAAGGAATATCATTTTATTCTCATTTTTGTCATTGGTGTTTGAAGGAATGCCACACTGCACTTTATGTGGACTAGCTCTTAGCACTAGCTCCAACATACATCAGTGACAGCCAATTGGAGACCCAGAGGCTACACAGCTGCCACAGCAGTTTGATTTAGTCTCATATTTTTTCTCTCTTTCCTTCCCCCCTTTTCTCCATACTGTTAAGTTTTCTAACACTAGAAATAAATAAATCTAAAGAACAAAAATAAATAAAGCTAAAGAACAATATTTTAGTTTAGTGCCTCCCAGCCAGTATTAGATTCTGGTGAATGCCTGAACAAGTCACAGTAGTTTTCTTGCAACCTTTCCAGAAATGGTTTGACCTTGCTTTCTTCTTCCTAAAACTAAGAGGGATTATCACCCAGCTGGCTTCATGCCTAAAGCAGGATTAGAACTCATGGTCTCTTGATTTCTAATCTGATGCCTTAACCATTACATCAAACTGGCTCTCCAGAGAATAAGTGTACAATTTTTATAGGGTTATAACATACATATACGTATGTATGCATGCATGTATGTATATATGGTATTCAGCTTTGTTTGGATATTTTCCCACGTCATTATAGTTGTTCTTTTGAAGTTGTAGCAACGTTTCAGCAGAATCTCATCTGCCATCATCAGGCTTCTGTATTGTGTTCATCTGTGAGTCAGACTTTCACAGCCGTTTCTGTTTTAAATTTGGGGCTAGCCTACTGCTGTGCCAGAATGGTTTTTCTTTCATCCTGATTGGTTGAGAGTCTTGGTCTGTGTCTATTGGTCTTGGAATTTGTTGTGTTCTGGTGTTTCTAATATCTTCTGTCTGTTTTGTAGTGTTTTTGTTTTTGTTTTTTGTCTTGATACAAAACAGATACAAAATGAGGTCCCAAATTGTTTGGGGCCATATGCTGACTCTCAGAGAGTGCTATAAAGGAGAGGTATATAAGTCTAAGTGCAATTGCTATGATCCTATTCATTATTTGATTGGAGAGCAGCATCAAATCTTTCACATGTATTGCACTCCATAAACAAACAAAAAAAGTGAAGGATGAATTTGTCCTCCAACTTTTACACTGCTGGGTTGATAAACTTTCTATATCACTTTGGGGAGACTCAAAAAGGCGGAAAGAATGCAAAAGTTACCCAACTCTGGCTTAAAAGTATTATATAACGTCTAAGTAGTGCAAATCCCATTTTACAATAGTGTTTCCTTAAGAAAGCATGGCAATGTTTGATGCAAAGCACACCCAGCTTGTGTCAATTATTGATGGCAGAACCTTACAAGTAGCAAAATGCGGATGGACTTCCCAAGGTAGTCAGCACTTAGATTAAGCTACACAGACTCTCTTCAACTGGCACAGATTTTAACAGCGTTTTCTTTCAGCCAGCTCCTGATGGGAGGCTGATTTTGTACGTGCCATGGTAACAAAACACAGCTTTACCCTTTCAAGGGCAAGAAATGATGGGAAACCTGCACACCACTGATGCGTCTTGGCCATATCTGCTTTTAGCAGCCCAACATCAGCAGGAAAACATATTTTGCCCACTCTGCCTTCTTGCTCTGGCTGTCCAGGGATGGAACTGTAAAGTGAGGTTTCCTGTACTTTTTGTGCTATAAGAAGCAAGCACTTTTGTTTTCTCCAGAAGTTGAACAGGACAAATAAAAATAGAAAGATTGGAAGCTTCAGTCAAGACATTTGGAAGCTGTATCATGTAGAAAGCTCAGCAGCTGAGGGGTTTGAATAGAGTTGCCAGAGAGATTTTCAGTAAAATTCTGACAGAGGTTTGGAGAAGATGAAGCATCTAAGGAATTGTGAGAAAAGCAAAAAAAGCTGTGATGGCTTGAGTGAGTATCTTTTATGGAAATTCCATAATCCTTATTAGGAACCCACAAACATATTAATGTAGGCTGTGCTCTTCTGTAATCTTCTGCTGAAATCTGTCTCCCAATTGCATTAAAGATTTCTCCTCCTTTGAAAACAGTTCCCAAATCAATTAGTTTCCCATTAAATTTAGTGAGCGTGCAAAATAACAGTTTGCACAAAACTACTGACCACTCACCAATGCAATATGTTCTGCTAAAAATCCAGTTAATTCTTCCATGCAGGGAGCAAAATTTGAAAGACCTGAGTTTGCTACTGCCATCAATTTTAGGGGGAGGGGAAGTATGAGCTAAAGATACATCCAGGGGTCATTTTTCTAAACCAGCTGTCCCAATCCTGCCATATGTTGGGAATTTCAACTCCAAATATTTTTAGCAATGGCCCTACTAGCTGGAAAGTTCTGGATGTTGGAACTACACAGCTAGAGGGCACTTAGATTGAAGCAACCTGGGACAAACGATAATAATAACAGCAACTGTAGAAAATATTGGGGAATATGAAGCTACATTGACTGTCCATCGTGCAGCTGAAATAACCCCCTTCCAAAGTTTGCTAGCAAATCTAAAACAGTGGTTCCTATAGAAAGTAAACACCCTAAGGATGCTACCGAGTGACCCTGACTCTGAAAGCTGAGCTGCATTCATAGATCTAATAGGTATGGCCAAGATTTGTGAATAAGAGCCCTGATGGCACAGTGGTTAGAGTACAGTATTGCAGGCTAATTCACTGCTCACTGCCAGGAGTTTGATTTTGATGGGCCTCAAAGTTGACTCAGCTTTTCACTCTTTCATGATTGGTAAAACGAGGACCCAGATTGTCAGGGTCAATATGGTAACAAATGAAAGCAATTGTACATGTCCCAGGAAAATGTTGCAAGATCCAATCTGGACAGATCACCAGAACCAGAGATTTAGTCTTCTGAGCTTCCCTGGCAATGGGTTGCAGTCCAAAAGCTCAAAAGACTAGATATCTGGCCCCACTGACCGACTCAGATTGGATTTTGCAACAATATGCTAACATTGTAAACTTCCCAGAGAGTGCTGCTCTATGGGGCAGTACATAAGTCTCAGTGCTATTGCTATAGTGCTAAGTGCTATATTGATGAAATATGTACTCTGCAATAGTTCTTCAAAACTGTAATGGAATTATATTTAATTTGGGGGAATTCCTGCCTAGGAAACAATCAGGTAAGAGAGGCAGGAGCCACCTGTGGATTAACAGTCAGGGGAAAGAATTTAGAAGGACCCAGCCTAATGCAGTGGTCCCCAGCCTTTTTTGTACCAGGGACCGGTTTCACGATTATTCATTCTTCCACGGACCGGTACTTGAGTTACGTGAGACTCCACCACCAACGGGACGGCTCTTCGTTCGAAGCGCCCCCCCCCCGCTTTGACGAAACTAAGGTGTGAGGATTCCTTCAGCACCCAAACACCGCTTTCCAACCGAAAACCCAGAAGCAACTGAAAACCCGGAAGCGCCGACGAAACAAGATGGCGGCGCCCAAGCTCTGCGGCCCGGTACAAAATGATCCACGGACCGGTACCGGTGTGGGGACCGGTGGTTGGGTACCCCTGGACTAATGGATCAAGCAGCTAAAAGTGACAGTGGGATATTTGTGCTTTCAGAACAGCAAGATTCTGTTCATGTAACCTCATAATTACACAGAACTAGCTCATCTAATCCTATTTCCTGTCTGGTTTCCCTGGGAAGCTTGGCACAAACATAAAGCCAAGGATTTGTCAGGAGAAGCCAACAATACTTCCATTCCATGGTTACAAACCTAGGTTGGTTAAATTATTTCATCCCTTGAGACATTACATTCCACAAGTTCTTTACTTTTATTGCAAAACAAACAAACATATGTTGCTCTTGTATAGACAGCCCATATTATCTCTAGAATCAGGCATGGCACCTTTTGCATTAGCCCATTTGTCATATGAATCAAGTAATCAAATCATAAATCTGTATCACAGGAGAACACTACAGCACAAACACATCAGCCATATTTAAACTACAATACAGTTACTTCAAATAACAATATTATAGTAACCACAGTAAAGGCCCACCAAAGCGGGGAGGCAGGGAATGTTGCGGGTCCCATCCCTGAGGGAGATACACCTGGTGGGACCCAGAAGAAGGGCCTTCTCCATGGTGGCTCCCTCTCTCTGGAACCTCATTCCCCCAGAGATTAGAATGGCCCCCATTCTTCCAGAAGGCGCTGAAGAAGACCTGGTTCTGCCAGTGGGCCTGGGGAATCCAGAATGGGATGGAGCCCATTCAATGGCTCGTGTGAAGTGTTGTTGCCGGGGCAGGGTGGGTTTATTTTATTAATTTATTATATGATTCTTCTCTTTTATTAGTGTTATTGTTTTATATATAAGGTTTTTATATTTCTGTAAAATAGACAAATAGGAAGTAATATAAATTTATTTTAAAAAGAAAGAAAGAAAGAAAGAAAGAAAAAGAAAGAAAAAGAGAAGAAAGAAAGAAAGAAAGAGAGAGAGAGAGAGAGAGAGAGAGAGAGAAAGAAAGAAAGAGAAAGAAGAAAGAAAGAAAGAAAGAAAAAAAGAAAGAAAGAAAGAAAGAAAGAAAGAAAGAAAGAAAGAAAGAAAGAAAGAAAGAAAGAAAAAAAAAACGGTAGCGGCATTCACTGAATTTTGTGTTAAATTCAACCCTAGATCAAACAAGTGGAATAAATGATGCCACAAAATTGGGTAATCTGGAAAGATATGTTAGGGTCTGGCTGGCTGGATTGAAGAACTGAGACATAGACATTGTGCCCTCTACTTTTAAAATGGGAATGTTTTTATACCACACACCCACACTTGCACCCACATAGGGTTTAGTCCTTTCTCAGCAGACCACTTGAGACAGAAATGGTTCCCTGTATATAAAAAGTGGCTGCAACTTCTATACAGAAGTAATTGAATATTTCATACCTTAGTATGGCATTGGAAAGTCCAAAAAAGGGGAGGGAGGAGAAACTAAGCTGGAAAATGCCATGGCTTCACTCTAAGTGAAGAAGAAGGGGTTCCATTATAGCAAACAAGCTAAAAAGCACTCACTTTCAATGTGTTTTCCTAGCATGACCTGTCAAGCAGCTTTTGAAATATTTGATATGTATATATTTGCCTATTGCTCTAAAAGCATCTTTCTGCACTTAGAATTCAGAAATTGCACATAAACCAATATTTAAGTCTTCAAATACTAACATTTCCAGCATTTCAAAACTCACTACATGAGCTGAGTGACAAGATCCAGGATGCCCAGCCATCTGCTGGCCCATTAATATAGATCTGGTTTTAGCAGGACAATTCTATATATGTGTTAGGGATACATTGCATATCCAGGGAAAGTACAACTACCCAAAGGTCTAGCCCCCCCAGTTAGGATTTAAGAAATTAAACTTCTCATTTCAGGTGTAAGCAAATACATAATGATGTACATGTTGCATTAGTTTGGCTCTGCAACCCAACAAGACCCAGACTTCAACGGATAATTAGAACTACAGAAAAAACAGTTGCTACCAACCTGCTTCCCATTGAGGACCTCTATACAGCACGAGTCAAAAAGAAGGCTGTGAAAATATCTACAGACTCCTCACATTCTGGACATATAGGGCACCACACACCAGAACAACAAGACACAAGAACAGTTTTTCCAAATGCCATCTTTCTACTAAACAAATAATTCCCACAACACTGTCAAACAACTGAGTAAGATTATTACAATTATTCTTCTCATCCTTCCTATTACCTATCTCTTCCCACTTATGATTATAATCGTGTTGCTTGTATCCTTACAATTTATATTGTTTTATTTGTTCCCTAGCATGATTTGATTGCTTATTAGTAACCTATGGCTATCACTAAATGTTATATCTTATGATTCTTGATGAATGTATTTCATTTTTTCTTATGTAAGAAAAAAGAGCTTATGCATCAAAGGCAAATTCCAATCAAACTTAGCCAATAAAGAATTCTATTCTATTCTATTCTATTCTATTCTATTCTATTCTATTCCTATTCCTATTCCTATTCCTATTCCAATTCCAATTCCAATTCCAATTCCAATTCCAATTTCAATTCTGTTTTCTTCTGTTCTATTCTAAATGACAGCTTCCTTTATTTTTGATTGTACAAATTCAGTTTTGGCCAAAATGTGAAAAATGCCTAATATTAAAGCATTTTTCCTTGGGTGACACTATAAAGAGCATCCTAAAGGGTCACAACTAAATCTTGAGGTTAGTGGGATGCGGAGACAAAGGCCCTGCAGAGGAATTTTCTATAGGCCTAAACCTTAACTAAGCTCTGCACAGCTTTGTGGGGGCCCATAAGGGCCTCTTAAGTTAACAACAATCTCTCCCATGGGGGAACTGGAAAGACTAGTGTGCTACTCTGACATGATGACACCCTGAAAGTTGACATCTTAATATATAGATTGATTGTGCCCCAAGATAGCACTGTCAAGAAAGGATGAAAATCAATTTGCCTGAGGGAAGAATGGTTAGGTTCACATATTGATTTATGAAAGGAAAGAGTTTATTAACTCAAAAACACCATGGGGTTTTTGATGGGCAAATGGTACCGTATATGCTGGTAAGAAATGATGGGAAGATGTGCACAATTTCCCATTGCCCAGATGTTCATTTATACCAAATGGCAATTGAGGCTCAATGGACATCCTCTTCTTAACCGAGAATTGTTCAATGTCTACATCTTTCAGATGTGTGTATTTCCATTTACAGAATTCTACTGGCTGGGGAATTTTGACCCCTACTCATCAATAAAATTTTACATAGCCATCTCTTGAATACACGACTGTATCTGAACCTACATATATTTGCCAACCTAGCCAGTGGTAGGATTCAAAATATTTTACTACCGATTCTGTAGGCATAATTTGGTGGGCATGGCAGGGAAAGATTACTGCAAAATCCCCATTTCCTCCCCACTCCACTAACCTGCTTTCCAGCTCTGTTCTCCTGTGCAGCGCAACCAAAGAAGACCCAGTCAATCAGCTGGGACTCAGGAGGCGGAGAATAGATGGGGGCAGGGCCAGTCATAGATGGGATTTGCTGGTTCTCCAAATTACTCAAAATTTCTGCAACTGGTTCTCCATAACCTGTCAGAACTTGCTGATTACCACTTCTGATCACACCCACCAGAAGAAACAAATAATAGATGGATAAGCTAAGCAGGTATGCATAAACTGACTTCACCCTATCTTGCATGAGGTGGAAAAATAGGTATCTATTGACAGAACCGATACAGAGCTGTGTATTATTAGCAGTCCCCAACTCCAGATGATCTTTCATAGAGGGTTCATGGAGATGTTGAAAACATATGGAACAAAATTAAACCCTGTAAGATTCCAGAGATTTTTCTCCAATTAGGTTTCATCCAGATAGGCCGCTGTTGTGTATAAGAATTGGAATATTCCAAATAATTTAATCTGATTGGCAGAGCAGGCCGCAATAGGATTGGTTAATAAAGTACCGTTACAATTGGCCCGCCAGATGGCGGGAAATCTTAAAGAGCTGTCATTGGCCACAATCCACAAGCAGCCGATATAAAAAGGGCTGCTGCAGCTCTGGCAATGTTCTGTTACAAAGTTACTGAGTTGGTTGATAATAAAGAGTTGTTTGATGAACACCGGTCTCGAGTACTTCTATTCCCAGGACAGAACACTGGCGACGAGGGTGGGATGGTCTTAGAAGAGCGAGACTGAAGCACATGGCCACAAGTACTGAGCAACCAAAATGGCCGGTAACAATGCGCTGCCTGCACCGTTCAACCCAGCCGAAGAAGATTGGGAGTCATTCACTGACCGCTTCCTGATGTTTTTAGAAAGCAACGAGCTACAAGGAATAACCAACCAGAGGAAGAGAGCCGTATTCCTCACGCATTGTGGCCCTACCCATTTTCAAGATGGCCAAGGCGTTAGCCAAACCGCGGGACATAAAACAAATGGCATGGCCAGAATTAAACCGAATGCTACGAGCCCATTACGCACCTGTGGTCTCCAATCTTATTAAAAGACACGAATTCTATAAGCGAGATCAACGAGAAGACGAGAGCATCGGAGATTTCATAACAGCCCTAAGAGATATCGGAGGAGCCTGCGAGTTTCTCAACATGGACTAAGCCATGAGAGACCGTGTTGTCCTCGGATTGAAGGACACTACACTCCAAAGCAAGCTACTAAACAGACTGAATGTCACAGTGGCTGAGGCCATCACAGAAGCCAGCACCACTGAAGCAGCCAAGAAATCCGCAGCCACCATGCGCCAAATAAACTCAACAAATCCAGAACCACAAAACCAAGCTTGAGAGAAGAAGGCAGAAGGAACACAAAAACAAACCACTGCGACTGTCCACCATGAAGACCTCGACTCCCCGAGCCACACCGATGATGACAATGAAGACATACATAGGCTTCAGTCGGAAAGAAAATGGTGGGAAAAAAGAGGAAGGTGACGAGAATTTCAGTGTGCTGGATGCGGAGGGGACCACCCACATTCCGAATGCAGATTCCTGGATGCCATTTGTAGATTTTGTGAGAAACGGGGGCACATTGCAAGGGTCTGCTGGAACAAAAAGAGCTATAGTCCAAAAAGACATGGCAGCACTCCCCCCTCCCCAGAAACAGAGATAGACAAGCTGGAAGCTGATGGAGCCAAGAGAACAGAAGCTGGCAAATGAACAACAAAGAAGAAACACACCAAACAATAATCATAGGAAATGTCAGGGCAGCAAACACAAAAAAGGTCTGAATAAACATAAAAATCGAAGGAAAGCCCTGTGAAATGGAAGTAGACTCCAGATCATACCTGTCAATGGTATCATGGAACACCATCAGAAATCTGATACCAGACATTAAGCGAAGAGAACTGGAACAGCAAAGCCTAATATTCAAAGATTACCAGGGAAACTGAATCCCAGTAGTGGGTCTTGGACATTTTCTAATGGAATTCAAAAACCACGCTGAAGTACTTCCTCTGACAATCATCGACTGTGATCGCCCTAGCCTGCTGGGAATCAAATGGTTCGCGCCCCTGGGAATCGGAGTGACAGGAATCAACAGCGTCGCCGAGATTGATTGGGAGGAGAGCCTGCTGAAAGAGTTCCAGGACGTATTTGATGGGACTCTAGGAAAGTACAAGGAGATACCTATAACATTCAGCCTAGACCCAAAGATAGCTCCCATCAGGCTCAAAGCCAGACGCGTTCCCTTTGCCTTAAAGCCGAAAATAGATGAGCAGCTTAACAAACTCATTGCACAAGGGGTGTTAGAGCCAATCGAGCATGCCAGGTGGGAAACTCCCATCGTGACTCCTGCCAAACCAGATGGGTCAGTACTCATCTGTGGTGACTATAAGGCCACCCTCAATCATACACTCCAGCAAAGCACATACCCTGTTCCAGTAGTTCAACATCTGTTGCATTCATTGGGGGGAGGAAAAATGTTCGTGAAACTTGATCTCACGCAAGCATATTAACAGCTGCTGGTTGACCCTGAAACTGCAGAAGCACAGACTATAGTCACGCACAGAGGTGCATTCAAATGCAACAGACTTCAATTTGGCGTTAGCATTGCCCCAGGCGTTTTCCAAAGCCTAATGGAGCGCCTTCTAAATGGACTAAAAGGGGTCATTCCCAATTTTGACGATGTATTAGTATCCGCGAAAAACAAACATCAATTAGAAGACAGACTGAGAGAAGTCTTGCAAAGATTCAGGGAAGCAGGGCTTAAAGTCAAAAGAGAAAAATGTCAACTAGCCACCAATCAAGTCGAATTCTTAGGCTACCTTATAGATGAGAAAGGGATACACCCCACTGAAAAGAAAGTAAAAACAATTAAAGACGCACCCAGACCTAAGAACAAAACAGACTTACAGGTGTTCTTAGGTCTCATTAACTTCTACAATGTCTTCCTGCCCCAAAAGGCAACCGTAGCAGAGCCATTACATCGGCTATAAGATTAAAAAAACTGTCTGGAATTGGGGCCACCGAGAACAAGTAGCATTCCAAAGCATTAAGGACTTATTAACATCCAACACCATTTTAATACAATACAGCAACACCCTGCCACTGACAGTCACCTGTGATACATTGCCTTTTGGAATCGGCGCCATACTGAGCCACAAGCTACCAGACGGCAGAGAATCATCAAACACCTTCTATTCTAAAACACTGTCAAAATCTGAAAGGAATTACAGCCAACTTGACCGAGAATCCCTCGCCATCATAGCAGGTGTCAAGAGATTCCACGAATACCTCTATGGTAGGACATTTTCTGTAATCACAGACCACAAACCCCTGCTAGGAATTCTGGCAGGGAACAAACCAATCCTGAACATCTTATCGCCAAGGATGACGAGATAGTCGGAATTTCTCACTGCATACAATTACACACTCATACATCACCCAGGAAAAACCATCACCCACACAGATGCCTTAAGCCATTCCCCTCTGCCTGACAAAGAAGATGACCCAGCTCCCACTATCTCCACTCTTCAGATCGAGACATGGCTGAATCTGCCACTAACCACTGCAGATGTCGCTAAAGCTAACACGAAAGACCCTCTGGCAGCTTGGATTCTGCATTGGGTAGGTAAGGGCTGGCTGGATGAGGATAGAGGCGAGACTTTTAAACCTTTTCGCACCCGGCAGACTGAACTGTCCCTTGAAAAGGGTTGTATACTGTGGGGGGACAGGGTGGTAATTCCCAACGAATTGCAGGGGGAAGTATTGTGCATGTTGCACAAAGGATACCTGGGCATAGTAAAAATGAAAGCCCTGGCCAGGAGTTACATCTGGTGGCCAGGGCTGGACAAAGATATTGAAAAATGGGTGGCAACATGAAATGACTGCCAGAAATCAAGGCCTAACCCCCCTCTTGCACCAGTCCTAGAATGGTAAACTCTCAGAGGCCCCTGGTCGAGACTCCCTATTGATTTTGCAGGGCCGATGAAAGGGAATACATATTTGATAATTGTTGACGCTTATTCAAACTGGCTAGAGGTTATTCTTATGGCATCCACAACTACTGAGACAGTTATAAAACAATTGAACAAACTTTTTGCTACACATGGACTGCCAGATGTAGTAGTATCTGACAATGGCCCCCAATTTACTGCCTTAGTTTTCGAGCAATACCTAGCTGCACAAGGCATCCGACATGCCCTAACAGCACCAGCTCATCCGGCTTCAAATGGTCGAGCTAAACACATGGTTCATTATACAAAAGAAGCCCGAGACAAACTGGACACTGGGGACATCCAAGATAGACTAAACAAACTGCTATAAGAATTCAGCATTTCACCGCTAGCACAACCACTAACAAAAGCCCAGCAGAACTCCTCATGGGCAGAAAATTGTGTTCCTACCTAGATAGATTACACCCCACCTACACCTCTGAAAAAACCCCTGACTCCTCAAGTAAACACTGCTCCTTTACCACTGGAGATCTAGTCTACGCCAAAAATCTTACCGGGGACCCATTATAGCTTCCAGCCACAATTCCACAAATTACAGGGCCCCGGTCATACCGATTTGAACTAGACGATGGCAGAACATGGAAACGACACATCGACCAGCTTCGCTCTAGGACATTGGAGCGCAACACTAACCTGCCTAGCTCCAAAGCACCACCGCAAATACAACCCGAACAAACAATCCAAAAACAACCGGGGGGGGGGAACACAAAATAATAAAAAAGGGAGAGAAGAACCACCAATAACACGACAAAAGGCACAACACAAACCCAAATTAGAACCCCCGGTAAGACAAAAAGAGCACTTACCCATAGACGACCTCCAGAGAAGAGAACCAGTAGCAGGGAAGCGAGGTGAGGCCTTCCAGGAAGGAGGCAGCCAGGCCAGCTCGACCAACCCAGACAGACCTGGAGGGAGCGGCAGAGCCAACTCAACCAGCCTGAGAGACCCAGGCGGGAGAGGCAAGGCTTCCAGGAGGTTCCATGGAGAAGACACGGAGAAAAGGCGATCCTGACTGAACCGATGGAAGACCACGCTGAGACTGAGCTGCGCAGGTCAAGTAGGACCTGCAAAAGCCCCACCTACCTGCGTGACTACGTTACGCACGTTGGACGAAACCAAGAGGGGAGGGGTGTTGTGTATAAGAATTAGAATACTCCAAATACTTTAATCTGATTGGCCGAGCAGTCCGCAGTAGGATTGGTTAAAAAAGTACCATTACAATTGGCCCGCCTGATGGTGGGAAATCTTCAAGAGTTGCCATTGGCCGCAAGCCTCGAACAGCCGCTATAAAAAGGACTGCCGCGGCTCTGGCAATATTCTGTTACGAAGTCACTGAGTTGGTTTATAATAAAGAGTTGTTTGATGAACACCGGTCTCAAGTACTTCTATTCCCAGGACAGAACAGCTGTGACTACAATTTTCAGAATTTCCAACAACAAAGATTCAGAAAGGTTAAGGTTGGTCAGTGTCCAAGATAAAACCACCCTCCTCCAAGCTAGCAAGGGGGAGCAGCTAATTGTGATGGAACGCACAACAGAACCTTGACAATTTTCCCTATAGACATTTACGACGACGATGGAATTGCCCTTCAAAACACTTCTGAGTCTTAGATGAACACAGCACACACAGTAGGAGGTGTGCATAAGCGCACCAATGTGCCTACCGTCCCTGTTCTATCGTTTCTTTTATTTTTTTTATTTTTCTTATATGTATCCATGTATTCATAACTATGTTTTTACTTATACCTATTGTCTTGTAAGCAATTGACAAAAATAAAATAAAGATAGATAGATAGATAGATAGATAGATAGATAGATAGATAGATAGA
>BLBF01000059.1:10915654-10927176 GCA_015471245.1 Laticauda colubrina | reverse complement strand
ATACATATACATATACATATACATATACATATACATATACATATACATATACATATACATATACATATACATATACATATACATATACATATACATTTACATGTACATATACATATACACATACACATACACACACACACACACACACACACACACACACACACACACATATCTTCTAGGTCTCTATTATGTCTTAGTGTGTTTTTGTGGATCAAGCTGGTGATTTTGTTTTTGTGGAAGCTGTTGGCTGTCAGTACTTTAGTCAGGGTGCATAGTTCAGTCTTTATATGGTGTCTTGTCTGCCAGGCATTTGCTTGAGACCTAGAAGATCAAAAGACCTATGGAACAGCTGTCCTGCCCTACATAAGAGGTACTACAGACAAAATCAGTGAGATACTACACAAGCATCACATCAAGACTGCCTTCAAAACAGACAAAAAAATAGCAGCCATCCTTAGAAATCCCAAAGATAAAATTGACCTGGAAAACCAACGCATATATGAAGTTCCCTGTGCATCATGCCTGTCCACATACATTGGACAGACCAATAGAAGAATAAGTACCCGCCTGGATGAACACAAAAATTCAGTAAAAAAAGCTGGAACACACCTCCTCACTAGTCCAACACATGAAAGCCACAGGTCATAACATCTACTTCAATGGCACCAAAACCCTAGCCACTATAGAAAACCCCAGCCACAGAATCATCAGAGAAGCCATAGAGATTGAAAAAAGACCTGAAAGCATGAATAGAAGAGATGATTCCACCAGACTGTCAATCATTTGGAAGCCTGCACTCTCAAACAGAAAGATCTCCACACCAGAAGCCAGGCAAACACCTGGGCACAAACAGACTCCCCCTGATACCTCCAGCTCAAACATACCCCAACCAGGCACCCTGATGAAACCTAGCTTCCTAATAGATGACAGCCATCCTTTTACTCGGAGCCAAGCTGCACTGAAAGCCTCCAACACAGGAACACAGTGTTGCCAGCCAATCAAAGCCACAAAACAGACAGAAGAAACCAGAAACACCAATCAAACAAACTCCAAGACCAATAAACACAGACCAAGACTCCCAACCAATCAGGATGAAGAAAAAAACCATCCTGGGACAACAGTAGGCTAGCCTCAAATTTAAAACTAATGGCTGTGATAGCCTGACCAACAGACGAACTCAATACAGAAGCCTGATGATGACAGATGAGATTCTGCTGAAACATTGCTCCAACTTTAAAAGCACTACAATGACGTGGACTAATACCCGAAGGAAGCTGAACAGCATACACACATACATATATACATACACACACACGCTTCCTGAAATCTTAGGGCAGGAGTCACTTACACAGACCTATTTTCTCTCCCCCACAACGCTACCCTGCCAATCTGCAAAGGGTAGGGATGACCACTGTCCTAAAGTATGAAGGTCCGATATTGTTATCTGTTTTCCTTTGCCTTCTGCATTTACCTGATGTTTCTAATACTTTCACCTTTTTATTACTGACTTCCACCTCTCCGTTAATACACTTTTATATGCATTTTAAAATGTCCAAAGTAATTTGCAAATTTATTGAATAGGGCTTGATGGAAACTAAAGTGGAAGGAAGATGGTTTAATCTAATTTGAGCATTACAGGAAACAGAAGTTCAAGAAACTAAATGCAGGAGAACAAATATATAGCATCACCTATGGTTAATATCATCCTATGTTTTTTTAAAAATGCAATTATCTAATTACACTGCTGTGCATAGCATGAAAAAACAATAGTGTGATGACATTATGTCTCATAGGTATATATTTACATAGGGTCCTAAGAGGTTCACTTGTGCTGAGTCAGACCTTTGCTCTAGTAAGCCAAAAGGTGTTGAATCTACAACCTCCAGGTGTTGCTCATTAAAGTTCCCAGCATCTCTGATCTTTGGTGAGGCCAGAATGACAATCAAGCCTGCAATCCATCATGACCAGCAACATCTTTCCAGAGTTTCCGAATGAAGATGCCAGGAATTCAATAATCTTCCTGCAGACTAGATTTCTGGCGGAACTGCCATCCTTTCCCAAATGTATCTATCATTCATTTGCAAATAAGTTATAATTACTGAATACCAATATCAAAAGTCCCCAGCTATGTGTGTAAATATATAGTAGATATTTTGTGGGTCTCTGGTGATGAACCCTGGAAAATAAAAATACTCTCCAACACAAATTTGTGCAATCTAGAATAGAATAGAATAGAATGCAATGGAATAGAATGGAATGGAATAGAAAATAGAATAGAATAGAATACAGAAGAAATAGAATAGAATAGAATAGAATAGAATAGAATAGAACAGAATAGAACAGAACAGAACAGAACAGAACAGAATAGAATAGAATAATTTATTGGCCAAGTGTGATTGGACACACAAGGAATTTGTCTTGGTATAAATATCTCAGTATACATAAAAAGAAGAATCACGAATCATAACGTACCATACTTAATGGTAGTCATAGGGTACAATCAACAATCAAATCATACTAGGAAACAGTCAAAATAAATCGTAAGGATACAAGCGACAAAGTTACAATCCTACAATCACAAATGGCTGCTTCCAATACACATGGCAAAAAGATCTGTGTTTTACTGTTCTTAGATTTCACAAAACTTGTTAATGTGAACTTATAATCCATGCTGATTTGCACAGGTGATGTTAAAGCTGGACATTATCTTAAGCTATTACAGGGCTATTGGAAATTAGAAAGATCCAGCTATATATTCTTCCCTCATTTCTTTGGAAAAGGGACATATTAAATATATCACATAGAGCCAAATCAGGAAAGCCCCTGAATACAACTGCTATAGAAGCCCTGGTGGCACAGTGGTTGGAATGCAGTATTGCAGGCTATCTCTACCCACTTCTAGCAGTTTGATCCTGACCGGCTCAAGATTGATTCAGTCTTCCATCTTTCCAAGGTTGGTAAAATGAGAACCCAGGTTGTTAGGGGCTGATTCTGTAAACCATTTAGAGAGTGCTGTAAAGCACTATGAAGCAGTATATAAGTCTAAGTGCTATTGCTATATGGATGGATGGATAATATATAAACTATATGATATATCTGTAGATGATATAGATCAACATCCCCTGTAGATCTATAGAGGGAATAGATATAGATCTATTCCCTCTAGATGGGAATTATAATTGGGAAGGGAGTTCCCTAGATATAAAATTACCACTGCCTTGCATACATGGTGGCAAATTGAAAGAAGGTTTATACTTAATGTTTTGCAACACGTACCTAGAGGCTTTGTTGGATCTGGGGAAAAAACAGTAATGAGGTATGTTAGAAAATGTGTTATCAACTAATATGCTCTCATTAATGTGTCATTAACTATCACTTCACTTCAAGTCTAGACAACGGCAAGGTACGACTGGGAGGTGATGAGAAAAGAGGAAATCAATTCTCCAAAGAAGGCTTTTCTCAATTTTATATATTGGGGGGGGAGGAGGGAGGAATAAATATCTTTTTGATGTCCTTGGCACGTTTAAATTTAAAATCAGATGTGTTCACCAGTCAATTTAGCTCTGGCAATGTTTTGTTATGGAACTTTCCTCTAACTGAATCAGCCATAGTTGCAAAGAATTTATTCCAGTTGTTCCTTTGAACTGCACCACTTGAGGGCCTGGTATTCCAATTTTGTACACCCCATCAAGGTCAATGATACTCAAACCCCCTGCAGCTGTTAGTCAACTGAAAACCAGGAATGCAGCTGGCACATAATGAACAGTTTCCTGTATCTTTGATCTATAGATTGGCCTAAAAAAAAAACCACCTGGAGATCTTTATTGACACCTGGGAATATCATCTAGTAGGCAAGGAGACAATTTCCCTTTTTTCTCTCCAAGGTTAGAGGGTGATCTACAAGTCAAAGCTCCACTATGCATCTCTGGGATTCTGTGTGGATGAGAGAAAATAGGTATGATGGAATCTAAATTCCTGCTCAGACAGATGAACGAGCAAGAGAATTCAACTGTGATGGATTCTGTAACTGGAGGTGTCCGTGTGTCCGTGTGTATTCCAGCAAGCATACAATTGTTTCCCATGAAGGAGATGATGCATCTGAGAGAGAAGCCCAGATTAAGAGATGGCACACTCCTAAACTGATTGGGGGAGGGGGGAACCAATTTAGGATAATCACAACCGTTCTAGAATCTCTTCTCCCTCTGGAGTATGCAGTCTCTTAATATAGGCTTCTCTCTGAAATGTACCACCTTTTCCTTGAGAAACCAGGATGCTCTTGCCTGAAATCCCTCACTGCTTTCTCATGTCCATCACATGGACATTCTGCTCCTGGAGTTACCAGCATGGTTGTAGTGTGATTCCTTGCAGAAGGAGATAGGAAACTTGTCTCTTATATACAGACACTGTTTGGAAGGGAATTGCTTCCTGCTAGTTCAGACCACCTGTGATGCTTTTTCTTCAGAGCCAGGGTTAGTATGCATCCTAACTAGGGTTTGTACCTCCAACGTTTCCTAGATACACACCCCAATGCACGGAATATTCAGGAAAATAAAAGTATGTAAACAAGACTTTTCTGCATGTATGATTCAAGTTACTATCCTAGAACTGCAGAGTAACAGAAACATTTCTTATATAAAAGATGGTCAGCCATTTGTACCCTGTTGTGATTTTGCCACGAGTTTGAATGGGTGAACAAGTCATGACGTAGAGAATATTGAGTTTGGTTATGTCCAGATTTATGGATGGAAAGATTGAAGAGGGGAGATACCCCTTCCCACTTTAAATTGACTTTCCCTTTTCCTGCAATGTTAACTCAGTCCATGTCCACCACTCCTTTCTGTTTGTGCAAAATAAAAGTTCTCTCAAGTGTCCTTCTAAAGAAAGGCTCCCTGGCATTCCCGGACTGTAATTCTGCTATAAGGCCACTTTCTTTAAAAGGGTTCTTGCATTTCTTACATTTCACTGTATTGATCTGACTTTTTTTTTAAGTTGATTGTCATATCCTGGGAAGGGAAACATGTATATTACCCTAATATATAATATTAATGGACTGATTAGCTCATGGGAATTAAGTGTGTTACAAAGTTATTCTGATAAGCTGAAATCAATGACTGTATAGATGTTCTGTAAGATGTCCATGTTCAGACTTGCATTCTTCCTCCCTTCCTCCTTTCCCCATATCACATCTACAGAGCTCAGGTCTGCACACCAGCCTGCCTATCAGCTGTGTTCCTGACAGCTTGAGTGCTATAATATGGACCTGTCAAAACCTCTCCAGTAAATGACAGCTTTGCAGAATTAGCACCCTCACTCCTACATAAGTGAAAGCAGGAAGTTAGCACAAAAGGAACCTCCAGACCTTCTTCCACCAAATGTGTTCAGCTGCATTTATCTTTTATGGAAGGAAAGAAGAGACAGAAAGAAGAAATAACCAATGTAAGTCTGTTGTGATGACCCGGGCCACTGCACAGAGATAACACAAATAGCTGGCAGTTCAAACCATCCCTTTATTGCTCCAAATTTCCCCAAACATTCCCATGTTTTTGGCAAGTCCCAGAACAAAGTGATAACAAACCCACATGCACACCTCAAGCAGCCTCTGGCTGTAAATAGTCCAGCCCAGTGCTGTGCACACCAAGGATGCACAGCAATACATCCAGCAGGGCAAATCAAGGAGTTCAGGAAGGAAAGGATCCAGGTAGTTAGTACAGAAAGCCAGAAAGAATACAAGGACTCGTGGAAAGTTCAAACATTGGCATTCATCCCTATTTGTTCCCAACAAATGTCCCTCCCCACAGCAATTCCTTAAGTCTCATTCTCCAGATGTGCCTTGTGAAGATGGGCAGGGCACTCTTCTCCCGAGTAGCTTGCTCAGTCTGTGCTGTTCTTACCTTCTCTCCACTCTCCGTGCTCTTGGATCAGGAGGGGGTGGTCCCTGCTCCTTGCCTGAGCTCCCTCCTGTTCATCCTGCCCGTGCTCCTCCCTGTCTGCAAGCTGTCCTAATCCTGAAAGGCCCTGGCCTGCCTGCCCTGCCCTCTCAATCTCTGCTGACTCAAGTTCCAGCTCATCTTCCCCTGCAGATTCAGGTTCCTACAAGAGCATGATACCTGTCATGTCTGTACAGTATCATTCCAGAACTCTGTGGTTCTGCAATGAAGCCCTTCAAATCAGCTTATAAAATTCTGGAATCCAGCAACAGCCTATGCTCTCTAGAGTGCCACAAGGAGTAAAGCTCATTTCTACCCTCTTCTATATTTATATTAACCTTACTGTTCTAAATCTGTGCTGCTACATTCAATTTTTAGTTTTTCAGGTATCACATTCTACTCTGAAATTTGTAATACCTGACCCAGAACTGCTGCTTCATGCCAAAGATGTGGGAGAGGTTTTAAAATACACACTTCCTTTATCTATGGAACTTTCACTCACTAATTTATGATGTAAGATCAATGGATTGAGAATACCATAATGTATCTCACCCTCAGCTAAGACATCTATGGAGTATCATGTTATTCTCCTTAATTAATTAATTAATTAATTAAATTTAATTAATTATGAATGAAAGGGCTAATGTCAGAAAGTGTGAATCCGTATCCTCTGGATTGTTATGATGCGCACAAAAGGAAGACTTCAGGGGTTGGTGATAATTGTGCATCACACTTGTGTGAATGCCGATAATGGGAGATTAATAGGAGGCTAAATTGATGTTTTAAATCAAAGACTACCTGTATAAGGTTTCCTGCTTGAGCAGGGGATTGGATGACAAGACCCTATAAGGCGGGGTGGGATTCAATTTTTTTAACAACCAGTTCTGTGGGCGTGGCTTAGTTTGTGGACATGGCTTGGTGGTCATGTGACTGGCTGGGTGTGGCCAACTCAACATCACTCACATCGAGGCATGCTTCTCCTTGCCTGGCCTCTCATGACTGGGGGAGTCGTAAGTGTGAAAAATGGTCATAGGTCACTTTTTTCAGTGCCATTGTAACTTTGAATGGTCACTCCACACAAGCAAAGTACCAGGAAAGGAGGGGGAAAAAACTCCAGAGACATTCCTGAGACAGGAAGTCTAGTCCTGCCATGAATGTAATAAGGATTAACAGAGGGGCAGTTTCTGTAAGCAACACCAGAATGTTTCCTTCCAGCCTTCCTTACAGGATTAGGCCAGTAATTTCTTCTAACAACCGATTCTCCGAATTGCTTAGAATGTTAACAACTAGTTCTAGCGAATAGGTGCGAACCTGTAGAATCCCACCCCTGCTATAAGGTCCCTTCCAACTCTGTTACTCTATATTTTGTAAATTCTTCACAAAATGGGAAAGTATCGGCTGCTGGATGGTACTGTTGTTAGATCAAGAGTGTCAAACATAAGGCCCATGGGCCAGATTCAGCCCGTGATGTGATTGGATCTGGCTTGCAGGGCCATCCTGGAAAATTTAAGAAGCGGGCACGCATCGCTTTGGCCTAGTCTACTCTACCCAATGCGAAGAGGAAACATGCCAACAGTTTGTAGAGTGGCGTCAAGCTGGCCACCCCCACCCAGTCAGCCATGACTGCTCAACCCACCGAAGTCAACCACAGCCCTGAGGCAGCCCTCAATGAAATTGAATTTGACATCCCTGTGTTAGATGGAGAAGTTGTCCATACCCGAATAATGTAAGTAGGTGTCAAAATACATGTGCAGGAATGGAACCTGCTTTCTTAATGACATGGTCCAATGTCTATTTACAGAACACATGAAGAAGTAGTCAACTTCTGATAGAGAGGATTTTAAAAATCAATATTCAATTGAAGCCAGAATTTTTCCTTTTCAGATTAATGGATAAGTTTAGGGAAAAAAAAAACAAAACACAGAAGAGTTTGAGAAAGAGTGGTAAAGATTCCACACGACCCACTAGGGAGGAATGGCTGGTGAAGCAGACAGATCTTGCTAAAACAGATCGATGGATTTCTTTTATTAGAGAGAAGACCTTGTCTATATTTAATGATGACTGGAAGCCCCTCATGGACTTTTTGCATAAAAATGAAAAAAAAAAAAGAAATTTGTGATTTATAGTTTTATTAGATTACAGAAGGAAGAGCAAAATGTAACTCTATGGAGAGAGAGATTCAAATATTTGTACTTATAATTGTTGTGAAGAATACTGGAAACAACTACTTTATTTGGGGGAAGGGCTGTGTTTTTCTTTTCCTTTCTTGCACTTTTTACTTTTTCCTTGATTTCCTCCCCCCTCTTTTTTTCCTTACTTTTATATTAGTTTATGTTAGTTATTTTTTTGTTTCAAAGGAAGAAGAAAAGGAGGAAGGAGGGGAGAAAGAGAAAGAAGAGATAAAGGAAGACATGAAGATCCAGCTGTTTTCTGAAATGTGTTTCTGCAATGGGAAGATTAATTTGGTTACCAAGTCAGGTAGATGGCATCCATTGTTTTATGCATGTACTATTTAGTAGAGTCTGCTCAGCTTTGAACCTATCATAAAATACAGTGAAGCAAGTTTTGCAGGTGGTTTGTGGTCAAGTGGAGGAACAGGGAAAAAGAAACATATTTTGGTTTTCTGACTGTTGAAAAACAATGGCTCCGGAAGGGGACAACTGGGCCCCTGTTAAGCTGAAAAACCTTTTGAAAAATGCTAGGTTTCTTTATATATTTCAGCTAAGAGCATGTGTAAAATATAGTTAAGTCATCTCAAACTGTTTAAGAAACCAGAATATTCCCACAATGGCATCTCATGCAGCGTTAATGAAAAGCAAGCTCTACTTTATTTGCTGTCCTTCTAAATGTTTAAAGCTACAGTTCAGATAGTAGATATTATGGATTTTGTTTGTTTTGCATAAGACACGAAATGGCCCATAGGCTGAAGCTTGGTGGGGTGACACTTCCATATCTCAGTTGGTATGAGGAGCTTTTTAATGTGACTTTTTCTTCCTAGCTTGATTTATCCATATTCTGTTAGAATATAGTCTTATATTCATGTATAAAACATATTAGCATTAAATGGAAACACTAGAATTAGAATATTAAATGGGTCTCAGATTTGGGAAATGCATAGACATAAAACTCCTCAACAATTCTTTAGAGCAGGCGATCTTGCATAGGCAATGAATTAATTAGCAGTCTCCAACACGTTCACATTCTTGGCAGGGGAAAAAAATTAGACTTGCCACCAACACCCTAGCTCTTGATAATAGGAATATTATTTTTAGGACTTGTCTGAAGTTCACATGCAGGCATCTAGAGAATAGGATGTGTTTGCACACTATTAATGGCAGGCAACAGCAGTTCACTTGTAAAATGTGAAAGGACCATCAGGGGGAATGGATGCTGAAGTAGAAGTAGTGCATTGCAGGTTAACTGTCTCACATTACGTTTGTGTTACTGTTGTACATTATCCCAACAGCTCTAAAATCAGTCTCTATTCACATCAAGGTGGAAGACCAGCTAGGAAAGTGACTGAACTGTGAATTTCTATGTAAATGGCCACTGTCACTTTGGATAGGATAACTGTGAATGTCTTCTGTGGGACATACCCTCTTTGCAGACTAGAATGTTTCTGGATGTAGGGAGAATAAGCCCTTCCTTCTAGGACCTCTAAATTTTGAAATAAAAGTGCTTTGATCTAAGTCAGCGGTCCCCAACCTTTCTGGTACCATAGACCAGCTTTGTGGAACACAATTTCTTCTACAGACTCAGGGAGGGGGTGGTTTCACACGCAACCTAGCTCCCACACATGTACAGATAAAGCTTTGCTTGCTTGCACATTGCTTGTCCAGCCTGATTCCCAACACACCATGAACTGGTACTGGTTCAGTAATGGTTCAGAGATTGGGGGGACCCCTGATCTATGTTTCACTTTAGAACTGCTGGGCTACAATCATGCCCCTGGAAGGCTGTCCCATGTGGAAAGCTATTATATGACAGCTCACAATGGCTTCCTGGTTTCCAACAATCTTATAACTGGACAAGTCCCACCTTCTCATCTTGAATAGACATTGTACTCAGATAGATAGGAAGATTACTTAAAGAACAAGAACTTCAATCTATCTTAGTGCCTGGGTTAAGGAGGCGCATCCTGGCATTTTCCTTTAGTTTAGACTTATATTTAACCCTGGCCAACAATTCACTTTAACTGCTTCTGAGTTATCTAAAAATGTCTATGCCTTTGCCCAATACAGGTTACAAGAGTAAATCTTATTAGCATGAAAATTTGGCAAGCAATATAATGGCTCTGGAGCTTGATACAGCTACAAAAGATTGACATTCTGCCTCTGGCTAAGTCAAAAAAAGCAAGCAGCATTAACAAATTCTAGGTTAGAAAAATCTGAATACTCCAGATTTGGTTTTGATAGAGCTATCCATTGCTCCTGTTGGGTTCCAATGATTCCTTTCCTTACAGAATTGTCACATACAAACAAACACACAAACAAACAAACACACAAACACACACAAATAAATCTCAAAGAAAGATTTGCCCTGATGGAATATTATGGAATTAAATAGAGACATCAATGAAATACAAGAATCTAGGAGGGGCCACAGGATAGGCAAACAAAAATGTCAATATGGCAACAACTGCATGATTGAATCCCTGCCTTGTTTTTATATATGTTACACACATGTATAAAGAAATGGAGCTTTGAACATGTAGGCATGACCAATGTCTCAACATTTTTTTGACATTGTACCCCTCTCCCCTTTGAATGCTGCTGTTAAAGATTTTTTTTTTTTTAATGAGCATTAAGGCAATATGATTTCCTTAATAAGAAACATTAGGAGGGTTATGGATGCCACAGCTGAAGCTGACACCAAAGATTCTGTACTGTTTGAAGAATTAGGATAATACAAACTTTAAGCTTCCTGTACAATTCTGTTATTGTCTGATGTAAGGTAACAGTATGAGGAACTTGTGACCTTCTTGATATTGCAGAACAAGAATGCTGTGCAGATCTAATCAACCTGTCCAATGTTGAGGAATGTTAGTCCAGGACCAACTGCATGGCTGCTGTTTCTGCACTCCTTAAGTAAGTCTTCAAAGACTAAACACCCAATCCCTTATGATAGCTTTAGGGTCATTTTAACATCACATGAGGAAGCTCACTGAGATAACCCCTCTTGAACTACTAATAAGACAAATTAGGATCAGCAACACCCATTATCTTGTAACCACTGAAACTGACTAGAGTTGGAGGCTGAAACTGATGGTGTTGGGATTGTCACAGTTCAATTCCTTCCCAACCTAATGCAAAGGTTAGCATGCAAATAAAATGAGAGGGAGATCAAGAATGCTACTGTGAGTTCCTTGTAGAAGAGTGAGATAAAAACATAACAAGCAAATACATGGACAAGGAAATCCTAGGGGGTAGAAATACAAAGCAGAAACAGCAGTTGTTTTTGAGAGCAAAGATTTCAGCATGACCCCAGTTGACCTGTTCAGAAAAGCTGCACTTTTCACCAACATGCCTACCACCCCTGCCCGATTATTTATATATATATATATATATATATATATATAGACAGATATATATATAT
>BLBF01000059.1:10867702-10915554 GCA_015471245.1 Laticauda colubrina | reverse complement strand
TTTTTCTTATATGTATCCATGTATTCATAACTATGTTTTTACTTATAATTATTATCTTGTAAGCAATTGACAAATAAAAAATAAATAATAAATAAATATATTTCCAGTGTTACTCTACTACTACTCATGTGGGTAGACTTTTAAACAGATGTTCTCCTGCATGAGAGTCTCTTTGTACATTTATGTAGCTGTTCTGAGTACAACAAAACTCTGTGTATGATTGAGCACTGGAGGGGGCTTGGAACAGGTGTAGATTTCTAAAGCTTTAATTAAGGAAACCTTCATTTGAAAAACAGTTTGCGATAATTATAAAAACAAAGAAAAGGTATCATGTTATTTTAAAATATCCATTTAACTACAGTCTTTCATTCTAATTCATTCTGCACAGCCTAACATTCTACATTCTCTCCAACGCACTCAAGTTGTTTCCTGATATTTAGCACCTGTAACCAACTTATCCCTGACTTAAATAATATTAGTTATAAGTAAATAATTAACTAAATGGGAAAGATGAAATTGATCTCTGCAACATGAAAACCACATAAACCAGAAGCAACTAATGTTGGTTGTGTGGTAAGGTGAACATGAAAA
Source organism: Laticauda colubrina (assembly GCA_015471245.1). NCBI lineage: Eukaryota > Metazoa > Chordata > Lepidosauria > Squamata > Elapidae > Laticauda > Laticauda colubrina. Next base: position 10,914,963 of record BLBF01000059.1, on the reverse strand, counting down.
TGAAATATGTGCCATCATGTTGACACCTACAATGACTGGCAGTTTTACAGTTCAGAGTTTCAACTTTGGAAGCAATACTTGTCTCTCATGGAGCGACTCTTAAGCAGTGTACACAATGAAACCATCCAAATTCATAAAAATCATTAAAAATACCTCCAACATAAAATAAAAATATGAAAATATCAAATTTATAGACTACCCTTCTCACTCAGTGACTCCAGATGTCAGCCTTGGAAGCCACATTAGCCTCAGAAGCTTCCATGCTGCCACATTCCTGTGCCTGGGAAATTGGGAGGGGGGAATTTCATAAGAGTGGTTGTAGTTAGACCTAATAGCATTTTTATTCTCAGTCAAGTTCATGCCATCCTGCACCTGGACAAAGAGTGGTTGGAGGATTGTCTTCATTTGGGATGGATGGTGATTGGACCATATGATAGACTGATGGGTGCAGGGGATGGGTCTTTGATTTTCAATTACTAAGGGGAAACCGGGAAGCCTCAGATTTGGCTTTTCCCAGATGTACCAGTATGACAACTCTAATAAAATGGAACTGTGAGAAAATGCCTGTCTTGGAGTTTTGAGTTGGAGTTTGTTTTCTGGAACTCTGACACCAGGAGGTTTATCAGTAAAAAAAACAATAAAGTTACATAAAGGTCTAGACATAAATGAACAAAGTTAAAAACACAGAGAGAGTATCTCCAGGCCACCAGCCACTCCCAAGGCTGCATCCTGTTCTTGAATTCACATGTTTGTGGAGAGAGTCAGGTTCAGAATGCCAGCAGAGTGATGGCCAACCTCACCGTAGGATAAGGTGTTCCATAGGGTTGGGGGCAACAGCACTTCCTAGACCCTGCTCATCAAGACCCACAAATTATGCAGTTGATTTTCCTGCATTAGGAGAAATCACAGGGTTCAGCACACCAGGAGTACAATGGTTAAAGCCCATGTCACACTGTACCAACGGATGCAAAGAGGAAGTAAAACGGACAAAAAAGCTTGCCATCCGTTCGAAAACGTGATGTACTCACTGCCTCTGTTTGGCTTCCTCTCAATCCGTCCAGCATCCGTTTATGGACGTTTCATCTGCTCCAAAAGTTTTAGGCTGCCTAAAACTTTTGCGCGGAAAATGTATCCAGTTCGTCCGTTCTGCATCCGCTACGCATCTGCTATGCATCTTCAATTACAGGCTGTCCAGGGCAAGGCGGGTGGTGGAGAACGCCTTTGGCATCCTGGCCAACAGGTTCCAGGTACTTCTCACCAACATTCAGCATCGCCCAGAGACCGTGAGGAGGATCATGGAAGCTTGCTGCATCCTGCACAATCTCATGCGCACCCGCTACCCAGTCTTGCAGAACAGGCTCGTGGACCTCCAACAAGGCAATGGGGACATGGAGGCTGGGGAATGGAGGCAAGGGCAAAACCTGATCGACACTGAGGATGTGCAAGGGCCTAACAGAGCCTCACGTGAGGCAAAGAAGCAGCGCAACCTCCTGAAACACTGGTGCAACTCCCCAGGTGGAGCAGTGGAGTGGCAAGACAGGATGATAGATGATTAATGGATGCTTCCTTCAGCCTGTCTTATCACACTGATGAGATTGGGCCATGTATGTTGAGTGGGCCTACAATGAACAGGGCATTTAATTAAGAGTTGTGTTTATGTTGACATGTGTGGATCAATGATTACATTAGTATTGATAATGAAGGGCCATAGGTGTGGCACTTGGGAGGGTGGACCATACAGTTCCACTATGCTTGCACTGGAGGTTTCTCTATTCCACAGCTATTACCTATCCCAAAGCTATTACCTATCCCTGCTCATTCCACAGGTATCCCTTCCCATCCCACAGGTATCCCTTCCCATCCCACAGCTATCTTAACCCATCCCACAGCTATCTTAACCCATCCCACAGGTATCCCTTCCCATCCCACAGCTATCTTAACCCATCCCACAGGTATCCCTGCCCATTCCATTGCTATCTTAACCCATCCCACAAGCATGCAAAGGCTAAACCATTTCTAAAAGTTTCCACCAAGACTTTATTGAAAAAAATAAATGAAGCAAGTGTGTGAAACAAAGATAAACTTTATTAATAACAAGCTGTAAAATAAACATGACCCAAGTCAAGTGTCCAAATAAAGTCCACAAATATCCAGGCAGCCAGTCTCTGGCACTCCTCTTGGTCACTCGGAGGTGTGTGCCCAGTCTAAGGTGTTAGGGTGCAGGTGCTGTGGAGGTGGGTGCTGCTGCAGTGCTGGTCTGAGGTGTTGTTGGAGTGCCTGGCCCCGAGAAGACAACAGGGGACGGTGTGTTGAGGAAGGTGTCGGACAGCTGTCTCAGCCCTGCGATGCTGAGAGGTCCTTCCTCCATGCCATGGGGTGTCAGCCTCAGTACTGAGGACAGATGTACTGAGGCTGGGCTTGGCTGTGGGATGGAGGAAGGAGCAATGTAGTGGGGCTGCCTGCTCTGCAGCGGGGTGAGGACTGTCGAGGTTGGCATCGGTGGCATCATTGGAACCGGTGGCAGTGGTGTCACCCGATGACTCTGTGCCTGCATCTGTAAGGGCTGCTGTCTGTGCTGCTGGACCTCAGGGTAGCTGTAGCCCTGGTAGGTGAGGGGGTGTGGGAAGCCTTGGTATGGGAGGGACATCACCTGGGGTGGAGGAACAGACCTGGACTGGGTGGGAGCAAGTGCCTCTGAATCTGGAGGGTTGTTAAGCAGCGTGTTGATCCTCTCCTTCACCACCTGGTACTGGGGATCCGCCATCTCCTTGAGGGTCTGGTTTACATAATTGAGGAAGGGCTTGCAGTTGGAGTAGGAGGATTCGATGGGGACCAGCTGAGAGAGGAGACCTATGCTGGTGCGGATGGTGTCCCTGATCTCCACCAGGACCTTGTGGCTCTGCCCCTCCTGCGGTCTGGCTCTCTGCCTTACTGTGGTGGCGGAGGTGGGGGTGGATGTGGCTTTGGCAGCGGTGGACTCGATGTCTCCTTTCTCCCACCGCACCAGGGAGTCCTCCTCGCTCTCCACCATGCTTTCAACACCTGCCCGGGGGTTCTCCGCCGTGGCACGCTCCACAGAAACCTGCATGGAGACAGGGACTGACTCTCAGCCGCCAGAGGACTGGCTCCCAGCAGGCTGCCGGAGAGAGAGGGTAGAGATTTGGGCTCCTGGTGCTCCTCGGTGGCGGACCTCACCCTCTAGGAAGCTGCACTTGGCCATGACGTAGCTCTCTCTGTCCGTCAGCTTAACCCTGGCCTGGCCAGATTTTTTGTGGTGCAGCTTCCCGTACCAGGTGTGCATGTGCTTCCACCAGCCGAGGAGCACATCCGATGTGTAGCCCAGACTCTCCGCCCTCTCTCTCCAAGCAGCCTGCTTTCGCTTGGTGTCCCTGTACAGTCGGTGTCCCTTCCGCCACAGATAGTCGTTCTCTCTCAGCCACTCCAGCACCTCATCCTTGTGTTCCTCCTCAATGAAGTATTGCCTCCTCTCCCTATCACACGTCTGCCTCTTCCTCCCTCTGGCAGGGCCATATGGGCCCTCATCAGAGGAACTTTGAGGTTGTATGGGCTGCTCCTCCACACCAACAGCAGCAGCAGCAGCAGCAGCAGCATCATCACCAGCAGCAGCAGCAGCATCACCAGCAGGATCATAAGCAGCAGCAGCAGCAGCAGCAGCAGCAAGACCAGGATGAGCAGCAGCAGAGTAAGCACCAGCAGCAGGGTCAGCAAGACCAGGAGCACGAGCAGAACGAGCAGGACCAGCAGGACCAGGAGCAGCTTCAGCAGAGTACGCAGCAGAAGCACCACTGCCAGGAGCAGCTACAGCAGAAGCTCCAGCAATAGAAGAGTGAGCCCAAGTAGCAGAAGCCCCATCAGAAGATGAGTCAGGGACATGGGGCGGGAGGGTGGCCCTGTCCCTCTTGCCAGGGATGGCGGCAGGTTGCTGAGACTTTCGCTTCTTCCCCATGGTTGTGGGGTTGCTGGCTGGCAGGAAGGCTTGCAGGAAGGCTGGCAGGCACCAAGGCTGGCAGGAAGCCTGTTAGGAAGCCTGTTAGGAAGCCTGTTAGGAAGCCTGGCAGGAAGGCTGGCAGGAAGGCAGGCACCAAGGCTTGCAGACAGACTGGCTGGCAGGGAGGCTGGAAAGCAGGATGGCAGCAATGCTGGCAGGGAGGCTGGAAGGCAGGCTGGCAGCAAGGCTGGAAGGGAGGCTGGAAGGGAGGCTGCCCGCAAGGCTGGAAGGGAGGCTGCCCAGGAGGCTGGGAGGCAGGCTTGGAGGCAGGCTGGCAGCAAAGCTTGCAGGCAGACATGCAGGCAAGAACTCTGAGGTATCCAGCAGCAGGTCTTTCCTCGGAATGCTAGACATGTGAGCGGCTTCCCTTTATATCCGGGGGGCTTGTGCAATGCATTCCCCCCGCATGCGCAATTAACGCCAGGCATCCGTTAGGCTTCCGTTGTGCATCCGCTAGGCTTCTGCTCTGCATCCGCTTCATCCGCTGTGCATCTGTTCTGCATCCGCTTTTTCCGTTCCGCGTCCACTTCGCTGAGGCCCCCCGGAAGCCTAGCGGACGCGCCATCCGCTGTGCTTCCGTTCCGCATCCGCCCTGCATCCGCCCTGCGTCCTCCCCGCGTCCGTGTTGTCCGCTCCCATAATGCAAATTTTTGCCCCTTTTGAGCACGGATACAGCATAGGCTACATTGTCCTTGAATGGCTGAGTGGACTGGACATTAAATTTGAACCACTATAAGTCCATATATTTGCCATATGCTAAATAAATAAATAAAATACTGGGGAAAACCCCAAGGAAAAAAGGGAATAATGTAGAGCTGACACACTGTATGTGAAAAAGCAATGCTTTGTTTGAAGAAGATCCCAGCAAGCATCCAAAAGTGGTTAAAAAAAATAATAATACCAGGAATAATAGGCCTGGGGAATGTCTTTAATCTCAAGGCAGTTATGACACAAACAATATTGTTGCCAGCTTCCTATTCATTTCAGCTGTGCACAAAAGGTGAAAGGGAAGGAAAGAAAAAGACTGGCCTTGATAAAGTCTTCATCTCCCTTCTCAAGACTGACAAGAAGGGATCCAATTAGTGCCAATCATATGAAGGAAGACTTGCCCAACTGGCTGTAAAAATAAGTTCACCTGTCAACAGCTTAACAATTCTTGGTGACATTGCTCAGATTGAAAGTAACCCGAAGGATGAAAAGCTTTGGAAAACCAAGGGTCTGTGAATTATCGTCACTTCTAGACTATCACTAACACATTAAATATTTATCTGCAAATATCTATTGGAAAGAAATTCCAATGAATCTATGAAAGTATGATTTGGCGAGGCATCAATAAAAGTACAAAAAAGTGATTGTTATATCATAAATATCTTCTGGGCTTGGCAACTGAAAATGTACCTTAACTGTAGACTTTAAGTGATTTTCTTTGCTTTGGGAGAAGCAGTTCCTTAAATTATTTCCCCTCTTACATTTGCAACCAGGCCAGTCACCAGGAGCAGCTTTTTCCCCTCTCTAATTAAATTATCACAGGGGTAGGCAATTAATTTTCCCAAAGTGCCACATGAAAAACTGGGATTGTTATGGAGAAGCGAACCAATAGGCTGAACTTAATTTGGCCACCATTGCCCATGTGTTGAGGGAAGGAGGACACACAGCCTCAACCTTATCATGGCCCCCACTCTTCTCAGTTTTATCACATTAATAGATTTTTAGCATTTTTATTGGATCTACTTCTAACTTAATTAACAGGCTGCAGAAAAAGCCTTTCTCTCATCAGCTGACTAAAGGAGACAATTGGCTTCTTCTCCTACCCTCTGAAATGCACTTATTTACATTTTATTTTCTAACTTCCAGTTGACCTCGCATGGTCTAGACAGAGACAGCCAAAGGGCCCGATGTGGCCATAAAATGCCCCAGCCTGAATTATCAGCTCCTATTCTACTGGATGGGGGTAAAATGATTACAGTGATCATTCATTTATGCGCAATACAAAACTTTAAACAAGAAACAGAGAAGAGCAACAAAGACGATTAGTTGGCTGGAGGCTAAAACATATAAAGAATGGTTGCGGGAACTAGGTACGTCTGCTCTGATTAAAAGAAGGACTGGGGGGACACAATAGCAGTGTTCCAATATTTGAGGGATTGCCACAAAGAAGAGGGAGTCAGGAAATTCTCCAAAGCACCTGAGGGCAGGACAAGAAGCAGTGGGTGAAAGCTAGTAAAGGAGAGAAGCAACTTAGAACTAAGGAGAAATTTCCTGACAGTTAGAACAATTAATCAGAGGAACAATTTGCCACCAGAAGTTGTAAATGCTCCAACACTGGAAGTTTTTAAGAAGAGATTGGACACCATTTGTCTGAAGTGATGCAGGGTTTCTTGCCTAAGCTGGGGGTTGGACTATAAGACCTTTAAGGTCTCTTTCAACTCCTTCTATTCTAAACCATACAGTGGTTAATGCAGGATCCAATCTGAGTCAGTCATAGCTGACTCAACCCAGATTGGATCCTGCAACATTATCCTGGGATACCCACATCCTCCTTCATTTGTGACACTGGATAATGTTTAAGAATAAGATTCTCCATGTCTTCCTTCCCACAAAGGTCTGAACATTTCCTTTGTGTTTTGAAAAAACCAAGTCCAGTTGCCTTTAAAAAAAAAAAAAAAAACACCTTTGGGATTTTATTTTATTTTTGTTTACAGTTCTGGCATTCCAGTATAATGTACATGATTTACGAGAAAAGTACAAGAATATATATATATATATATATATATATATATATATATATATATATATATATATATATATATATATTTGCAGATTTCAGAATGCTGTAACCAAAAGGAACCAATTTCACTTACATGACTTTTAATAAAAATAGGACAGATTGTGTTTTAAGTTGCACAACAGTTCATCCTATCTAATTGTCCTTCCCAGTATCTCTGGTCATTCATTTACAGCTAAGGAATACCTGATAAAATCTCTTCAGATGATTAGCTTAATAGATAAAATACAAAACATTTTAAATACACACTGGATATCTGCCCAATCATGGCTTTCTTTTGAAAATCCATGTGAGCAATAATTAGACTAGGATTTGCAAAAATTACCTCCTTGCCCTGCTCCAGGAATAATTTATGTGCTTACAATAATGCTAAAAATACAAGCAATAGGCTGTAGGTTTTAAAGATTCAATATTTTTTAGTCTTTGCCTTTTTCTTAATAGAATCCAGTCCAGTTCTATACCTCAGGAACCATATCATTGGAATGAAACAGACAAATTCCATTCAGATGTACAAGCATTTATTATATATCAGTTGATTTAATTTTTTTTCAAATAAATGTGAGAAGCCAGTAAAGACACATGTAAAGATTGGATTCCCCAAAGACTTTGCTTAGCAAATATTGATAGCAAATATTCTTTTCCCGTTTTCTGTATTATTAATGTTCTAATTAAATATGAAGCAAAAATTGTTCATTCTCTTGAGCTAGATGCAGGGTTCATTTTGACCTTGTTTACTTTTTCAAACTGATTTTGCCTATTTTTAGAGATACAGTATAATCTCAGCATGCCATTGAAAGGCCAGATGTATGCCTGCTCCCTCTTCCCCGGACCAGTTCTATATTCTGAGAGGGCAAGTAAAAATCTGTTAGGAAAATTTTATTTTAAGCCACACATCCAACTGCCAAGCAATTAATTCTTTTTTTTTTTCCAGCAGACTCACCGATTCTTTCCTCCTTTCTTATCCACAGAAATTACTTGGCCAATTGAAATAGTTGAACACTGGCAAGCTTGAGCAAAGGACTTAAAACAGATTTCCAAAAGAGGTCCTATCTGTTTGAATAAATGTTTAAGTTTGCCAGACCAAAAAATCCTCATATTCCCCCAGGGACTGGCAATTGTTCAGATTGGAAATTACTTTCCACATTTTCTCTACCACTAAAATCAAGGCTTAAACCAATTTGCCAATGAGAAACCAAGCAAGATTAGCATTGGTTATATAAGATGCTACATTGCCTTAAAATAAAATCAAGAAAACATTTTGAGAAGTTACATGACTATATATGTTATTTCAAGCAATTAGCAATAGCAGCAACTACATTCAAAAATAAAAGTGAGTCACTATTTTGCATTTTTTATTCTGTCTCCCTAAAGCTTTTTTTTTTTTTTAAGATGACTTTTTTTCTGGACTTTAAAATAGATCTTCTTTAAATGACATACACTCATACAGTTCAAAAAGCATACAGCAGGGTTGTTGTTTTTCCTCCCACAAACTTGCTGATTTTAAGATGTATGGACTTCAATGCCCAGAGCATCCTTAGGCAGCATGCTGGCCAAGGCATTCTGAAAGTTGAAGTCCGCATATCTTAAATTTGGCAAGTTTGAAAAGAGTGGCCTAAAGCTTCCTTAGGCTATTAATGCTTCCTGATTACTTTTTTAGATATGAGTCCAAGATCCTGAATGCTGGATGTGGATGTGGAAAGTAGAGAAATTTCTAAAGATCCCTTATCTTTTCAGTTCAAGTCCTGCATGCATTCCAGAGCTTATGATTTACAGCCTCCAGGTTCTCATCAGTGGTTCTGTGAAGCATTTTACAAACAGTTCAGGGGACAGTTGGTGCTTTTACAGCCTATACATTCTTGGGCACAGAGAAACACTGACAACAAAAGAACTATAAATCAAAGTGGTTTATAATCCTAGTCCTGATTTCTATCAGCCCTCAAGGCAATCAAGAAGCCTGATGAGGATTTTCAGGCTATAGGCTGTTTGACAATGTTGCTCCTAACACAGCAAACCTGGAAAACTACAAAGGGGCCCCACGCAATTATCCCCACTCTTTCTCTTGTCAACCATACTTTTATTTCATGATATAAACTAAAAATCACAGTTTACCCTCTTTTATTATTATTCCTCCTCCTCTCCTCTCCTTTTCGTAGCCTCCACCCAATGTTTTCCATCACAGCTGCATCTGCTGAGTCATCAAAATTCAGCAGTAATGAATCACTGGCAATCTTCATAGCAGCCCTGACTTTGTTTTTTGGAAGTATGACAAAGATGCATGGGACTTTAAGCATTTATGATTGTTTTCTGAAAAAAGAAACATATTTACATATCTGCAGCTCCAGATCAGTCATACTAATGCATTTTTTGTACAATAATGATTAAACTTTCTGTACAACAAGAGAGAGTACTGATGGATCAGATCAAATGTTTTCCCATAACAATCAATATAGAGAGACATATTTCATCTTTTACTGGAAGAAATAGCATCACAAATAATGGGAACCATGAATAATGGGTATTAAAAGCATCCATATTTGCGTCCCTCGTTACATATAACCCACCTCCTTCAAAAACCCAACCATAATTATTGTTTATTGCCTGCATCAGTTAAATTCACTACCTAAGAGCAAGAGGTTTGTAGTGGCCTGCCATGATGTATCATGGAATCAGATGAGAAAGGACCATTTAGGCCATCAAATCGAAAATGAGGGATCTGTCAAAATGGTGATGGGGTAAGTATAGGAACACCAACATAGCCTCACAGAAATAATGGATTACACAAGGATACAGACCAAAAAGCCTTCTGCCTATCTTAATTCTTGCAATCTGCAACATATAGATTACAATTCCATAAATAACAGCAGTTATGTCAATTAGAATTAGAGGAACTGTCGTTCACAAATCAGCTGGAAGGCACTGAGTTGCTCACACAAGGAATCAGTTTAGATCCTCTTATTTTCCTAACCCACCTTACGTTTTTTTTGCTTCCATTTATGATGACAATGCAGAGGTTATTTCCAGAAAATCAGTATGTAAAAAAATGTACCAAACAAAACTCTCATCTTGACCTACATTGTTTATTTGAACTTTTAATCAAGATGCCACAATTCTAGGCTTTTGGATTCTAGAGCATTACAAGGATGACACTCCAAATACAGTATGCAGATAATGTTCTGTTATTTGTCAAAGGTTGTTGGATGGCTTTCCTGACATTTAATTGACCTGCTCCTTGTTAACTTAAAAAAAAGGCCTCCTTTTACTGCCTTTATTCAAGCAGCAATCTATTCAACTCAAGTTGCTTCTTTCATTTATACAATCCACTTAAAAGTGAACTACAAAGCAGACAAGGGTTGGGAAACAAAACACAGATACAACAAGTTACCAGTGAAAGATGAATTAAGTAATAGCTGCCGATGTCATATTATTTCTTAGAAAAGTAGAGCCTGTTGCTTTATTTTACTGGTATACTGCATTTGTGCACAACTGCCTCCTTTTTCTTCAGAGATACAAAAGGCTGGCTTCTTAAATTGTTGTGCAATAACAGAAGATTCAGAAGGAAAAGTTCCATATTATCAATTGCACCTTTCCATATCTATGGGAATAGGCAACCGAAGGCTTGATAAATAAAATCCATCAGTAAATACTAGAGTGGGCTTTCTTTCCAGTATCTGCAGTGGATGATCTTAATGGTACCAAAGGAAGAGCTTATGCCTCACATTTGCAAATGGATTTTATCCCATTCTTTTTATACTGCTTGTTCTGTTCTTTTTCTAGCAAAGCATATGTGGTCTGTAGGAGAATTATATGTCATCCCTAAAAGCTTGTCATGAATGAACCTTAGGATGCAAACTTGGGCTTCCCATATTTCTGAGGCAGGGGTGGGCTGCTGGGGGTTTGCAGGGGTTTGGGACATCCTTTAGCTAAGATTCTGCACAATTTGGAGAACCCCCAAATCCCACTCATGGCTGGCCCCACCCATCCTGCCCCGCCCATCCTAGGAACCCCCAAGCAGCCTGTTTTGGATTGCAGGGAAGTGCAGGGTGCGCGTGGAGGCTCAGGGAGGGTGAAAAATGGGCCTCCTGGAAGTTTGGGAAAGCCAGAAATGGGCCTGTTTCCAGCTCCCAGAGAGATTCCAGAGCCTGGGAGACCATTTCTGCCCTCCCGGAGGCTCGAAGAAAGCCCCCAAAGCCCAGGGAGAGCAAAAACACCCCCCACCATGGTGCAGGAGGCCAGCTAGGCCACATTCACCATGGCTTGCCCACCCAGCAACTGGGCAGAGAGCCCATTGCTAATTTTTTTGAAAGAGGACACAATGTAATTCTAGAGTTATAAAGCTCCATACAGCTCTTCCTTATCTTAGGAACCGGTCCTCACTGGAGCTTTCTGTGGTGCTGAAATGACTTGACTTACAGAGTATTTCTTGGCACTCCATGAGGTTGTCAGAAATCAAGGCAGCAAATAGCACTTGAAAGCAGTCTCATTGAAGCTAGATTTTGTTTATTCTGAATGTCTCCATCTCATCTTTCAAGCTTTGATTCCTAAGACTGCTTTAAAATGCCATTCATAAAGACATATAAAACAATATTAGAAAGAATGAAACATAACCCAACATTTGCAAAAAGTGGCATTGAAATCAAAGTTACTGGGCACATTTCTTAAAACAAATCAAAAGGAAAATGGGAGGAAAAGAAAAAAAATGTTGAGACACATAAAAATATAATAAAGCCTAGAATTGGGAAGATAGTTAAGTTTTAAAAAATCCAGATGTGAGATCAATATACTTAGGATGGACATCTGTTCTGAAAAGTGATGTTCATTCAGAAAAAAATCTCACTAGCTAGGCAGTTCTTATGGGAGAAGTTAGCCCTTCACTTAGTCTCGTATCTCAGCTTGAGCCTCAATTAGCTATTTCAGTCCATCTTATCTATAATTAATACAGCTTTCCAGTTATGGATCCTCCATTTTCTTCTTGTCCTTAGCATGTACATCTAAAGTAGAGGTACATCTAAAGTAGATTTGTTAGGACAGATGCTATTTATTTATTCAATTTATATAACTCCCCTCTCACAACAGCAATTTCATGTAGCTTAAAAACAACATTTACAGATATAGAAGGATATTATAAGGCACAGCAACCTATACAGCAGCTAAAAAATTCAAACCATATCATCGGCTCCAAGTAACACTCTGAATTAATCGTTAATCGTTAATTTTTTAAAGAAACTTCTGAAAGGTTAAGAGTTGCGGTCAGTCTGTTCTTAGGTAGAATGATGTTCCATAAGGATCAGACCAGAAATCAGGAGGCCTCCAATTCTAGTCTGTCTTAGGCACAAGTGATTTTGAGCCAGTCACTCTCTCTCAGCCATAAGAAGGAAACAATGGCAAGCCACCTCTGAAAAGCCTTTCCAAGAAAATTGCAGAGAGTTGTCCAGGCAAGGAAAACACAATTTAATGACAGAAAAAAAAATACAAATAACCCAGTTTGTCAAGGTTATTGCAATAGTGAAATAAACAGTAACTTAGCATACATCATTGTGTTCATAAACACCTTCACATGTAAGCCGTGAACGTTAATGACAGTTGACTCTACTATATATTAAGGAAATTATAAGGTGACAAGGTTAATTTGGTTTACATACACAGCACACAAGCGGAAAAATCTCTAATATCAAGGAGCTGCTGAGAATAATTACATTGTGAGTCATAATTGCCCATAGGGAAGGAATGCATTTCATACAATAGAGTGAACTCTGCGGATCAGGTGTCATCAAACATTCTCCCTGAAAAGCCAACTTCATTTTTGCCGCATACCTAAGCAATATGGGCATGAATAATAATTTTGAAAGGAATTTTTCCTGCAGAAGCATTGTATCCATTTGCACATGCACCATAATGCACATTGGCAATAATAAATCACATCAGCCAGGCTGTTGCCATTTATTGTGTTGTTTATAGCAATGCCGAGTTGACTGGCATTTGCATTTGGCTTTTGTAAGTTAAAGCAGGAGTTTTGCTCACTAAGTTTGATTGCATTTACAGACCTCCCATCAGGCAGCATTCAGAAGCAACAATCATTCATAGAGTGACTCAGGGTCATGTTAAACAGTTCTTTAACAACATGGTATATCTTGCTTGGCACTAGGTGATATAATTAAATGAGGGGACAGCAGAATTAATAAGCAGTAGACAAAAATAAATTGAAAACCAGGCCACTTCAGCATTGTAGATTTTCCTTGGAGCTTCCAGATAGAAAATTAGATGTAAAATTAAATCTAATTGCATATTGGTCCAGATAGCGCTATTTTCATATCACAGAGTTATACCATACTACAAGAATGAATTTAGTGTAATAGTTAAGGCACCAGATTAGAAATTCAGAGACCATGTGTTCTAGTTGTAAGCCTCAGGCCTTAAGCCAGTGGATGATTTGGGACCAGCCAATCTCTCTTGGCTTTAGAAAGAAGGCAAGGGTAAACCACTTCTGAAAATCTGCGCAGAAAACTGAAGAGACGTCCATTTTGAGTCAAAAATTACTCAAAAGTACAAAAATTAAATTTAAAGAAAAATTAAAATCACCAACATAGCATAACCAGATGACAATATAAGTTATTTTAAAGTAAATTAAAGTTAAAACATAAGAATAAATCAACATTACATGAATAAAAACATAAACTATATCCTATTTCAACAACTTTAATGCCAAATTATGGAGTCCTTATGCTCTGAGCTTGGCTGTTTACTTCCAAAGCCTAGCTACCCAACCAATGTTCGGAAACTCTTGGAAGTATCAACTGTTGGAAGACTCCACAGTTCAATTCAGATAGAAAGACGGATCGATGGATGGATGGATGGATGGATGGATGGATGGATGGATGGATGGACAGACAGAAGGATAGATAGACAGACATTCCCTTTTATTGAAAACCAAATCTGTTCAAATAAATACATACTAATTTCTAACAAAAGGGGAGTAAATTTGGTAGTAAATTTCAATTATCTTTTGGGGAATTCCAGCATCTGGAAGTGGTCATTAAAAATATACCTCCATCAAATGTTCCTTTGGCCTATGATAATCTTAAATCAGAGAACCTACCTCTCCTAATATCTTCTTAAATGCTGGGCAGGCTGTTTGAGAGCATCTTCTTCAGAAACAAAAGATGTGGTTACTAGATAAGGGAAACCTTCAATATTGATTTGCCATTGGTACAAAGAGTGAAAAGAAAGCCTTTGGCCAGATAAAACAATTTAGCTCTTTTAGCTTGATTTAAAATTATAATTAGTGAACTAAAGTTTAAATCTTGATCCTTTAACTTCAGCTATGACTAATTTTGACTCTCCCCTCCTCACCTTCCAATTTTTGTTATGCTACATCCATACATGTAAGTCCTTGAAGTATCAAATTACATTCCCAATAATTCTACCAAAATGGAAGTCAAAAGGATTCCCTAAAAGCACAACTCATCTAACACTACAGTCAATAACTTCTTTCTCATTTTCTTGGATTTCAACTCTATAAGCATGCTAGCCATTTTTGCTGTCATCTTTTATTCATAAACCCAAGCTGCTTCCAATATCACAGCTCAAGCAAATTTCAGCGATAATTCCAATTCAGAGTGCATCACCAACATCTTGCTCACTCAACCAGCTTCTATGTCTACTGTTGCTACAGGAAAAGATGGGTAAAAGGTATCTGCAATCTGCCAAAGGGACAAAGGGTAGGTCTATTTAATTATGACTCAATTGCCATAGAGCATTGGAAACTATATTATTTTTGTAGCTGTTAAAAACTTTGCCCTCCACTTCTGTTGTTCAAAAAATCTTAAATATCGGATACATCTACATTTTTGATTCTATAGTTTAAACTCCTACTCATAAACTGTACTTCATGGCATTCTGACCTACATATTTCTGTAATGATAAACATTTAAGTCTCTGATTTTGAATCTTTCTCCTTCCTCTGTACAAATAACAGTAGCTTAGCTTTCTAACATACCCAATCCTCTTGTGCACATTAGCATTCACTGATATGTTAATTGGTAATAGCATTATTTCATAAATCTCTGTTGGATAATCCTTTTTTTTTTTTCAAGGATTGTCATTGCAGCATGATTTTAATTCTGTATTTTCCCAAGATGTTCAGTATCCAAACTGATAGTTTCAAACTGAGATACTTTTGGAAAAAAGCAAAGATGGAAAGTTTTGGGATAAATACAGCATAAAAAAATTGGATTTCAGCCCATACCTATGAGAAATGACCTGGTGAACTTCTGCCTGATATTGCTACTGCATGAGTGTGCATATAATCCCCAATTTGGAAGCTACAATGTTAAACACAAAGTGTTGTATTTTATGATTTTTGTTGAATGTGGGTTTTTTTCCCTTTTTGTTTTTATGTACACTGACAGCATATGCACCAAAGACAAATTCCTTGTGTGTTCAATCGCACTTGGCTAATAAAAAATTCTATTCAATTTTAAATGTTAAACTGGTTTATAGAAAGCTGTAGATTATCCAGCATATTCTTCACCAACAGCAAGTTGTCTTCATAAAAATAGTCTTGGATTGCCACTGATGCACAAATACTCAGCCTTGCATTTTCTTGGCATAATAAATGTTTTTACATTTTATCCTCTAAAAGGCTAGTGTTTCTCAACCATAGGAACTATGAAATGTATTCTGGGAATTGAAGTCCACATATCTTAGATTTCCTACAGTTGAGAAACGCTGTTCTAGGATGAGTAGAAGGAGAGAAAGAATGAGAAAGTGACTAACTTTTTTACCGCATCCAGCAGCCCTGGAATTTGCAAGTGGTCTCTGCTCAAAGGCTAACCAGGAATAACCCTTTTAGTTTTCTAGGCAAGTCAAGGTCTCTCAGATATCTCCATCTAGTATGCCTCACATAAAGATACAGGAAAAAAATTACACTGTAATCAGTTGAAAAAAAATAATAAAAACACAAGATGAGATAGGAAGAAAATAATGTGATCATCATGTTTAAGAGTCAAATACTTTAGAACTTGTAAAAAAATAGGCATAATTTTTATCAAATAAGAAAATGACTTGTGGATATCAAGCTGCCAAAAAGTGTCATCCATATATTTTCATTTAAGATAATAATTTGGACATAGCAACATCTTTATATGGCAGTGATTTTTTAGAATCTGAAGGATTAGTTTTGCATTTTTATTGTTGTTGTTGTTGTTGTTGTTGTTGTTGTCACCCTGCTTAGCTTTGAGTTCTTTCTGATTTTGCTACCAGCTGAATATATTATGGAATAAGGATTCCTTGGGGACCAGCTTTAACAACCTCCATAAACACACCAGAGAGACAGATTGGTTGCCAAGGCAATAGCTAGCAATGTCAACAGTCTTCCTTAACAGAAAAGGGCAAGATCTTGCAGGCTTGGCAAACTGGGCTACAAGAAAGAAAAGCATACCTAATTGATGGAATCCAGTGGGCTTTTTCACATCTGCAAGCATGCTTTTAAAATCCTCAACTTTCACCAGAGCATTTATCCAACATTGCCTGTATGCAAGTAGCCATGACAGAGGATAAGGCAAAGCAGAAGCAGAGATGGTTGAGGACCTCCTGCAATAAGGAAATTACAGCTTGCACCAGTTTTTGTATACATGATTTTGTTTGTGTTTGTTTTCCACTAGCTGGAACTTCATCCAAAGTTTCTGTTGAACACTGAAGTTTTTGCACTGACCTATAAAAGCCAGAAGTAAAGAGCTGAGAAATCTATTCCTGCAAATAAGTCAATTTGGTAGGTAAAATATAAGTGGCAATTGTCTTCCTTAAACACATTACAGTGAAAGGCAAATGTCTGTAAACAGAAAGGTGTGCTTTCTTTCGTTGCTCTGAAATGATTTCTCAGATTGCCATTTAGAGGCCAATGCCTTAACACTCCCTTCCTACGATAAGCCATGAGGTGGTGCAGTTCGGTATTGTGCTATTTTATTTTTTAAAAAACTTAAAGGAACTTATTTGAAGGCAGTTAATAAAAAGCACAAAGCACCTGTAAGTAGGAACCAGAAATGAAAATGAGTGTTTAGATCTTTCTTAACACTGCAAATCAGCCCAGCTGTTTAAAATAGTTAACTGAAGCAGCAAGATCTTGGAACTAGCAGCTTTGATGCACAAACACTTCCTTTTCTGTACTGATTTCTGAACAAGAAACCTGCAGCATTTGCTGCAGTAAATGGTATTTATTATTTCAATAGTCGAGAAGCAAGATATTCCAATGACCCTAATTGATTTTTTTGTATTCCTATATTAATCTGCTGTGTGATGGAATGGAGTCTGGAGTTCCAGGTGGGAGGGGATGCTTTCCAGAGGGCAAAAAGGCAGGGGTACTTGGATATCTGTTAGGAGAGGGCATCTGGTCAGAAGAGGGCTAAGACAGCCCCTCCCTAACATCTCACAAAATATATCTATAGCTATGCAGATACAGTAGTTCCATGTGTCATTCTTGGTTCTTGGTGCCTGCCAACTGCTCCTATTTATTGTAGTTTTGAAGCAGTTTAGAACATAGTGGTTGGGTGGGTTCACATATTTCACTACATTGTTATATGTTGTTGTTTAGTCCTGTGTCTAAACCCAGCCACTGCTGTCTATAAATCCTAGTTAATACCCAGCATAGTGTATATATCCAGCATGATTCAACAAATCATGGCTGAAAGAAACTTGAATTTTATCCCATGGTAGCAGAAAGTGTGAAATATGACATCCAACTGCCACCATTCATGCCATTCTGAAGGACCTTAATACTCAGAAGCATTTTTATGGCACAAGAGGTCTGCAGAACATATGCATGTATGTAAAAACAGATGTACCATTTAACACAAAGCACTATTTGATGTGGTACAAAGGAATGTGTCTGGATGAATGGAATGAATAAACCTTCCTGCATTCTCTTTCTTATGCAATTAACACCACATGCACAAAAAGGGCAGAGAGATGCACTAGCAATCTATGACCAACTGACAAGCACAGGCAATACTTTTTTCAGTTCAGGTGAAGGAGATTCCAAGACAGCTAATCTACCATCATTACTATTTGCATGGAGGATCTCAAAGACAACAAGAGAAGAAAAGCCCCTTTGCAAGCACACACAGACAAGTCTAAGGAGACGAAGTTTTGGAGTTTTCAGAAGCTCCTCTTGTTCAGATCAGCACTGAGTAAGCCATTGAAACAGATTACAAATTATTTTTTCTCTCATAAAGTGAGCACCAGCACCAGTGTGCAAGTTATCACCTCATTTTACATGCTATTCTGCTGCATGTTGCACAATTAGTGACAAAGGATGTGACAATTTCTTTTTCTTTACCTTTCATGTCTGTATGTGAATAAGCTTAGCAAACAGAACTCGGTTGCCATTATGGGGAGTCTGCTTTGGAATAAAGGTGCCTTAATTAAAAATGGAACTTCCCAAAGTAGAACTGTGGGTGTCTTCTATTTTGAATCACATCCATCCTGAATCCAGTGACAGGCCCAGAGCTCTGTGGCAATGCAATATCACAAAAGCACAGCAGCAATGCATTTATCTCCCCCATGCTGTTTTTAATTGCATCCTCTTTATTCTTAAAGACCATGATGAGCACTGGGATTTTTCAAGGAAAGCATGAACATTGAAAGAAATGCAGTTCTTCTTTAGAACTTCCTTTGCAACTTTTGCCACTGTACCAGTGTAGCACAGTCTCTACTCAGAATATACACTCCTTCAACATCTAATGTTACTCAGGGTCAAAAGTCCATTGCCCAAAAAAAGCATCACCAAGAAGGGAATATCAGCCAATAAGGCTCTCGCATGACAGCTGGGCATATGCTTGGCCTCACAAATTAAGTTAGAGGGAATTATTGGCTGTGGGTACCCATCCACAGCCTGTCTAGAGATATCAAGCAGACAGTTTGAAATGCAGGGAAAGGATAGCAGGATTGACCCAGAGCTTATCTTTTCTGAATCCTGTGTATCTTGGTTTGGAAGCACTGGGGCCTCTCCGTTTTCCAGAGACTTCATACAAAAGTTGTGAACAACTCAAATGTTTGTCAGTTTTGGAAAGGTTTGGCTATCAAGCTAGTATGGAAAAAGCAACTCTTAGCCAACCTTCTTATAGACCTCTACAACATCCAGATGCTATAAGCCCCTTCTTGCTCCCCAAATCATATCTCTGGATATTATTTCCACTGATAGAACATATATTGATAATGTGAACACACGCAATATGGATACACATTTGGCTGAGACCACAAAGAGACGAAACAATGCAAACTTGTAAATCTCCCTATCTGATACCAGCTCCATCAGCTGCAACCCCCATTTGCTTTCTTCATAAATCAATGACCTTTCAAAGAGAAAAATCTTCCTTATTGCTATATTAAAAAATAGAATAATACGACACAGAAGCTTGTTGCTACTTTGTCCTATCTGTAAACTGGGTGTGAATAAACTCTTCATCTACTATTCTAAAATTCAAATTTCTCAGAAGCTGAATTCTCCATGCTTTTACTCAGCCAACCGATTCTATCCACACTCAGTGTTTTACATGAATAAGGACCCAGTGGAGTTGAACAGGGCTGATATTAGGAGACTGTTTTTCTGCTCTTTAACTTTCCCAACCTCAGGCTTCAGACAGATAGTTTTGCAGGGCAAGCAGGTATTCCAAGTCTTTTTCCCAAGGAACAAATCAATTTTAATTACCACAAAGCCTCTCCCCCAGTAACTATCCACACTGTGTTGTCTTCCTTCCTTTTCTCACCCAGTAACTACTCCAAATTAAATGGCAAATGGTATTGCAGCAAGGGCATTGTCATGCAAATGAAGAAAAACAGCTTCCCTCCCAATTTATTCATGCAACCAGAGACTGCATTGTTAAGCCAGAGAATATATTCTGCCATCTCAATGGTTCTGGAGGAAAGATAAGTAGCACTGTACAGGTTTTTCATTTGTAGGCTGGCAAATTGTGTTTTCTCTCTCTCTCTCACTGTCATACAAAATGGCCAGCTTGGTCAGCTAAGACAGAATCTAATTATGAGTTCTTTGCATATGCGCACCTTATTTTTCTATTTCTATTTATTTTATTTATTTATTTTTGTCAATTGCTTACAAGATAATAGGTATAAGTATATACATAGTTATGAATACATGAAATGGATACATATAAGAAAAATAAAAGAAATAATAGGACAGGGACGGTAGGCACGATTGGTGCACTTATGCACGCCCCCTACAGACCTCTTAGGAAAGGGGTGAGGTCAACAGTAGACAATCTAAGGTTAAAGTTTTGGGGGTTTGGGGAAGAAACCAAGTCAGGTGGAGCATTCCAGACATTGCCCCCTCTGTTGCTGAAGTCGTAGCTCCTGCAATCAAATTTGGTGCGGTTAACCTTAGTTTGTATCTACCATGTTTCTCACAAAATAAGGCTGGGCCTTATTTTTTTTAACCCTCCCCCAAAAACGGCAAGACCGTCTTTTGGGGGGATGACTTAATTTCCCCCCTCTTGCATCCTCGGGCGGGTGGGTAAAGACGGCTTGGATGTTGACCTCCGCATTGGTGGGGCACTTTGTATCGTGAGACCTTCTGCCACCATTGCTTTCCCTTCTCCCTGTGCTACCGGTGTTTGGCACAGCCATGCGCGGCCAGCCAAGTCTCCTCCCTGCCCAGTGGAGCCCAGTGGAGTCACTTGGCTTCAGGTGCTCCTGTCACTGCCTTCCCTTCGCCTTCGGAGGCAAAGCCAATTCTTTTAAAAACGACGCCCTACTACCGGTATGACAAAGTCTCCCCTGCCTGAGGGCAGCCCAACCCCACGTGGGGAGGCAAATCTCCCGGGGCCGTAGCACAGGATCAGCCCACCCCAGCAGAAATGCCCAGCCGCCATCCCTGCCTGGTGCTGGACAGAGCATGAAGAGCTTTACCTGAGGCATCCATCGCAGCTGACAGGCAGGCTCTCCTGCCCAGCAGCGGAGCTCTTGCCAAGGCAGTGAGCATCTCCCTGCCAGCCCTCCGCTCATCCTGCCAGGGCCGTACCAGAGCCATGTGGGCTTGGCAGAGCTGGGAAAGTGAGCTGCAGGTGCGTGCCCACCTGCCAAGCAAAAGAGCCAGGCCTACCCAAGTTTGGTTTCCTTCCCAAGTCCCTCCAGCCCGAACCTGAAGGGGCTACCAGGAGAGGCCGCCCAAGGCAGTGATAGTGCCCACCCATTCATGGACAGGGAGGCAAAGAGATGACTTGCGTTGCATCCTCCTCTGAGCTGAGCCCTGCCAAATGAGTGCCTCTGCCCAATCCCGTGCTGCTGCAGTGTTTGGAGCTGCTGGTGCATTTGGAGATGCGTGGGGATGGGGACGGGCTGGGCGAGGGGTAGAAAGGACAGGTGGCTTCAGGCTCTCTCTGCTAGACCCACCAGCAAGGGAACCCTCACCTCCCTGGCCACAGATGGGTGGGCACTATCACTGCCTCAGGCAGCCTCTCCTGGTGGCTCCTTTGGGTTCAGGCTGGAGGGATTTGGGAAGGAAGCCAAGCTTGGGGCGGCCTGGCTCTTTTGCTTGGCAGGCGCGCACGCACCCACCTGCGTCTGGGCACTTCTGCTGGGGTGGACCGATCCTGCACTGTGGCCCTGGGTGATTCACCTCCCCATGTGGGGTTGGGCTGCCCTCTCAGGCAGGGGAGGCTTTGTCGTACCAGTAGTAGGGTGTCATTTTTAAAAGAATTGGCTTTGCCTTCGAAGGCAAAGGGAAGGCGGCAACAGGAGCGCCTGAATCCAAGTGTCTCCGCCGGTCTCCGGTTGCAGGGAGGAGCCCTGGCTGGCCACGCATGGCTGCGTCAAACGCCGGCAGCATGGGGAGAAAGGAAAGCAACAGTGGTGGAAGGTCTCCCGGTATGAAGTGCCCCACCAACACTGAAGTCAACACAGGCAGCACCATATCCGGGAATGCAACAAAAGTACTTCCTAATGGCAAGGCCCCCCGCCATTTCCCTCCCCCCATTTCGCATGTTTAATATAGGGCTTAATTTGGGGAGAGGGGCTTGATTTTATGCCTATAAAACATGCTGGGACTTCCTATTGGGGGAGGTCGTATTGTTGGAGAAACATGGTATTTTTTGCTCTTGTGTTGTTATGGTTAAAGCTGAAGTATTCATTGACAGGTAGGACATTGCAATGTATGATTTTATATAATATAAATACTATATACTATACTTATACTATACTATATATTATATACTATTCTTAGATCGGACCAAAGGCAGCATTTCTAGGTCTAGAATTTCAAGTCTGGTGGCATAAACTATTCTGCAATGAGTAGAGGAGTGGAGAACTCTTCTTGTGAAATATTTCTGAACTTTCTCAAATGTGTTAATATCAGATACATAATGTGGGTTCCAGACTGATGAGCTGCATTCGAATATTGGTCTAGCAAATGTTTTGTATGCTGTTTTGTAAGTTATTAGTGTAATATTACAAGAGAAAAAGCTATGTAAGATTAGGTTAACAACTCTTAACTCCTTTTTGGCTATGTAGTTACAGTGAGCTCTAGCACTTAGATCATTTGGGATGAGAACTCCAAGATCCTTGACAGAGTTTAGATCATCAACAAGGTCTTGACTATTCAGCCTGTATTTTATTTTCTGATTATTATTTTTTTGCCAATATGTAGGACAGAGCATTGATTTGTTGAGATTTGAAGCTGCCATTTGTTTTACCATTCTGATACACAGTCAAGGTCTTTTGAATATATATTAATGATTTCATTCTTCTGCTTTTAACCTGGTTGTGTGGATGACAGTTTTAAAGGGGCATCTTCCCAGCACTTCAAAAATTGGGGGGACAGGGACTTCTTCCGAAACACTTTGAAAGTGATTTTTTCAATATACCCAACCATAGTACAAACCGTCCAAGCAAAATATTTCTGTCCTTTGCCCTTAATGTTGCTTTATCTTGTCTCCAGTCAAATGGGAGACAAGGTTAAGATCTTTAGCAGCACTGCGGTGTTTTTCACCTTAAGCTGACAAGGTACTGAAAACCTTGTTATGCTTTGCCATCTGCTATGTCAGAAATAAAGTCAGATGGTCAGTAGTGAATGGGGAAGTGCAGCACTGGACATTTAAGGGTGATGACATGGTTCCCTCTTCTTTAGTCCCTGGTTCCGGATCGTCTGCTGCTATTCTGCTTCTAGCAGGGGTGTCAAACTCAGGACTCATGGGCCGGATCTTGTCAGAATATTCATGAACAGGCAGAGACATGGTTAACAAAGTCAACCAATGGGAGCTGAATTGGGGGCTGAGAGTCTGGATGTGGCTTAGCTAGGTGCTTTCAATTCCTGAAAGTGAAACAAGTAATCTTGTTCTGAGCTCTGTTTGTGTTTTGCTTATGTTACGTTAGAAGAAACAACTGGTATTGTAAATTTTATTTCAATATGTTATTATGTATATAAAGAAGTTAATGATCCTGCTGAATCAGTCATCTGTGTGTTTTCTAGACTTCAATTTGCTGCAAATTCTCACAGATCTGCCCTGTGGGATATTTAGATATGGCCCGCGGGGCTCTCCTGGAAACAGGAAAGGACCGGCCCATAGGGCCTCTGCCAGCAAAAATGGAGCTTGTGGGGAGCCGTGTGTGACACTCCCCCCTGGCTCCATTTTCGGTCGCGATGGCCTCCTGCAGCCCTCTGCCAGCAAAAACGGCCTTAAAATTGATGCAGCCTTAATGTGTCTTATTAATCCATGAGGGTAACTTCAGAGTTATTTCTTACAGTGTTGGAAATGGCTTTTCTCTTGTTTCTTTGATACGTTAGCTATTCCATCTATGGTGTTTTGCTTTTCGTGGTTGGGAGTGGCAGACGTCAGCCACTCTTATTTCTCTCTCCTTTTGTTTGTGTGAATGTTTGTGTGCTCACCAGAAGATGAACATTTCCACTGCATTATTTCTCTCAGCTATATATCTCCGCAAGAAACAGTCCCGTTCTTCTGAAGAATGGAATTAGGAAGGAACTAAATATGTCACCGAGGCCATATTGCACCAGCAAAGAAAGAGAGAGAGAGAGAGAGAGAAGGAAGATTTGCAAGCTCAGTGGCTGTCTGTTTTGCTTATTGGCATTCCAAAGCCTGTAAATCATAGCTTCTGCATGAGATGCTATCATTTTAGTGTTGCTCTGCAATGGCCTGATAGTTTAGAAATACAATACAAATCTTCTATTCACGACATTCTGGGAAAACTGAATCCCAGAACACAGGTGGCATTCAGCAGGTTCTGACCAGTTCTGGAGAACCGGTAGTGGAAATTTTGAGGAGTTCAAAGAATCAGCAAATCCCACCTCTGACTGGAGATTTTACAGTATCATTTCCCTGCCACACCCACCAAGCCACACCCACAGAACCGGTAGTAAAAAAAAATGAATCCCACCACTGTCCCAGAATCTGGAAGCAACAACCAGGGATGGTGATAGATTCTTCCACAACAGTAACAGTTGTATGTATGTGTAATACATATGCATTTGATTTCTATAGCCACCCATGTCAATGACTCTGAGTGGCTTACAATTACAAAACTATAAAAACAAGTAAAGCACTAAAAACCATTGTCTATGGTAGGGGTGACAAACTGGATTTCTTTGAGGGACAGATCAGCATTGTAGTTCTCCTCTGCGCCCTGTTTTCAGCCTGGATGGCCTCCTGCAGCACTTTGCCAGCCAAATTGGGGCATGGGGTGGCACACATGGCCCCCTATGCCCCGTTTTTGGCCTGGATGGCCTCCTGCAGCACCTTGCCAGCCCAAATGTCCTCCCCCACCCATGTCCCATTTTGGCTGCCCGAGGCACTGCGGACCGTTCCTTTGCTATTTCCAGCCCAGCCCCATGGGCCAGATTTAAGTTTGAGTTTGACACCCCTGGTCTATGGAGATTCCCAGTCATCCAGGTCATGGTTGTCCCAAAAGTGCTTTTTCAAAAGACAATGGGACTTTGTTTTTCCTTGAAGATGTTTTCCTTCTCATCCAAGAAGCTTCCTTCAGTTGTGAACTCCAAAAAGCTTCTTCACTTCTGAACTGAAGAAAATTTTTGGATGAGAACCAAAACGTCTTCAGGAAAAAAAAGGAAGTTCAGTTGCCTTTTGAAAAAGCACCTTTGGGACAATAAAAAGCACTTGAAAAATAATAAAGGCACCCAAAATAAATGTACATAGCAGCTGAGATAGTTAGCCAGTTCACAGTAAAGCCAAGAAATGGGGCCCTTTAACACATTCAGCATCTCAGGCGCAGGAACAGTTTTTAAAGGCTTAGAAATGGCCAGCAGGGTTGGAGCCTTTAGAAAATTCTAATTTCCAAAGGGAAGACATTCCACAGAACAGGGGCTGCTGCAGAAAAAAACCCAACTTCTCTCTCCCCTCCAGCTTGACACTCTGTGGCTGATGGGATCTGCAGCATGCCCAATCTGCTAGATCAAATGGCATGTGTAGAAACTCAAGTAACCTGGTCCCAAGTCATGTAGGGCTTTAAGGTACTTGTGATAACAAGTACCTTGAATTACACCTAGAAACACGCCAGTAGCCAATGTATCTCATGAAGAAGTGGTGTTTGGTGTGCGGTATAGCAGGCACCAATTACTAGCCATGCAGCTGCATTTTGCACCAACTGAAGCTTCCAAATGCTGTTCAGGGGCAGCCCTATGTAGAGCACTGCAGTAATCTAAACAAGACATTACAAGGAAATGGGTGATAGTGCAGAGGACCTCCCAGTCCAGTCAAGGAAAACAGCTCCACACTGTATATTATAACACAAACTGGAAGCCATGCTAAAAAGTGCTTAGTTTTAAGTCCCCTCATTATTCCTCCTTAATGTGAAAGCAAACAAATCAGTAAATATCATCCCTTTTTATCCCTCTCCCCTGTGAGGTAGGAAGGTTTTGAGAGCCTACAGCTTGCTGTATTTTCTACCGTTTCTTTGATTGGTGACTTGAAGGCAAACAGACATCAAACTTTGTCAAACAGAGTACAGAATTGTGAGAAAACAGAGCTGTGCTGTCTCCCTGTGACTAGGGCCTTAATATTAATACAAGGTTGTTCATGACATTTGGAAACAGAACGGTCACCCAAAGAGACAACAGATGGTAGTTAAGGAACTAAAGTTCAAGAAATCCCTGCATCAGTAACTGTAATAAGAGAAGTAACAATACCATCGCATTGAGAACAAAAGCATGAACAGGGACACATCTGCAGTTTGCTGGATTTCAGAGAAGAAATTAATGAGAGCAGACCAAAAGGAAAGCTGTTCCGTGTATTACAAAGATCCTGCCTGCCCAGTTTTGCAACCATTAGGGAGGAAAGAAAAGAATAAAAAAATTAAAAAGATATTTTTTTTTTCTTCCCGATTATACAAATATGGTGTGTGGCAAAAAGGCTGAACAAACATGGGAGCACATGCAGTGATAGGGGTTATAAAGCTTCCATAAGAGCTGCACATAATATTCTCCTGATTTATGTTTAAAATCCAGCAATTTTTCTCAGAGACACATAGAAGAATATTAACCCTCGCTCTGCTGTCTTCCTATTCAATCCTGTTATCACTACTACTGGTACCGTAGACAAAATTCAGCCTCATTTTGATAACCAAAATAAGAAATGGAGCATCTTTAAAATAAATTGGAAGGAAGGAACCACACGTACACACACTCATAAAGATGCAAGGAAGATGAGCTCTCAGAGCACTTTGACTTTTTCTTTTACCAAGGGGAAAATCCTGTGCTTAATGAGAATTGTGTTAACAAAAGACTTCTGTTTCACTTTAAATAGAACTTGTTATCTCCTGCCTGAACTGAGAAAGTCCTACAGGCTACAAATGACTCTCCAACACTTGGTGAAAAAATAGGGAAGATTGTCACAAACTTCTTGAAAACTTTAGAAACGTCTACCAAACCCCAATTTTTCTAAAGCATTGGTGAATATCAGTGGGCTAAAACAAATGGATTAGAAAAAAAACATAAGAAGATAAAGTGTTCTCTTCCCCTTCAATAAGCTATAACCAGGAAGGGATACAAGAATAATTACGAGATTCAGACTTTCTGTTCTGGACCAGGGAAGAAACTGTTACATCAAATCTCTAAAAGGACTTCCAAAAGTTTTTAATGCAATTAGTGAGACTAAAATCCCAAGTATGGAACACTTAAATATCAAGACAGAGGCAAGATTTAAATGATTTACACTTCAGCTTTGGAGAAGTAGTCACACCTCTTTTTATTTTTCTAGAGCTGAATTGAAAGGAAAGAGCCTTCCAGGAGGGCCAAATTCTACCCAGCAAGATAAGAGTAGTGTATATTTTTGTATGTTTATCCTCTCAGAATTAGTTTTTCTTTTTTAAAGGAATAAATTAAATCCAAAGCAACTTTTTAAATTCTTCCCTTTCCCTGATATCTCACCCGCATCTCTTGGCAAACATATCACCTTGTCTTCAGGGCCTCCATTTGTACAGCCCAAACATCTCTAGGTTTTGATGGATAGGGGTTTGCATATCTGAAGGTTTTCTTGAATTGTTTAGATGGACATCCAGGGAGAAGTGATGAAAATAAACTCTGCAGAAAAGTCCATTTCACAAACCTAAAAAAGAATACTACGATCTATTTTAAATCGTTACAAGCTCACACAATTCTCCCTACTAAAAAAAAAATATTTTGCAAGTGATCACCAAAACTTACATGCCCACCGGAACACCCGGCATGGCACTAGTTGTACACATTAATATGTAGTACATGTTCAGCTCCTATATTTAATCCCTCATGGGCAACCAGCATAGTTCTTGAACATTTATCAAGTGCTCCATGCATGAAAGCGAAATGGGAATTAGGTAATAGCAAAGAACTAAACTAATATAAACAGGGTAACAAGCATCCTGGGCTTTAAGTAAACCAAGAAATAGTTAACACTGAAAAAAAAAATGGAGGGAACTGGCTTCTCTACACACACAGCAAATATGAATCTTCTAAGCTTTTCTTGAAGCACTCACTTCCAGCACTTACAATTATAAATCCCAGCATAAAGCAGGCTGGGAAAGTAGAGCAGGGCATGGGATGTGTGTATGTGTGACACAGAGAGAGAGAAAGAGAGGGAGGGAGGGAGGAGAGAGAGAGAGAGAGATTTCCAGTTTAAAAAGTGAAAATTAAAGAAGCAAAAGTTTCAAATTAGGTGGGATTTTAATTGAAATGACTTTGCCATTTTTGACTTAAGGGATCAATCCAAAGATCTGGCACTTGTGCATATTTTTCTACACCATGATACTTTTTAAACAGGTATCATCCCTAAGCATTTCTTGACAGTGCCTGGAAAGATAGTGTATGGAGGGTTTTATTTCCTTTCTCTTAATGGAATGCAAAGCTCCATTTTCAAAAGAATATGCTAACGTTTTAAGCTCTTTTTGTTACTATAAATGATAATGTAGTCAACATGAGGGCCTTGTCATCCCCTTGAAGCTTTCTTACATCTAATTCTTATTCACTTTAACACAAACATGCCTCACTGGAGGATAAACCTTTATGCCAGCCTGACTTGAAAAGTGAAGGGTTGGGAGAAGGGGCTTCCAGTTTGGAGCTTCTTCGGTGACAGACAGAAATCCGCGATTGTGCGCAGTTTTGGTCTGGGCTCGTCACTGGAGCGCCCCGAGCCGGCTGGTTTCAGGGCTAAGCCACCCTGTAGAGGTGGTGAAGAAGGGGGAGACTGCCAACAGGGTTGAGGAGAGCCACATCTCTCCTCCTCAGCTGGCCATTACTCCCTTTCCCGAAGGCGGTTGCAGCGGTGGTCAAAAATGGCCACCTCAAAGAAGAACTCGACCAGGAAAGAATGTGCAGAAGGAAGATAAGAAGTGAAAGTTCTGGCTGACCGGGTTAAATTGCAAAAGCAAAAATGAAGGTACCCTGGAATTTAAACTAAAAAAAAGTAACATCATTCCCAAAGAAGATTCGGAAGCAGCGAAGGAAAGTGAAAAGGGAAAGCTTTGGCTTTTTTTTTCTTCTCTCCCTTTCCCTATATTGACAACTAAGAGACTTAAATAAGAAATCAAGAAAAAAATCCACTTTGACATCAACAGGCAATTAAGCTGAAAATAAAAATAAAATGTCAAAGGGATAATAAAGATTTTTTGGACATTAAAAAGTTTTTTTATAAACAGAAAAGGAGAGAAAAAGAATCAAAGGGCAGGATCTGGAAAAAAGGGAGGACACTGTCTGGAATTAAAAGGAATCTACAGTAAAACTTCAACAAGACTTCTAAAAGATACATTTTAACTGAAACTTGGTAACTAAATTGTAGAACCCCAGGAAGAGAAAGTGAAAAAAAAAGCAAGAAGAAACAGCTTGCGTGTATTTGGATTACTTGGCGATCATTGGTTTCTTAGTTATTACATTTGAATGACTAAAATTAATTGGGTGGTTGTTTAAAAATGTATACCATGGCACCACTTCTGGATGAATTGAAAATGGAACTTAAAAAGTACAAAAAAGATGCATAAGAAGGGAGAGATTCTTTTAACTTCATTTTTCAATTCTTAGACATGGAGATTTGGAACTATGAGAAACAACAAGAAACATCTGCAAAACAAGAAGACTGGGACAAAGAAGAAGCCATCTTTAATGAACAAGTAATTCCATGTGGGGAAGAAAAAGGAAAGGGGGGAAAGAGAATGGAGAATCTAAGACTTAAAAAAACAACCAAAGAAAAGAAAAATAGTTCAAAAAATAAGTATAATATTGGAAAACAACAGAAGAAGGAAATACAGAAGAGAGAAATAGAGGTAGAGAGACAAGAAGGTAAAAAGGGGAGAGAGAAGAAGAGAGGGAAGAAGGAAAGAAAAAGAAGTTATAAAGGACAGAAACAAGATATAGAGAAACAGGGCCTATTTAGAGATAATGGGTGAAAACTTAACTGAAAAAGAGATTCTGTAAAGATACAATCTGTAAAGATTGTATTGTTATATTCGTATTAGAAATAATTTTAGAAAATTGGAAACAATGTATGATTAAAATAGTTACTGTAATCTTGTGAAATATTTGTTAATCAAACAAATGAAATAAAATAAATGAGAGAATTGAATTAGGAAGGGACAGGAACATTTAGTTAGTTAATGTTTTATAAAGTATAAATGAAGGGGGGGGAATTAATTATGGAAAGCTTATAACTGTTCCCATAGAAGTATGATATTTAATGTTAAAGAAGTTAACTTTTTAATGAATATTAACATTAGTAATAGAATTGAATTGGAATGGAATGTGTTGTTTTAACTGTATATATTTACAATCCTTTTTTTCTTTTCTTTTTTAAGAATATAGTGTGAATGTACCAAGCAGAATCCGAATGGAAGTTATGTATTATATTGAATGTTAAACTTTAAGGTATATATTGAAGCTTAAATAAGAGTTAAATGGATAAAATTAAAAGATATAAAGGTGTCATACTCCAATCAGCAACTACAGGAGAAACTTTGTTTAATGAGAAAAGATAATATGAAATTGAAACAGGACAGACAAAAAGTAAAAATGTAATGATTTGAATTGAGATGAGATAATTAAAATAAAATTGAGAAATTAAAAGAGTGGAAAAGCTATGTAGAAAATGTAGAACAGTAATAAGATATGGAATTGAACATAAAAATGAGCATGAAATTGAATTTGTGTCTGTATGAAGAAATGTAACCCGGGATCACGCTACTTTCAAAAAAGATGTTTTATTTGTATTTCTTTGTGAAAAGTCAAATAAAATTTACAAAAAGAAAAAAGTATATTGGCTAAACAAAGAGAATGGGGAAAGCCAGCACTATAGCTAGAGGAAGTCCCTTTTAGAATTGGTGTTTGGATACAGAAGTTTTATGACAACACAAACACATTCACACCTATGCAACACAGTTTCATTCTGAATTATTAGTGTAGAACTGGGAAGGGAAGGAAGAGGAAAGGATTTTGTAGGAGAGTTTCCCCATGGTCCCCATGATCAAAATTTAGATGCTTGGCAACTAATTCATATTTATGACGGTTGCAGTATCCTGGAGTCATGTGATCAGCTTTTGTGATCTTCTGACAAGCCAAGTGAATGGGGAAGCCAGATTCATTTAACAACCATGTTACTAATTTAAGAATTGCAGTGATTCAGTTCTGACCCAGCTCCCCAAACACAACAAACCTCTGCATTTAAATCAATGATTCCTTTACTAGGAGTGCCAGTAGCCCCAGCAAAAAGTTTCCCTCTCAATGCAAGCTAACAAGTCTCTCCAGCAGGGAGATGAATTGTTGTCTGCCGCATCTATTCATCTCCGCCCCCTACCTTTTATCCCCAGAGCTAGGGTGAGGCTTCTCTAGCAGCAGTGGCTCTTCCATGCTGTTGTGGTTAGCTGGCAACAGGTGCAGATGGCTGAGGACAGCGAGGACTCAGATGAAGGGCTGGGACCATTAGGGAGTGGACTGCTGCCTTGGGAGATTGTGGGGGCTGGCAGCAATGATGAGGAGGTTCCTGAGGAGCCTGTGCCAAGTGCGTGTGCTCATAGGACTGCTTGTAGGAAAGAGCAGCTACAACAGCATGGGCGACTCGGGAGTAAGGCTGCAAGATAATGGTCCCCCTTCAAGAAGACAAAAGACAGCTGTGAAGCAAACATTCTTTGCAGGAAGCAAAGACGTTTTGAACTCAGCCTCAAGGACATTACAGTTGGTATTTGAAGTCTCTTGTAAACTATTTCTTGTAAACTATTTCTTATCCGTTGTTTTTTGTCAGACTTGAAAAAATTTGGCAAGGCTTCTTCTTATCTGAGCTAATTATTTGGAAGCAGCCTTTTATCTGTGAAGAAACAGGATTCTTAGCTGAAACTTTACAAGGTTATATATACTACTGCCTTTGTCTTGTGTTTGGTTTCTTAGAACCAGGTTTGGGTCAGAATACACTCCAAGGATTGGCCCACATATTTCCACTGCTCTCCTCTCCTCTGCCTTCTGCACATCTATGCCTCAGGCACTGGACCCAGCTGTTCCTCCTCTTCCTCATCAGCCACCTCCAGACCTGGAGGCTGTTGACTCTCCATCTGAGAGCTGATGGACAGCCCAGGCTCCGCTTCTCTCTCTCTCTCTCTCTCTCTCTCTCTCTCTCTCTCTCTCTCTCTCTCTCTCTCTCTCTCTCCCAGCTCCATTCTCTCTTCCCCCTTAGAGATCTCAGGTTGCTTTGATGTTGATGCTGAACCTGACTCCTATGCCTTCTCCTTCTCGAATTTGGCTGCTGGCCCCCACAACAGATTCACTTAACAAATGTAGCAAGAAAAGTTGTAAAATGGGGCAAAACTCACTAAGCAATGCTTTCACTTAGCAACAGAATTTTTGGGCTCAATTGTAGTCGTCATTGGAGAACTACCTGTAATCCAAACATTTCAAGTAGCTTGTTAAGACTTTTGAGATTTTTGCAGAGAACCAGCCTACATGCCAGCCCAAATGAATGACTGCCATATTCCAGGTTTTTTTTTAAAGAGAGTACTGCTCTTTAAAAGATAAAGATATAAATGAAGCACAAAACAAAATTACTCTAATTGGAAACAGAAAAAATTTATATTGAACAAAAAAAGAAAAAATGAAGGGAGAAAGGGAGAAATTGGGGAAGATTTTAATAAAATAATTTTAATAACTCACAGTATTACTATTTGCAATGTAGTTGTTTTGAAAATGTCAAATCTGTTTCATGTGATAAATATTACATCACAAAACTTATGGGGAAAACCCAACCAAAACATGTAGAGGTAATATTCAACTAATAATTGACTATATTTATGAAAACTTCAGACCTTCCCCCCCCCCCACTACTAAATACATAACAGTCCATGATAATTGCCATGGTTACTTTTTAAAGTATTAGAAAGCAGTACAATGGTGTGGTTAAAATTCATGAAATATATTACTAGATTCACTACAAGATTATAAATGGCTGCACTTTACAAAACAAAGATTCACAAAGTTGTCAACATGTATGTTGAACAGTCTAAAGTTTTGTTTCTAGGGAGTTAATAACATAAAAATGGATACCGATACCCTGAAGGATTTATAAGTAAATTCAGTATAAAATGAAGATTCCCAGCGTTTGCTAGATTTAATGCAGATCAGATAAGAGCCTTAAAAACTCAGATATGCATACAAAGCATTTGAATTGATACCATAAGTCTAATATTTTGATGAACTTAAGAAAGTTATCTCTCTTTCTCTCTCACACAGAGAGAGAGAGAGGAGTAGCCCTTGACTTATAACAGTTCATTTAGTGACCGTTCAAATTTACAAGGATACTGAAAAAAAACTCATGTCCGTTTTTCACTTTTACAGCGTCCCCATGGTCATGTGATCAAACTTCAGACACTTGGCAACTGGTTCATATTTATGACAGCTGTTGTGTCCTGGGGTCATGTGATCACCTTTTGTGATCTTCTTGCATGCAAAGTCAACGCGGAAGCCAGATTCACTTAACAACCAGGTTAACTGACAGACCTAGGAGAGCTGGGAAGAAGGAATGCAGGAAAAGAACTAAAGCTTCAAAAAGTAGCCAAGATGCAAGATTTGGCTACTAAACAGGGAGTCCATTTCCCTGCTCTTGTTGCCACAGGGAGATTTCCAAACATTTTTCCTCACAGCAAACGTTTTACCTAATACAGTAGATGTCAGGGATGCCACACCTGGGCTGCAAACATCCAGGCAACTCATAGATGGCAGCAAAGAGCAACGGTAGCCTCACTAGAGGCACTCGTTTGTGCATCCAGGTTTTCGTCACCATACTATAAAAAGGATGTTGAGACTCTAGAAAAAGTGCAGAAAACAGCAACCAGGATGATGAGGCTAAAACATATAACAAATGGTTGTAGAAACTGGGCATGGCTAGTCTAGGGAAGAGAAGGACCAGGGGAGACATGATAGAGGTCTTCCAATATTTGAGGGGCTGCCATCGAGAGGGAGGGGTCAAGTTATTTTCCAAGGCACCTGAAAGCCAGACAAGGAATAATGGTTGGAAACTGAACAAGGAGAGATTTAACTGGAAATAAAATTTTCTGACAATGAGAACAATGAACCAATGGAACAGCTTGCCTTCAGAAGTTGAGGGAGTTTTATCACCGGAGGCTTTCAAGAAGAAACTGGACTGCCACCTGTCAGAAATGATGTAGGGTCTCCTGATTGGGCAGGGGGTTGGACTAGATGACCTAAAAGATCCCTTCCAACTCTGTTAATCTAATCTGATTTACTATTTGAGATTCTTGAATCCTGTGAGTCAGCTCAGAGGTACTTTTGTTGCAGTTTAACTCCCAACCCTTTAGCCGTTAGTAACAGAGACATCATGAAGGAGATCAACAACATATGAAAAGCCACAGGTTTTCCATTTCTACTCTACATGCATTCAATATTTTTGCACACTGAACATATGGATAAAGTTTAAAAATGAAGAGCCAAGCTCCCATGTGGCACAATCCCAACCCAAATTAGGAAACGGATGTAAAAATCTTTCTGAACTGGCCATACCAAACAAAGCCTAGAATTATTCTTAAATAAAATTTGATCTTAGGTTTTCTTAACATTCTGATGAGAGAAAACCAAATCATCTTTCTTGGGCTTTTCTTTGTTATTGGCCAGAATTAGCAAAGAAACTCTCTTTTCTATGGGCAAAGTTGATGAGATCTGGGACAAACATTCTCAGATCCCCACTTAACCTGAAAAGACTATAGAGACAGCTCTTCTGGACAAATTATGTGTTCGGTTCAAGGAAATCTGATGAATAAATCTGGTTTTGTGTCATAGCTTAATAGGGCTATTTTGCTTGAACCATTTAAATCAGTACTTTCAAAGAAGACTGAAAACTTCTACCAGTGATCATATTCAGTTGTAACCCTCTGATATTGGAAAGCCTTCTTGAATAATGTACACCATATTTATTTTTGTTCTGGGGACATAGTAAAAGGGACCCAGACATCCTAATCCTCTTTCTGGTACGTTAAACATTATAGTGGTTTCTAACTAGCTTTTAATGGTAGCTTTTACTTTCTGTTATGGCTTTTAAATGGTTTTCTTAGTTTTGTTTTATTTTATGTTTCTGTGCTGTATTTTATAAAATGTTTTGATTTATGTTTTTAATTACTCTCTTTAAGCTTTTGATTGTAATTTTTAATTGTAAAACCCTTCCAATTTTCTTTTAATGGAAAACAGCATAAAATGTGTTTTTTTTTTTTTTTTTCAAAACACACTCACAAGCACAGGCTGTACATGCTGGCATATGTTGAAGCTAAAATGTATATATTTGGAAGAAACAACAGGCTTCAGCTTTCCTGGAGGTCCTTTGCTTCAGGCTTGAAAGACATTCCCTTTCCCTGGAAACTAGACAAAAATCTTATCCCCCCAAATATAATTTGTGCAGTTGTATTTCAAGATCATTTTTCCGTAGTTGCTTATCAATTTACCGACTTCCATGATAGCTTACAACATAAAATGTGTACTTTGCTATCAATACATCAGTGAAATCATTTTCACTGAATGTGAACATGGAATATAAATCAACTTGCATTCTAACAAAAGCCATGTGTGTCATAAAAGTAGCATCTAACTGTAAAACAGCATGCAGGTAGTTCTTGACTTACATTTTGTGCCTATTTGAAGTTACAATGACATTGAAAAAAGTGACTTTTGATCATTTTTCACACAACCGTTGCAGCTTCCCCATGGCCACATGATCAAAATTTGGACACTTAGCAACTAGTTCATATTTATGACGGTTGCAGTGTCCCATAGTCATGTGATCATATTTTGCAAACTTCTGACAAGAAAAGTCAATGCTGAAGCCAGATTCACTTAGCAAACGGATTACTAATTTAATATATAACTGTGATTAATTTAACAACTGTGGCAAGAAAGGTTATAAAATAGGGCAAAGCTCATTTAACAACTGTCTCAATACAGATACAGATTAACAGAGTTGGAAGGGACCTTGTAGGACATCTAATCTAATCCCCTGCCCAAGCAGACCCTGCACTCATTTTTGACAGATGGCAGTCCTGTCTCTTCTTGAAAGCTTCCAGTGGTGAAGCTCCCATGAGTTCCGAATTTCTGCTTAGCCACAGAAATGTTGGGCTCAAAGAATTTCAAAAGTTTAGAACCATGTGTGTGTGCATGTGTGTGTATGTGTATGTATTTCCTAATTTGGGTTAGCAGTGAGAAGGTTCTCTAGCTATTAATAAGCCTGAAAATAAGACTCAACATTTAAGGAGCTTTGTAAGGACATACATGGCTCATTAGAAAAACTGTGGTAATTTCTTAAGGCTTTAAAGCTAAATCCTGCACTTGAGTAGTCTGGGAATATATCAGCAATCATTGTAGACAAGATGTAATACAGAAGTCTATCTAGTCCCCAGTCAGGACTTATTTGGGAACATTTTACAAATTTGGTTTTCTTGTAATCCATTTTGCGTTGTAGCTTTCAGTGCTTTCATTCTTTATGAGCGTACTATCAGAGTTTGCCACTTTTACTGTGCGCTGCCCACAGGCCTGTGTTAACTGGGATAGCTTACAAATGATGTAAATAATCCAAATAATAAATAAATATTCCATCGATGCCCGGGGAAACTAGAACCATTCAATTATTGCATTTCTGGAAAACCTGCCGGCACAACCAGAATGAACGTTGGCCGGAAAGACAGCCTGTAGTCAATTCATCTGGAGATAACCTGAAAATATTTAATATATTTTTTTCTTTTAAACAAACTCTATCGTTCTCCCGCAATAAAATTAACTTTGATGCTGATTTAATATGAAGCCCCTCACCAGGCCAGCTTTCTCTGTTGTTTAACTGCAGGGCCCAATGATCCAATTGTTTCTTTTTGCACACAAATTCTTGCAAACACCTCTGTTTAGCAATCCATGCCCAGAGGGCACAGGGCTGGAAATGGAAACAGAAGTCATCCCCCCACCCCAAGTGCCAAGCTGTCAGGGCCCACTGTGTTAGCCTCAGATCTGCCTTCTATCTCTCTGCTGCACTGAGACAAGCTTTTTGGATCTGGAAAAACAAAAAGAGACATTTTTGCTCACCACACGAGCAAGCTCACACACTGTGTTTAAAAAGAAAAGTGTGGGTGGCGGAGAAACGGCTGAAATAAAAGTAAACAAAACAAAGCAGCTAACCAGAAGAATCCATCTCTCACCAACCTGATTTGGAAGAGAGGTTTCCACATGGCTATATCATGTCTGCTCCTAAAAGCAACTCACTAAGGTGAGTCATGCCCTTTTTAGAGTTGGACTCTGAGGGAGGGGAGGAACAGCCGTCAGGGAGTGGAGATGTGGTTCCAGAGATTGTGGAAGAGGCTGGGGAAAGGCAGAGGATGTCTGGGCAGTCAGAGGAGGACTCAGGCCCATCTCCTATCCATCCTAGGACACACAAGGAGGAACAGAGAAGGAAACAACTTGGCTTATGAGAGAGGAAGCGGCCATGATACCCCTCATTGGTTGCAGCTGGGAAGAATAGTATATGAGAGAGAAAGTTAAAACACAGCGTTGCCAGAAGCAAAGCATGTGTTATTTTGGGCTGAAGTTATCTTGGTTGGCGTCCTTCCAACAGACTGTGCCTTGTTATCTTCTTGAAGTTGGTAATAACTTACCCTGGTCCACTGTGGAAATTGAACATTGTAATTTGTTTTGGTTTTTTATTTCACCTCTATCTGCTCATTAAGTTCGGACTGTATTGCTTTCTTTTGAAGACTATTTTTGAATAGTGGGGCCAAGTTGGAGGGGCCAAGTTGGTGGCATTAAAGGATATTTATTTACGTTTTGTATTTTGTTACATTTGTGTTACACTCTGGGTCATCACAGTAGTCCTCATCTTATGACCACAATGGAATCCATTGTTCAGAATTGATTTCAGAATTTATTACAGTCATAGACCAGAACAAATAAAAACACTCAATAAATATACGATTAAACATTCTAGAACTAAATCATAAATAGTCAATAAAATCTATGATAAAATCCAGTCTGTCAATTATATATGGTTGTTAAAGTGAGACATCTGTTAAGTGAGTTTTGCCCCATTTTACAACCTTTCTGGACACCGTTAAGTGAATCACTGCAGTTATTAAGTTAGTAACACAGTTGTTAAGTGAATCTAGCTTCCCCATTTACTTTGCTTGTCAGACATTTGCAAAAGATGATCACATGACCTCAGGGCACTGCAGCCATCATAAATATGAGTCAGTTTCCAAACATCAAAATTTTGACCATGTGATTATCGAGGATGCTGTGAATAGTCATGTGAGAAATGTCAGCACATTGTCCGCAACAATCTGGGTCCTCATTTTATTGACCTCGGAATGATGGAAGGCTGAATCAACCTTGAGCCCCATCAGGATCAAACTGCAGGTTGTGGGCAGAGATTGCCTACAATACTGCAGTTTAACCTCTGAGTCATCAGAAAGTTGAATAAATCCCATTCTAAAATCAAAATGAACAGGATCATAAATCCTTAAACACACCTAGAAAATTAGATAATCTTCATTTGAGAGGATTCATTAGGCAAAATATGAGTCTTAACTGAAGTGATGGGTAACTTTTCTAAATACCCTTTCCATAACTTCCCACCTTTGATCAGAACGATGTAGAACCTTGGTCCTCCAAAATTTGTTGCACTTGAACTCCCTACCCTTTACCCATAGTAATAGAGATTGTGCAGGAAATTAGAAACATATGAAAAGCCACAGGTTTTCCATTTCTGCTCTACATGCATTCAATATTTTTGCACAGTACATATGGATAAAGTTTAAAAATGAAGAGCCAACTCCCATATGACACAATCCCAAACCAAATTAGGAAATAGCTGTAAAAACCTTTCCTAAGTAGCCATACCAGACAAAGCCTAGAATTGCTTCTTAAATAAAATACGATCTTAGCTTTTCTTAAAATTCTTAAAGATGGATAAGAGGAAACCAAATCATCTTTCTTGGGCTTTTCTTTGTAATTAGCCAGAACTGGCAAACAAACCCTCTCTTCTTGTGGACAAAGTTGATGAGATCTGGGACAACCTTCTTCAGATTACCACTTAACCCACACTTGAAAAGAGTACAGAGACAGTTCTTCTGAATAAACAGTGGAAATATTTTTAAGAACTGTTTCCATGAAATTAATAAGATTCTTTAACAAAGGAAGGCAAATATATACTTGTCCCAGGATAATGTTGCAGAATCCAATCTTGGTCAGTCACGAGGACCAGAGGTTTAGTCTTCAGACCTTTTGGATTTGTGCTGGAGCCCATCCTCAAGGAACTTCTCCCTGAAATTCTCCATCACTAGTCTGAAAGCTCAGAGGATAAAACTTCTGGTCCCGACCCAAACTGGATCTTGCAAGTCAGATTTCTCTAAATACAAGCACAGCATGGGACAAGGGTCTTCAAATTTGGCAAGTTTAAGACTTGTGGACTTCAACTCTCAGAAGTCCTGAGCTAACATGACTGGAGGACAAAATTCTAAGAGTTGAAGTCCACAAGTCTTAAAGCTGTCACATTTGAAGACCCCTGGAATAGAAGAAGGCCTTGCTGAAGTTCTTGCTAAGCATTCAACATCAATCAAGGCTACCTACCAAATCAAGATAGATCTTAGTTATGCTTTTAGTTTCTGTCCTATGTAGGATAAGAACCTTCTGTACTTGTCTATCCATATGATACACAATCATTTCTCCAGATGGTCAGTCTCTTCTCTATCCCAACAGCGTCCAAGTGGAACACAATAGCCAATGCTTTGCCTTTCTTGACAGTTAAGAGGATGAATTAGGGCTTGTCTGAGCTTTTTTGGTCAAGCTTTTTGCTTAAGCCAAATGAAATTCATGAAAAGGAGTGTGTGTATGCTATTATAGTTGTTGCTTCAGGCAAATTGATATCCAGCTTCTTCTGATGTATGCCAAGAAAATAATTCATTCTGTAGCCACTGGAAGTCAAATTACTCTCTGGCTCATTTGCAAAGCCCATTCATGAATTAACCACTACTTGCTTAATCACAGCAAGTTGATATTTACAACAGGTACATTTTACAAGATGAAATCTGCTGCTGTTTACTAGTAGACATTCACAAAGTTCCACAAGCAACTGCAAATATTCAGTCA
Organism: Laticauda colubrina; assembly: GCA_015471245.1. NCBI lineage: Eukaryota > Metazoa > Chordata > Lepidosauria > Squamata > Elapidae > Laticauda > Laticauda colubrina. The sequence goes on along the minus strand of BLBF01000059.1, from coordinate 10,875,072 downwards.
TAGGATGATCACATCCATCGGCTTCTTAAGTAACAGCCAGATCTGTGTTAAAATTGAAAGCAGGTATTGGAAAGCTCCATTCTGGCTTTTACAGGCAGTCCTTGACTTATGACCAAATTGAGCCCAAAATCTATGTTGCTAAGTGAAACATTGTGTAAATGAGTTTTGTCCCATTTTACGACCTTTCTTGCCACAGTTGTAAATGTGAAAAATGGTCAAAGTCACTTTTTTCAGTGATATAACTTTGAACAGACAAACTGTGGTAAATTGAGAAACAGCTGTATGTAACATTAGAATAGAAACAGAAACAGAAACAGAATAGAATAGAATTCTTTTATTCTTTATTGGCCAAGTGTGATTAGACACACAAGGAATTTATCTTGGTTCATATGCCCTCAGTGTACATAAAAAGAAAAGATACATTCACCAAGAATCATAAGGTTCAACACTTAATAATAGTCATAGGGTATAAATAAGCAATCTAATCATACTAGGAGACAATATAAATCATAAGGATACAAACGACCAAGTTACAGTCATACAGATCACAAGTGGGAGGGGATGGGTGATAAGGAGTGACAAGAAGATTAATAGTAATAGTAGTGCAGACTTTGTAAATAGTTGGACAGTGTTGAGGGAATTATTTGTTTAGCAGAGTGATGGCGTTCGGGAAAAAACTGCCCTTGTGTTTTGTTGTTCTGATGTGCAGTGGTCTATAGTGTCAATTTGAGGGTAGGAGTTGTGTTTATGTCCGGGATGTGAGGGGTCTGCAAATGTTTTCACAGCCTTCTTTTTGACTTGTGCAGGATACAGGTCCTCGATGGAAGGGAGGTTGGTAGTAATTGTTTTTTCTGTAGTCCTAATTATCCTCTGAAGTCTAAAATTGACCATTATAGATGGTCCTTGACTTACAACCATTAAGGGACCTTAATGGTAAATTAAATGACATTGAAAAAAATGACTTACCGAATGGCCTTCGCACTTACGACCATTGCAGAATCTATAGTCATGTGATCAAAATTTGCACTCGTAGCAATTGGCATGTATTTATGACTGTTGCAACATTTGCAACCTTCCCATGGTTTCCAACAAGCAAGGTCAATGGGGAAAATTAACTACCATGTGATTTACTTAACACCACCATGATTCGCTTGACAACTATGACTAAAATGGTCTTGAAATTCAGTGCAACTGATATAACAATATCCTTTCTTAGCAATAGAAGTTCTGGTCCCAACTATGATTGTTGTCAACTCATAAAACATTTTGTATACACTTTTTATAGTTGACAAGAGAAAGAAGAGGAAGAGTTTTAAAGAGCAGGCAACAGTGTGGAATTGAAAGTACATTCCATTCACATTTTCTTCCAAGACTGATAAGATAGCTGAAGCTTCTGCCCCGCAAAAAAACCTAATTGGAGAGCATGATTGATGACTCTTGGCTATGGACGTTTTTCATTGGATGATTGGGGGGGGGGGGGAAGCAGGAACAAGGATGACAGTGAATGACATATCTCAGAATTGGCTATGCCCAGATTAGTGTCAGACCATTGAATGTTACCTTCAAATAAATCCTCTTTACTTTTGGAAGTGTGGCTCAAGGCTCATGATTTAATGGAGTAACTGCTAGAACCCTGACAGTTGTTAGTGAAGGACTATCTATACCAAGGATCTTCAAACTTGGCAAGTTTAAGACTTGTGGACTTCAACTCCCAGAATTCCTGAGCTAACATGGCTGGAGGAGGGATTCTGGGAGTTGAAGTCCACAAGTCTTAAAGCTGTCAAGTTGGAAGACCCCTGATCTATACCATCTTTAGACATAAGATTTAACTCTAGTGCATTCTCCTTAACCATGGCTGACTGTATGTAAAAATGTATAATTATATTTTGCAGTGGGTTTACAAAGGACTGCGTGTTTCAGGCCGACTTCTGCTTGATCATATTCTTTTCCAGGTGAAAACCAGGCCTATCCTTGTGAGCAAGCCAGGAAAGTGTGAGGATCCCGGAAAGGCATAGATTAAGAGGTATAGGCATTGGTTACATAAGATGCTAGAGCTGTGGTGGCGCAGTGGTTAGAATGCAGTATTGCATACATATGTAAATAATAAAAATATTTTTTTTTTAAAAAAATAATGCACTATTGCAGGCTAATTCTGCTGACTGCCAGGAGTTCAGTTTTGACTGGCTGAAAGTGAACTCAACCTTCTATCCTTCTGAGGTGGGTAAAATGAGGACCCAGATTGTTGAGGACAATATGCTGACTCTGTAAACCATTTAGAGAGAGTATGAAGTATATAAGTCTAAGTGCTATTGCTATTGCTAATTGTATATAGATTGCAGACACAGCCAGTCTTGTGAGTCATCACAGTTCTCTATATTCTGTGAAATTCACATTCTTCTTCTCTTTGTGTTTTCTTTCTCCTGAAGTTTTTTAGTAACTGCCTTTCTGCACCTGGATTTTAATAAGATCTGTATGTAGATAATTATCACATCTGGATGTCAGGAAATCAAATTCCAGCATCCAAAAAAGAGGAAAAGATGGCTGGAACATGTACCATCAATTTTTAAATCAATTCCAGTAGCTATTCCTGCCAAGGAATTTAAAGTACATCAATTTTTTTTGTAATACTTCACCACTTTCATTCTTCTTTTCTTTCTTGATTTTTTTGGGAGGAGTTTTATCTTGAACCAGTAAAAATATTTTTAAAAATCATACCACCACTCCTGAAAAAACTTCAATGACAAAGTGCCCTATTTAGAAAAGCCCTAATAAATCACCAAACACAATTGTTCTACGTTGCCACATTTGACAAATTGAAAATAAATTGCACTAACTCTGAGAACTAAAAGACCAAGTTCAATATTTTCTCCCTAATCTATTCACAGACAAGGAATCATTTTTTTTCTTTTTTTTTTAAAATAAAATCAATAGTCCATACTGTTCCAAACATCTCTACTGGAATCAGTTTCATCATAAACATATATTTAAGCCATCAGGTAGCGATATCTAAGCTCACTTATCATCCACTAAATTGCATTCTGGGCTCTCGTCAACCCCCTCCCTCCCTGAAGATTTGATATCATTTAAGATCATCATTACAAACCTCAACCAACTTTGGAAATAATCAAATATACATTTAGAAATTTCTCGATTAATAAACATCTAGATACATCATTTTCTTCTCCATGCACAATTTATCAGACAAAATGGAATCTGTCCACAGAGAAGTTAATTTCCTTTTTACAATTGTGCAGATTTGGAATTAGATTTGTAACAACAAGTGACAGTGGATGTCAGTTGGTCCACGCATAAGCACACAGATGGAAAGAGCAGAAGTGGTAATTAATAACTGGAATATAGATGAAAACAAGGACTACAGTGAATTTCCGGGCACTTTGAAAATGTAAAAAAAAGGAAGAGAGAGAGAGAGAGTTCAGCCTCGTGGTAAAAGTGCAAGACTAAAAACCAGGAGTCTGATATTTCTAGTCCTCCCTTTAGGCATTAAGCTGGCAGGGTGTCAATTGCCAGGACATTGTGAGTTGTAGTCCCATTTTATGTATGAAATTCAAATCTTAAAGAAATTTAGGGAATTCCCTCTTGTGCTTTTTTGCTGACAAAAGATACCAAAATGAATAGGGCTCAGAGTATAGGAATCAAGATGTCAACCCTGAAGCTGGCCTGACTGAGGCCATTTTTGAGACTTCAGTGCTGACATACCAGGGAAGAGGAATAGGGAGGAGGGAATAGAGGTAGATTGGGTGTTGTAGCCAAAGCAAAATACTTTCTCATGGGAACCAAGCACATCCCTGCAGGTGCTCGGAAGGAGGGGAATGGAATCACCTTGCAACTGGACAATATCCTGTTTGGACCATGTGACTGATTGTTTTGAGAAAGTGACAAGCTTCCACTTTTAATTATGTGGAAAACCATGGGAATATTCAGAGTCAGTTTTTCAACAGCCTGTGCCAATATGACATATCCAGTCAACCAATTATTTGAGGAAATTGCCTGCCTAAGTTTTGTTTGCTATGGTTATGTTGCTGGGAATTCTGACATTAGGTTCCAAGAAACCATCTGAAAGAACTATTTCTTTGTCATTAGAAGAGGATAATTCTGAACTGGTGCAATCCAGAACAACCCTCAGCAAATAAATTTGACTCACTATTCGAGCTAAAAAAAAAGAAGAAAAGTTATCTGCCTAAGACAAACCAGCAGTTTCAAATGGTATTTTTGTGTAATTTGCATGCCTCAATAATGTTTTATGTATTATGCTGCTTATAAGCTAAAATGTACATGCACGCTCCTACAAATTTAGGTAAATTATGAATAAATTAAATCTTATCTAAATAAACAAGTGTCTTTTTGAACAGAAAGGCAAGCTGTCATGAATATTTAAGTGGACTATGATAAATCCTCTCCATATACTGTTACTTCAAAGATGATTTCATACTTCATGTTGTTTTAATTAGAAGATTGAGAAGGGCAGAAGAAAAAGGGGGAAATATAGCTTTAAGGTATAGAAATCCTAAACTGTGCTTAGAAATGCATTATTGGTATATCTGGACTCTGAAAATAATAATAGGTTTGGCCCAAGCTTCAGGGAGGATATGACCCATCATCCCATTTATTTCAATAGGGCTATTCTTAGTATGAGTAATATCCAGCTTGTTGCATGCCTATTGCCATTTAAAAAATTAAGGTTGACTGAAAGTTTGATTGCATTGTTTAATAACTAGGTGATGCCTTACAAATACCCAGATGAGCATCATGTAGTCTCAAATCCAAAAGCTTGAAATAGTTTTAAAAGCTGTAGGAAAATAATTGTTGCCAGACTGACCTACAAATTTAGCAATTGCAAGGGATTTTTTTTGAACTTTTGCTCAATTTTTGGATCTAGCTATCCAACAAAGTTTTCCAGCTCTTGTACAGCTCATCCTGGTTTGTCCCTAGATGATTCTAGAGCATCTTATGAACTCCATATAAGAGCATATAATTGGGATGGTGAGAAATAACTATCAGAGCAACAACGATATCGGAGCATCCCCCATGAAAAGCAAGTTTCTTTCTGTTATGATTTGAGAGGTAGAATCTATTGCATGTGTGATACTAAAATGTTCATTGTATACCCAATTGTCATCAGGTTTAATAGTCCCAATTGTTTATCATTCTTTTTTTATTTATTTTTATTTGTCAATCACTTACAAGATAATAGGTACAAGTATATACATAGTTATGAATACATGAAATGGGTACATATAAGAAAAATAAAAGAAACAATAGGACAGGAGCGGTAGGCGCTTATGCACGTCCCCTACAGACCTCTTAGGAAAGAGGTGAGGTAATGTGGTGTAATCATCCTGAAACACCTAATTGTCATACATAACTACTTCAGATGACAAATACATATTTATATAATATATACATCTATATCAACAATTGTTAATAATCATTAATAATTCTAATTGCTATTATGATCCAGAGGCAGATACTCTTCTCTGAGGTGACCACTCTCTAAGAAGGTTGCAAAATGTTTATCAGTAGCCAAGCTGTTAGAAACTATCTGGTTCCCCTTCCATACTATTAACTGTTGACTAGTAAAGTCTTTGGGATTTTCTTGCTATTTAAAAAGATTATATTATTGATATTGTACTGTGTGTCAGTCTTCTATTATTTTTACTCTTGGGCTGTAAGTAAATTTTCATTTGAAGATTTGAAGTTGACTGCTGGGGTCATGATTTTTTATGAATATGTCATACTGCTTCTTTTTGTATTGTTTGTATAGTCTTTTGATATGATCAGATGACTACTAATGACAATGCATTGAACGATTACGATTATTGTATATGCTTCCTGAGAATGAATTAAATCTTTGTTCCCCTAGTGCTATCTTGTTTTGTTCCATCTGCCATCCTGTTTTCCCTAGATTTGCTGATCCTGGCAGTGGGAAAAATTCAACTGATTCAGTTGATCTGTGATGAAAACATCCTCATAGGGAATGTGAAAGCCAGACCATTGGACAATTAATTAATGAAACCCAAGTCCACCCAGAAAATGATTTTTTTTTTTCCTGGCCAGATACAGTTCACACATTCATTGCCCAAGCTGCACCTCATGAACACTGAGAGTTCCTCTGTGGCATGAAGGTTGTTTTCAAGTCAGGTCTGGATCTTAACAGTTTTTGGCAGATCTTGGCAGTTTTTTTTATACAGGATTATATTGGCTTTAGACACTTCCAACACCTACATACTGAAGCCATATTTCAGACACAGAAAGAGTTACCAAGCAAACTGATATATGAAACTGGGCCATTTTTTCAGTGTCCAGATGATTTCATTCTGATTGTCTTCTATTACTGTCCTTTGACTGGGTTAATTCCAGGAAGTCAGGAAAGTTACTCAACTATCTTTCATGTCCCACACCTCGGGACTGTTTGTTGTACATGAACCTGCTCCCAGAGCAGTAATTACAAACAACTAGGCAAAGTCTGTATTGCTTAATTGAAGGAGTTTATGAAGAGCTTTGGCCTTCTTAAAGCAAATAGTGCCAGAGAAGGGCAAAGTGTCAGTACAGCTGCAGATAAACCCCACGTAATCTTCTCTCAGCAAGGAGCAGATGCCTTTTAATACCCTCACTGTATGGCAACAATTCTTGATTAAGGCACATCTGGAGAATCAAAGCTATGGAGCTGTTCTGGGAGAAGGAAGGTGAAGAAGGTCATGACTTCAGTTTAATTAAGTTGATGGCATCGGTTCAATCTCTTTTCTCCTCCCTATGTTTTTCTTAAAGAAACTGGGTTAAAAGAGACTTGTGAGATCTCATAATAAAATATGATTCCTAAGGTCAATCTGGCAAGGATAAACAGTGCAAAGGAGATTCCTCAAAAGTTAGGTTTCTTAAGGCTACCTAATAGCTGAACCGGAAAACTGAGTTGCAACAGAAAGAAAGCCGTTTGTTCAAATCTTGATCAAGTTCACTAACGGATAAAGCAGCATCTCTAGCCCTCAGTTCCCCAGAGCAATGCAGGAAAGTAGGAGGCTGGTTTACAATTCTTTGATGATCCCCATCCATTCTTCAAAGCTAAGTGACCTTTCCAAGACTCAAGGAAGCTGGTTTGATGTCCTCCCTATGTCTGTTAGACATTCACATCCATGCTGCCAAACCTCAAGGAGATCTGGAAATAATTTCATTGAATGATATGTAGAGGTCTACTAATTTCGGGTGAACCAGTAGTAAAAAATGTTACTGTTCGGCCCAACCGGTAATAAAAAAACAACTACCAGTTTGGCCAAACAGGTCTGTCTGTCTTTCTTTCTTTCTTTCTTTCTTTCTTTCTTTCTTTCTTTCTTTCTTTCTTTCTTTCTTTCTTTCTT
>BLBF01000059.1:10800799-10851936 GCA_015471245.1 Laticauda colubrina | reverse complement strand
CCCATCTGATGCGGGATAGCAGATACCGCACCAGACAAGAGACACATCAGAAAAAACCTTCCCAAGTTCTCTGGAAAGTAAAGGCAAGAGAGGGGTGAAATGATTTCAGACTTGTAAGATTCTGTTATTGTAACCTCACAATAAAGCCAGTGCTAGTATTGATGGTTTTGGTATCCTGTCTGGATGACTTCAAAGTACTGAAAATGAGACTAACTAGAACTGCTACCCCAGATGCAGAGATCACATGTAGTTTGTATGTTGGGTTACTGATGGCTAGAAGGCATCAAATCAAACCAAAGTAGCCAGTGATGGGATTTTTTTTTTTTTACTACCAGTTCTGTGGATGTGGCTTGGTGGGCGTGGCAGGGGAAGGATACTGTAAAAATCTCCATTCAGAGGTGGGACTTGCCAGTTCTCCGAACTACTCAAAATTTCCGCTACCGGTTTTCCAGAACTGGTCAGAACCTGCTGAATACCACCTCTGAAAGTAACCCAATATGGTAAATTTTCTTAGCCATCATCCTAGACTTGACTGTAACACAGAGTTAGGTACTGATTTTAGATCTGGCCACCAATATGCATACCTGCATGTGTGCAAGTTCTCATACTGGTTATAATACTCCAAATCAGATCATTCTCAGGTCATTGAGGGATCAACAGATGTTTGAGATTATTTGAGATTATGAGATGGGAGATGGCATAAAAGTCCCTACCAAGGTTAATATTTTTCACTGCATTTGAAATACTGAGGCTCACAGAGAAGCAGCCCCTGACAAGCAGATATGAATTACTCAAGCTCTTCTCAGTTTCAGCTATGGAGCAATGATGGTGCAGTGGTCAGAAACACTCTGCCCACAGCCAGGAATTCAGTCCTGACCAGCTCAAGGCTGACTCAGACTTCCATCCTTCTCAGGTCAGTAAAATGAGAACCCAGATTGTTTGGGGCACCATATACTGACTCTGTAAATGGCTTAGAGAAGGCTGTAAAGTGCTATGACGCAGTATATAAATCTACATGCTAGGTGGTGTTGCTATATTATTATGAAAGTCCTCTGCATTAAACTATGACTCAGGCTGATTTTGATACCTGCTTATGTAAAATAATACCATGGCCTCAGTTAATTCAGTAACTTGTTCTTCAGCTTGCTGTTCTGAGTAAGGGAACAACAGGAAGAAAGGAAAATCTACCCCCTTCCCATTCTCAGAGAAGTTTTAATCCAAGGATGAAACAAAACCATTGGCTATCAGGCCCAAGTTCTACTTCAACCTCTTCTGACGTTCTTCAAGTCAAATATTAACTTGACAGTCCTTATAGACAAGCCCTTACAAATGCATACAGGCAACAAAAGTTCCTTTGAGGATTCATGTGGGATCAACTGCAGAAAACATTGACTAACACTTCACTCAAAGTACCAAACTCAATTTATCTAAATATAGGGCAAAGATGCAGTTGGAATCCCCAAACACATCTTCCCTCTCTTCAACTCACTGTGTTTTTCTCTGCTCCAGAGAGAGTTCAGTTCATAGAGAAGCAAATGGGTGATGTTAGAACATTTCTCAAACACAGATATATTCCTTTGCTCAATTCTTTCTTTTAGAACTTCTATAGTTCAAAACATCTTGGAGCTATTTTTAAAAGAGGATGTCACTATCTTCTCTGCTGCTTGACTGAATGGTTGCAAAGTCCCCCTTAAGATTTTCTTCAGATTTACACACATTTTGGGTAGCTCTCAGGTTTTGGAGTTTGTGCCATGAGCCCATGTCTTTCTTTAGCAGAGCTGAAGGATGGAGTCTTAGGTATAACAGTTGGATCTTCCCTAACTGGATATGGCCCAGATTATCGTGAGTAAGTAGCCTTCCCTTCCTTTCAAAAAAAAATTATTGGAAAGGAGTCCATCTGTAAGGACAGCAATCTTCTCTCTCAAATTCACAATGCTCATTCTCTGCTATACATTCTCAACTTGTGACTCCAAATGAAAATCCCACAACTTTGAACACATGTAACAATTCCACCTAATAATTACCTGGCTAGAAAATTAAAGTTCAAACTCCAGTAATGAATAAATGCATTACAAAACCCAGCAAATTAATGAATTCTCCCTGAATCTATAATAGATAGATCTTTGTTCAGCCACAGTCCCGAGATATAAATTGTAGCTTTTTAGGTCAGGCTGTCAAAAGCACAATATATATCATTCGTGAGTAGATGCGGAGTTCAAAAGCACATATAATAATATAATTAAGAAAGCTTGACAAGAATGTATTTTAAAAAGTGTAAAATACCTGCTGTATAATAGCTTCATAAAGTCTGTCAGATTTACTTCTGCTGTGAAGAAATGTAAAATATTTTACTTTAATGCAATGCAAATTAAATCAAGGATACTCACATAACACAACCCCTTTAAGCTGTGGGAGGAGGGAACAGAAGAACTGAACAAAAATGAATAAAGAGTCAAGTACATGCTAAATACGATATTACACTTTCCAGGTGAGTAGTTTGATAGATCAAACAAACAGGTTGCCAAGGGAGTTAGGGCTGTTTATTAAATACATGATTTCAAACACTTTACTTTTCAGAATGCTACAGAAAAATAGCAATTTTATAGCTTTTTTATTATGTATTAGAGCAGCATATATCTGTTCTATATACACATTGGAAAAACTCTGGATACAGTACTTAAACAAGAGCAAATTTTATAATCAGTGCAATGTTTTACGAGGTACTAAAAGAAGGTTAAGGGGTGGCTGGATGAAGATAAGACCAACAAAGAAAAAAGGAAAGCATCACTTGCAAAAATTGGACACAGACACATGGCAGTGCCTTTCTCTGGCATTTGGAATAGATCTAATTCCAAACCTGATAGGAATAGATCTCATTCCAGATCTGAAAATCAGATGCTAACTTGATTTCTGCAATTAGTGCAAACTAACCATGGGCTGCCAGCTAGGTACTTTGCTCCATTAAGTTTAAGGCCATTTCCCTATTAGTGATTTATGATGTCTTCGAATATCATCCAACCGTTGTTGTGCTGAGATAACAGTAATAAGGACAGTCTCTATATCACCAAAACAAGGGCTGGTTGAAGCTAATTAGATACTATAAATCACTAGTGAGGAATTGGCCTTACGATGCCTTTAGAAAGCAGCGGGCAAACATTTTTCAGTCAAGGGCAATTTTCCAGCAAAGGTGGCATGTTGGAAGCTGGAGGGTGTTCAAGGCTGAAGGGTGGTCCAGAATCAGAAGTTTGCGGCAGTACCATTCTCTCTTTCTTAAGTAGAAGGCTGCAGCTCTTAGCAGAGGTCCCATCTTAAGACAGCCTCTCATTTTGTATTCCAATTTATATTCATGATGCCATTAGGAAGAGCAAGAAAAAATAATATTCCATGCCATTTCTCTTATTTCAAATCTATTACTCAGAAGTACCCATGTTAGAATCACAGTTTATTTCCTATTTATTATCTATCATTCATATTTGTGATCTTTATATCAGCTCTACGTACATTAATATTTAAAGATTTGTTTGCTTTGGCCTCTAGCAGCATTTGCAAAGAAAGTACACTAGCAACCTGTTGCAACACCCAAGCTAAGGAGGCATAGAACAATTTATGTTCTATGTTTCAGTAAAAATAAATACATTGGGGAGATTAGTATTGTTACTGTAGGAGATGTACAGACAGAGCCCAAAAGTGGGGTCAAATGTGTCATCAGTTTGGAATCCTTATGCAGTCACAAGAAATTTAAGTCAAAACTCCTGGTGTATTTCATTGTCTTTTATCTAGCATCAATTTGACATGACTATTAGTAGATCAGATCCTTGTGTATAGGTATCATGTAAACTATTAGTAGTTTGAATTCAACTTCCATTACTGGTTATTTGCACCCCCATATCACACATTAGGACATAAAGATAAAACAAGTGGGTTTTCTATGAAGATTAGTTAGCATCAACTGTAGCTAAAATGTATTTGTTCACAAGTCTACATCAGAAATGGCTGCCAGAAATGCTTCATCTCCACCATCTGTTTGATTGGTTATGTTTGACATATAAAGGGCTCCCTACAAAAATTGAGAAGAAATGCTCAATAATCTAAATGGAGAAATGTTTAATGCTTCCATGAAATATCTCACAACCTATTTAACACAACAGAAGGAAAGTTTTATTCCCTCACTTCCTTCTGCTATCAGCAGAGGAAATGACACATTCATTGCCCTAAGTACTGAAAACACTGTGAGGTATATTTGAGTCAACAAGTGACAAAGGCAACCATAATCAGATCAGTGTGATGACGAGAGAGAACATTTCCCCGAAAAAGTGCTACATCGAAACAATAGAAGTGTGCAATTTTCAAATCTTGCTTATGGAAAGTGGGAGGACATTCTCTGTTCATCGACAAAGAAAGCTCTGTACACTTGCAGAACTGGTCACAACAAAGTAATGCATCACCAGGAACTAGTCCAATTTATGTTGTGGTATGTCTTGTATATGTATGTATTCTTTGGAATGAAAGCCAGCAGACTTCAGAAAGATGCTTATCAACTTAAAGGAAAAGTGGTTAGAGACTAAAGAGTGGAGATTATCAACTCATGGAGGACCTCCTTGAATTATTTTATTTGGTTATTTAATTATTGGGATAGGCAAGATGGTTTCACTTCTTGAACCTCATGTGTGGAACCTAACGAAGATTGGTCACACATTATAATTGTACATTAAAATGTATTTATTAGAAAAAATAGAGAGGGATTTGGGGGTGGATTTTTTTTATCAAAAATGAATTGAATTAATTCAAAATTTGAAAAACAAAAAGCTAAATTTGGTCCTTTAAAAGTAGGAGTTTCTATGAGCGAAGCTTGTTTCTGTAGCCCTTTCTTCTAAACCTCCTTCATATCACAAATGTTTATGTTGTAATCCGTCCAATTTGATACTCACAATTAGTTTCTATATTTGATCAATGGTGGCTTGGAAATATATTATTTACATTCAGAATGCTTTTCCTTCCCAATATTTCTTTCAAACCAGTTTTGTTTTTTCTCTTTCTCTCCTTGTTTTCAGTCTTAATCAGCAATCCATCCTCATTAAGCTCAACTTGTTTGTCTTCATAATGTGTACATCCCAATTACAAAGAAAGAGTTTGTATCAATATAATAAAAATGTTCCATGGAACATCAAAAACAAAATGGCATAATCATGGTTGGCACTGTTAATTAGAAAAAAAGAAGGGGCAATGTTTTTCTTTCTATATGGTACCTGCAGTGTTTATTCATTGGTTATTTTTAAAGGGAAAATCAAATTAAGAGTGCTTGGTTCAATGGCCCTCATCCCTCATGGCAAAAACCATTAATTTAAAGGTGATTTGACTAATTGTTTAAGTTTTTTCTACAGCCTGAATGGCATAACCATTATTTTTTAATGTGAAAGAAATCATGTGCCATTTACTTAATGATTGGATTTGAAGAACTTTTTAAGGCTATTTTTTCATATTATTTGCTGGCTTCTTGTTTTTGGTTGCCTTTTTCTTGTGGGATTGTTTTGGAGTAATGGTTGTATTATAATTTGAAAATTAAGTACGTAAGCTAGAATTATAAATTCAAAATTGCAAGCTAGAAGAATATTGGTTAGAGTTGGGAATTCGAGATATTAACATTTTATAATTTCTGGGAGTCACTTTAATGGCGCAAGAGTTTACAATATTGGATAAGCCAAAGCTAAGTGGAATTGGGGTGGCACACAAGGAACGGATAAGGTAAACATTGCAAAAACAATACAGAATGTCCCAATTTCTATTGCCCAAATTTTACAAGAATCACACTATACAATAAACATATATTTAGACAAACTACTAGAAACGGGCATGAAAAAGGAAATATTTTGTTTAAAAATCAGAAGCAAACATTTACTGTAGGAAAGAATATGTTGGCTATGGCCTGTGAAAACAAAATTAGAGAGAAAACTTGAGTACTTTGTTCTGATCTTGAAGCAAAACCCTTTCGAAAGAGAAAAAAAAAAACACTTTTTCTGTTCAGCTTGGAACACTTGAAACAAGCCATTTCAAAGCAGAATGGCTGATTTCAAATCTATCCTCTATGACCACAACACTTAAAATACCATCCCTTGAAGAAGTAATGTTTTGTTCCAACCTTGAAATGAACTTTCAGAATATATGGGTTTTATTTCAAGCTTGGAACACTTGAAATGACAGTTTTCAGCTTAAAGAATGTTTTACACGCTCACCTTTGCAGAGTATATATTTGCCTTTCTAAGCTTAAGGCTGTCTAGAAATGTTTTGAGTTTTTCTTTCTGAATTCCCAGTGTGGCTGTTGGCTGGCCACACTGATAGAGAAACTCTATAAAATGTAATACAACTTCTCCGGAGGGCACAGGCTGTTCTTCAAAAGGCTGCAGGAGTTAATTTAAAGTATTTGCCACTTACAGATTGACTTTTTGTGACTTCGTTTTAAATTAGGAAATACTAAATATTGTGGGAGGGGTTTATAGAGCTCGTATTATTGATTGCAAAACATTGTTTAAAAAATGCAAATTCATGGGGAAAGCAGATATTCAATAAACCTTAATGAGAGAGGTAACTGACCTCTTGGAAAAGACTTTTTTTTAAGTGTTACTAAGAGAAATTGAGAAAAAGCAAGGGAAAAAACAAAGATTTATGGAGAACCAATGGAAAACCCTGGAAATTGAATGTAAAGTTTTATATTCTGCATTTCACCCAGTACATCTATTCCCCTTTTTCTTATGGAAGTGGAACATATGGATATTAGATTTAGAGACATATACAGGTGGGAGTAGAACGGGAAAGGAAGGTGACTGAGGCAGCTTGTAAAGCTGTTTCCATTTCTCAGAGAAAAAAAGAAGACATTTAAGAAATCTCCTTAGTTAAGAAAAAAATGAAAAAAATAAAATAAAATCAATAGCTTGATGGTAGAGAAGATGAAAAATGTACTCTGGACATTTTCTAAATTCTCTCAAAATCATTCAATAATCTTTCACAGTAATGCACATTTCAATGTAAATGTCTGGCAAGGGAAAATGTTTAAGAAGACTTTCATAGCGGTGTGGGGATGAGTAAAAAATATAAACCCAAATCCTTTCTTTCCAGCAATTGCAAAATAGTTTGTTGAATGTTAGGCAAGAGATAGACATGAGGAATTCCTAAATAGTTAATTGCTTAATGTTCGGTGGCGTCTTTAAGACATACTGCAACACCAGCCAAGGAAGAGGCAAACATGATAAATTAAGTTTGTAATAATACCTGGGATAGGAAAATGCTAAGAGTAGCCTATTATTATTTTTCCTAATGATTAGAACTAATAGATCAGCCTTAAAATTACTATTTGCTGTTGCATTATAGCAGGTTGGTTAAATGAGAGTTACTTATTATAGGCAGTCCTTGACTTACAACAATTGGTTTAATGACCGCTCAAAGTTACAACGGCACTGAAAAAAAGTGACGAATGTTTTTCAGACTTATGACCATTAAAGCATCCCCATAGTCACTGGATCAAAATTCATACACTTGGCAACTGATTCATATTTATGACAGTTGCGGTGTCCTGGGGTCATGTGATCACTTTTTGTAACCTTCTGACAAGCAAAGTGAATAGGGAAGCCAGATTCACTTAATAACTGTGTTATTAACTTAACAACTGCAGTGATTCACTTAACAACTGTGGCAAGAAAGATAGTAAAATGGAGCAAAACTTACTTAATTCTGGTGGCGCAGTAGTTAAGAGTGCAGTACAGCAGGCTACAATTGTCTGCAATTTGGCAGTTCAATTCTCACAGGCTCAAGGTTGACTTAGCCTTCCATCCTTCTGAGGTGGGAAAATGAGGACCCAAATTGTTGGGGTCACCATATGCTGACTCTATAAACTGCTTAGAGAGGGCTGTAAAGCACCATGAAGCTGTATAAAAATCTAAATGCTATTGCTATTAATAAATGTCTCGCTTAGCAACAGAAATTTTGACCTCAATTTTGGTTGTAAGTCAAGGACTACCTGCATAGTAAGATACAAATCCATAATCTTTCTTTGACTATAAAGAATATAGCAAATTTGGTTGAAGCATCAGTTAGGAAATAACAATAGAAGTATCTTCCCAGATGCTGAAGAAAAATGTCAATTTTGCCATTTTGAATGAAAAACCGAGTAAAGATAACATATTAAGTTAACATGCAGTCTGGAATTTTTTTTAAAAAAATATGTTCATTCCCTTTTGAATTACATGGGTAAGTCACTGGACGAGGAACCTTGTGTTTTTATAGCATTCATGAGTAGAGTCTACTAACTGTGCGCATGTATAAATTCAAAGACAGAGATTAAATGAGCAGCAAAAATTTAACCGCTGAAATACATTCTTTCCCATGGCCCATTTCCACCTGACCCTTTTTATCACTGGCTGCATTTCTTTCCATTTATCCCGTTGCGGATGTGCAGAAGAAATAAATCCCAGGTTTAATTTCAAAACAGCTAGATATAGGGCATAACCCTATCCTAAGAAATATATAGATGCTGGAGACAGATATTTCTATAACAAAATTGGGGCGCATCTTGTTGATGTATTTACTGAGATTAGTTGTTGAAGCTGAATTAATGCCAATTTTTATAGAAGATTATTCTTCAGACATTGCATTACCAAATCATTACACAGGTTTGAAAACACACACCACTATGTTCATTTTTAACAGCCTTTATCTTCTTACCAACAATACTGATGGCAGACAAATAGAGTTGCATATTTGTTCTCTCCTTACCCACTAGCATTTGTGTGCATGTATTAAGAGTTAAAATTTTCTCTAATTGCCATCACTTTAAATTTAGCTTCTCTTCAGCTTGTTAAAACAGCATTGTACAAAACTGAGTTAGAACCATGGAAGGACAGAAGTAAAAGTAAATGATATCTGACTAAGGAACTTAACTGACCAACACATTCCAGGTGATTTAATTTCTTCTTCAAAATTCAATATTAAGAAGCACTTGAAATGCTTAATCATTGTTTTGTTGCAAAAAAAAAAATCTTGCTGCTTGTATTAAAACTCTCATTTCCCTGTATAAAAGACATAATACACTTCAAAGGCAAAAATTCAACCTGAAAAGAAGTGTGGTTGTAATTTATGAATTGGTAGGTTAAAACAGAATCAAGCTCCTTCTATGGCAAAGAAAGAAAACAGATGCAAAAAAGAGAGAAGGTACTATAGATAAGGGGAGAAAAGCCAAAATGGTTCTTATGCTAACTCTGAGAACAGGAAACAAAGTGAAGCAGCAAGTTGAGATATCAAAATGACCCCTGCACATCAAATTGCAAGCTCCTTACACACTTACATGTATCAACAGAAGAAAATATTTGTAGGTCAATGTTGAACTATGGGATCCTTGGTACTTCAGAGCATCCTTCCTTCTAGCATTGATTATATTATCTTGTTTGTAATGATACGTCTGCAAGAAAGCAACCAAGCTCAGAGATCACCAAGGACCCCACAGTTGCATGTAATATGTAAGAGGAGCAAAGTTTGCATAGTGAAATACATTTTGTCCTTTCACACCCTCCTCCCCTTGTAAACACCCATGGATATAAATGAATACAACAGTAAAGCAAATCAAAGTCCACTCACATTAATCCATCTAGTTAGTATACAGTATCTTGATAGAAGAAATCACTTATTACTTCATTCTTCAACTTGGAATGACAAAGGAGAAGTTGGAACCTTTGGCTTGAAACTGACACATTCTAGTATGACATCCTAAATTTGAAATAGTTGATACAGGTACCAACAAATGCAAACCAGAGCTGAAAGGCTCTCATCTACCAATTATCTGAGCCTGGAAAATCACAGTAAACCAGAGTATACAGCTGGTGTCTATTGACACTGATCTCTGTTCCTTATAAGTGGAGAGAGACCGGGATTCTCTCTAATTTCACAAAGGTATAATTGAGGCAACCTGAAAATATCTAGATTCTGTGGGCAGCTTCAGCCTTGCCAATGGCAAAGGTTCCTGGAAGAGAAATAAAACTCTCAAGGTCTCCACCTTCAACTGTTTGAGTTAAGACCACTTATTCCTCACCTCAAATTATCAAACTAACCTAAACAGATCAGCCTTCAGAAAGGATGAATCTTTTGGTTTTGGTATTCCAACTTTTCTGACCTCAAAGCTGCTTTGCTCCCACTTCTCAATTTTAAATTCAACACACAATGACAACACCTGCAAGAACATTTGTGTGTGCTTGATGCCCATTTCTCCTTCAGATAGATTTAGTTTCCTTTCTGAGTATGCATATCAACACGTACTATTTGCAAGTGATTTTTCCTGTTTACACATTTTCCATATATTTTTTCTTTTAGGGGGGTATAATTATTAATGGATCCACAAACAGGTTATGAAGCACATCACAATATTCTATTCTATATTATTGCATCCGTCCAGGTTCGAATCAGATAAACTGGTATTAGCACAAACATCTCCAGCATCTTTCTCCTCTTACAATAATCAAGGCTTCTAGCAAGGAGAAAACTCTGTGATTAGTGTATGTTGGAGCTTCATGGTTATTTTCAGAAGAGACCCTTGGTGAATTTTGAAGACTTTTGATCAAGGGAGGCCTGGACTGAATTGGTTGCAGTGAATTTTCATAGCACTCAGAGGTGCCTGCTCCAAACAACCAGCCTTGCAAGATTTTCTTCCACTGCATAAACATTTCTTATTCCGAGATAAAATAACGCCTCTTCCATAACAACATGAGTTGAGTCCTCTACAGAAGAGGAGAGAGAACTCATTTGAGTATCAGTTGGTGAGGTGCTTCATCATTCTAAGGAACACTGGAATAAATACAATAAAAGAAGCTATCTCTGATTTTATAGCAAAAATTCCATTTGTCCCTGTTTGTCAAAAAACAGTTGTGTTTGATGGCTTGGCCAGCATAACACACAGACATATTTACACAAAGCATTAAATAACTATTATGCAAACAAGGGCTCCTGCATAATATCTAACTATATTTATGGAAAGCTAAATTATATTGCCATTTTTATTTTCATCCAATGTAGTTCCCCTGGGTGTGCGAGAGAGATCTCGCATTTTTATAAGTAAAACTTGAAGAAAGGGAAGGGAAGGTTTTTGTTCAGGGTTGCACACCCATTATACCTTTATAAATCATGGTACAAATTACACAGTAAACTTTTTTTTTTGATGAGGCAGAAATATGGCGTAATTACTGCCCTCTCCTCTCCTTGTGTGTGTTTATCAAAATGTTAATGCAAGTATAACAACAGGCAGGTTGTTCGTGCCAAAAAATGCCAAAGCCTTCTAGTTGCCAGTCACACATTTGAAAATATAAATCACAAAAGAGCAAAAGAAAAAAAAGGGAAAAAGAAAAAAGGAACGGTTGGATCAATTGATCAATTGGTTGGATCGATTGTAAGCTAACTCTCTGACAGATCTGTGGCTTCCCTCTAACACAATCACATCAAACAGTAATGTTGGCAAATACATTTAACAATGGAAGAAACAAAGATCTGATGAGCCCACATGGAATGAGCTCACATGTTTGCAAGAGAGAAGGCAGCTGCCTTTACATGAATTGGAACTAAATGTTCCAAAGTTGGGGTATCCAACTCAAGGCCCAGAGGTCGGATCCTGCCCACAGGTTGCTTAGATCTGGCCTGTGGAACCACCCTGGAAACAGCAAAGGACTGGCCCACGGTGCCTCTGTCAGTGAAAATGGCTGAGCTCCATTTTCACTGGCAGAGGGTTACAGGGGGCTGTCACCGGCAAAAATGGAGCTCATGAGGGCCGCAGGCAGCCCTACCAAACTCCATTTTCACTGGCAGAGGGTTACAGGACACTGTTGCAGCTGAAAACAGAGGTCGGGAGCCCATTTTCGCTGGCAGAGTACTCAGCCCACCACAGGTACCCCAACACAAATGATGTTAAGCTGGCCATACCCACCCCGGCCCCCCGAGGTCAAACACAACCCTGATGGGGCCCTCAATGAAATTGATTCTGACACTCCTGTTCTAAAGCCTTAGATATTTTTTTTTTTATTGTTATCTTGGATTCTAGTCCTGCAATGGGTAGTCCAAGGTGCCTGCTTGTGGCATGACCATTAGCAACCCCTCTACCAAACCACCTAATTTTAACCTGCCTTTCTCTGTCTGGACATAACTGAACAGAATTAGATGTGATACTGGAAGAAATGCCTCTGCCGTGTATCAGTGGGGATGGAAAGATTCTACTTGTTGCGACTGTGATGCTGACATGCAAATTATTAAACATATTGTACAAGATTCACATGATTGATGTGTGTTTTCTGGTTCCCAAGAAGATCTTCATGAAGCAACGCCAGAGGTGATAGCTGAATTGGACATTCACTTATGAGGGCACTGCTGTCTCCATAGTAGGTTTGCATATAACTATGTGAATTGCATGTATGTTTACTCACTTCTGTCATCATACACTAAATAATAATAATGAGTAGTAAATGAGTGTCAGATTACATAATAGGTTGGTGGCTGGCCTTGACTTGGAGAGGAAATATCAATCGAATCGACAGACACAGATAGATGGGAGGATGGATCTATCAGTTACATTTTTTTTTCATTTTGTTTTCCATTTCAGTTTGGTTTATCTTCCCATATTACAACACACTCTCTCTTACTCTCTCTCTTTTAACTTTGAAAGCACATTTCCATTTCTCTTGGGGTTTTTTCCTCCATTTAATATGTTTGTGTACCTAATTTTGCCTAATCTGACATTTCTACAAGCGGTTTTCTGTAATTTAATTCTCTGTGTTATTCATACAAAAAACATGAGTGTCTTGGCATAAAGCTACACTGTAATTTATTACTTATGCTATTTGTAAAAAAAACCTTGAATGTCCAGAGATATAGTTACACCCTACATCAGTGGTAGGATTCAAACTGTTTTACTACAGGTTCTGTGGGCATGGTTTGGTGGGCATCACGTGCGGCAGTGGTCAGGCATCACGAACAGTTCTAATCAAAATCTTTGGTTTCATGCACTCAAGAAATGAAAACCAGCATCAAAAGCAAACTGCATGGAAAAAAAAAAAAAAAGAGGTCGTGCAATTGGAGGAAATCTGCAAGTCTTTGTATTAAAAGAAGAGGCAAAAAGCAGCTGTGATTGTGTCTTTCATGTTTGGAAATGGGAATGGTTTATGAAAGAGACTAATAAAAAAGGTTCAGGCCCACAGAGTAGGAGAAACAGAGATGTGGGAGGGGAGGGGATCAAACACGACATAGCACTAGAGACAAAAAACAGGCTCTGCGTGAGCTGCAAATAAAAGATGTGTGTATTTTAGGAAGCCTTGAAGAAAGGAATAGCAAACACAAAGATACATTTAATCAGATACCCCCAGAAGCTTTGCAGACATGTGAAGAACAAGGATGTAACACTTTGTGCTTATGCAGCATCCTTCATCCGACAACCTCAAAGCAATTGTCAAGCAGCATCCTGTGATTAAAAACAAATACAGTTTTCTGACATGGTTCTGGCCAGCCCTGATTATATATATTTAAACAGCTCTTTGTATGGCTGAGCTCAAAGTGATAGATAAATGTGTCACAGCTGAGGCAACTGCTGAGAAAAGAAAAGGTAAAGAAGGGAACTGACCAGTTGCAAATGCCTTCAAGTTAACAGTGAAGGTAAGCAGAATACTTTTTTTTAATTCCATCAGCATCCCAGATCATTGACAATAAAACAAAGGAAGTATTCATTTTATTCAACTTCTTCTTACTTAGGTATTACTTATTCTTGCTTCAACTGCCCCTGCTAAAGCCATGCTTAAGTCTAGGAAAAAGCAATTTACGGCTTCCTGGTCTCTCTTTTGTGGTATATGTTAGCAAACATAATTGCTAACTGTTGGTGGTATGGTTTCTAGTGATTTTGAAGCACATAGGCCATAAAAAGTGTGAGTGTTTCCTTCTTTCCCTCCCTGAGAGTCACCACAAAGAGAAGAGTGAAGACTTCTGCTTCCACATCACTTTCAGCATTGCATCTAAACTCAATTGAGATGTAGATCCATTTTAAATCTTCGTATATTTCTTGAAACACATCAGTTTCACATCTCATCATTTGAAGTTTGCTTCTAGCTGACTTAAAACAGAAGCAAGAATTCAGATTCTTGTAATTGTGCCAGAGAAGAGGGGATAGGGAAGATGTGTGACCAAACCTTGCTTTGGCTTGTCTTCATAATATTAAATTATGGTATAGAGATTTTGTTAGAATCAATAAATGGAAAAGGGAACCATTCAGACAAGTCAGTTCCCCTCTCTTGTAGTTGCCAATTGCTAGTTATCATTCCCTAAGCCATCTCTCAAGCAGTTCTCCATATATGCTTCTTGCCTCCCACACACCCCAAAATATTTTCTGGTTTGACAAGAGGGGATCTCTTTTATAATGAAGGTATTTTTTCAATGGCTTCTCAAAGAATTATACATATTTTCTGAATCATTGAGCTGTAAATTTCAAAACTTTAATAAAACCAGGTGCTACCTATTATCCAGATGAAGGGGTGGACCTGCAATGTCCCTTTTTCTCTTTGGCCTTAAATTTTAAGTGGTTTGGATTTTTAATTTGCTAATTCTTTTACATTTAAAAACAATCCGTTTTCTCACCCAGCTGTCCAACAGCATTATTGGAAGGTAGTATTTCACAACTTAACTTTGTTGAACCTTGCAAAGGAAGAAAACTATTCTCCTCATCTGATACTCTGCAGATTGGATTTTTTTTCTCTCCATACTGGTTAGAAATAAGCAGTAAGTCTGCACAGAAGGTCTTTTTCCGGTTATCTTTCAGAATCTTTCATCATGACCTCTGTTGGGATTAACTATGAAGACTATTTTATCCTTCTCAATATCAGTTACAAGGCTACACTAACCTATTTTGATTTAATAGGTGGACACAAAAGTTCATATAACTAAATTATAACTTTATATTGAAGTTTTCACTTTAGTTCTTTTTGTTGAATTTCAAAAGACCCCATCATCACTGTCACAGAAGTGTTTGATATGACATCGACAGTGCTCGTTTGATAGCTTTTCGTGAACAGCATCAACAAGCCAGTTTGATTGTCAAGAAATAAAATGTGTCAGGAGGAGGATGAAATGACATGGTGTGAAATCCAGGAACTGCCTATGAAAGAGTGAAGGTGCTAAAAGGGAAGTTCAATTTTTCAAACTTTAAACATCTCTCTAGAGTATCTGATACCAACTTACGTGTCTTAACGGGATGGTAGAGCTACATGCATATACTTTTTTCCCCCTCCTTCAGATCCTTTCTCCAAAGCAGGTGTTCAATAATTTAGTAATTAGTATGCACATCTAACACCATCATAGCCTCTCTTGATCTCTCAATTATAGTTAGCAGGTCCTCTGCCGTTTGCCATAGTTAATTACAGCATTATTGAACAGGCAGATTTGGCAGCCAAGCTTCATAATCCACTGACAACTAAGTCCCATATACTTAAAATAGTTTGGCTTGACCTATTTAGATTGGGTCTCAACTGGAGATGTTATGGAAACAATTCCCAACTGTAAAATACCTGGTCCAAAAGTCTTGCTTGAACATAAAGAGATGTGGTGGTGCTTTAACTACAATTTTTGACCCAAAATGCGTTTTCAAAAGGCAACTGGAATTTCTTTGGGTTTTTTTCCTTGAAAACTTTTAGCTTCTTATCCAAGAAGCTTCTTTAGTTCTGACTGAAGACATCAGGACTGAAGAAACTTCTTGGCTAAAAAAATGAAACATCTTCAAGGAAAAAACAAAAAAATCCAGCTGCCTTTTGAAAAAATATCTTTGGGACAACCATGACCTGGATGACTATGTCTCCATAGACATACAGCTTTTGACATCCAATTAGCTGTATCCATTTATCACAAAGCGGGGTGAAATTAAACAAGGTACAGCAAGTTGTTCAACTGAATTTTGTTCAGAATTAGAAAGAAATCACTGGGAATAACTAAGGCATTTTATAAGGTATGTTTCTACGATAGAGGAGCTTCCCACCCTTTTGAAAATATCTGCTATCCGTAACCTTGACATTTCATTTAAAATGCCAAACAGCTCCATTTTGCACACCTGTCTCCTCTTCTCACTCAAGATACGCCCCTCTAAGTCAACACATAGAGGCTTTGCCTCTAGCAGTACAGAGTCACATCAAGCTAATAGTCACCTTTATCTACACCCAAATATCTGATGTGTCTGCTAATTCCAGAATCCACAAGATAGGAAAACAGACTGTTCTAATGTAAAATATTCTTCTTGCCTCATTTTAAGGGATGATCAGAACATTTAACTGAAACAAGATAAGGGGAAAAAATAAAGTTGGTGATTAATATACTCCTGCAAAGTATTTGGTTTGGATACCTGCTAAAATATGCTGGAAGGTGGCCATTGATTTCAAGAGCATACAATGTGACTTCTAGCTCAGAATACATTCACGGTAATTGTTCTAATCCAACAGAGCCCCTCTAACTATTTTCAAGAGAGGAAAAAAGCAGCACACTGAGTCAGGGCTTTGACATCTTGATCAGAAGGATGTCAAAAGGAAGTTTTATCACTGACCCCCACGTGGCAGCTGCTGCTATTACATTTGGGAAGCTGAGCTTGGGGAAAGAAATAAACAAAGAGTGAAGACTTAAGAAATTAAGAAAGCAATTTAGAAGCCAATAATTAGATCTCCCTTTTGCACCATATTGGGAAAATTAAATTACATTTTTATGAAGGTGTACGTATCCTCTCAGCAAAGTATTGTAGAGAGATTATATTTTTTAATATTCTCTCTCTTTTAGCCCATTTCTCTTTTTCTTTTGCTTCGAAGCAAGTGGCACTTTTCGCCTTCAGCTGTTGCAGCCGTTCATCTTCAATAATTGCATTTGCTGCATAAATTGCCAACAAATGTGGAGAATAAAATTGGTTTTTAAAAATGAGCCCAAATGGCAGATCTCTAGCAAATATCATATGGAAGGAACTTATATTCTCTGATTTCAGAAAAGGAGAGAGAAAGGGGAAGAGAGAGAGAGATGGGAAAAGGGCAATTTTTATTTCAAATTACTGAAAATAGACATTTAGAAGGATTTGGAAGGACATTTTAACCATGATCAGCCCACCAGGATTTTTTATGTATTTTTGGCAGGACATTTTAGATAACCCAGCTCAGTAGTTTTCAAGTTATGTAATGCATTGCATTAACAATAATGGTAAAGACGCACTTGCTATGCAAGAATTATAAACTAACCACACTGGCTGGATTTACATGGGGTTATTTAGTGTGTTTACAAAACAGCCATGTCCATACTATAGACAAGTATAGACAAGTATGGACTGTCTTTTAAGTATAGACAAGACTGTATCCATAACAACTGCAAATCGAAGAATTTTCCTATACACTTAAAAAATTTAACCAACTCTCAGTAAATTATCATATTTGAAAGAAAGGACTGAATTATATTCTTGCCCATTTGCACTGGCCAAATGTAACAGATATAGGTCATTCCCAAAGAAGCAACTATGTGATAACAGTTTGATATATACTTCTTAAAAAGAGATCCTGACAGAATTAAGAAGAGATGTCCACTCTAATTCAATGTTCAAAACATCAGTGTCAAATTATCCTGTTCAGATGCTTTGCATTTACTCTTATTCATACCTTGTATTTTAAGAAAGTGTTCCATATGAATGAAGGGCTGTAGAACATGTTAACTTTCTCTAAAAAACAAATTGAACATCACTATCACTGTCCACAGGTTTATCTCTTGATGTCTGTTTCTGCAAGTTAATTTTACAATCTGTTTTATGGCGGTTGTTAAGCAAACACTACAGTTGTTCACTGAATCCATTGTCCACAATAGGTGAGTTTTACCGGAAACCAGAAGTAAATCCTGGTTTTTGACAAGTCATAAATCATAGCCATATGACCACAAAATGGTGCAAGCAGACATAAAAGTGGGCCAGTTGATGGAGACCCAAAATGCAATCAGGTGGCCAGAGTGACGAAGCTGGTCAGAACTTTGAATCCAGGCCATTAGTAACCCTGGGAGGTTTGTTAGAACTTCGAACAAAGCAACAGGTTGTAAATCAAGGAATACCCTTTTTTAAAAAATTCCCAAAGTCATTGCTGATCGCTGTCAGAAATGAGGTGTTGAATGTACCAAACCCAAAATTGCATTCTTTTTGTATTCAGAAAACGTACACACCCAAACTTTCTGAGAACCATCAGACATTATAACTTGATTGTATTGTTCAATTCTTATCCCTTCATAACCTATTAGAGCCAGATAATTCTATTCCTATTCTTTCTCTTGCTTCTTCCTGGTATTATTATCTTGACTTTTATTTAATAAAGATTCATTTTTTGTGCTGCATAATTTTTAAAATCTTGTCACCCTTCGGAAAACTACTTTCAGATCTCCAGCTTGAGATAAGAGGCAGCATCTTTGAAGATAACTTTATTAATTTAGTAGAGAGTTCTGGCGTTTAATGCAGCATATGTTTTAAAGATACTATGGAGACATCCAAAAAGATGCCCCTTGATACCAAACATCATAAAAAGCAGCTATAAAATAGCTTGGCTTGCCATTTTTTGCCTATATTATAACTTCACTTAAAATATTTAAAAAAAGAAATAAAAATGCTGTGTTGCTTTGATAATGACTTTCTATAGTTTGAGATGGAATGAAACAAAGATTTAACTTTAATTGTAGGACACTTTTTTCAATCCTTAGTTATTGAAAGAAACAAAAGAGACAGTTGGCAAGATGAAAAAAATAGTCTCTTGAAATATTTATAACATATACACATGCCCTGCTTTGGAATACTTTGGATCTTGGAATGCACTAATTTTTATTTTTATTCCCAATTTGTGTTTCATTCTTCCTCTTCTTCATTTCTGCTTGAAATATATTTGACTTTTTCTAGTAATATTATCCTTACGGAAAACTGTGTTATCTTTCTCTTCATCCTCTACACCAGTGGTGGTCAACCTGGTCCCTACTGCGCACTAGTGGGCGTTCCAGCTTTCATGGTGGACGGTAGGGGTTTTGTCGCCTACTTTATAAATCACCATTACTGTGGAACTGGTGGGTGGTTCGAGAAAACTTTACTCCTAACAGAGATACAAAAGTGGGAGGTACGTATAAAAAGGTTGACTACCCCTGTTCTACATCATGGGTGTCAAACTTGCATCATCATGGCAGTGTCACTGACATATTGGGACTTTCCCCCCCTTCACTAAACTAGTGGGGGCGAGGCCAGCATGTGATGCATCCCGGCCCATGGGCGTGAGTTTGACACCCCTGCTCTATACTAACTCAAGGTGCAGAAATGAACTTTGCACCAATTGGAAGAAAAATGGACCCGGTTTTAATTTTCCCCTTCACAAAGGTAAACGGCACCTTCCAAATTCCTGAAAACTAAATACAGGAAGTCCTCAACTTATAACAGTTCATTTAGTGACTGTTCAAAATTACAATAGCACTGAAAAAAAAATGAGTTACGACTGTTTTTCACACTTATTGGAGTGTCCTGATAGTCATGTGACCAGAATGCAGATAGTTGGGGACTGGCCTCATACTTAGCTGTTCAGCTTTATATTAACTCTGTAATTGAAATCCTGACCAAAATGAGTTTAAACCCCTGTACTAAGTAATTGTCCTATGTAACCCATCTCCATCCTTTTAAACACTAATAATATAGTAATTATTTATTTAACACAAGAAAGCGCATGAGATTTGTTAGGATATATGCAGAGCAACCCTTGTATAAAAAGGATATGCACACGGAAAACAGTTTATGAGAACAGTTATGAAAAAATATACAGCCACAAAGAGTTGACCAAGTTGTATTAATGTTTACTTAAAGAAATAGCACAGCCAAACAAGCAGTCTGTGTCATACACGTTTTTTAACTGTCCAGAAATATCCAGTTATAAAGTCTTCTTACCGGTTCCATGTCTTTTACAGAAGACAAATATCAAACTATAATACAACAGATAACCTTCGATATTAACAGAATATCAAAATAAACAGGGTTAGTCAGTATCGGTCCGTAGTCAGTTCGGATCAATATAAAAAGACATCATCAGTGAAAAAGAGAAAGATAATTAAACCATGATCTATAGCTCCCTCTTATGGCAACTTGTAGCATAATTAACCAATCAGAACAGAGTATAATACATGACAGTATTTTTCCTTAAAGCTACAAACATATATATAGTTTATATATTGTCAACCCAACTATGTTATTTACACATACATAACAAGATTGTGCCTTTATTTCCATTCCCCAGCACTGCAGTAGATAACATCAAGTTATTAACTACAAGAAAACCAAAGCAGTGATCTTATTGCCATTCTTGGAAAATGAAAGGCTCCTACATCAATCATATTAAGGCCCTTATAGAATAGGTCAGTGGCTCTCAACTTTTTCTTCAGCATGGACTCCCTTCAAGTATCTTTGGTGGCCATGGACCCCTTTAACTCAAAACTGAAATCATAACATTTTTTTCAAGCCTTCACAGATCCATTTTGACATTGCAGCCCCACAGGGGTCCACAGACCACAGTTTGAGAACCAGAGGTGGTATTCAGCAGGTTCTGGTCAGCTCTGGAAAACTGGTAGTGGAAATTTTGAGTAGTTCAGAGAACCAGTAAATACTACTTCTGACTGGCCCATCTATTCTCCCATCTCTTCTCTGCCTCCCGAGACCCAGCTGATCGGCTGGGTCTTCCTTTGTTGCCCTGCACAGGAGAACGGAGCTGGAAAGCAGGTTAGTAGGGTGGGGAGGAAATGGGGATTTTTGCAGTATTTTGCCCCTGCCATACCCACCAAGCCACACCATACCCACAGCACCGGTCGTAAATTTTTTAGAATCCCACCACTGTTGAGAACCACTGCAATAGGTAATCAGGAGTTATCAATAATGCTAGCTCAGCATTGGGACCTCCAAACTTTCAAATGGTAGTTGGCATTTCACCCATTACAATGCTAATAATAATCCTTTCCCTGGGAAGTTTTTCAAACCTGGTCAATCAGCCACAATTTTTTTTTGATGAAAAAAGATGAAAATATTTAATATTTTAATATTTAAGGTAAAGAAAATTAGATATAAGAGTACAATGCTTATAGAAAGTTGACCATAAGTAAATCGTAAAAGAACAAATAAATGAACATGAGGATTCAGGAGTGGTCTTGAAATGACTGTGTAATTCAAAATTTACTTCATAGGTTAAAGTTCTGGGTAATTGAACTTTGTTGTTCAGTTGCTAAATTGTGTCCAACTCTTTGCAATCCCATGGATTATGGCATGCCAGCTCCACTTCTCTATTCTTGCTCTCCAAGATTTTGTCCAAATTCATGTTCATGATACTATCTAACCACCTCATCTTCTGTTGTTCTTTTCTCCTTTTGCCTTCAAATTTTCCCAACATAGGGGTCTTTTCCAAGGAGTTCTATCTTTTCATCTGGTGGCCAAAGTATTTGAACTTCAGCTTCATTATCTGTCCTTCCAAAGAATTGATTTCCTTTAGGAATGACTGATTTGATTTCCTTTCAGTCGAAGGGACTGTCAAGAATCTTTTCCAACACAATTTGAAAGTGTCAGTTCTTTGGTGCTCAGCCTTCCTTATGGCCCAACTCTCACTGCCAGACATTACTGCTGGGAAAACCATAGTTTTGGCTATATGGACCTTGGTCAGCAAGGCAATGTCACTGCTTTTTAATATGTTGTCTAGGTTTGCTGTAGCTAGACATTGTGTTCAACTGGAAGATTTAGGACACATATGAAGTTCCAAAGGTGCAGTGATAGGCTGCTGCCGGTTCAGACTGGTTCTACTGAACTGGTAGTTCCAACCATCAGCTTGCCCCGCACACCTGCCCCCACTCTATCCTGTCCTATATTTCCATCGTTCTGGCTCAGCTGATTCACACAGCACAGCTGATTTCTGCACCTCAGCTGTTCTACTTTCCGGGGCTTCTCTAGAAGGTAAGCAGTTGTGCTTCAAATTCTGTATTTTGAATGCTGCATGCGCAAACCACGTGCTCACAGAACCGGTTGTTAAACTGGTTGCAGCCCACCACTGCCAAGGTGCTGGTTTTTTTTCCCAAGAGGCAACTGGACTTTCTGGTTTTTCTTTGAAGATGCTTTGCTTCTCATCCAAGAAGCTTCTTCATCTCTGACTGGATGGTGGGGAATGAGTTGTCAAAGCTCAAGAAGCTTCTTGGATGAGAAGTGAAACATCTTCAAAGAAAAACCAGAAAGTCCAGTTGTCTCTTGGGGGAAAAAAAAGAAGCACCTTTGAGACAGTTGTGAGCTGGATGACTGAGAACCTCCATAGACATTGCATATATGAAGGTTATTAGAACTTTACTATCCTGTTTGAATAAACCAATAAAAAATAATAGCATTTTCTTAGATTAGTAAGGCTGTTTAGAAATGTCCCCCTGAAGAGACCTTATAGCAGCATTTCTACATCTTACTTCCTCATCAAAATGCCTTTTAAACTTGCAGGGAAAACCCACATGTTCCAACCATTTTCATGCTTTAGTTCAGCAGTGAGATGACCTGAAAATAAGAGTTGTTGCCTGTGGTGATCAGTGATCAGCTGCTTTGTCCAACTAGTTGAACATAAATATGTTTCAGTAGCCTCTTCTGTTTCTTCCTTAAGCATTCTTTCAATATGGTCTTAGAGGTACTTTTCTCTTGGGGCACTTTCAGCATGAGGAACAGATGTTTGGAGAAAGTGGGCAACACAAAGGACTTTGTCAATGACATTGAAGTATCTGGTATTGAGTTTCTGCCACGGGATGCTAATTGATGCCATCTATGAGTTAATAAATTGCATTCAATGAAGTTAGGCTATTCAATTCAACTAAGGCCTTTTAGCCTGGCATTATGTGGTGTTCCAATGAAACCATTCTCTCCTTGCAAGGTTTTTTGAGCATTTTTGATAATTTCTGTTCTCGTTTTTCATGAAGGACTCTGGGGAAGCTAACTAGCAAAGGTTGCAGAAGAAAATGCTGCTCAGCATTAAGATAAACACCAATATATATTTCAAGAACCACAACAGCAAGTAAATTACCATTGTTGCTGCCATTAGTCTAGTAAATTTCATTTCCTTCCTACTAGTGCCTGGTGTTAATCATGCTTTTATGTTATATACACTACCTTGGCATTATGTAGCAATTAGTAAATGTACAACTAATTAATTTTACTTTGTAATGCAAATCCTGCTAAACTTTGAAGTCATAACATTTCAAGCTTCTGATGATTACAAAGTTGGTTTCGTATTCAGCACAATATTCATAAGACTAATGAATGCATTTGCTATGCTGCAGGGTATCCTGTATTTTTCCCTGGTGGATATTAACATTTATCAGTAGGTACTTTGTTTAGATATTAAGTTCTGGGTGGCCAGGAAGAATCATAAAATATTTCAATTAATTAAAACTTTAAAAGTGGCCCCAGTAACAACATAGGGTGTCTTCAGGGGATGTTAATCATTCAGAATTTGTACATTTCTTCTGTGTAATTTTGAGTGGTAAACTTCAGAGATAGCATGTGCTAATAACAGCTGGACAGATAAAATGCAGGTCATCCTTAGAGTATAACAACTCTAAAATTTTCCTTCTAGGCATATAGCGTTAAGGTTCCAGATTTCTACAAGGGAGACCCACACATGAATGCTCCCAATAACTATGAAACTTACCTGGGATTTGGAGTCACTGTTTCAGTTGAATTTCTCTTCCAATGATACTGTTGCATAAGTCAAATGAAAAGAAACCCCCCATGCCTGTTGCCTCGAATCCTCAAATGAAAAATCTGATTATAAACGCAATGCAGGAATGGAAAAAAAAATGAGGTAGATACAGGAATAAAGATGCTTGCTTCTTTGGGAGGGAACAAATAGCAAAGGAGGAGGAGGAGAGAGGCTTCAACTTTCATCCCACCTCACTTGATAGAAGAATTGTTGTTTTCATCAATCCTTCTCCCCCAAGATAGGCTGAGTAGGGCGTCTATAATAAATTGTTTCATTTGTATGGGTGAATGCTCAACAGCAATGTTAAAATAGTGCATTGGCTGTTTGCTGTCATCCTGAAACCATTAGACAGCTCAGCTCTATGATTCATTGTCAGATACTGCTTCATTATGATAGTCATATTGGATAGAGAAAGAAGAGTGGCATGGTGGCCTAGAAGTGCCTTGCACTTCTTGCCTCACACTCAAGAAGTTGAGAGTTCAATCCTAGACAGTGACAGATGTTTCTCTATCAGGGTACAACAAGAAACTGTCCACTAGAAACTCTACACAGGCGTCGGGAAGGGCATCTGGCCAGTAAATACTCAGCTCCATTCAGTTGCCCAACTCCATCCTGATAAAAAGGATTATGGGTTTGTTAAAAAAAAATGAAGAAAGAAGAAATAATGGATCAGCATCAGCTGAAGGGGGTGGGGAAGAGAGGGGGAATTTGGTCCATCTTAAAAACAAATAAAACAAAATGGAGAATAATAGAATAAAATCTACAAAATAGCTGTGTTTTTCTTAGGCTCTGGAGAAAATCGTTTGGTGAATAATTTAAACTCAATTTCAAAGAGGAATGTATAATTTTCCAAATTTCCTGTAATTCTTCTAGTTTAAAAATATTAGTTATGATTTCTCCATACACTCTAAATTTCAAAGGGCTGTTTCCTCTATACCCCAATCCTATTCTGTTTGGAGGCTGGGAGAAAATATTTAAGATAATGGCTTTTATTCTTTTAAGAATAAATTAACCCTAGGAAGATAGTGAATCCCATTACTGATGCCTTTCAGCAAATTTCTTTTTGGAAATTTTGGTATTCTTTTTAAAGTCAAACTTTAAAGTATAATGTACTGATCTCTTAAAATCTTTCCTCTAATGATATTTAAGTGATGGAAATGTGTATCAATGCATTCAGGCACTGTATTGATTTCATAACTAAAGCTACTGAGTCCCATCAAAGCACTTTTGATATATGCAGGATGCACAGTGCTTTTTAAAAAGATTCTTCAGTTTAGTAGGAAAAGACTGCGTCAAAGTAATTATCCTGGGAAATCCTGACAAAAGAAGGGGAAAAAAACAGAGAAGAGGGGGGGAAATCAATGGGAGAAGTTATAACTTAAGGAGAGCAATATGGAACATGTAGTCCTAAAAAAGGAAGGAGAAATATGGTGCCATTTCTACAAGCTACACTTCTTGAATTCCACTTAACATTTCTTTCCAATTTTCTTGATTGCGGAAAACAAATCCAACAAAGGACAAATCTTTGTATTCTGAAAAGCAACCAGCTTCTTTTAGAAGTAGTGAGACAGCTTTGAGAATGTTGAAAACTTATCCTTTTTATGTTTCCTGGAAAGTTGGTGGAAGTCTTTTGGATACACAGAGCTCATTCTCTCAGTTATTTCTGACTCCTTGGTGAGGATGAAGAAAAGTAAAACCAATAGGGCAATTTTTTATCCTTTTCTCATTACACCTGTTACACTTCAGCCCAATGAAATATGACAACCACCTCTCCCAGATATTGCAAGATTCACAATCACACTTTCACCACAACCAGCAGATTCTCTTGACTCTCTATTTGAGCATATCCATTCTTAAGAATATCCTTGTTAATGAATTATTATTTCAGGGACAATTTGTTTGTTCCAAAGCTTTGTGGGTTTGTCACTTGGAGGAACAAGAGTCCTTCTGATCAAACTTTCCTGAATAGCTCATCAAAAATTATATATCTATGGTAAGCATATTCTCTACCGAGAAGGATACTTGTAATAAATAAATAGATTGTAATAAAGCATCATTTCAGAGCATCTTTGGGGATGTGGTGGAGAGAAAAGGATAATGCATACAGAATTTCCTTCTGCATATTCCTCCTACTTGTTCTCATGCAGTTGGATTACCGAATGTGCTTTCCATGATACTTTCAGAAGAAAAGATGGGCAAAGCGCTTATTTGATTACTAGGTGGCCAAGGGAGATGCATCCTTTATTCCACAATCATTTTTTCTAGTGCTTTTCAGCATCTCTTGCTTCTCGTGTTTCTAGGCAATCCTAAAGAAGCAAAACTGTCTACTTTTTCAAACTGGAAGAGATGGAATGAAGGAAAGTTATGTCATAGAAAGCAGCAGCAGCAGCAGCATCAATAGCCCTTGCTCCACCTCCATCAGCAAAGTCCACTAATTACTGAGCAGTTGTGAGCGTTAGGGCTTAGTGAGCATGATCTAGACAGCAGATTTCTTGATGCCAGGCAAAGTGATTGGCTAGATATACCACGAGCAACTGACTGGGCTCCTGTCTTTATAGCCTGGTGACCTGATTTCTGATTGGTCTTTAGTCAAGCTAGTTTCCGATTGGTGCATTTGATGAAAGTTGGTCTCAGCTAAAAACCAGTTAGAAGTCCAGTTAACTGTCTATATAGATGTAGGACCCCAATTAGTCCCTGCTCTCTTGCCCAAGATCTGACCCCTGCCTTCTGAAGATATTAGCCACAGGAACTTTAGGAAATCTGCTCTTTAAAGCATGGTTACCAACCCTGAAATTTAATACTGCCCTATAGCAGTATATTCCATTTATTATTGGGCCAGAATTGTATTTTAATTAAATAAATAAATACACCACCAAGAAAAAAAGAAAGCCTAAAGCCTCCCGTGATGGAGCAAAATCCTGTAGTTTCTTTTACAAAAAACAATGAGAAATTGTGGGGTGGTTTTTCAGCAAAGCATTAGAAAGAGATGGCAGTGCTCAGTGTTAATTTTATGTTTGCTTTGTTCTTCATTTCTAGTGGAGATACATGTCCATAATCGTTACTTCAGCCAATTGTTATAGAAGAGATCAACAACTTCCAATAGGAGCAGAGTAAAGGAAAAACCAAAGTTGACTGCGTATCTCCTTATCTTGCCTTATTATTGGCTTCCTGGAAGGTATCAAGGGGAAGGCGAAGCTAGAAGAAGAAATTGCTTTCCTTGAGAGTCTCAAGGTTTTTCATTGTTCTCTATCAATTGATCCATGATAACCGGTGCCAGAACTTCTAACGCCGGCAGACTTAACCTCCCGTCTTTTCTTCAAACCCTTGTGAGATAAATAGGGATTATTATCTAGGTAGCCCACCATCCTTCACTGAAGGGATTCCAAGCAAGGTTAATATCAATCATCTTTAGATTATTCAGTGAAAGGCAAAGATTGTATTTCAAGAAAGAAAGGAGCAGCCAAAAAGAAAACCCTCTACAGCTTCTCATTCTGCAGAGCAAGGTCTATAGTATTCTAGTCCCTAGACAGAGTAATTATATTACAGGGAAGGAATGTGCACTCCTATCCTCTGCTATTAATGTGTTTTTGATTTAAGGAACTATTACTGTAATTTAAAAAAATGGCTACCAGAGTTAAACGGTGCATTTACAAGGAATTTTAAAAAAAGAAGACGACTCTAAAATCTTTCTTGCAATTAACACTTGCTAAGAACATTTAAAGCTTCACATATTTTCAGTTAACAACATAGGGAACATAGATACACAGTTATTAAGAAGAGGCCATTTCCATTCAGCCTAGCTGAAATATGGTGTCTATAGCATGTTTAATAAAAGACGTTCCACAAAGAAATGAAGGTTTGTTTTCAGTACTGCTTTGACTATTACCTTTCATCACATTGCTTCAATTTTTGGGTCTGATTGATGTTCATTTTTAACTAGATCTCACAACTTTTGACCACAGGTTATGATGGTTTATTTCAGAGAAATGGTAGCTTGATGCATCTGGAAGGCACCAAGTTGAGTTCATTGATCTAACAAGTTCTCAGTTGCCTACCTTCAGAAGGTACATAAATAAGAGCTGACCTCCCTCTCTCTCTTTCATGGGATGTCCTAGACATACAACATGCAATGTCTTTAGTGGTAGAAGAAGCTGTATTTCAGGAGATAAAGCTCATGTTTTGTATGCAGAAAGCTGCAAATGTAAATCTTCAAATGGCATTTCTGTTTGGATCTGAGAAGAATAGTTGTCAATAGAGGTAAATATCCTATGTCCTTGAGCATAATGGTTCAGTATGATTACTCTGACTAATAACAATAGACCGATAACATCTGCAACTTTATTTATTTAAAGCCTGTTCAGTTAGTAGCCAATAACCGCTTGTCTGTATAAAACCTGTTACTAATTTCACTGATTGGGCTGAATTTATTGCTTGATGGCTTAGAGAGATTATCAATAAGAAGAGTAGACTGCCATTAGTCATTGCTAGGGAAAGATAGACCCAAGTTCAGATTCTGATACATATAACTAATGTATTTATGAGACAGAGAAGAAATCTTTTTCAATGGATCTGTTGCAAAAAGAAGAGAGATTTATATTCTGGTTTCATAAGGCTGCCAAATTCAACTCATCCAGGCTTAATCATCAAGGGTAGCATGTCTACAAAGAACTAGAGGCCATTTAGGCTGAATAGAAGAAATATTTTCACTTGCATCTTATATCAGGGATACATGAAGGATAGAAGCAAAGATCATAACAAATATTCAGAGTAGATATTGTGATCTGTTTTGGTGTCCAAAACAGATTAAAGTAAGGGTGGCCTTTTTCTCTTTTTTAGTTCATCTTAGGAGGCAGGAAATAAGAAGGAAACAACAACAATAGAATGTTTGAATTGGGAACTATAAAAGGGACATTACACTCACAATGCATTCCAAGCTTCACTCTCATATAAATTGGTTGGTGTTTAACAGGATATTGGAGGTGAGGGAAAAAGCCCTTTTTTAATGATCATTTCATTTTGTTTCCCTTGCACAAACTGTACAGACCTCATCTCAATCCTATTATTTGATTTTGGGCTATTTGGTTAAAATGAGTTTTTAGGTACTTTAGATACATCCAAAGGTCTAATCAGAGAAAAAAAAATACTTGGGTGAGATATTGGATTGCAAAAATAGGTCTTTTGCCAGACCATTTAAAGAATAACAGAATCTCAGCAGCAGTCTTTCATAAATAAGAGGTCATTTCTGATAGTGTTTGCTTTTAAAAGTTCTTAACCTTTTTCCAGTGCTTCCAGCTTTATGAATGTATAAGCGCTCTAAGACCACTGGAAAATTGGGCAAGGAGGATATTGAGAACAGAGAAATAATTCTCTGTCCCACTTAAGTTATCATCTTTTCAGCTGCTGAACTTGTCAAACATTCTCCTGCAGGAATGGAGCATATCAGAAAGATAATGAAAGCTGGACACATGGATGATGGGAATTTATTCTTGAAAAGCAGTGGTGGGGGAAGGACAAGTAAGAACTCGTCTTCTGGAATTACAAGCCAATCTCAGTATCTGTTCTTAATACACATTCAAATTAGCAAAATGAGGCTCCTTTCTTTCCAAGCAATACCAGTGGTGGGATTCAAAAAGTTTTACTACTGGTTCTGTAGGCATGGCTTGGTGGCCTATTGTAGGCTATTCCCTACAGGGGGAAGGATACTGTAAAATCTCCAGTCAGAGGTGGGATTTGCTGGTTCTCTGAACTACTCAAAATTTCCACTTCCGGTTCTCCAGAATTGGTCAGAACCTGCTAAATGCCACCTCTGAATAAGACACAAATAATCCAAGATAACCCAGGCAACATATCTTGAAAAGTGATGTACCAATGGGTGGTAAGAATACCACGAGTTATAGCATTTAGACAGCAGCAACGTTGATTTAGAATGCCTATCCAGGACCCTAACAGCCTGGATAATATATTTGGGGCTAACTGCACCAGTTAAAAAAAAAAAAAAGAGTCATAGTGTTGGTCTTGAAGCCAAAGCAGATGAGAGATTTGTGGCATCTTGAAGACCAATACCTTGTGGTTCATACTTTGACAGACATTTCCTTGAAGGTACTGGACATTTATTATGTGCAAACATTGCTATGATATAGGACAGCATAAATAAGAACAAACAGAATGAAAACAGAAAGAGGAATGCTTTGGATACCGATGGATAACCACGTTTGAACTTTTCTATATAGAAAACACTCAGGAATTAAAGTCATGAAAAAGAAATGGCTGAGAGATTGTGACCAGCATGAAATGAACTCTGTGGTTTAGTGAGGGCTTCAACCTGGCCCTTCTAATCAAAGTCCAATTCAGTTGTATACATAAATGTTTACATAGGCAGTGACATATTCCAAAGCACACATAAAGCATTGAATCTATAATCATCAATCCTTTGAAACCCTGGTCTAT
The DNA here is from genome assembly GCA_015471245.1 of Laticauda colubrina. Lineage (NCBI taxonomy): Eukaryota > Metazoa > Chordata > Lepidosauria > Squamata > Elapidae > Laticauda > Laticauda colubrina. The sequence goes on along the minus strand of BLBF01000059.1, from coordinate 10,821,715 downwards.
TCACTGTCTGTTCTCAGAGTTGAAAAGAATCTCCTTTTCCATGCCCAAAGCAAATTGAGCATTTGAGAATTTTCAAGAAAGGGGGAAATATATGGTTTAACCCAGTGGTGGGATTCAAAAAAATTTATTACTGGTTCTGTGGGCATGGTTTGGTGGGCGTGGCAGGGGAATGATACTGTAAAATCTCCATTCCACTAACCCCCACCCCACTAACCTGCTTTCCAGCTCTGTCCTCCTGTGACAGGGCAACAAAAGAAGACCCAACCAATCAGCTGGGATTCGGGAGGCGGAGAATAAATGAGAGCCAGTCAAAGGTGGGATTTGCCGGTTCTCTGAACTACTCAAAATTTCTGCTACCGGTTCTCCAGAACTGGTCAGAACCTGTTGAATATACCACCTCTGGTTTAACTTTGCAAATGGAAGGAAACAGAACTGGAATGGGAATAGACAAAGGAGAACAAATATGGATATTAATGCAGATTGATTGTTTCTGCTTGGCTGCTGTTGCAACTGTCAAATATTATTGCTAATATCTATAGATGCAGAAGCAGCAAAACCAGAAGCCAATTAGATTTATAATTTCTGATTGATTCCAGCCTGGAAAACCAACGGGCCACCTCTCACAGAAATTGTGTAAAAGAAGAGTTCCTCAACCCATGGAACATAATGTAAGCTGGTATATACCCATAGAGACATTACAAATATGTCTGCAGTTTGAGAATATGGAGGTATTCCATCCACGTGGCTCTGAGCACATTTCCACTGGAGTTCAAAAGCACCTCTAAACCTATGGGACCCAATGACATGAATCTAATTCTGCAGCTGAGCAGATTTATTTCTACCTCAGCAGTGTTGCACAAATATTTTCTTTTCAACAGTTCAGAGGCTGACTTCTTGCAGAGTTTGCAGATGATCCTTTTCCCCACTGAAGGAAATTTTTGTTCTCCTCTCCTCCAAGCACATCCAGAAAAGGAATTCAGGCTTCATTTAGCAGAGGTGAAATCGATTGGAGTTCTGTTCTCCCCTTCCCCAGTTTGTTTGTTATTCATTCATTCATTCATTCATTCATTCATTCATTCATTCATTCATTCATTCATTCATATCTCCCTCCAATTATTGTGGGTATTGTGTGAAGGGACTTTAATTCAGCCTAAAGGTGGAGTTCTCACCTCACAAATCATGAAGTTGTGAGTTCGATCCTAGGTAGAGGCAGATATTTCTCTCTCTGGGCACACTGAAAATATCTATCTGTTAAACAAAACTCCGTATTGGTGACAGGAAGGACATCCAGCCATTCAAACACTTTGCTAGCTCCATTCAGTGGCCCAGACTCCATCCTGCAAGGGATTAGGGGGTTGTTAAATGAAGATGATGAATGGAAGTGATAATGCTGTGAAGGGACCCTTACAATGAGCTTCACTTCTGACACGTCATCCCTGGAAGCTTTCAAGAAAAGACTGGACTGCCATTTGTCAGAAATGGTGTAGGGCCGTGATGGTGAACCTATGGCATGCAGAGCCATCTCTGCCGCCACACGAGCCGTCACCCAGATCAGGCCCATTGCGCATATGCAGCTGATTGTCGGGTATCTGCTGTGCATGTGCAAGGGGCGAGGCAAGTGCAGGAGACGTGTGCACATGCACAGAGGCATGCAGCACATGCAAGGGACACATGCATGCACAGGGGGTGGAGGGGTCGCATGTGTATTGCATTATAGGTGCAGGCATGGGTGCGCACTTTTGGCAAGCAATGACAAAAAGGTTAGCCATCACTGGTGCAGAGTCTCCTGCTTGGGGGGAGGGGAGGGGTTGGACTAGATGACCTACAAGGTCTTTTCCAACTCTGTTAATCTGTTCCTAGCCTAAAATGTCTGCCTTTTGCTTCAAGTTTATTGACTCCCCTCCTTTACTTCTACAGCCAGAAAACTACAGCCTTAAGGGAGACTGCCTTTCCACCAAATGCCTTCCCTACAGGACCCTCCCTTCTGCTCTACCATCTAAGCAACAGCAGGTCTTCAGAGCTTCCCATGTTGTTGGAGGCTTTACCGCCTAAAGCCACCTATCATTTTTTTTTAAAATTTCTAAAACATTTACGAACTCCAGGGGTCTTCTTTGGAATAAAAAAGGAAGCTTTGCTTTGCAGCCTACCTGCTTACCCTTTAATCTGCCTTTAATTAAAAGAATCCAAAGGAGTTATCTGCAGGTTTCGTATTGTCTACCTCAGCTATACCACAGTGGACAGCCATCCTCCCAAAGGGAAGGGCTAAGAAAGCAATCCTGCCCCGTTGCTTATGCACAAAACATGGACCCTTGACCAGTCAGACTGCTGTGCGCAAGAACTGGGCACAGAACATGCCCGATTCTGCTAATGCAACGGAGCTAATGCCACCAGCAGAAGAAAGACAAAATGGAACTGACAGACTGAGACATCCTACTTTTTGTTTGGCTTCAAAGCTGCCAGTTCAGGTTTCTAGGTCAGGAACCATGTTATCTGCTAAACCATATGCTTTATAGAACAAAATGCCTGGCAGGTTTCAGGGTGGATTTATTGTAAGGCTCACAATAACACAACAAGTATCTCTCGATAATCGCTCTTTGGTTATCATTAGGTAGCTGTGAAATGGAGAAAGGAGAAAAAGAGAGTGACTTACTTTTTTATTAATGTGGATATAGATTGACTTAGCATGGTTTTTATTACTGTTTTCCAGAGATGCTCTCTTAATTATGTCTTATTTTTTAACATGTACCCTCTCTCTCTCCCTCTCTCTCTCTCTCTCTCTCTCTCTCTCTCTCTCTCACACACACACACACACACACACACACACACACACACACACAGTCTTGGCCAACTGCTCTTTAGCAAGGTATCCAGTGTCCTAGCATCAGGAGAAACTGGACAATTTGCCTATGAGGAAATTGTGCCAGGGTGGTATTCAGCAGGTTCTGACCAGTTCTGGAGAATCGGTAATGGAAATTTTGAGTAGTTCAGAGGACCGGCAAATACCACCTCTGATTGGCCCCACCCCCATCTACTCTCTGTCTCCAGAGTCCCAGATGATCAGCTGTGAGATGACCCAGGGTGTGGCACAAAGGCAACACAGTCAAATAAGTAAGAAGAGTCCCTTTAATACCTCCAATTTTGCTCCCAATGTCCAGGTTATTTTCAGCTGGAGAAAAAATTCTCCCAAGAACAGTTTTTACGTGGAGGAAATTCAGTCCAAAAACAATATACATACAAACTGTAAATAAAAATCCAAACAAACAAAGCAGCCATAATTAACTTGACAGGGCAGGAGAAGGAATTGAGACTTGAAAGCCCAGCAAAACACACACAGTTGGGAAGACACCAGGAACCCAGATAAGCCTCAATGATACCAGATAATTCATGATTTGCTCCCAACAAACTGCTGTGCAAAGCTTCCCTTTTTAAACACTGTGTTCCCAACTGCAGCTAATGAAGGGAATCAGGGCCCTTTCCTCCCCTGTAAGCCATGCAACTCATGTTGCTCCCTTCTCCATTCCTCCCTGCATGCCCTAGGATGAAGGAGGGGTGGGGTGTTCCTCCAAATTCCCTCTCCCTTGCTGTACCTTCCCCTGCTCTGCCCAGCTGGCCTTTGCCCTTACCCAGTTTCTTCCACAGCCAGGAAGCCACACTCCCACTCCCTGTCAGCTGCTCATCCTCCTCCTTGGAATCAGATTCTGACAGAGGCATGACAGGCTGGGGAGGGTGAGGTGGGGAATGGAGATTTTGCAGTAACCTTCCCCTGCCATGCCCACCAAACTACACCCACCAAGCCACACCTACAGAATCGGTAGTAAACATTTTTGAATCTCACCACTGAATTGTGCCCCATAAAACTGAACGGATTCCTTTCAAAGTGCATTTTGATAGATGCAGGAAAGTGTCCTCCATGTTCAAGCTTCTTCAGAATATATGAAAGGGTATGTAGTTTTATTTTATCTGAATTTAAACTTTAAATTTAAGATCCCCTATTCACTGTTTTCATGTTTTATATTTCATTTTAATGGAATGAATATAAGCCACCGAGAGTTGCCTCTGGTGAGATGGGTGGCATATGAGTTTAAATAAAACAAGTGAGTTACAATATGCAAACCATTGCAAGTTCAGAGCTTCCGTTATTAACAGGAAAACACTTAGCCACCTCCTGCCTGATCTTTAAACTTTTATCAAAGGAATCGAGGAGTCACCACCCTAATGAACTTAGAGATATGTGTGCTGCTAAAGTGAAAGTAATTATTGTTGAGATAACTCTAACAATGTCTCTATATGTAAGACTCTTGTCCTGCTGTCAATAATTTGACGTTCTGACTTTCCGCAAGTCCATGGAGGAAGTTGTATGAGGCAGCAGATCCGTCCTGAAGCTTTTTATAGATTAACAGAGTTGGAAGAGACCTTGTGGGTTTTCTAGTCCAACCTCCTGCCTAAGCAGGAGACCCTACACCATTTCTGACAGATGGCAGTCCAGTCTCTTCTTGAAAGCCTCCAGTGATGAAGTTCCCACCACTTCCAAAGGCAAGTTGTTCCACTGGTTGATTGTTCTCACTGTCAGAAAATTTCTCATTTTTCTCATTGTTTTTTTTTTTTTTTTTTTGCTGCTTTTTGCAGCTGTGCCATTTTTTTCCAACTTATTAAGTGGTCTTACACTGCCAGATCTGCTGCCACTGAGTAAGAACATAAAGGAGACACTGAAGACAGCAGGAATGTGGGACCACAGAAGACATGTAACCAAACCAGACCTCTTGGTGCCTTTAGTGCATCAACAGTATCATAAGATCCTGGGACAAGAATATCATCTAAAGAGCAGGTGTCACTTGAATTTCACATCGCCATGTTTGAAAGAAGACAAAGGACAGCTGCTGAAACTGTTGCATCATTTCTTCTCATTGACAGGTTTGTACCAAATGGCTTGACTACAGTTACACAAGTCTTGATCTATCTAGGCACTGTGATATTTAAGTGGACTACATTTCCCTCCCCTAAAGCCTTCCCAATTTTAACCACCTGCTCCTTCCCCATACAAATATTGTGTTACCTATTAGAATGTTGATATCACTTCACATGGTGCCATTTCTGAAGTTGCTTTTCTGTATGTATCTGATATAATTTGACAGACTGTGTTTGCAAGTTGTTTTGCTATGTTCATTTTAGATGATACTGTTTTCTGTAGCATTTTTTCCTTTCAAAGTGGTTAATTCTTCTCTTTTCTTAGCTTGTTTGCTGGGTCTAATTCTTCAGTAGACTATTACAGGTGGTCCTCATTTTATGATTGTAATGGAGCCTGTCCACAATGATCATAAGCTGTGACAGTTGCAAAGTTATGCACTTCATGATCAGATCTTTTTTTACAGTGGTTGTTAAATGAAACCCTTGAACTATTTCGCCTGTTTTACCTAAAAACAGAAGTAAACACTGGTTTTGAATAAAAACATTGTAAATCACTATCATGTGACCCTGAGCTGTTACTAATGTCCATAAAAATGGACCAGTTGCAAAGTGTCCCAAATGTAGTCATGTGATCATAGGGGAGGAAATTTTGGAAATGGGTCCTAAGTACTTTTTGATAGATCCACTGGAACTTTAAACAGTCATTAAGCAACTGGTCATAAGTTGAGAGCTACCTGTACATATTTTTCACACACACACATCCCATACATAGTTTTTTAGCACAGCTTTCAACAATACTGGCCAACTGACTTATGTTTATTAAATTAATGTAATTAAATTACATTATGTTCCATGGCCAACTCATCTTGGGACAATTTGCCGCAGCCAGCTTGCTGTGGGACAACTAATCACAAGACAATTCAATAAATACAAAAGTTAAGTTAATTTCAATGGAACAGTGGCCAATAAAATAAAGTCAATCCAGAAATACAAGAGTTAAAATAATGTTGATGAAAACGTAATAAAAGTCATGAATTAAATGATTAATACAGCATTGAATTGTGTGCAGTGAGTTGGCCATGATCACAATCCTAGACCCGATTGTGATACTTTTGTCGTTCTAAGACCCTCCATAGAAAAATTGGAGACATTTCATAGCCAATGAATGTAGTCTGAGGAATGCAGATTGGATGAGCTGGTATAAATGAACTTAAAGTCAGCTTTACAAAATGTTATTATGAAAAAAAGAAGTTAAAACTTTAGTGTTGAATATATGAAAAGATTGGGGGGGGGGCAGGGGGCAACCCTTTAGCAAAAATGATATTTTTAGAATTAATCTTGTGAAAGAAGCAGTGTAATAGAAGTTTGCACCTAGAAGGCATCTCTCAAGTTCAGGTATGCTGCTTTCTAGAACAATTAGTAAATGAAATAAAATTAAAAGGAAAGTATATTAACTGGTATTAGGACAGACTTGACATAATTGTACTGCAATGCTGCTGAGTTAGGAATTTAACTGGCATGCTTGGTTATGAACATTAATATCCTTGCTCGTTTACAAGTAAAATTATTATAGCCTCAAGTCATATACATGGCACTGAGTAATCTGGAATTTTTCCATGCCATCCTTCAACCAAATGCTGTCCTTTAACATTTAGTCTCTGATTTACCTGAAATATATAGTAAAGACTTGAAATACCTGATTGTAAATGTATTAACAGCAGCTAGAATTGTATTTGCTTAAAACTGGAAAAATGAGAAAATACTATCACAGGAGGAAATTATTAAGAAAATATTGGAATGTGCTGAAATGAGTAGATTGACATTTGAAATTAGAGAGCAAGAAGATAAACAATTTTACAAAATTTGGGATCTATTCTATCAATGGTTAGATAATAAAATATAGTAACAAAATATGTAGACTTTTAGAAAATACTAAATGTAAAAAGATGTATTTTTTTTCTTATTATATCTACAAAATGATTTTAGGATAGATTTGGGATGATAATATGAATTGTCACAAAATAAATTGAGTAAAATATGATTATTTCTTAAATCATGAATGAATATTAGTCAAATGATTGATTAATAATGATATTAATGAATTTAATATTGGACTGAAAATACCAGATCATATATAATATAATTGTAACTGAAGACTCCCAAATGGAAGCACAAAAAAATTTGTAAACCAACCGACACACTGTATGTACATATATGGAAGATGGTTTGATGTTTTTATGTTTTGTTTATGTTTGTTTTAAAAAACTAATAAAAATTCTTATTAAAAAAAACATTTAGTCTCTGCTGAGAAGAACAATGGAACAGTGCCCTCTGAGTGCATATCCAGAAAATTCCAAAGACTTTCTGTATGCAACTCCATCATGTACTGACCATATAAATGTTCCACCTTTGAATTGAAAATAGAATACGTAATTTCATATTCACTCACTGAGATTGTAATTGTGATGTGCTTATTTTTGCCATAGGCTAAATAAATAAATTCTTTCCATTATTGTTGGTGTGTTTTTTTTAAAAAAAATCTTTAAAATAATTGTACAATTGGACCTATTCTTGGACTGCCAGGAAGTTCCTTCACATTCTCCCTTTGCAGTCCATGGTATAAAAGTCCATTTGGTAAAAGAAACTAAAATGTGCCTGATAGCCCCTTTCCAACTAGCAAATTTTATTCAAAGAGTCAACTTTTTATGAACAAAATAATTCAGGACTCCTCCTGATTACTCCTCCTGATTACTTACCCTACAGCAGTGTTTTTCAACCTCAACATCTTTCAGATTCACGGACTTCAGTTCCCGAAATTTTCTAACCAACATGTTAGTTGGAGAGTTCTAGAAAATGAAGTTCATCCATCTTAAAGGTGTGAGATTGAGAAACACAGCTACCAACGAACACCACTCTCCTCCTGCATCATCCATACTGGTTTAAGAAGTAAGGTGTTCCTTTAGCTCTCTTGAATGAAGAATGTGAACATTCTATTTTTGCAAAAGAAAAAGGTACATCTAAAAGTCTACCTGGATAATATTGAGAAAAGAGTGGAATTCAGACTAGAGCAAGAAAGAGTTCCAGACTCACATCAATAGCAGGAGTTCTAATAAGTTGCTCAGAAACCATAGATATAGTTTCTGTTTTCATTTTGATCTTCCAGGTCTAACACCTTTTAAAGGCTCAGATGGTTTCATGCCCCTAAGGGCACCTGATAATTACTATACTGTCAGCGTATCATAGCTTTGTCCTTCCAATGAGAAAAACATCACAGACAATTTGTTACGGCATGCTGTTTGACACGGAGGGAGTGACTTTCCAAGCTCACATTAATGGTCATTTATTGTAATGATCAGATGTCAGAATGGATCAATGAGCATAACTTGCCACTGAGCTTTGAGGTCATCTCTTCAAAAGCCAGAAGTGTGTTGCTTACTGACAAGGTAAAGAAAATAATTTCACCTATGTGCTAGGAAGACAAAGAGAAGAAAACACTGAGAGATAGCTGCTGTCAGCTTGGCCAGTGATAAAAGTTAATTAATTTACTACAAAACACAAGACAAATTGCACATAGATCTCCTTTTACATTAATTTTATGATGGATCCTCTTAATAATAAGCAGACCATAATAATGGATGACTGTGGCAACTACAGTCTAGTTGGCATACATCACTCTTTGCTGGGAAACTTCATTAATGAATAAGTAAGCATAAAAGTAACTTAACCATAAGAATTCAGTTATGAAAATTGCATACAGCTGCAAAAAGTATTAATTAATGAAAGTTACATATCAAAAGCATTGTATAATTAGGGAGGTGACATAGAAAACACACCAGGGATTGCTGCATTTACATAATGTGCACACTCGGAAAAATTGGGTGAGAAAAAGTACTTTAGGGGAAATAACAAAAATGTTCAAATTATGGGTAAACATAAAGCAATTGTAATGAAATCAGATTCAACTATGTGCATATTTGAAGGAGGAACCAATTTGGCAAGGAGGAACCCAGAAGAAAAGAAGAAGGAAGTAGCTACAGAAGACAGGTCTACATTAAAGACTCTAAGTACTGTATTTTTCGTACTATAAGATGCATCTATGTTTAGAGGAGGAAAATGGGCAATGACAAAGACAGAAGAGGTGGGGTTCAGCACTGTAAAGGAACCCCCTGCCATGGCCCATATTTTTTGCTCCACTTTTGAAGGGGGGAAGTGCGTCTTATGGAGAGAAAAATACAGTACAGTCATCTTTGATCTCTGGGTTGAAAGGATTTGCCAGTGACAACACTTGCCAAAAATAATGCAATGTTCAGGGAGGTTCTTTTCAAGAATAACAAAGAAGATAGGGTGAAATTATTCTCCAAAGCACCTGAGGGAAGGACAAGAAACAATGGATGGAAACTAATCAAGGAGAGAAGCAAACTGGACTTAAGGAGAAACTTCCTAACAGTGAGGATAATTAACCAGTGGAATAGCTTGCCTCCAGAAATCATGGATGCTCCATCACTGGGGTTTTTTAAGAAGAAACTCGATAGTTACTTCTCTGAAATGGTAGGTTCTCCTGCTTGAACAGGGGGCTGGACTAGAAGACCTTCAAGGTCTCCTCTAGCTCATTCATTCATTCTATTCTAACCTTGGCCTGTATGGAAATGTTTAAATAGACTGCATACTAGGTTAGGAAGACCAAAAGGCAATCTGGGGCTTTTCTCTAGTAGATACTCTGTGTCAATGTGGAGAAGAACAACATGCCCATCTCACATATGCGATAATGCATACCATGCCCTTCAACATGTATGGAGGAAGATCTCATGCTACTGAGAGAAAATGCTGTTGACATATCCCAATATTGGGTGAATGTCATTTAGTTTTAATCCTATTTATTTTAAATACTTTTTTACATGTGCTATACTTTATACTCATTTTATTTGCTCAGTATTGAACGCTATATGTCTAATTCGAACATGCTTCTGACACAAAGAAAGAAAGAAGCACTTTACATATTTAGTTATTGGAAACAAGCTAAGTTGTTTAACTGAAAGTTTTCACAAAGGAAATTACAAATCAGCATAAACTGAATAAATAGATTCAAAATCTGTACAATTTTGTTCTTAAAGACTAAAGAAATTCAGAAAATAAAATTATACAATGAATCAACAATTATGTTCAGTAAAGCTCCATAATGCATTGAGAGTCTTTTGGTATTTATAGGATTAAACAAATACAGTTGGATTCTGGGTATACTGTGTTTTCTCACTTCAGTAAAGGCAAGCTTACTATTATTTGGGTTACAAAAATCTGAAACAATTATTAGGTGGGGACAGAGAAAACTCTGATCTTGTTGTTAAGTGGGAGGCTATTCTTCAAAGCAGACTCAGCTATGAGATGTGATCCCCCCCCCCCCCCCCACTATGGCTATAGAAGCTATATTACAGAAGTAGCTTCTATAACCACAATAAGGGGAAAAAGCTTCCCACTTAACAACAAAATCAGTGCATTATATGTCTACAAGGTTGTTTATCTAGCTATCTGTCTGCTTGATATTATTTATTTTTACTTTGTCTAGTGCTTTTCAGATAGTTTGGATTGCAGTGCCAATAATCCTTGGACATGTTAAGTGGCTCATAGGAGAGGTTTACTTCACAAAAACTTTAAGAATATCATATTGTGACTAATGGATTTATACTTATTGAAAACTGGTACTTCTACTACAGATTGAATCTGGGAGTTTATGGATGCGGTGCAAATATTGCACATTTTAATCAAGATATTTCAATAAATTGTCCATATTTTGAACTGCTTTGCCAGACAAATGAACAAAGTTAAGAGGAAAATGAAATAAAAGAAAAAGCATCCCACAAAACTTGAAGTGTTTGCATCAATGGGTTTCAGATTATAAGAAATCTGTACTTAACTACTTTTGAGTACCTTACAGATTCTGTATCTCGCAAACTTCAAGTATCACATGGCATAATGAATATCATTCAAACATAAAAACAAGATTTGCCATATCATGTTCTGTAATATCTTGCAGAGTATAAAAATTTGCTAATTTCTATATCTTTCTATGTGGTCGCTAAGTCAACAAAGACTTGATGGTATATAATTAACTGATCTATGAATTTCTACTGTGCATAGTTTAAATTATTATAAAAATATTTCAGCAGCATAATGGCAAGTTATTTTTGTAATGCTGAGAACTATACTTAACTACAGAAAGTTAATGACATTATTTGTCAGAATGACAATAATTATATTTGAAGTACTCAAATTATGACTCTCTCAAACACTTCAAGAAACAATAAAGAATTTTGAGCATAGACTTGTATACAATAACATTAAAGACAACCTTTAAAAAAGGCACAGGGTGGACAATCCATAACTGACTGGAATTCTTGAAAATTAAAATTCATTACATCCAAAGAGCAACACAGAACAATACAATATATTTTTTTAAAAAAAAATCATGATGAAGACAACTATACAAAAGCACTAAAAAAAAAGCCAAAGCTACTGCTTAACAATACATAATAAACAAAGTAATCCTTAATGATTAAAAAAAAAACACTACAAGTTCTTAAAAATAAAAATAGAACCATTGTAAAATCACCCTACATAAAAATAAGAAGAAAACTGTCCTACTTTAGACACATTATATGAAGACCCAGCTGTCTGGAGAAGGCCCTAATGCTGGAAAAGGTAGAAGAAAAGACAGAGAAGAAGAGGGTGACCAACAGAAGGGTGAAGGGACTTGGTTACATTGACATTGGAGGCACCATTGGAAGACCTGACCAGTAAGAGACAGATTGTCCAAGAGAAAAACTTTGTGACTGCTAAGGGTCAACACCAACTTGATGATACAGAATCACTCAGTCAATCAATCAATCAATCAATCACCAATTTGTTAGATTTTATATCCAATCTTTCCTACTGGAACATCAGTTGGCATACCTATTGCTCAGTCCTTCTCTTTCATCCCACAATAATCACCCTATGAAATAGTTTAGGTTGAAAGAAAGTAATTTGGTGCAATGTCAAAATGAGTTTTGATGGCTGACAACAAACATGAATCTGAGTCTCCCAATTACAACTCCTATCTTAACTATTATCCAATACTGGCTATAGAGAAGGAGTGATTAAATTTGGGGGTGGAGTTAAAAGAGGAATCAGCCTACAATCCCCAAGCAGCCCAAATCCCTTTGAATTCCATTGACTCTCAACCCCAAGCAGGTGCAAACCGTTAGTTGAGAAGATTCTTGTGCAAAGGTATGATTAGCAATAAATAAGTTATTGGACCTTCACATGTGAACCTGGTCTGACACTCATCCAATATCTTAATTACAAAACATAAGACACACAATTTCAAAACCTGAAATAGGCATTCAAATATATTCCCCTGACCCACCGGTAATATCAGAAAATCACCCTTCCACCCAATGTTGTTCCAGAATTGCTGCCTTATGAAGTCAATAAAAGATCAGGACACGAGTTTTAGTAACATAGATATCTATATTAAGTTTCAGGAAGGGAAAAAAATCTCAACAGGGTTTTCTTCTTTTAATTTCCCTATTGTTGCACAGTTTTCTTGGGATAATATTCTGCTTTTCTCTCTGTACAAAACAAGGCTTAAAGACTCCGAGGAAAAGTAACCCAAAATGGCTGACAGGTTCTCGTCTACATTTTTATTGATTTCCTTTAAGTTCACTAAATAAGTGCAGAAACTTTCCCTCCCTAGTTACTTTTACACTCTAACAGTGTAAAAAAGGAAATGATTTGATAACTAAGAAAACGATTTGATAACCAGAGACCTAATTTTAATGCCTTGTGAGTGTGTGTGTGTGTGTGTGTGTGTATTTAAAACAGCAAATGGGAACCTGTACAATTGTTCCAAATCCTCATCTTATTTCACTGTTCATGACATCCATTAGCATGAACAGAATTTAATTCAACATTGAGACAAAATTCTTCAGAAAAAAAAACATACAACAATAGCCTATCTAGGCCAACACTGTTTTCCGAAGACCAGCATTTCAATCATATTCTCCAAGAGGCATATGGCTGAGGTAATATGCTGGCAACCCTAATAAGTTTATTTTCCATGAATCTGTCAAAAGCCTCACTACTTAAGAGAGTAACCGTTTTAAAGCTACCCAAAGTAACAGTCATTTTTACCTCTTATAACAGCAATTTCCCCTTCTTTCTCAGAGAAGAAACTTTCATCCCGAAATAGTCAGCAAAACTTTTTCCTCACAGAAACAACAATTCTACTGCTCACAGGTGGGGTAATTAAAGGCTGCCATTTTTGCTTGGCCATATTGAAAGCTCAACAGTCTCTTTAACTCTGACAAAGGAAGCAGAATGAAAGCATCATTGCTACAAAAAAAAAAAAAAAGATGAATTAAATATCTGATGTTCATTCCCAACTGCCCGGGGGCATATTCCACATTAAAGGGAAAAAGTGTGCAACTTGCAGAAAAATTAGCTTTCATGGTTGAAGGAAACAATTATTTCATTAAGAGGAAATACAAAGTATATTTTTTGTAAACAAAAAATGAAAATTACATCATCATGTATTGTCAAAAACCCTGTTATGAGTTAGTTTAAGGCCATGTCACACTGCCCAACGGATGCAAAAGGGACACAACGGACGAGCAAAATGTTCCATCCGTTGTTATCCGCTCTCAAAAGGGGCAAAAATTTGCAAAAGCAGAGCAGATAACACAGAAAGGAACGGACGTGGGGATGACGCAGAGCGGATGTATAGAGGATGCAGAGCGGATATATAGAGGATGCGTAGAGGATGCGTAGAGGATGCAGAGCGGATGCATAGAGGATGCAGAGCGGATGCGTAGAGGATGCAGAGCGGATGCGTAGAGGATGCAGAGCGGATGCAGAGCGGATGAGCTGCATCCGCTTTCATCCTTTCTCCATCCGTGCTACTAACGCTGCGCGTCCATTCTGCTTCCTCCCTGCGTCCGTTTACCACTGGAACGGATTTGAGTTGTGCGGATGCACAGCGGATGCCTAGCGGATAAAGCAGATGCATAATGGATGCAGAACGGATGTCCCCCGTATGCCTAGAGGATGCAGAACGGATGCATTGGATACATTTTCCGCTCAAAAGTTTTGGGCAGCTCAAAACTTTCTGAGCGGATGAAACGTCAATAAACGGATGCTGGACGGATAGAGAGGAAGCAAAACAGAGGCAGTGAGTACATCGCGTTAACCAACGGATGGCAAGCTTTTTTGTCCGTTTTACATCCTCTTTGCATCCGTTGGTGCAGTGTGACATGGGCTTTAGTATTTGTACGCCAATCCAGGAATAGATAAACAGCTCAATTATGCTTCAGTAGACTTGAACAGGAGGGGTCTTTGGGTTGGACTGAACTTTTGAGCATTTCAAAGCTGAGTACCAATTTTGAGGAAGAAAAGGGCAAACCTACATGATGGAGCTGGAACACAATAGTTCAGAGGGACCATGTGGCGAATTCCAGAGAGATTTCTAACCTCTGATCTTGAATTTCATCTCCATTCCCTAAAAATAGCTGAAATATTTTCCCTGCTGTCTACCAAAGAGAGTAGGGAATTTGTTGTGTTTCAGGTTTTCCTTGTTTAAAAAGCATTCTGAAATTATGAATTATGAAAGAGGGCTCTATCAGGTCGCACAGATTCAGCCCCCATAAGGAAACCAATTTTATCATGGATTTGCATTCTTTTTGAAGTCACAAAAATGACTGGGGACACAACACAAATCTAATCAAAGAACCTCTTGTTTCCAACTACTGTGGTTGTAGTTAAAGATATTTCCTTTAGTGCAAACGATTTTACCTTGAAAAGGAAACAAACAGATTCAAATGCTAATCATATCCACTGTTCATAAGACATGTTAAAATAGATTTGGAATAACAAAAAAAATCCACATAGATTAAAAATGACAACAGTCTACCATTAGCTTAGCTGCATCACAGAAAGCTTGTAGTGTACTGTGTCAAAAGAAATATCAGTCAATTTATCAGAGTTAAAAACTAGTTAAAGAGTGAAGTTCTACTAATTCATGTATACACCACTGAGGGAGGCTTCTGGGAACATTGATCTTTCAGTATATCTCTGATGCACTGCTGTCTCTCACTTCTACAAGGATGAACTAGAATTTGACTGCATTCAACTATTTTTATTATTTTTAAGCTAAGCTTTAAATTACCCATTGAAACACACAGAAGCTGAATTCTAAGAGCTGAAAAGCAAACAACATAATATCCAACTAGGTAGGAGCACCTTCTAAAGCTAAGAAGAATCAGAGGTGGTTAGCACTTGTACAAGAGATCACTAAGAGATTTCAGAGCTCTAGGCTAGATATAGAAGCCCAACCAAGCATTAAAAAACATATCCTGGAAGAAAGCAAATAACACCACCTTTGTGTAAAGAAAATTATGTTGAATTGGGCTTGACTCAAGAGAGAATATAGGCTACAAGGTAGGATAGAAATTAAAAAGGAAACACGTAAATGAGATGTTTCTGGCTGATCCAAAACCTGGAAGTACTTTGGAAAAAAAACAAAAAGACTTCCAGAAAGGAGAAAATGGATTTCACAGTTCCATACTGTACTTCCAAAGACAACTG
This sequence comes from Laticauda colubrina, assembly GCA_015471245.1. NCBI lineage: Eukaryota > Metazoa > Chordata > Lepidosauria > Squamata > Elapidae > Laticauda > Laticauda colubrina. The sequence goes on along the minus strand of BLBF01000059.1, from coordinate 10,806,196 downwards.
CACTTTGTTTTTTTCTTGAATACATTTTGCTTCTTATCCAAGAAGCTTTTTCAGTTCTGACTTCTTCAGTTCTAAAATGTCTTGGATGAGAAGTGAAATGTCTTCGAGATTAAAACAAACAAAAGTCCAGTTGTCTTTTGCAAAGGCACTTTTGGGACAGCAATGACTGAGAATCTCCATAAAGCATTCCATATTGTAGCTTACTCCAGACCAGTGTAAACAAATGGATGTGTTAAAGGCAAAAAGCATTAGTGGGATGGATTCCCCCCTCCCCAATATTATTCTTCAGAATAAACTTGGGCCAGTCCCTCTCCCTCAGCCCAATCCAGTTATTGTGGGAAAAATAGGAGGATGAAGGAGCATTATGCATGTTTGCTACCTTGACTTATTTAAAGATAATACACAGACACAAATCCACACACATACATGCATGCCTTTAAAGAAAACACAATTACTCCAGATACATATGCTGTTTTGTTTCCACTCTTTCCCTTTACAAATAGGCATTTATTTTAGGCACCTGGGTACCTCTTAAAACTAGAGAACTATGAACTTGATTGGTTCCAGGCATTGCTTGCTCTTTCTTTCTTTCTTTCTTTCTTTCTTTCTTTCTTTCTTTCTTTCTTTCTTTCTTTCTTTCTTTCTTTCTTTCTTTCTTTCTTTCTTTCTTATCAGCTAACAACATATATTATTCTGCCCTTGTAGTGAAGTGGTACAGGTGCAATACAGACCAATAAGGCATACATTGCTGCAGTTTTAAATCTGCATATGAATAAACAATATTAGTGAAAAGTGCATGCCTGACTTCTTTTAAGTATTATGTCTCAGAAGATGTATATTCCCTCTTATGTATGAAATAAGGTAAAAGACCTCTTTTAAAGTGATTCTGAACATTTATAAGGTATTTCTTTTCCTTGTATGTTTTATGAACATTTAAAAAAAAGCTCACAACCATTCCCCGGCAGACTATTCAGTTTTTTGTTTTGTTTTTTAGTCAAGAAAAAGATTTCTAAGAATATGATGAAATTGACATAAGTGGGGGCTGACTAACATCAGCTAGCACCTTGGTTTACTGAAGCACATCAGGAAACAACCAGAAATGAAAACTGGGATGCTAGTGGAGATAGACAAAAAACAAATTCGAATCATGTCCATGTCTGCACTTCTTTTTGCATTGGCAAGCTGTCATGCAGGAGCCATGCATTTAAGCAGTTGAGTCTCAGCTGCAGAGTTGAGAACCAATTTAGAACTAAGGAGGAATTTCGTGAACAATCAGTGAACAAGAACAATTAATCAGTGGAACGACTTCTGTGGGTGCAGAGGTTTTTAAGAAGAGATCGGACAACCATTTGTCTGAAAAGGTTATCGGATCTCCTACTTGAACAGGGAGGTGGACTAGAAAACCTCCAAGGTCCCTTCCAATTCTGTTATTCTAATCAATTTTTACAGCATTTCCCCATCAAAGTCACTAGAGTTCACCAAAGTCTTGACTCCCTGTGGGCAGAATCTGTCGCGATGACTAGGACATACCAAGTCATATTATCTGGGACCTCTTCTGACGTGGATTGAATGGTGTCTAAAATGTCTTCTGCTACTTGTGACAGGTCGAAATGTGACTGTGTGAATGTGAGAAACTGCCAATGCCTCTTTATGAGGAGGAAGCTACTAGGGGTCTTGTGTTACATCTCCTTTGAACAGAACATCCTTAGATCACAGGTCTATGAGGATTCTCAGTCATCCAGGTCATGGTTGCCCCAAAGGCAATTTTTCAAAAGGCAACTGGACTTTCTTTGTTTTTCCTTGAAGAATTTCACTTCTCCTGGAAGGAGCTTCTTCAGTTCTGACCAATCCTTCCATTCTCCATCATTCAGTCAGACCTAAAGAAACTTTTTGGATGAGAAGCAAAGTGTCTTCAAAGAAAAACAAAGAAAGTCCAGTTGCCTTTTGAAAAACCAGCTTTTCTGACTTGGATCAGATGGTCTTTAAGAGGAGAAAGCTGTCAGGATAGTAGTGGTAGTATTAAGTACGCAGCACTCTAGAACAAGGGCTATTTAAAAGTACACCCTAAGGTTTAACCCTGACACATACTAATAGTGCCCTTCCCTGCCATGGGATGAGCTGACTACAACTCACACCATCATTCATGCTTGGTCACACAACTTGCAGCGTGCTTGGATTGCAAGCACAAAATACAAGCAGCCCATGTTTTAACTGGAACTTTGTCACTGGAAGTGCACAATAATTAGTTTATTATAGGCTCTGTCCTGACTGCTATCTGTTTCCTGGTATAATTTGAGTGGCTGCTTTAAACTTTTGATGCTTTTATGGCTTGGCTCCTGGGTACCTACAGGGCCATCTGTTCCTATCCGAATTGGCCCAGTCTGCTCAGGGGACAACTCTTTGTAGATTCATACATCTGGAAAGTCAAAGGAGCCGAAAGTGAGGAACGCTGCTTTTTAGTGACAAACTCATTGCTTCCAGTGGAGATCCATCTGTCCCCACCTTGATAGCTTTTAGGAAGACTTTAGAAACTGAGTTGTTTTGGAGAGTGTTCCAATGATACCATGAATTGCTCCAGCTTTTATATTTCTACTTAATTGTGATGGTTTTATTTTTGCCATGTAAAGGTTTCTTCCTCCCATCAGTACTATCTAGTCTTTTGCAGAAAGTCTGCTAAGAAGAATGTGCTGTCACAAAAATTCCCTCTTCACCCAGCTCTCCCCCATCTCAGAGGCAACCTCATTATCACATTCCCTTTCTTCCTTCCTGTTGTGACCATGCTCTGAAGTACGAGATCTGGGTTCCCACTGGATAACAGATCATAAGGATAAGAGGCCTTGAAGGCCATTCGTAATCATAACTAGAAATTCTATTTTATCATGATAACAAGGCATCATCAACAGCAGGCTAGCAAGAGCTGAAACTGAGTTAACAGAGTCTTTCATGGAGGAATAGACTGTAATTATAGCTACAACCAACATATTTCACTTTTGATCTCTTTCTCTCTCTCTCTTTCTCTCTCTGTCTCTCTCTCTCTCTGTATTTCTATATACTTTTGATCTTTCCTATTACCTTCTACTATTGGTATCTTATGTTTATATTACCTTGTTTGTTGTTTGTATATACACTGAGAGCTTATGCAATGGAGACAATTTCCTTGTGTCCAATCACATTTGGCCAATAAATAATATTTATGTGGTATGGTGTGGTGTCGTATGGTGTGTGGTAATGTGTGGTATGGTATTGTATTGTATTGTATTGTGAAAGGCTTATACATTACATTGACCGTGAATCCTACTCACGCAACATGTAGACACTTCAATCAGGTTTCCCCTCAGTAGAAAAGGACCTCTAGAGCATTTATTGTTCATTTCCCATTGTGCAGTCAGCAATTCTCCAGCCTGAGGCTGTTTGGAATCAGAGTTTCACTTTAATGTTGGAATGAAAATATGGAATGGAATGAAAATAATGTTGGAATGTACAAATTATCACTTTTTGATTAATTATGCAGAATAATGCCAGAGAACTTGTCTCTACTATGAAAGCAGCTTTGGATTTATTTTTATTTTTTTTTGCTATTTTCTGAGTTAATAAGTCATAAATCTTTCTGAACCATCAACCCATCTCTCACTCACTCACACACACCTGCTAGGTTCATTAACACAACTTGTTAAGTTTTTTTTTTAACCCCCCAAAAAAGAGCTAAACAAATGTAGAGTTAGCTACTGCACTTGAAAACAGTCAGGATTGGATTCGATTGCTGCAATACACTCTCTAACAGGGGTGGCAAACTCAATTTCATTGTGGGACATATTGGGGGTTCAAATGGGCATGGCCGACTGGGTGGGCATGGCCAGCTTGACATGATTCCCCAAACTGCTGGCATGTTTCCTCTTTGCACAGGGTAGACTGGGTCGAAGCCACACTGGCCCGATGTTTCTTCTTCACATTGGGTAGACTGGGATGAAGCCATGTGGGCCAGCCCCTTGCATTTTCCAGGGCGGCTCTGCAGGCCAGATCCAACCACATCGCAGTTTGATCTGGGCCACTGGCCTTGTGTTTGACAACCCTGCTCTTTAATAAGGCTTCCCCTGAAGACCACCTACAAGCTACAACTGGCTCAGAATGGAGCAGTGCAAGCAGTAACATCAGGGGGGGCTACTGGGGGTTTGGGGCAGCTCCTAGCTAAGATTCTGTGCAGTTTGGAGAACCCTCAAATCCCACTCCTGGCTGGCCCCATCCACCCCACCCTGCCCCTCCCAGGAGTCCCCACGTGGCCCGTTTTGGATGCAGGTAAGTGCAGGATGCTCGCGGAGGCTTGAGGAGGGCGAAAAACGGGCCTCTCAGAAGTTCAGGAAGGTCAGAAATGGGCCTGTTTCTTGTTTCCAAAGACCCTCCAAAAGCCCAGGGAGGTCATTTTTGCCTTCCCAGAGGCTTAAGGAAAGCCTCCGGAGCCCGGGGAGAGCAAAACACACCCCCTTGCCATGGTGCAGAGGCCAACTAGGCCATGCCCATCATGGCCATGCCCACCCAGCAAACTGGGCAGAGAACCCATTGCTAAAATTTTTGAAGCCCACCCCTGAGTAACATCCATGCCTATGTCTCATTATTGCTACATGAGCTTTGTTGGCTGCCAATTGGCTTTCTAGTGCAATTCAAGATGTTAGTAATTACTTGTAAAGCCCTGCATTGCATACAGCCTGGATATCTGAGAGACCACTTATCTCCAACTGCTTCTGCCTACCTATCACAGTCCAGTAGAGTGGGAGTGCTCCATTCCCCTGCCTTAAATGTTGCCTTTTGTAGGATCCAGGAAGCATGTCTCCTCTGTTACACCTCTCCCAAACAGCATTCTCTCCCAAAATAAGGATAGCATTGTTTCTCCTAGAGTTTCAGTGAGCTTTGAAAATATGGCTTTGGCCCCAGGTCTGTGGCTGATAATTATTCAAAGGCCTCTGTCTTGTGTTGCTGGTTTTTTCCATCTATTATAGCCTGGGTTGCCTGTGTAATGTAATATTGAAGCTGGGTTTTTTTTTTTTAAATGTTTTTCACAATTCTATCTGGTGGCCAGAGTCGGCTCAAATTGGGTAGCCAATAAATTTAATTAAATAAAATACCTTTCCAGGCAGAAGAATGACATGGAAGTTAAGATGACTGGAGTAGTATAGGAAATAATAATACTTTCCTTTATCAGGAGACCAGCTGGTAAGGTTTGTTCTCATGATCCTGGTCCTCTTTGTCTCCCAGGATATATCCCTTAGCACAGGTGTGTCAAACTCACGTCATCATGGCAGCATCACATGACGTATCAAGCAGTGGTGGTATTCAATATTTTTTTATGACTGGTTCTGTGGGCGTGGCTTGGTGGGCGTGGCTTGGTGGGCGTGGCTTGGTGGG